>CM032456.1:67321440-67597108 GCA_019049505.1 Pachyrhynchus sulphureomaculatus
AGAAGTCGGTTATTTTGAAAACATGTAAGTGTGTCATTCCTTAATACACAATGGTAATGGCGTTTGTGCTGCCTTGGCTTGGGCCCGTCAGCCAAATCACATTGACCAAATTTGAGAAAGAAGAATCAAAAATCTATATAATATATATAAAATGCAACGTCTGTCTGTCGGTCTGCCCGTCCATTAGTGCGCTTATTACTCAAGAACCACTTATCCGATTTACGTGTTTTTTTTTTTTTTTAATTCATACATATGTTCTCTGGCCACGTTATAGGATATATTTTACTACGTTAGGTAACATAAAGAATCAAGTCCACGCGAGCGGAGCCGCGGACACGGCTAGTCGCTATATGACCACCATTTTTGAAATTTTCTTTATTCTTGAAGATTGAAAAAAACGATGGAGAAGACTATTGAGAACAGCCAATGTGTGGGTGGAATCATGTGTGGATTTTCTATAGATTTTAAAGTCAATAGTGTTGTTTCTTCTTTCAAAATTTATTTTATTTTCATATTCAGTTTACGTTTTGACATAGTCCAAATAGTCCGAAGTGCAATTTCTTATTTGATCAAAGCCATAGAACTTTCCATTTTACTATGGATAAATGTTTAAACAGAAAGGTTTCTAGAACACATTATCATATAGTT
The DNA here is from genome assembly GCA_019049505.1 of Pachyrhynchus sulphureomaculatus. Lineage (NCBI taxonomy): Eukaryota > Metazoa > Arthropoda > Insecta > Coleoptera > Curculionidae > Pachyrhynchus > Pachyrhynchus sulphureomaculatus. Next base: position 67,322,089 of record CM032456.1, read on the forward strand.
AAATACGTACACTGAGTTCAAATTGCGTTGTCGATAAAATATAAAAATATTACATATTATATTTGGAATGTTAATTTACTCAATTTGTTTGAACTTGACTGATTTTGACTGTTAATTAAATAACATTGACCTTCGAAATTTGTTTGGCGATAATTAATTGAAAAGATTAATCATGGAACTTTGTTCCTTATTTAAAATAACTTCAAAGTGTTGTTTACAAAAATTAAAAAATGTATAACATAACTATTTTTGCACACGTGTAGGGGAAGGGTGTATAATAACACCTTAACTCTCGAATTATAATTATTTTGTTGTCTGACACAATGTGACTTAATAATTTTCAATAATGAATTTATCTTATTTTTTAATGGTATATGATATTTAACTTAGCAATAAGATAATACGTAGGCTGAAAAGTTTTTGATCTGACACATAGATGTCGCCCTTTTCAAAAAATCCATATGATTTTTAGGAAGTACCAACCTTCAAGCGATACGTGTCAAAATTTCATGACATTTCGACGATTAATTTACAAGTTACAGTGGTTTTAGTAACGCTACTTTTGATATTTTCAAAACAATGGAAAAAATTAAATTTCGTGTGTTGGTTAAATACTGTTTTTTGATGAAAAGAAATACCGTTCAGGCAACGCAATGGCTTGAGAAGTGTTACGGGGAGTCTACCCCTGGAAAACCACTCATCATTTAGTGGTATGCTGAATTTAAACGCGGTCGTACAAATACAAATGATGCTGAACGCTCTGGACACCCAGGTGGTTAATCCCTGCAAAATTGTTTTGGATGACCGTAAAGTGAAATTACGGGAGATAGATGACACCCTAAAGATGTCAATAAGAATGTGTTGGTCATATTTTGTATGAACATTTGGGCATGAGAAAGTTGTGATGATTCTGAACGCTGTTTGGACCTGTTTAAGCGCAATAAAAATGATTTTTTCATGCGATATGTGACAATGGATGATGACACATGGATCCACCACTACACACCAGAATCAAATCGGCATCGGCAGTCAGCTGAGTGGACAGCAGCCGGCGAAAGCCGCTCGAAGCGACCACAGACACAACAGTCGGTTGGAAACGTTTTGGCCTCTGTATTTTCGGATGCGCATGAATAATTTTCATCGACTATGCTGAGAAGGGAAAAACCATCAATAGCGAATATTATATAAAGTTATTGGTGCATTTGAAGACAGAAATCGCAAAGAAACGGTCCCCAATGAACAAGAAAAAAGTGCTCTTTTATCAAGACAAAGCACCGTGTCACAAGTCAATGGTTACGATGGCAAAATTGCATGATTTGAAGTTCGAATTGCTTCCTCGTTGACCATATTCCCCAGATTTGGGCCCCAGCGACTATTATCTATTCGCAGACCTCAAAAAAATGCTCGCGGGAAAGAAATTTGGCTCCAATGAAGAAGTTATCGCCGAAACTGAGGCCTATTTTGAAAGCAAAGACAAATCCTTTTACGTGAAAGGTAGAGAAACGTTAGAAAAGCATTGGACTGATTGTGTCGCTGTTGAAGGAGACTATATTGAAGAATAAAGCCGACTTTTGAAAAAAAAATGTTTTAAGTAGCTAGACCAAAAACCTTTCAGCCTACGTGTTACAACAAGTTGTATTTTGGGGTGATACCGATCCAATATTAAAAGTATCCTCCCATGGCCAGACAATTACAAGCCATAAAGTGGTGAAGGTGAGTCAAGACGCATTTTGCAGTCACAATTAATGCAATAATAGCTGTTGAATGTCACATATACATTATCATCTTAAAACTTTCGAAGCAGTGAATAATTTCAATTGGAAAATAAATCTGTTCTAAAAAATTTAAAAACAAATTACCTGCAATAAATCTTTATTGATTCAGCTACCTGATCAAATTACAATAAGTTTTTATACTCGTTTCGTATAATTTTTATTTTTGTCAATTTTAGACCGTGTTTTAAAACCTTTGTATCACTCCATCCAAAAACTGGTTGTTTCCTTACAATAGATGAGATTATTAAATAGCTTCACATTTAATAACATTCTACCAATTAAAGGTTAGAGTTGCGAGTTCTGAATTTATTGTGCTTCAAAGTGTTTGTATTGTTATTTTGTACAAAAGTTAGAGTTTGAGGCCTGGGGAGCGCTATGCTGAAACGGTCGCCAACGGAGGAGGTTCTGTCATAGTGTGGGGAGGCATCTCACTGGATGCGAAAACCGATTTGGTTTTCGTGACTAATGAGACTCGTAGCGGTGAATTAACTGCTCACCAGTACATCGAGGAGATCCTGCAGGAGCATCGCGTTCCTTACGCTGGGTTTGTTGACGATGGATTCGTGCTAATGTACGACAATGCGAGGCCACATACTACTGCATCGGTGCGACAATACCTGGCGAAAGTACCCACATTAGACTGGCCTGCGCGGAGTCCTGAGCTCAAGCCAATTGAACACATGTGGGATGAGTTCAAAAGAAGAGTTCGAGCCAGAAATCCAGCCCCTGCATCGCTGAGGGACTTAAAGATTGCGATGGCGGAAGAGTGGGGAAGAATCCCACAGACAGTAGTGAAAAAGCTCACCCGCTCCATGAAAAACTGACTGGAAGCACTAATAAGGGCTAGTGGGGTGGTAATACAAGATATTGATTTTGGTTTTTATCAATAAATTTAAGTCGTAAACTTAAAATTTGTTTAATTTTTCCTTTCTGTTACCCCTATTTTCAAACCTTGTTCCCCTTTTAATCATTTTAATCGGTAAAAAGCATGGTATGCGATGGAATTTGGTATCATTAGAAAGACAATAGAATGGGCTTTCAAATGATACTAAAATCCGTAAAAATATATGAACACTAAATTCTAGGATCCATGTTAAATGAAGCCAAATAGTATGGTTTAGTATGGAATGAGTTAGATCGAAGGGTTAAAAGTCGTTGTCCGTCAAGCTCCGTATAGTATTTTAATAAGTTAATAAATCTGATGCCGAACATTTGTGAGATAGTAATTAAAAATAAAGATGGTTATTTTGACAAAAGTTAGATTGATTTAAATTCGTTTTGATGGGTATATTTTGCGATAATAAAAATCTTTTTCCGTTTTATGTTTTTAGTTTTATTTAAAAATTTGTTTGTTGCTTCCAAACTTAAACAGTAATTGTAAATTTTTAACATTCATCGTGTTTTTACTTGTTCGTCAAACCGAAATCCTTAATTCCACATTAATATATTTATAAAACTTAAAATTACATAAACATTGAAGTAAAATTTTTTAATTCTGTACTATTTATTATGAAATCAGATATTTTTGTGGAAAAGTATTTTGGAATTTTAAATAGATTTTTAACAGCTTACTGTGTATAGAGAAATTTTTTCTCTCCTGGATAGGCATGCTACAAATATTCGAGTACATTATTAGTAATGTTTATGTTAATGCTTATTGTAGTTCATGTGAAAATAGCGAATGTTAAGTAGTATATTTTAACGATGTCCACACCTAAAATTCATAATCATAATTCCAACACAAGCGACGAGACGGTTGTGAAAATAATGTCGCGTTTGGTCTTTGCTATTCTTTTGTACTTATAACGGATCAAAAGAGTTTTGGAATTTTATTCCGTTATGAAAGAAATAAGCTTTTGGCCTATTAAAAATTCAAAACAATACTTTCTTAGATGAACAAACCCGATGTCAGAGTCAATAAATAAAAGGGGAATTAGTGGCCAGATGTCAAAGACACAGCCAGCGATTTCAGTTTTAATTTATTTTAATTTAATTAATTAAAAGTTCTAATAATAACTTTTATATACAGAGTGTTATGAAAATCGTCTAATTATATTTAAATGGCTGATTTTTTTGGGTCTTTTCCAATTCGGAAATTTTTTCAATCTTTAAATATTCCGATTTACTACCCGTAGTGGTACTCCGGTTAATTGGGTTAAAAAATGTTCTTAGAATAATCGTAAGTAAAAAGCAACAAAAACTGTTGCTAAAAAGGTAAATAGTTCTAATAACATATGTTAGAACAAAATCTAAATTTGTATTTTCTCCACTATAAAAGCTTCCCTGATTAAACCTTTGAAAAGTGTGGTGTTTTAATAAATTACATTTGAATTCCTCAGTAACGAATACTGAATACTTCTTGAACTTCACGTTGCTGTTCAGAACACTCGAATGTGTCAACCCGTCGTTATTAAGACCCCATATTAAAAACTTATAAAATGAAATGAGATATATTTTTGAGGCTTAAATGGCCGCTCTCTAATCAAAATATACGCTATACCACCAAAACACACGCTCAAGACCCTACTCTCTGTAGATAGAGTCATTAACTAAATATGACGAAATTAATGTTGGTTGACTTTAAAATATTAGCAACGTATGGATTATCACGCAGTCCATCGCACGTTATCTGATTAGTAACTGTTCAGTCGGTATGAGGCACGAAAATATTTGATTTATTGAAACGCCATTTTGTATGGCAATGTTAAAAAAATAATATTTGATCGCTCTATACTGCATCGTAATGGATAACTGTGAAAAAGACAATTTTTGGTGTAAGCTATTTTTGTTAGTGTGAATATTTTCTTTTAAAACACTGAATCTTCGATATTAGTTGCATTTTTAAACTAAAAAGGTAAAATGTCTTTAATTTAATATAAGGTTATCATCAAATTATCCCTCAATTTCCATTATTAAGGAGGGAGCTATTTTACAATAATTTAAACAAAATAATGTAGAGAAGATGTTTGTAGCAATCAAAATTTGGCGGGATATGCAATATGGCAAATTAATCCTGCGAAATTCTGGCTTCTATGAACATCTTCTCTGTGCTATTTGGTTTACAGTAAAATGGTGTCCCTCTTAGTTACAAGGGGACATAAAAAACAAGCTTGTGCCAGTCTATATGGCCCACACTACAATGGCCTAAAGATTGGACGGCATCTGTAATTATCCCGCTCCATAAAAAGGGGTCTACTAAAACTTGCGACAATTCTCCTCCTCACTTTGTTATCTCATGCTAGCAAGATATTATTGTATATAATACAGGCAAGAATACCAACAATCATTCTGAAACAACTATCTCAGGAACAGGCGGGTTTCGTCCGAGGACCTAGAGAGTAGGTTTTGAATATTAAATTAATAGAAAAATCTCGAGAATACTATACACCTATGTACTTGTGCTTTGTTGACTATTGCAAGGTATTCGACACCATCCATTGTGAATAGCTCTGGCAAATTATGTCCCAATTGGGCATTTAATTATCAGGTATATACCTGATAAAAAATTTATATGATAACAATTCGGGTGTTGTTCGGATAGAAAAAAATATACATCTACATGTATAATTCGGAGGGCATCAGGCCGGATTGCATTTTCTCTCCACTGCTATACAACTTAAGTAGTGAGTATGTAATGAGAATTGTTTTGGAGAAATGGGATGGTGGTATGAGCATGGGTGGTGAGAAAATATCAAATTTGCGCTTTGCTGATGATTGGATTGATAGCGAAATCGAACTCTTAGCCTCCATAGATCGGCTCCAGATAGCATATGCATAACATGGATTACGTATTAACACCATAAAAACAAAAGTAATGATCATTAACTGTGAACAAGAATACGTTCCTAAGCTCCAGCATTTAAATAATTACGAGGTCGTCGACAGATTTGGTTACCTGGCATCTTTATTAACAAGCTATGGAAGTAGTGAGCCCGAGATCAAACGACGCATTCATTTGGGAAGGAGAGCTATGACCCAACTATCCAAGATGTGAAAAAAACACAACATTACACTTGCGCAACAAAAATCAATTTGGTGAAATGCTTGGTCTTTCCATTATTTCAGTATGGATGCAATACCTGGACAATAAAAACCGACCGAAATGACTAGATGTGGTTGTGGCGTAAACATGTACCAATGCATCCATATTTAATGAGATAAGACCGGAAAATAGCTTTCAATATGTACAGCAGGTGCCTTGGTTTTTTTTGGACACTTGACGAAGACATGGAAAAGTGGGTAACACAAGGTAAGCCAGATGGAATGCGTCGCAGAGGCAGATCACCTATATGTTGGAGTGACACAATAAGGACATTTATGAACATTTACCTGGAGCATGCTGTCAGACTGATCGATGACAGACAACGATGGCGAAAAGCTGCAAAGAGTGCAATTCAACCGCAAGTAGAGCAAAATCCATAGTCACCACTCATATGTCAAGATGATAGGACTGGAGGAGGAGGATAACTTGTTAAAAACAGTTAATTAATTAGAAAATATCCTATAAAACTTAGATAATTCTCATTATAAATAACTTTTTGACTACAAAACTTTATTTTGTTTCTTTAAAATCGAAGAATTCCAGAAAATAACAATTCCCTAAAATGTATACATATATAAGAGAATTCATCCCCTGAGTTAGTAACGTTAGACCAAGAAAAAGAAAATCTTATAACCAAGACGTAGTTTTATACACTACACAAAAAGGTTATTAGATTCTATTTTAATGCTCTTCGTGCGTCTATTCAAAATACGCAAGAAATCATATTCATAAGTTTTACCCCGTCTATTTCTGTATCCATTATCTACCACATTCTTCTTTCGAGCATTAATTCAAGAAAGATAGAGATACTATTTTTTTTAAGACCTATTTGATGTTACACATCAAAATTCAATATTCCTTAATTTTGTCCATCAATTTATGATATCGGAAATCAACAGATGAAAGAAAACAAGCTAAATTGTATATCGTAACTCGATATAAAAGCTGAAAACCGTATTATTTACACTCATACTCCTTTGTAGCGCTGATAGGTCGCGAACCTCCGAAGAAGAGCCGATAACCTTTTGGAAACCGCCAGTAAAGAACATGACATCGTCTGGTTAACCACCTGTAAACCACTCGGCGTGCAACGCCAGACAACTTCAAGCGGGACAAATGGGGTTAACGATCTTCGAAGGAGACGCTGGTGCTTTACAGAAAATACGTAAAGTATTATTATCGGAATTAACTGAAAAGAATAAAAAGCTAATCTCGTACGAGTCGGGGAAACAACTTTCGTTTCGGAGAAATCTGGAATATTGACAATCTTCATTCTTAGTATTCCGTACGGAACACTTATAAGATCACTTCGGTATCCGTCCGTCCGTCTATTACACCCGATTTTCTCCGAAACTATTTGATATAGTAAGTTGAAATTTGGTACTAATATAGGAATTGTAGGCCTCATCAGAGCCGTGTAGTTTTGAAAGTTAAATTTTGACTTAAAGGGTTAGTTTTGGGGGATGAAATCGAAAGTGAAAAAAAAATGTTTTACTAGGTCATCGGGTGGGGTGTAAAATGAAAGCTTATAAAAACCCGAGTTCAAAAATATATATAATGTAATACTTGCGCACACTTTTCTTTGTATTATTTTTTAAAAAATCGCGAAAAATCGCTGTCACCACTTATCTCGAAAAGTACTGATCAAAAAATTTTGAAAAAACTCTGGAATAATCTCCACGGGGAGTAGATTGAACAAAAATTATCACGAGTGCATTACCTTTAATAATTTATCTGGTATATAAAAAAAACAAAAACAACAACTTTGTTGAAAACTCATTTGGGGTGTGTTTTGTAAAGTCATTGATCATTTTATACCTCCGTAATAAAAATTTTTGTTGTAAAAGCAATCAACGTACGGAACACTAATTGCACAAGTTCAACTTGTACTTGACCAGTTATTTCTCAAATGTAAACATAAAAATCTTTATAAACTAGAGGGGGTCTTACTTATTTTCTTTATTAGATTAGCATCATCTAATTCTTCGACCTTTTTCTTTAGCTGTTTCCTTTGCTTCGGTGAGACATCTTATTATTTTTTCCAAAATTCACTTTACCTTTACTTACCTTATTACTTTACCACGCCTATCTTATAGTCGTTTTTTATACGTTTCCTTGCCATCTATATAACTTTAACAGCTTGACATTTCTATCAGCTGTTACTAATCATATATAATTATTTACCCTAACAACTGATTCACAGGAAGTCTCGTTATAATAATAATAAAGCAATTAACACTTCCAATTAGGTAATGCCACAGTAGTTTAAAAAACATAACTTGCTCTTTTAACCACTAATATTAACTGACAGTACTGACAGCTGTCAAATATCAAATCGATGAAAAGGTTTGTGATACAAATTTTAAAATTCCATGCCAGAGTTTTCCTTTAATGTTCTTAGAGGGTTTCCAAATCTTTTTGATTGAAATTTTTTTCAGTTTAGGGGCTGTAATATGTTATTGGCGAATTTTTAAAATTTAAAAGAAGACATATAAAAATATCTGTGCTTTTTTGATACCCTCAATTTTGGCTTGCACCACCCTGGCATCATGTTCCAAACATTCCAGACTTTCGAAAAAAATACTGCTAAACTAGTGTGCTTGTCAAAATTTTTTTTTTTTTTTTCCGGTTTCTCACTGCTCTAAATACTTTTTATTTGCTCATATATATAATATATATATATATATATATATATATATATATATATATATATATATATATATATATATATATATATGTATATATATGTATATATATGTATATATATGTATATATATGTATATATATATATATATATATATATATATATATATATATATATATATATATATATATATATATATATATATATATATATATATATACATACGAGGCTGGTTTGAAAAGTCCGTGCAAAGTCCGAGAGATGGCACCACCGGCGCGTATCGAGATCATGTTTAGTTAGTAGCATCTCTTGAATGAACGCACACCAAATTTCAGCCATATTGGTATATTTCTTTGTGTTTGGCATTCGTGTGAATCAAGGAAGTCGAGTGATTTTCAAGAAATGGACGAAAAAGAATTTCGTGTGGTGATTAAACATTACTTTATGAAAGGCAAAACGCTTCAGGAGACTAAAGAGAAGCTTGATAAACATTATGGTGACTCTGCACCTTCGATTAGAACAGTTTATAAGTGGTTTCAAAATTTTCGGACTGGCCATATGGGCACAAGTGACGCTGAACGTTCTGGACGGCCTGTGGAGGTTACGACTCCAGAAATCATTGTACAAATCCTTGATATGGTGATGGATGACAGAAGAGTTAAGGTGCGTGAGATTGCTAGTGCTGTGGGCATCTCGACTGAACGGGTACATAATATTTTGCATAAAGATTTGGACATGAGAAAGCTATCCGCAAGATGGGTGCCGCGATTGCTCACGCTTGACCAAAAACGGAATCGTGTGAAGTGTTGCAAGGATGGGTTGCAGCTGTTCCAGAAGAATCCGGAGGACTTTAAGCGTCGTTTCGTCACTGTGGACGAAACATGGATACATTACTATACTCCTGAGACCCAACAACAATCTAAGCAATGGGTTACCAAGGGGGAATCTGCACCAAAAAAGGCGAAGACCGTTCCTTCAGCCGGAAAGGTTATGGCGACTGTCTTTTGGGATTCGCAAGGGATAATCCTCATCCACTATCTGGAAAAGGGTAAAACTATTACAGGTGAATATTATTCATCGTTATTGGACCGTTTGAAAACCGAGCTGCAAGAAAAAAACGCCCGCGATTGGCCCACAAGAAAGTCCTTTTCCATCACGACAACGCACCAGCACACACCTCAGCAGTTGTGGTCGCAAAATTAATGGAAATAGGATTCCAACTCGTTTCACATCCCCCCTATTCTTCAGACTTGGCTCCCTCGGACTACTATTTGTTCCCCAATTTGAAGAAATGGCTGGCGGGACAAAGATTTTATTCAAACGAGGAGGTGATTGCAGACACTAATGGATATTTTGCAGACTTGGACAAATCCTATTATTCGGAAGGGATCAACAAACTAGAACATCGTTGGACGAAGTGTATAAGCCTAAAAGGAGACTATGTCGAAAAATAAAAAAGGTTTACCCCAAACACATAAGTAGTTTTTATTTTTGCACGGACTTTTCAAACCAGCCTCGTATATATATATATATATATATATATATATATATATATATATATATATATATATATATATCTTGCTGCTACTGCCGCTAGAAGCTAACCAATTAGCTTCGAGCAACAGCAAGATCACAGTATCGAGAAGCAGCAGCAGTAAGAGCACTTGAAAATACCAAATGAGATTTTGGCGAAACTTCGTGCAAATTCATTGTTAGACGAATGGATTGAAACCCGGAATTTTAATGTATTACATTCTACCATCCGTGCAAACCTCTGTTGTAACATGGTCCGTGTATAATTAAACATAAATTAAATAAATAAAATTCAGTAAAATAAATAAGTTAAATAAATTAAATTCAGTAAAATAAATAAGTTAAATAAATTAAATTCAGTAAAATAAATATGTTAAATAAATTAAATTCAGTAAAATAAATAAGTTAAATAAATTAAATTCAGTAAAATAAATAAGTTAAATAAATTAAATTCAGTAAAATAAATAAGTTAAATAAATTAAATTCAGTAAAATAAATATGTTAAATAAATTAAATTCAGTAAAATAAATAAGTTAAATAAATTAAATTCAGTAAAATAAATAAGTTAAATAAATTAAATTCAGTAAAATAAATAAGTTAAATAAATTAAATTCAGTAAAATAAATAAGTTAAATAAATTAAATTCAGTAAAATAAATAAGTCAAATAAATTAAATTCAGTAAAATAAATAAGATAAATAAATTAAATTCAGTAAAATAAATAAGTTAAATAAATTAAATTCAGTAAAAAAATAAATAAATTAAATTCAGTAGAATAAATAAGTTAAATAAATTAAATTCAGCAAAATAAATAAATCAAATAAATCAAATTCAGTAAAATAAATAAGTTAGACAGTGAAGTCTGCTTATAACGAACCCGTTTATAGCGAATTTCCTGTTAAAACGAACTATTTTATAATGCACGATAAAACTTCCATAAGACCAATTCAAATTTTTATCGGTTATAACGAACCCGGTTATAACGAACTTCCGGATAAAGCGAACCAGTTTGGATGTTTTGTGTCCGTTTATAACGAATTTGCCACTCCCTGTGCTCGATGTCGCGTGACTTTATCTAGGGAATTCACGTAACTCGCTGGAAACCCCTATTCTACTTGTTTTCGTCGCGTCGCTAGTTCGAGCAGTATTATTTTCAGTTCACTTGTTGTGTTATGCGGTTCTAATGCATATTTGATCAAAGTAGCAAAGTGAATGTTTAAGTTTTTATTTTTAAACGAATACACAAAAACGTAAAGTGTTTACTTTAAAAGACAAACACGATATTATAAGGAAAATAGAAAATGGAGTTAAAGAAAGTGATGTTTGCAAACAGTTGAATTTAACTAAACCTACGGTTTCTATCATATGGAAAAAGAGGCAAGAAGTCTCATCAATCTATGATAAAAGAAACTTTAGTTGTAAAAAAGTAAGAAAATCTACACATGATCAAGTCGATAAAGGACTCCTTAAATGGTTTAGTCAAAAATGATATGAACATGTTCCTATTACCGGCTATACTTTACAAGAGAAAGCTAGTGAATTGGAAAGGAAAATAGAGAACACCGAGTTTAACTATTCTAGAAGTTGAATTGAACGATTTAAAAAGCGACATAATATTAGTGAGGGTAAGATAGTAGGAGAAACTGCAGGAGTGGATATGACTGTTGTTGATCAGTGGTTGGCCAATTTATGGCCGGAAACTCGAGAAAGTTATAAATATGTGGACATTTTTAATGCGGATGAAACGGGTTTGTTTTACAAGATGACGCCTGATAAGACATTAAAGTTTGTCGGAGAGAATTGTGCTGGTGGAAAATTATCAAAAGTAAGGATTACTATGTTGGTAACTGCAAATATGTCTGGAACAGAGAAAAGAAAATTGTTGATGATAGGAAAGTCCGCCAATCCCAGGTGTTTTAAAAACAAACATTTACGAGTAAATTACAAATTAAATAGTAAAGTGTGGATGACATCAGAAATTTTTAAAAACGAACTGATCGAATGGGACAAAGAATTAAAATTCACAAACAGAAAAAGATTACTTTTGATTGACAACTGTCCAGCGCACCCTGAAGTTGACTACAGCAAATAAAATAGGTTTTTATGCCTCCAAACACAAGTGCAAAGCTCCAGTTTATGGATCAAGGTGTGATACATTCTTTAAAATGTCATTATAGAAAGATTTTACTTATGAAAATGTTAGAGACGATCGATAAAGATAACATTTTTTCTGTAACTGCCTTGGATGCTATAAACTTTATCCATATGGCTTGGCAAAGACTCAGTAGAGAAACCATTGTAAACTGTTTTAGCATGGCGAATTTTTAAGGAAGGAATATAGATATGACTCAGATGATGAGCTACCGTTGACTCAGTGGATTGAAAAACATCGAGATGATCCTACTAATTGTCTAGAATTTGTTTACGATGCTAACATTCAACAAGGTACAGTGGAAATCGAGATTAAAAAAATGTTTAATCACTTTAACTCTGAAGAATATAAATGTGCTGATAATGAATTCATGACGAGAGAAATATTAACTGATGATCAAATTGTAACAACAGTGACTTCTGGAAAGATTTTAAGCGATAATGACGACGAAGACTAGCTTGGAGAAGGAGATAATATTTATGTTCCATCCATTTCAGAAATGACTAAGAAAATGACTGAAACTCCATTTCTTTTTCAAGTAAAATTGTACAAACGAAAATTACTGATTTTATTATATAAACTACATATTTTAATGTTTTCGTTTATACTCGTATATGGTATGTACCAATATACGTAATAATAACTTTAGTGTGACTTGTTTTATTTTCCTTTGAACGTTTTCGTTTAATTTAATAATTATTATTATTCATTTTTCTAAGCATTAGCGCCTAATCTAAATAAAAAAGTAGTGAAAAATGATGTTAGATTTTATTTACTGTTTGTAACGAACTTCGGATATAGCGAACCATTTTTAGTGATTTTTTGGAGTTCGTTGTAAACGGACTTCACTGTAGATTGTTTTATTATTTTCGTTGTTCTCGAATTCATTAAGTTTCATCAATTTTTTACCAGATACTATTGCACACGGACCACTTTCTCGCGCTACTAAGTGGCAGCACGCCGTCGTTCGGTTTGAAACCATTACTGCAGCCGAAAAGCTTTCAAACTGGTAATACGGTCGCAAATAGGTTTCACTCGAAAGCAATAGTTTTAAATGGTACGATGACTCTCAGCGAGTGCACGCCGCCACTTAAGCGAGACGGAGTGGTCCGTATGAAACAGCACCTAAGAATACTCTTATTCTATTTTTACTAATTAATGGCATGTATTTCTCTTAATTACAATAGGGGAATATTATAATAATAAAAACGATGCAAAGCCCCAATAAAACATGTTAGCTATTTCGCAAGGGAACATTCCCACGGTAATAAACATGCAACAAGAGAACAATGATTTTTAATGCAAATAGTTTCAAGAACAAGGAATATGGTACTTGTTTTATAATAACAAAGGTGTATCGTTCCGGTTTAAAGAATAACGTCTTATTATACTTGTAAAAAATATAACGAGTAGGGCGGACACCAGAACTTCTTTCACAATTGTGAGCTATGTCAAATCATTTGGTTCCTATTGACTGTAGAGAGAGCAAATATTCTTTACTAGATTATTTAAATAATTTAGCCTAGGCTGGATACAGAATGTTTTGGCTTCTGTCGTGCCAATCCTTGCAAATCCAACTCTTAGAATGCAATCGATCAACTTGTTTCGCCGGTAATATTGTCTGAATAGCTCGTTCTTCTTTAATTTTATTCGTCATTGCTTTTAACCTTCTGCTTCTTCTTCTTTTTGCTGTAAAGAAAAAACTCCGGGTATTTAAATATGCAGTAGGTGGTCGTAAATTTATTATGTTTTAATTTTAATTTGCAATTTAAATAACAGTTTTATAGGAAAATGTCTGGTTGCTATTAAAATATGCAACGTGTGTAGAATAAACTGCATATATGTTTGTTTTGTATTCCTTATTACTCAAGCTGGCTTATTGTTTCTAAAAATATGTAATAGTAGAAAGTTAAGGAAAATGTACGGAGTATAGCACAAGTTTTAATTAGAATTTGTGGAAAATCTACACTGATGAGCAAAAAATAGTCTAGTTTAGTATTTATATATTTTTAGGGATTTTAGTATTATTTAAAAGCCCATTCTAGTCTCTTTCTAATGATACCAAATTCCATAGCATACTTCATGTTTTTTACTGATTAAAATGATTGAAAGGGGAAACAAGGATTGAAAATAAGGGTAAGAGAAAAGAAAAATTAAACAAATTTTAAGTTTAACAATTAAATTTATTGATACCCCCTCCCCTAGCCCTTATTACTGCTTCCAGCCGGTTTTTTAAGGATCGGGGGGCTTTTTCACCACTTTCAGTAGGATTCTTCCCCACTCTTCCGCCATCACAACCTTTAAGTCCCTCAGCGATGCAAAGGCTGGATTTCTGGTTCGAACCCTTGGTTTCAGCTCATCCCACATGTGCTCGATTGGATTGAGGTCAGGACTCCACGCAGGCCAGTCCATTGTGAATATTTCCACTTCCGCTAGGTATAACCGCACCTATGCAGCAGCATATGGCCTCGCATTGTCGTACATTAGCACGAAACTATCGCCAACAAACCCAGCATGAGGAACGACGTGTTCCTACAAGATCTCTTCGATGTGCGGCGAGCTGTTAATCCACCACTACGAGTCTTATCAGTCACGAGAACCAAATCGGTTTTCGCATCCAGTAAGATGCCTCCCCACACCATGACAGAACATCCTCCGTAGGCGACTGTTTCGGTAATGCAGCACTGCACATAGCGCTCCGCAGGCCTCCTATAGATTCGTCTTCTTCCATCATATCTATGTAGGTACATTCGGGACTCGTCGAAGAATAAAACAGAGTGCCATTGCTCTAAGGCTCAGTCGATATGTTCTTGGGCAAATTTGGGTCGCGGTTGTCGATGGGCTGCTGTTAATTTGGGTCCATTAGCTGGTCTCTTCAGAGTTCGGTTAGCTTGTCGGAGCACCTGCTGGACCTCAGTGCCGGCCAAGTGACGATTTCTTAGAGTTGTGTGTTTCTTCTTCCTGATCCTGGTCTCCGTGTAAAGGTGCCAGTCTCTTGGTAACGTTTGCAGACCGTGGAGACAGCTGACTGGCTCAGGTGCTGCGACTACACGTTGGCTATGCCCTTCTTGCAGTAAGGCAATGACTTGGGCCGTTTCTTTCGGGGTGGTATCCATTCTCCGATGACGTAATTAGTAAGCAGGTATAGCAGAGATGCTGACAGATCAAGTTCGAATAAAGAAATGATAGGAAAATGCTGTTGCATGTGTTTTTATAGGAATGAATAGCGTGCAGCGAGTACGTTGCTGAGCAGGCAAAAACGGTTCTATTGAGTAAAACCGTTTTAATCAGTAACACATTATTGGAAAGAGTAGAAAATCAGCATTCTAATGAAACTAAAAATAATACCACTGTTTGAAAATTAAATTCAAGGATCGGAGTTAAATGAAGCAACATCTTTTGAGTGCATTTTTTTGCTCACCAGTGTATATCAACAGTTCTGTTCTCGATATTTGTACAACTGGGGCCAGTGAAGTTTCAGATGTACTACATGGGACGAAAAGTTCCGAGACTTTTGAAGAAAAAACAATGTTTTTCCCAAATCGATTTTATACTTCAACATAGTGCGATACACTTAGTCCAGCGATCTTCCAAGACATAAGCCACAGTTTGCCATTCGACTTCTTCATTTGAGCCAAATCTCTCTCTCTGGAGCTACCTTTTCACATTTGGAAAGAAGTAATAATCGCTGGGGGCCGGATCTGTTGAATACAGCGGATGTGGAGCAGTTCATAGCCCAATTGGTTCAGTTTCACTATCGATTTTAAGGAGTTGTAAGCTAGCGCATTATCTTGGTGAAACAACACTTTTTTCTTCTCTAAATGCGGCCTTTTTTTCTTGATTTCACAATTCAAACGGTCCAATAAGCCATGGCAATAGTCTCCGATGATTGATCGCCCTTTCTCAAAATAGTCGATCAATACTATTCCATGCACATCCCAAAAAATACTTACCAAAATCTTTCCAGCTGATGTTTGTGTTTTTAGACGCTTCAGTTGGTTTCAGGCGGTTTCAGCCACTTTGTGGACTGCCTGTTGAACTCAGGCGTGTAGTGGTAGATCCATATTCTTACGAATAGACTCAAAAGCTCCTTTAGATTAGCCGGAAAAGTGCCAAACAGCATTCTGAATCTTCTTTTTGATTAATTATGAGAGTACGCGCACCCATCGGGCACATAACTTTTTCATGTGCAGATATTCATGCAAAATATGTCTGACGCGTTCTGTTAATATCTTCACGATGTCAGCGATCCCTTTCACTTTCGCTTTGCCGTCATTCAGAAGAATATGGTGGATTTTCTTTGTGTTTTTTGGAAGGACTGCCTCGTTTTAACAACCGGAACGTGGGACATAATAGGTGCTTGTACAAACTGATTTAAGTTCACTGAGCCATCGACGTGTAGTTGCTTTAGACGGAACAGATGTGCCATAACACTTTTCAAGCCACTTTGGGTTCTAGCTGTATTTGTTCTCATCAATCAGCAATGTTTAATCAACACATGAAATTCTTTGTATTCCATCGGTTTGCAAAAATCAAAAGTAGCGGCACTCAAACTGCAACTCGCAAACTAATAGACAAATTATCATGAAAATTTGACACAAATCTTCTGAGAGTTGATACTAATTGCTGCCATCTCTTGAAAAATTTCGAGACTTTTCACCCCATGTTAGTATATAAAGATACAATATAAATCTGAAACTGGATACCTGGATACTAAAATACATTCAGTATCCAGGTATGTTTTAAAAAAATACAAGTGTAAGCATTTCAGATATGCAAAAATTCTTCTTGTTTTTAAAAGACAAACTCCACTCAAATATTATACAAGACATTTTGGAGGTCATCTCTTTCAAAACTCTGATATTTTGTAAACTATATAAAAGTCTAGAAGAAACATCAAAGAAGGTCAAGGCTAGGGATTTTACCTATCAATAGCAACCCACCTATCGATAATTTTAACTTATCGATATATCGACAACTGCCACTATATCGACAATTATTAATCAAAAATTGGTGACAGAGGCGGTGAAAACTTTTAAATAAATTGTATCGCCTTATAAAATTCATGCCTGGGAAGTGGAGATAAGTGATGCCTGTCGATATATTGTTAATTATCGATATATGGATAACTATCAATAGTTATCGATACGATTGATAGTTAGTTATTGGTATTTTGATTGGAGGGGAGAGCGTAGTGATTTTTCCAGGACCCTGCTTTTTTAGGAGGGTTGGGCGAGGCCCCAATTTAGAAGCGTCCGGTTTTTTTGAGAAATATATTAACTAGATTGAATTTTGTTATGAGAGGGTTTTTTTTGAATCTTCCTCCTCCTCAGTTACCAGTGTTAAAGGTTAGTAAAGTTTTAGAATACGGAGGGTCTTTTTTTATAACGGAAAACTTTTTTGAGGGTACGGTCGTGAAGTGTTACTATTAAGAAGGGTTCCTTTTTTATAAAGGTAGCTCTTTTTTTGGTAATTTCCTCCCCTCCTCGGTTATCGATTTTTGAAGTCGGTGAAGTTTAATAATAATAATAAGAAAGACTGTTTTTTGTGGGTGTGATTTTTTTAACACAGTTGTTACCTCGGTCACAATTCCGCTATAAGAACAAATTTTTTAGAGGGACTTGTAAATTTAGCTTCCCGGTTCCGAATTTTCTCTTCACGGAACGAGACATAGTAGTTCAAGACTTTATTTTTTTTCTTTAAAAGTTCTATTTTATTATCTCTAACTTCAGTAATTGCTTGCTGCTTTGGCATAATTAATTTAAATATTTATGGGAAAATTTATATTTCAGTTAAATAATAAAATGCAGTAGACTTGCAGCTCATAACTTAGTTTCAAGGTATTATTGGAAATTATCTGAAAATAGACTTTCCAAAATAGTTCGCTTACACCTCGAAAACGCTATTTCACAAGCGCTTAAGCATGTAAATGACTGTATAAATTCCCATTTAGATCGTTAACTTGAAAAAGAAAATGTAGGGTCAGATAGGGACACTGAAACAAATTGCGTATGAGAAAATTTTTCCTAATCACTTACATATACGAGGCTGGTTTGAAAAGTCCGTGCAAAAATAAAAACTACTTATGTGTTTGGGGTAAACCTTTTTTATTTTTCGACATAGTCTCCTTTTAGGCTTATTCACTTCGTCCAACGATGTTCTAGTTTGTTGATCCCTTCCGAATAATAGGATTTGTCCAAGTCTGCAATCACCTCCTCGTTTGAATAAAATCTTTGTCCCGCCAGCCATTTCTTCAAATTGGGGAACAAATAGTAGTCCGAGGGAGCCAAGTCTGGAGAATAGAGGGGATGTGAAACGAGTTGGAATCCTATTTCCATTAATTTTGCGACCACAACTGCTGAGGTGTGTGCTGGTGCGTTGTCGTGATGGAAAAGGACTTCCTTGTGGGCCAATCGCGGGCGTTTTTCTTGCAGCTTGGTTTTCAAACGATCCAATAACGATGAATAATATTCACCTGTAATAGTTTTACCCTTTTCCAGATAGTCGATGAGGATTATCCCTTGCGAATACCAAAAGACAGTCGCCATAACCTTTCCGGTCGAAGGAACGGTCTTCGCCTTTTTTGGTGCAGATTCCCCCTTGGTAACCCATTGTTTAGATTATTCTTTGGTCTCAGGAGTATAGTAATGTATCCATGTTTCATCCACAGTGACGAAACGACGCTTAAAGTCCTCCGGATTCTTCTGGAACAGCTGCTAACCATCCTTGCAACACTTCACACGATTCCGTTTTTGGTCAAGCGTGAGCAATCGCGGCACCCATCTTGCGGATAGCTTTCTCATGTCCAAATGTTTATGCAAAATATTATGTACCCGTTCAGTCGAGATGCCCACAGCACTAGCAATCTCACGCACCTTAACTCTTCTGTTATCCATCACCATATCATGGATTAGATCAATGATTTCTGGAGTCGTAACCTCCACAGGGCGTCCAGAACGTTCAGCGTCACTTGTGCCCATATGGCCAGTCCGAAAATTTTGAAACCACTTATAAACTGTTCTAATCGAAGGTGCAGAGTCACCATAATGTTTATCAAGCTTCTCTTTAGTCTCCTGAGGCGTTTTGCCTTTCATAAAGTAATTAAGTTGGGAATGTGGAATCTTTGGCACAATGATAGTACTCAGTATATATCACCACTACACCAAACACTTTATTTTTGCACACGACGCGCGTTTCGCTAACCATGTTAGCTTCATCAGGAGCGATGATTGACTAAAGCTTAACTACAAATCTACCCTATTTATACTTAGCCTAACCCTTGAATTACTCAAGCGGAACTAATGACATAGGCAAGGCCATCAGTTCCGGTCAAGTAACCAGTAGAGGGGACTAAAAGGAATAGGCCCTCTGTCTTTATTTAAACTACTTTTACATTTTATGATTTCCATACTTTCGTATGCGTTCAACAATCTCCTATCAGATACATTTTTTATTAATCTTAAATTATCTAATGTTACAGTATGATCAGCTTCAAGGGCATGTTCGGCAATGCTAGACTTTTCTGTTCTATTGTATCTTAAGTGTGCTAAATGTTCTTTACATCGTATTTTAATTGACCTTTTAGTTTGCCCAACATACTTTTTGTCACAATCATTACAACTAATTTCATAAATTCCACTTTTCTCACAATTAAGAATCTTATCTTTGGGATTTCCTAAGATATTCCTCAGATTGTCTGATGACTTATAGACTAAGGTGAGGCCTACCTTATTAAATACCTTATTGAGTCCCTTGCTATATTTCGGATTATATGGTATGGAGATATACTTGGTGTTATTTTCTTCGCGTGTAAAAAAGGTGGAATTCTGAATATTAAACCTAAATTTATGTTTATTTATTAGCTTATTTACTAAGTCGTCGTCATAACCATTAACTCTAGTTATATTTCTAATACGATTCCTTTCTTTATTAAAGTTTACTCTATTCAGAGGGAAAGTGACCAAACGATGAACTAAAAAATGTAATGAGGCTAATTTATGTTGTTTGCAATGAAATGAATCATTAGGAATATATCTATCTGTTATTGTGTCCTTTCTATAGATATCAAATTCTAATTTATTATTATTTTTAATAATTAAAATATCTAGAAAAGGCAATTGTCCTTTGTTCTCAACTTCGTAAGTGAATTTAATGGAATCATACCGGCTATTTAATTTAGAAACAAAATCATCAATATTTGCTTTCTTTGTATCAAAATAAATAAGCTAATAAATAGACATAAATTTAGGTTTAATATTCAGAATTCCACCTTTTTTACACGCGAAGAAAATAACACCAAGTGTGTCTCCATACCATATAATCCGAAATATAGCAAGGGACTCAATAAGGTATTTAATAAGGTAGGCCTCACCTTAGTCTATAAGTCATCAGACAATCTGAGGAATATCTTAGGAAATCCCAAAGATAAGATTCCTAATTGTGAGAAAAGTGGAATTTATGAAATTAGTTGTAATGATTGTGACAAAAAGTATGTTGGGCAAACTAAAAGGTCAATTAAAATACGATGTAAAGAACATTTAGCACACTTAAGATACAATAGAACAGAAAAGTCTAGCATTGCCGAACATGCCCTTGAAGCTGATCATACTGTAACATTAGATAATCTAAGATTAATAAAAAATGTATCTGATAGGAGATTGTTGAACGCATACGAAAGTATGGAAATCATAAAATGTAAAAGTAGTTTAAATAAAGACAGAGGGCCTATTCCTTATAGTCCCCTCTACTGGTTACTTGACCGGAACTGATGGCCTTGCCTATGTCATTAGTTCCGCTTGAGTAATTCAAGGGTTAGGCTAAGTATAAATAGGGTAGATTTGTAGTTAAGCTTTAGTCAATCATCGCTCCTGATGAAGCTAACATGGTTAGCGAAACGCGCGTCGAGTGCAAAAATAAAGTGTTTGGTGTAGTGGTGATATATACTGAGTACTTTCATAAAGTAATGTTTAATCACCACACGAAATTCTTTTTCGTCCATTTCTTGAAAATCACTCGACTTCCTTGATTCACACGAATGCCAAACACAAAGAAATAGACCAATATGGCTGAAACTTGGTGTGCGTTCATTCAAGAGATGCTACTAACTAAACATGACCTCGATACGCGCCGGTGGTGCCATCTCTCGGACTTTGCACGGACTTTTCAAACCAGCCTCGTAGTTATTTAGCACCTTCTAAAAAAAAAAATCTGAAACCGGTAACATGGGCTTTTTGTTACATGTAGACTTTTGACATAATTAAAGGCATGTTAAGGACAAATGCATTAGAATAAATAAAGTATGTAACCATATTCTTGATATAGTATTTAATGTATCAGTGAATAATTTTTCTATTTATTTAAAAAAAAATTGGTAAAATGATTTAGCCCGTACTGTCCTTGCAAACATGCAATTCTAAAATAATCACTAACCTCGACTCCCTCTAAGGAATAACTTAACACTTTATGGTGAAATATTATTTAAAAAAATTAGAAATTTACCTTGTTTAAATAATCAAATAACCGGCCAAGTGGAAGTCGGACTTGCGCAGTTAGTGTTCTGTACGTTGATTGCTTTTTAAAATAAAAAAAAATTGTTACGGAGGTACAAAATGATCAATGACTTCATAAAACACACTCTAAATGGGTTTTGCGCTCTTTGTTGAAAACCGATGACTTTGAAATTTTTGTTTTTTTATATACCAGATAAATTATTTAAAGTAATGCAGTCGTGATAATTTTCGTTCAATCTACATCCTGTGGAAAATATCTCAGAATTTTTTCAAAATTTATTAATCAGTACTTTTCGAGATAAGGGGGGACCGCGATTTTTCGCAATTTTTTTTAAAATAATACAAGTATTGCATTATATATATTTTTGAACTTGTGTTTTCGCAAGCTTTCATTTGACACCCCACTCGATGACCTTCTAAAAAAAATGTTTTTTCGCTTCCAATTTGACCCCCAAAACTAACCCTTTAAGTCCAAAATTAACTTTTAAAACTACACGACTCTGATGGGGCCATCAATTCCTATATTAGTGCTAAATTTTAACTTTCTATGTCAAATAGTTTCGGAGAAAATCGTGTGTGACAGACAGACGGACCCCGAAGTGATCTTATAAGTGTTCCGTAGGGAACACTAAAAAAGTATTTAATGATTAAAAATGTGCAATCGTCTCTTTTAAAATTATATTGAATGCTCTTTTCAATGAAATACGTACGTACGTTAAAGCACAAAATTTAAATATGGACGATACAGGTGGGAAAAATTGTCGGGCGTGTCAAGAAAAACTTCCTTAGGTGTAAATAAAAATAAACGTTCTTGGTGATACGTGGGCTAAATTATTATTTTGGCAATAATTCATATTATTTATTATGTAAAAATGTTTTTTTGTTATCTTATAACCTTGAGACCTGAAAAAAAAAATTCAGAGGGTATTTTCTTCACGAATATAATACTTCCTATTAGCAGAAAAATGAAATCCAGTAAATTACCTGCTGTTCTATAACTACATTTTCGCCAACTTAACCATTTATATTTCTAAAACTTCACCTCATCACTTTCACTCCGTATATATTTTACTATAGAAAAATAATATTATATTAAATATGGAATATTCCATTCAAAAACCAGGAATAATTTTCATAATATTATTAAAACGATACAACTGCCGCTACCCCTTGCACCCTCTTCCCATTTTAACAATAAAAATAATGATTCCTTGACTGAACGAACTCTGAAAAGGACCTATAACAAGCCGAATACGAAGTCACTCTTCTACCTTCCTTCTCCACCCCTTTTGCACCATATATATTTTATTATAAATTATTATGCTTAAAATTTACCGATCTTCCATCCAAAAAAACCTGGAGAAATTCTCATAATACTATTCAAACTAGACAAGATTCTCCCATTTGCTTCACTCCCTTTCCTCTATTAAAATTAATAGTCATAAAAAAATAACTTAACTTTCATATCCCTTCAGTCTTAAGAATCCTACCCGACCCTTACCTTTTTTACCAGAAATAATATGCTTAAAATTTGTCAATTACATCAACTAAAAACCCTGCAAAAATTCTCAAAACACTATTGAAATTATACAATAGTTAACAACCCCCACCTCCACAGATATGACGCTATATATGCGAAATCATCATAATCAGCACCCCTACCCCTTCCATCCATTTTATGTTTTACTTTAAATAATTATGCAAAATATTTGTTTATTATCTTAACAAAAAAATCTATTACCATATTACTACTAAAGTTACCTAATACTCTCATAAATATTGTTACAAACTTTTATATACGCCCTCTATAAATATTAACACTTTTATGGTGAAATTATTTATAGGTTATGTTACTCAGTTGGTATACGGTTATTGTGTGTAAACATATTTACAATTTGAATTCTTTAAACAATGCAGTGGGATAATCGAAAAAAATAAGATTGCTGTTATAGCTTTATTTAAGTGCGGCATGAAAAAAGCGACCTTAAAACCGCTTAAAATAAATCATATATTTGTTTACCAAGCGATAAAATTTCTTACGGCGACGGCGACGGGAGACATAAAAGACGGGCAACGTTCAAGAAAACCAAAGACAATTTGAACGCTACGAGCTGTTAAAGCTGTAAAAGCACGAATTGACTGAAATCCTCTCCGCAAACAATAAATGTTATCTCGTGAGACAAACATTTCGAAAAATTTTATGTCTCCTCTTATTAAAGAAGACGTAATAGACGCTTATAAGAGGTACTGGTCATTTGCTAACGGAAGATTTAAAGCGGAAACGGTGGCAAAAATCTAAAAGTTTGTTGAAATACGCTAATGACAAAGACAGAAAAATTTTGTTTACCGACGAAAAAATTTTCATTGTGGAGCAATTTTTCAGTAAGCAGATTGATAGGATTTATGTCAGATCTTCTAAGGAAGCGTCTGAACTTGTTCCAAAAGTTCAGAGGGGTCATCATCCAACTTCAGTTATGGTTAGGTAGAGAGTCAACTTTGACGGGTTACCAGTACTCATTTTTGTAAAGAAGGCGTAAAAATTTCAGCTAAAATACATCAAGATAATATTTTAGAGGACGTTGTGAAACTCCTAAACCATACTCTTTTCAAAAATAAGCATTAAATCTTCCAGTAAGATTCTGCACCAGGACACAAAGCTAAAACAACACAAGCATGGCTTTAACAAAATGTGCCTTCATTTATTACTAGAGAAGTCCTGATCTAAATCCTTTAGATTATGGTCCTCTTAGAGGGTGCGGCTTGCTCTAAAAAACATGCCATTGCCGGTGGACAATTTTCCATTAGATCAAGTGCGTGCTGCCATAGACGAATGGCCTAAACGTTTGAGGACTTGTGTAAAAGCAAAAGGGGACATTCTGAGTAAATGTTAAATTAATTTTGTCATTACGAATATATCAATTCATTCCGGAATAATTTGTTTTAATTTTCATAGAAATTAAAGATATATATATATATATATATATATATATATATATATATATATATATATATATATATATATATATATATATACACGAGGCTGGTTTGAAAAGTCCGTGCAAAAATAAGAACTACTTATGTGTTTGGGGTAAACCTTTTTTATTTTTCGACATAGTCTCCTTTTAGGCTTATACACTTCGTCCAACGATGTTCTAGTTTGTTGATCCCTTCCGAATAATAGGATTTGTCCAAGTCTGCAAAATATCCATTAGTGTCTGCAATCACCTCCTCGTTTGAATAAAATCTTTGTCCCGCCAGCCATTTCTTCAAATTGGGGAACAAATAATAGTTCGAGGGAGCTAAGTCTGGAGAATAGGGGGGATGTGAAACGAGTTGGAATCCTATTTCCATTAATTTTGCGACCACAACTGCTGAGGTGTGTGCTGGTGCGTTGTCATGATGGAAAAGGACTTTCTTGTGGGCCAATCGCGGGCGTTTTTCTTGCAGCTCGGTTTTCAAACGGTCCAATAACGATGAATAATATTCACCTGTAATAGTTTTACCCTTTTCCAGATAGTCGATGAGGATTATCCCTTGCGAATCCCAAAAGACAGTCGCCATAACCTTTCCGGCCGAAGGAACGGTCTTCGCCTTTTTTGGTGCAGATTCCCCCTTGGTAACCCATTGTTTAGATTGTTGTTTGGTCTCAGGAGTATAGTAATGTATCCATGTTTCATCCACAGTGACGAAACGACGCTTTGAGTCCTCCGGATTCTTCTGGAACAGCTGCAAACCATCCTTGCAACACTTCACACGATTCCGTTTTTGGTCAAGCGTGAGCAATCTCGGCACCCATCTTGCGGATAGCTTTCTCATGTCCAAATGTTTATGCAAAATATTATGTACCCGTTCAGTCGAGATGCCCACAGCACTAGCAATCTTACGCACCTTAACTCTTCTGTCATCCATCACCATATCATGGATTTAATCAATGATTTCTGGAGTCGTAACCTCCACAGGCCGTCCAGAACGTTCAGCGTCACTTGTGCCCATATGGCCAGTCCGAAAATTTTGAAACCACTTATAAACCGTTCTAATCGAAGGTGCAGAGACACCATAATGTTTATCAAGCTTCTCTTTAGTCTCCTGAGGCGTTTTGCCTTTCATAAAGTAATGTTTAATCACCACACGAAATTCTTTTTCGTCCATTCCTTGAAAATCACTCGACTTTCTTGATTCGCACGAATGCCAAACCCAAAGAAATAGACCAATATGGCTGAAACTTGGTGTGCGTTCATTCAAGAGATGCTACTAACTAAACATGACCTCAATACGCGCCGGTGGTGCCATCTCTCGGACTTTGCACGGACATTTCAAACCAGCCTCGTATATATATATATGTGTATATATATATATATATATATATATATATATATATATATATATATATATATATATATATAATTTGAGTTCGTTCGAGAGTTATTGCGCCAACAGATCGATAGACAGCCAAACAGACCGACGGAAATGAATGACTATCTCAGAATGTGTTTTTTTTCACGAATACAATACTTTCCTTTAGCAAGAAAAGTGTATTTTATAATACTTAATCAATATCCCAATCAAGAATCAGAAAATATTCTCATAATACTATTGAAATGATACAAAAACCTCCATCCCTCTTATCCTCATCCCATGTTAACAATGATGAAAAAAAATGTAATGTTTCGATCCTTTGACTAAAAGAACTCCGAAAAAGACCTATAACGTGACAAATACCAACTTACTCGTTAACCTTCCTTCTTCACTCCCTTTGGTTCTTTATAAATGATTACTTGTAAAATTTACTCATTCTCCCATTTGCAACACCTGGAAGATTGTTCGTATTTATAATGAAATTACACAAGATTCTCTTTCACCCCTTCTCGTATTAGAATTGAAAATAATGAAAAAATAAATTAATTTTCATATTCCTATAGTCCAAGAACCCTAAAAAGGACATATAGCACCTCTTCTTGGGTTAAAATTAAAAGTAACGAAAAAATAACTTGATTTTTGAATCTTTCGATTTCAAAAACCTCAAAACGGGACATACAACCCTATATATAGGAAACCCCCTCTAATCTCCTCCCGCACACCTTTGACCCCATTTATATTTTACTATAAATATATGAGGGGTTTTCCATTAGGAGCATCCTAACTTTAAAATTGAATAAAACAAAGAGTTTTTAAGCGAAATTCATTCTGAAACTTTTATTTAACGGAAATGTTATGCCATTAATGATGAAGATGTCACTCAAATGACCGCCGCGGCTCTTTTTGCAGACACGAATCCGCTTACACCAATTTTCCACATCTCGGGCCAGCATTTCCGCCCTTAGGCCGGCTATGGCACGACGAATGTTGGCTTCAAGTGCATCCAGAGTTACTGGTTTGTTGCTGTAAATTTGTGATTTGACGTGGCCCCAAGGAAAATAGTCCAAAGGCGTTAAATCGCACTAGCACGACGGCCAACCGGTAGGGCCATTTCGTGAAATTAATCACTCACCGAACTTGACGCGCAGTAAAGCCATGTTTCGGCCGGAAATATGGGGCGCGATCCTGTTGGAAATAAAAGTCCTCTACATCCATTTCGTCAAATTCTGGGAAGAAATATTCCTGCAGCATCGAGTTATTTTGGAGTAATCGAGTAATTTTGGACAATTTCCAAGCGTTCTTTTAACGAGGAACGATTCATGATTGAATGGCAAACCTTACTAAACACAACTGACATCAGATGTTAAACATCTGCCGACTAACATGGCCGCTATTAGCTGTCAAAAGTCGGACATCCCTAATGGAAAACCCTTTATGTGCATAATATTTGTTTATTATCTAAACAAAAAGCCCGAAAAAATTATCATATTACGATATCGTACAAAATTTATCGACCCCCACCTCTTTCCTCCCTTCGCGAGATATCACTCAAGAACTATAGGCTTCATCCCTTTATTAGGCATTACCGACAAAAGTCAGTGACTATGTTTTCGTAGTTTAGGAATCCTAAAACGTGAAGAAAAGCAAAAATCACGGAATGTGTTTTTTCACGAATACTTTTCCTTAGCAAGGAAAGTAAAAAATGAACATATCCAGTTTTGTATTGTCCAGGCACAACGGTTCCCCAGTTTAAGATAAAATTGATTATTTTGTCACCCAAACCCGTTTGCTTTCTTTACCATTCATTCCTGGCCTTACAAACAAATTGGTCTACATATTGTGTGTCATTCCAACATTAAAATCGCTAAATATTAACAAAAACAGACGTGTCTTCAGCAAGCTGAAGGCCCCGCTGCCAGTTCTTTCCATGTCAGACTTGGTTTACTCAATTTCCTGCCTCAATTGTCCATCAATCTACATTGGCCAAACTTCTCAATCCTTGAATCGTCGTATTGCACTCCATAAAAGTGACACTAGATGCCATCCACACCGATGTGCCTTGGCGACCCATTCTGTTGACAATGGTCATTCTTTCAATTTCAGGGAACCCAAAATTCTTCATTTCTCCAATAATCTTTCCAAGAGAGAATTCCTTGAGATGTGTTACATCCAGGAGAATCACCTTAATATCAATAAAAGAACCGACCTGGATGGTCTTAGTAACATATATAGTTTCCTCCTCTCCGTTTTAAAAGTTAAATTTTGACTTAAGGGGTTAGTTTTGGGAAGTGAAATCGGAAGTGAAAATTTTTTTTTTTTTAACAGGTCATCTAATATATATGATGTAATACTTGCGGACACTTTTCCTTGTATTAATTATAAAAAAAAATGTCAAAAATTGTTGTCCCCCTACCCTATCTCGAAAAATACTGAAAAACAAATTTTGAAAATATTCTGGAAGTCTTTATAAAGGGTAGATTGAGCGAAAACTATCACGAGTGCAGTACGTTTTATAATTTATCTGGTATAAAAAAAACTATATTGCATGACAATATTGTGGAAGTTTTTTCAATATAGTTTTCATTACATTACTGCTACCGCGTCACTGTATCGAGACAAAATAATTTTATTTTATTTGTTTATAATTAAGCAAATATTTAGGTAGTAAATATTTGTCTTACAATTTTATTACTAGATTCTGGATTGAGCTAGATTGAATTATTGGCTATTAGGAAGCTAAAATGATATAATTATAATACATTATTGACTAAAAAAAAGCGCAAATACTTAAGATATATACATCTCACTGTACGGAACACTAATTGCGCAAGTCTGACTTGCACTTGGCCGGTTTTTTTCAGTCTCAATTTACCCAATCTGATCGTGCCACACTTGGTTTCAAATTTATTCTAAACGCTGTGTCCGGTTGGAAGAATGGTTATTAACGGACCGTTAAAAATGTTATTGTTTAAATTTATTTATTGTCGTATGGTTCGTTAGATTCAATGGCCGTCGATAAATAATTCGGAGGTTTCAAATCTATTAAAAATTCTTCTTTAGTTGTTCTGTTCAATTATGTTTGTCATTCTTATGTAAAGTTATAGATCTCCAGTTATTTTAAGTTGGCTAACGGTGGCCGTTCGTCAGTAAATTAATATTTACAGGAGATGGTGATGTATATTTTACTTTTTATGTTTGTACCGCGTGAAAAACTTTTGAACATTACAATAAGAGCTTTTGATTCATAACTTAATACAACTTGTTGATGTAATATATGCTGTCGGGTTCAATACGCCTTTCAACGTTGCCCGATTACTAACTCTTTGGTGTTTCTGTCATTCCATTGACTCTTTCTTATTACCAGGTCTTCTTTGGTCTTCCAGGTTTTCTGCGGTTCCGTGATACTAACATGATAACCATTTTAAGCAACCTAGTTTCCTCTATTCCCAACCAACAAGATGTTACCATATTAGTTCCTTTGTTTTAATATCCGTCACCGAAGAGCCATCCACTCCTATTGGTTGAGTGATAATCTAAACAAATTCACTTCGTTAACTCAAACTTCTTTCGGTTATTTTCCTTTATCCTCTATGGCTCCGCATCATAAATCAGGCTACTTTTAATAAACATTTCATAGATACCATACGAGAGTGTTTTTTTAAGTTATCTATCTAATCAGGAAAAAATTACTCGAGTGTCAAATCGCTGTCGTTCTATAGTAAGTACTTTCGCGAAATATACGAGGTCGTTGCGTTTTGAATTTTTTCCTACTTTTAACTCGAAGCATCCCGCAGTGATAAAGTTTCCCAATAAATAGGGAAGTGAACCAAAAATTATTCATGAAAAAATGCTCAAATGTACTGCAATGACGGCCAGTCTTATTTTCAAGGAAAATATTGGTCTAAATAGTGTCGATGCGACTGAAATTCAATTCAGGATGACTTGAGATCAGGAAGATCGGTTGAGGCAAGACTGAGAAAACGACTGGGGCGTGTTGAGCATTTGTGGTTGTCAAATCGACAAATGGAAATCACAGTGATGTAGATTGAGAGGTTAACAAAATTTCGCCAGGATGGGCTCCAAATTCCTTACATCAGAAGAAAAACCAGCGCAGAAAAAATTTCTTAAGAACGAGAACGATTATTTCTCCCGCATTATCATAGGCGATGAGATTTGGGCGTTTTATTGGGATCCTCCCATGAAACAGAAGTCGATGCAATGAGTTTATAAGGCCTCTCCACCTCCAAGCAAGGCAAAACTCAGAGTCGTCAGAGTTTAAGCTATTACCGAAAACTGTAAATTCACCGAGTTGCATCATCCACTCTAGAGCTCTGATTTAGCTTCTTGCGACCTCTCTTTGTTCAAATATTTAAAGAAATACCTCAAAGGTTGACTATTTTCCTTAATTGATGAGTTGAAAACCTCGTTTTTTGAGGCGCAAACAGTAATTTTTTTAAGGGATGAATAAACTCGAGAAACGCTGGCCTAAGTGGATTAATCTGATAGTTGTGTAGAAGAATTTTTGAAGGAAGACAAAATATTATTGTTAAATTATTAAAACCTATAATAGATTATAACCTGAACCATCCTGAACCTCATTTTTGGTTCCCCATCTTGCTTTCTTGTTATCATAATACAAAAGAGCGAATCTTAAAACGATTGTACCGTCTTACGAAAAATAGTACATTTTTTAAATCTACATGGCTATATTATAAGGAAATATCGCCACGGTCCGGAAAAGAAGAAGGAATAGAGTGAAGAAATCTGGAATCTGAAGAAATTCCCGATGTAACAACGGATGAAATAATGAACGCTCTACAACCTATGCACAACAACAAAGAACCAGGGGACGATTATAGAAATGGTAAAGTATAGAGGAGCATCGATAATACAATCTCTTCAAGCTCTATTTAACAGGTAGACGCCTTTATTGTGCTTATTTTTAAAAAGGGGAACAAATTTAAATTGGAGAATTACAGACCCATCAGCCTGTTATGAGTACTATACAAAATCCTCAGTAGAATCATAACATATAGTTTAACGAACAAATTAGACAGTTATCAACCACGTGAATAAGCGGGATTTAGACGGGATAATTTACTTTGGACCATCTTCAAACAATTAGATTACTAGTGGAAAAAGCAAATGAATATAAGGTCACCTTGTGGATAGTAATGGTTGCCTACGAAAAAGCATTTTATTCCGTAGAGATATGGACAGTCCTTAACGCCTTAAGTAACAACAGAGTTGATGAAAGATACACAACTCTTCTTGAATACATATATAGAAATGCAACATCACAAATAATGCTTGAAGAAAAAATAAAATCAAAATTAAAAGATGAATTAGACAGGGCGACTTGATATATATAAGCTGTTCACGTTGACTCTAGAAGACATGTTCAAATCGATAAAGTGGGAAAATAAAGGAATATTAATGGACGGTCAACGGTAGACCATAGACAAGATGGACGGATGACATAAAAAGATTAGCAGGACACGATTGGATGCAAAAAGCAAACAACAAAGCTCATTGAAGACAACTTGGAGAGTCTTACATCCGACTATTAAGCTAAAAATGATGATGTTGATGATGGCATTGGTTTATACAAAAAAGCAAAAAAATAATGTTACCGCGTTTTATATTTTTGCTAATTAAAAATAACCTTCTTGATACAATCAACATTCATTCGTTCAAAGTTAAACAATATGTATATGTACCAAATTTCATCAAAATCGGTTCAGTAGTTGAGAAATCTTGGACACCGCCACGCGGTTTTCAAGAAAAATTAGTTTGGAGAAAAACGCGTTTAAAATTTTAGATTTGAAAAATCATGTTAAAAACAGTAATACAAAAATAAATTCCCACCTGTAAATGAATCATCGACTCCAGGACCATATACTGAATCTTCATCAGCTATTTGAGCTTCTAGAACATTAATTTTTTCTTGTCTATGAAGCATTCTAGCTTCTTTTGTACTTTGTAGCAATTGTTGCTCGGCCAGGTCAACTCGTTCTCCGTGCACTTTAGCTACGTAGTCTTGTTTATTTCGGCCACAATGAACTCTCATAGCTGTCATTATATTTAACTTTAATAACTGCTACGACTGAATTGCTACGAGTGAACTGTACAACGCTACCTGCTTCAAAACTTTACGCAATGACACTTCTTTTAAACTGCTATAACTTCGTCAATTTTTAACTAATTCTTATGAAACTTACAGAAAATGTTCATAAAGCGACACGTGATACTAAAATAAAATGTAAAAATCCAAAAATCTATTTTTTTTACCCAGACGACTAGGTATATCCCCTTAATGTAGCACGCAATGGTTAATTATAAAATGCTATGTTTAGCAAGCGTTGGCAATATAATTAAAACATTAACAAAAATTATTTTTTAATTTGTGCAGTTTATAATTTAACATATTTTTCAGCCAAGTGTACTTAAAAAAACAATATAAAGTTTTATTTCTATATTGATAAGGGTTTCGGCCCAGGGTAATGACACGCTATGACATCGACCAAGGAAAAAAATATATTTACTCTTACATGCTATTATTAATATTGAAAATATGCCAACAATGAATATAAAAGAATGTGCGTAGGATGCATCACTTCCTACCCTTGTAGTAGCTGACAGCAACGTCATCCACACTCCACTCAATTGAATATTGGTAATTTTGTTTGTTTTATTTATCTTGCAGATATGAATCGCTACAGGATTAATTCAAAAAATTCTAACACGATAATTAATCATTTACTATTGGTAAATTACGTGAAATGAACCAGTTATTACTCTTTAAAGATTAAACTTTCTCAGATACACGTTTCTCAAAATTGTTAATAACTTGACATGTTTTCTTGACTCTCTTTTCTGCTGGCTATATTTAAATTAAATATTTGGCAATAATTAGTAATAATGCTTTAGAAATTAAATAAACTTATTTCTCATTTTTATAATAAA
The DNA here is from genome assembly GCA_019049505.1 of Pachyrhynchus sulphureomaculatus. NCBI lineage: Eukaryota > Metazoa > Arthropoda > Insecta > Coleoptera > Curculionidae > Pachyrhynchus > Pachyrhynchus sulphureomaculatus. The sequence continues at coordinate 67,355,065 of CM032456.1, forward strand.
ATCATAAAAATTTGAAAGGATCATAAACATGTTAAGATTTGAGACGTCCCTGAAATATATTATCTGGAAATAATGCAGGTATTTATCACAGCTACAGAATTTTTGTCCAATAACTTCTTCTTCTTTCTTATCTTCAGGCTTATCGCCTGTTCAATCTCATCCACGTCACTATTTCGCCACACTCAGACCATCACATCATACTCCTATTGTCCTAGTGGTGTCCTATCACGAGCAATTATCACTATTCTTCCGTCTTACATCCTACCAATGTATTCATTCCACTCTCTTCTCTGTCTCTTCACCCAATCGTTCATATCCTCTACTCCACACCTGCTTCTTATATCTTCATTTCTCTTCCCATCCAAACGTGTCTTTCCAGCTATTCCGCGAAGTACCTTTATTTCTGTTGATTCCAGTAGTCTTTTGGTTTTCGATGTTTCTGGGCAGGTTTCCGCAGTATATGTCATAACAAGTCTTATAGCTGTTTTCTAAATTTTCGATTTGGCTTCAATTCCTGTATTTTGGTTACACCATATTGTATTGTTTAGGCACCCTGCTATTTTTGCGGCTCTCGTCGCTTGTTCCCTTACCTCCGCTTTAACATCACCATAAGCAGATATTTCTATGCCTAGATATTTAAACTTCATTTGCTGTTTAATAACTTCTCCGTCCATCTCAAGTTTACATTTAAGGGTGTCTTTGACGTTGTTATACATTTTATCTTGGAGGCAAATATTACCATATTAAAGGATTTAGCTGTGTAAGAGTCGCTGTAGATCGTTTTCATTTACTGCAAATAGTACTGCGTCATCAACATAACATAAAATGTTAATCTCATTCTCTCCCATTTTATATCCTCTCATGGTTCGCACTTTTCTTATTATTTCGTCCATGATGATGTTGAAAAGAAGGGGGCTCATTGAGTCTCCCTACCGAACACCGTTCCTAGCTGGTATCGGTTTGGTAAATTCTCCGTTTATCTTTGCTTGGATTTGGTTCGCTGTAAATACATTCTCTATAGTCTTAATTATATTATATGGGATTTGCCTGTTGCAGATAAGATATATAACATCCTTCAGTTGGATACGGCCAAATGTCTTTTGCAGATCAATAAAACACATATAGGCGGGCTTATTTTATTCAATAGACTTCTCCGATATTTGTCTGAGGACAAAAACGGCGTCTGTCGATGTCCAATTGGATGTTATTATTTTTGAACTAGTTTTTATTGACAAGAAAAATTTAGAGATTGCATGAAGTCAGGTTTCTTTTTATTCTGAAGCAACGACAGATATCGTTAAACGGCGGACATTTTGACGGGTAATAGCAAATAAAAAATATTTTGATGGTTAAATCTTGATCACCAATAGCGTTTGTTTTCTAAATAACGTCGGTCCTAATAACACAAGTATACCAAGAAAAATTATCTGTCTTTTAAATGAGACACGTGTTTCTTTAAGTATTTTTTTATGCTGAATCCAAAAAAATCATAAAAAAGACCACCGTGAGGTTTTTTCAGGAAACACACTTAAAGTTGCCAACAAATCATTAAATTGAAAAAAAAACATTTTAATAAATAGTGTAAAACTGTATAATCATTAAAAGTGTGGAATAAAACTATTATTTCAGACATCTTTAAAGGTTCTGAATGTACATTTATCATAAAAACATAAAAATATTAGGTTTTAGTGTTCATGTGTAACAAGAAACAGCATACACCACCTTTAACTAAGCTACGTAGCAAAATGCTGTTTAAAATAAATATGTGCAACCGCTAAATTAGAAAAATGTTTTTAGTTTTTATTAATATTGAACAAAGCTATTGTTTCATTGCATTTATTTACTTAAAAAGCATTTTACCAACCATATAGCACTCTTGTAAGTGTTAAAAGCGAGTTTTTTGTTGAAACTGAACATAAAACATTATTTCTTGATGCCAAGTCAGAATTAATAACTTCAAAAAACACTGGAAATAATAGTTTTGTTCAATATTAATAATTATTTAAATAAATTTACGGAACACTTATAAGACCCCGAAACCAAGGAGGCACACAATCAGCGAATTAGAAACAAACTTCTCGCTTGTCCCAACAATTCCAGGTCCTTTTGGTCAGTCGCTAAGGCAGTTGGTCAAAATTTCACCAAATCCACCATACCACCACTCACACGGCCAGATAGTTCTATTGCAACGACACCTGTTAAGAAAGCGAACTTGTTGACTGAAATGTTTGTTTCACCTTCTACTACCGATTTCCAAGGAAAAACACCACCTACTATTTCCATAGTGCAGTCAAGGATGTCCGATATTGTCTTCAGACAGCATATCATAAAACGTATTTTAATAAAGCTAGACACCAAAAAAGCTTCTGGCGCTGACGGAATACCTGCCATAGTTCTCAAAAACTGTGCCAGGGAACTAACACCAATTTTCTTTAGACTTTTCAACCCATCCTACAGAAAGGGAATATTTCCTTCCTGCTGGAAATGTGCCACAGTTCAGCAGATACCTAAAAAAGGCAAGAAGACCTTGCCAAACAACTACCGACCAGTCGCACTGCTTTCAATAATATCGAAAGTCATGGAAAAGGCTGTCAATCAGCATCTTCTAAAATACCTTGAAGGATTCAACATTATTAGCGATCACCAATATGGCTTTCGTAAACATAGATCAACAGGAGATCTTCTGACTTATGTAACACTTGTTTGGAACATTACACCGGGAATCTCGAGGCATTCGCATCGATCGTTTGGCACGATGGACTGTTGGCTAAGCTACGCTCTTATGGTATGTCTGAAAAGTTCTGTTTGTGGCTCTCATGTTTCCTCAGAGAGCGTTCTTTACGAGTCGCAGTCGACGGATTTCTTTCTAACACCTTTACTGTTAACGCTGGAGTGCCCCAAGGCTCCATACTGTCTCCTACTCTCTTTCTCATTCACATTAACGATCTGCTGGAAAAGACCAGGAATCCAATCTGCAGCTTTGCAGATAACAGTACGCTTATCTCTTCATTCACTTTGAACGCTCGGACATCGGCTGCTCAGGCGAATATCCGCAAACAACAAGAATTCATTCAACTTAACAAAGACCTGGAAGAAATTCTATCTTGAAGTGACAGTAACCAAGTGGAATTTAACGCTTCAAAAACCCAGGCAGCGGTTTTTTCTAAAAAAGTTAACGTTACTGAACCCGACATAGTTATGTCGGGGCACTCCATTCCCCTAGCATCGTCACTTAATTTGTTGGGCGTTAATTTGGGAGCAAATATGTCCTGGCATGAACATGTTGCAGGCATAGCAAGGAGAGCTTCTCAAAAGTTGGGAATATTATTTCGAACCAGGGAACTGACCAGCGGCCTTGATTCGCTCCGCGGAACATCGAATTCTGTTCAGAGAAGGGCTGTTCGTCTGATTGGAGACCCAGAAACGGCCTTGGCGACTTGAGTCTATTCTACAAGTATTTTCATGGAGAGTGTTCGAAGGATGTAGCCCGCTTAATTCCTCCCAGAGAGGTGCATGTTAGAAGTACACGTCGCGCTGATACTTCACATCCGTATGAGGTTTAGCTTGTTCCTCCATCTACAACGCTTTTCAAGCAGTCTTTTATATGGAGAACATCATCCCTTTGAAATGGCTTACCCAGGACTGTGTTTCCCACCGAGTACAATTTACAGCGATTCAAGAACAACGTGAATCGCTTTTTTCCGCACACGCGTCGCTCCTGTAGCGCTTTAGGGACTTCCCTGCGGCACGTATCCTAGACCCATAAAAAAAAAAGATCACTTCGGTGTCTGGTCTGTCTGTCTGTCTGTCTGTCTGTCTGTCACACCCGATTTTCTCCGAAACTATTTGACATAGGAAGTTGAAATTTGGTACTAATGTAGGAATTGACGGCCTCATCAGAGCCATGTAGTTTTGAAAGTTAAATTTTGACTTAAGGAGTTAGTTTTGGGGGGTGAAATCGGAAGTGGAAAAAAAAAATTTAATTTAGCGGTTGCACATTTTGCTACGTAGCTTAGTTAAAGGTGGTGAATGCGTGTTTTTTGTTAAACATGAACATTAAAACCTAAAATTTAACAAGTTTTTATGATAAATGTCGATTCAGAACATTTAAACATGTTCGAAATAATAGTTTTATTCCATAATTTCAATGATTATACAGTTTTACATTATTTATTAAAATGTATTTTTTTCAATTTAATGATTTTCTGGCAACTTTAAGCGTGTTTTCTGAAAAAACCTCACGGTAGATGTCTTTTTTTATGATTTTTTTGGATTCAGCATAAAAGGAATAGTAAAGAAAACACGCGTCTTACTTAAAAGACAGAGTTTTTTTTTTTGTATACCTGTGCAATGAATGTCTGGGTAACTTATAGAGGGGTGTTAATAACAAAGTCCGAATAAAGACTTTCTGTCGCTGCACTGTAACTTCTGTTCTAGTGTTAATTACTTTAGTTGTTTGTACATCGTAATAAAAAAAAATAACCGGTCAAGTGCAAGTTGAACTTGCACCGTACGTTAATTGCTTTTAAAATAAAAAATTTTGTTACGGTGGTATAAAATGATCAGTGACTTCACAGAGTTTCCAACAAAGTTTGTTTCCGATCTTTACGGAAAACCGATGACCTTGAAATTTTTGTTTTTTTTTTATATACCAGATAAATTATTAAAGGTAATGCACTCGTGATAATTTTTGTTCAATCTATACCCCGTGGAGAATATTGCAGAATGTTTTCAAAATTTTTCGATCAGTACAAAGAAAAGTGTGCGCAAGTATTACGTTATATATATATTTTTTTACTCGTAGTTTCACAAGCTTTCATTTGACACCACACTCGACCTAGTAAAAATTTTTTTTCTCACTTTCAGATTTCACCCCTCAAAACTAACCCCTTAAGTCAAAATTTAATTTTCAAAACTACACGGCTCTGATGGGGCCTTCAATTCCTATATTAGTACCAAATTTCAACTTTCTATGTCAAATAGTTTCGGAGAAAATCGGGTGTGACAGACAGACAGACAGACACCGAAGTGATCTAATAAGTGTTCCGTACGGAACACTAAAAAGCCGGTCAAGCACATGTTGGACTTGTGCAATTAGTGTTCCGTACTGTGATCTCTCTCTAGGAAATGTGAATTTAGTTCCATGATTGTAGGGTTGCCAACAATAACCTCAAAAAAAAGGGAGTTTCTTTTACCGACTACATGTTATAGGCGACACGTTTTTATTTGACCCACTGTATCCCACCTTTCAATCTCAGCGTTTTTATATTTCAAAGTGTGTTAAAACATTTGATGACGTCAGTACATCGGTTAACAACCATCAATTCGCCAATTTAGTGATAGAATTCACCGTTGAATATAAGAATCCGCCTATACCGAAAAAGAAATAAAAATAAAAGATTTATTCATCTTTTATTTTAATAAACCCGGAAATGACACGAAATAATTTATCCAAGGCATTGACGCTCGCTGCTTCACACGCAATTTTTATCGACCTTTTCCTCGCGTTCCGCAAAATCGTTGGAGCACATCCGAGCTATATATATATTTTAATCTGAAATACTGAAATAATAGCGATACGATACAGGGGTCATGTTCTGTTTTCTGTCAGTTTTTACGCTCGGGTTGTGAAATCGCGTTTTACATCTCAAGTTCAAATCCGGCAGAGTTTTACAATAAGAATGTAAAGAACAGTTATTTTATAGTTAACTGTAAACATAATTTAGAAAATAACAATTTCTACCAAATGGTTATTCTAAGTAATAAGTTCTTATATTTTTAACTGATTGAGGAAGCAAGCTATTTTGCATCCTATTTTTCCACAAAAATAAGTTAAAATAGTGTACAGTGGAGTCCGTTTATAACGAACTCCAAAAAAATCACTAAAATTGGTTCGCTACAAAGAGTAAACAAAATCTAATATCATTTTTCACTACTTTTTTATTTAGATTAGGCGCTAATGCTTAGAAAAATGAATAATAGTAATTATTAAGTTAAAAGAAAACTTCAAAGGAAATTAAAACAAGTTACACTAAAGTTATTATTATGTATGTTGGTACATATACGAGTATAAACGAAAACATTAAAATACGTAGTTTATACAATAAAATCAAATTGCACAATTTTACTTGAAAAAGAAATGGTGTTTATATAATTATCAAGGTCACAAAAACTACTCCATATATGTTCAGGAACTTCACGAGATTTCAAAAAATTGCGAGTTTCAGTGATTTTCTTAGTCATTTCTGAAATGGATGGAACATAAATATTATCTCCTTCTCCAAGCTCGTCTTCGTCGTCAGTATCGCTTTAAATCTTTCCAGAAGTCACTGATGTCATGTCACAATTTGATCATCAGTTAATATTTCTCTCGTCATTAATGCATTATCAGCACATACATATTGATTAAACATCTTTTTAATCTCGATCTCCACTGTATTTTGTTGAATGTAAGCATCGTAAACAAATTCTAGACAATCAATAGGATATGCTCGATCTTTTTCAACCCACTGAGTCAACGGTAGCTCATTATCTGAGTCATATCTACATTCCTTCCTTTAAAATCTGCCATGCTTAAAAAAGTTTGCAATGGTTTCTCTACTGACTGTTTGCCAAGCCATATGGATAAAGTTTATAGCGTCCAAGAGAGTTACAGAAAAAATGTTACCTTTATTGATCGCCTCTAACATTTTAATAAGTAAAATCTTTTATAATGACATTTTAAAGAATGTATGACACCTTGATCCATAGGTTGGAGCTTTGTACTTGTGTTTGGAGGCATAAAAACCAATTTTATTTGCTGTAGATCAACTTCAAGGTACGCTGGACAGTTGTCAATCAAAAGTAATATTTTTCTATTTGTGAATTTTAATTCTTTGTCCCATTCGATCAGCTCGTTTATAAAAATTTCTGATGTCATCGAGGCTTTGCTGTTTGATTTGTACTTTACTGGTAAATGTTTGTTTTTAAAACACCTGGGATTGGCGGACTTTCCTATCACCAACAATTTTCTTTGTCTCAGACATATTTACAGTTACCAATACAGTAATATGCATTAGAACCGCATAACACAAGTGAATTGAAAATAATACTGCTCGACCTAGCGACGCGGCGGAAACAAGTAGGATAGGGGTTCCCAGCGCGCTTTAGTGAATTCCCTAGATCAAGTCGCGCGACATCGAACACAGGGACTGGCAAGTTCGTTATAAACGGACACAAAACATCCAAATTTGGTTCACTTTATCCAGAAGCTCGGGTTCGTTATAACCGATAAAAATTTGCATTGGTCTTATGTAAGTTTTTTCGTGCATTATAAAACAGATCGTTTTAACGGAAATTCGCTATAAACGGGTTCGTTATAATCGGACTTCACTGTATTTCCAAAGACGTCATGCATGTGGGTGTAAAGTGCCCATATTTTTACGGCACTGTTTTATTGTAATGGAATTTTAAGAAAAAACTTATTCGTGGTAGGTCCATATACGCCTCGAAGAAAGTAATAATAGTAAAACAGTAATAAATTATGATAGAGAGTTTTATAACATTAGAGAGATTTTGCAACGCTTATTTTTCACATGCCTTTGTCCTTATCGTTATCTCATCATGCACAGTATTAACGCGCAGTAATTGCACGTTCATGCTACGGCAGAATTGCAATAAAATGAAGTAAAAGTAAAGTTAAATTAGTACTCATCTTGTATAAATTTAGGAGATTTTTTTTCATCCACTGCACGGCCCGCTGATGTCTGCTGTATAAGTAAGTAGAAAAAAAACAGGCCCTACCATAATAGCGATAAGAATAACGAACTTCAAATAACATCTCTTATGTGTCCCTAAATAACGGAAATTGTTATCCTAAATTAAGGTTTCTCTTATTTTGTTTGAATACTGCGCACGCTCCAAACGGTGGGCGCATGCTTATATTTAATTTCTTTCCTTTACTATTGCGCATGCTTCAAATAAAGATAAAGACAGTGGCCTGCCAAAATAAGCATTACAAAATCTTTCTATTATGTTATAAAAAAGTTTTTTGTTGATAATCTAAGAGGTGTCAGACAACCAATAAACTCACACTGTTGGTTTAGTGTAGAATAATATTAGAGCTTGAGTATGTAAAAAAATCTTCAGAATTTTTAACGTTTTGTTTACTCAGAGCAGGTGTTTCACTTTCAGTGAGTATGAACGTTTGCTCTATCTCATTCATACATATTAGACGTTTATTCTAAAAATATGGAATGAAAGGTCATAGCTAATTTTACAGTCGGTCAGGTAAGAACAGGTCGCGTATTGTTCTTTGAAAAAATATATTTATTTTAAAAAATTTTACATCATTCGATAGTAAAGACTGCCATTAAAATGCTAGTGATTCAGTAGTTCTTCCAGTCCCTATCAGCGTCGATGATCGCCTAGTATCTTCGGGGCATACTTTCGATGAGATTTTTCGCTTATTCTTGAGGCAAAGAGTTTCAGATTGCCCGAATTTGCCGTGACAGCTGCTTCACTGTGTACATCTTTTTACTATGGAGCTTATACTTGATGTATAACCACACATTCTCGATTGAGTTTGTATCGGGCGGCTGAGATGGTTCATAATAGTGTGACGATACCGGATTCACCTTTCGTTGCCAGTCGGTATTAATGCCTTCTTATAAATCTAGAGCATATTTTCAGCTTTTAATTTATAGGCAAAGATAAAGAGTCTCCCAAGCCTTTTTTTCGAAAGGCAACCCGAAACATGGATCTTCACAGGGTGTTTCATGGTGCGCTGAACCAATTAGTTAGTGGAAATTGAAAAGGCTCGTAGGGTCACAACATAACCCCAAAATAAAGCTTTATCGGAAAAATTACGTTGCTTTAGTCTTGATCTACCATATGAATTCCTCTTCCCACGCGAGTCGTTTTTCTTTATTTTTCACCACTTCAAAGCGTTAGCCGGAGATGATTATGGGTCGTTTCATACGATATATTCGAACTAGTTTTTGCTTCCCATGAGGCAAAATAATTGAAAATTTCGGAAAAAATGTGTTATTAATATTAATCATTTTGTCGTGCTTGTTCGACACTTTTTCTTTCGAACCACGTTCTGGTAGATCAATATTTTTTAACCGAGAGAATCGTTTCACCCAATTGCTAACGAATGCCTTCGCCTTGCTCATATACTTAGCAGCCGCTGTAGACGTCATTTTCAGACCTTTTGGATGGTTACATAGGAACACAGCCTCGAAGTTCGATGCGGATGCAGCACTCATGTTCGATAATATGCTATTTAACCATAAATAAGGTTAGAAATAATAAATACCCTAAAAAAAGAATTTTTTTTACCGACTACGAAGGGACAAAGTCCCACATTGAGGAAGGACACCTCACCATTTTAACAAGAGAGATACATGAGTATGTAAACTACAGTGAAACAAAATCGAAAGAGGAAATAAATAAATTTGATTAAACTTTTGCATAAAGAAGGGGCACTGTCGAGTTCCCTTCAGGAACCGGTGGTGGTAGTGGGAGGTGGGACCTCTCCTTCGATTTTTTTTTTTACCGACTACAAATTATAGGCAATACGTTCTTACCGACTGTACGTATATGATGCATTATTAGATTGAAAAATAACACTGAAAGATAACGTCCCTAGAAGCAATGCCGGTACCAATATCTATTTGTGCTTGGATGTAACCTGTAGCAGCAACAAGACTGGACAATATGTGATTTGAAATTTTTACAGAAACTCCTACGCTGTTTTCAAGAATCCCACCTTTCATAAACCTAATTAGAAAAATTCAAACATTTAAACTCTAGATGGTAGAAATATAACTAATATCAATCGGAATCCCAAATTCTAGAAAAAAAACCGGTCAAGTGCAAATTGAACTTGCACAATTAGTATTCCGTACTGTGGTTGCGTTTGAAATAAAAATTTTTGTTACCGAAGTAGAAAATGATTAGCGACTTCACAAAACACGCCCCAAATGAGTTTTCAATAAAAGAATTAAGAGCCCAAATTACAAACATGACTAGTCAGATACAGACTCAGCAGACTAAACAGACCAATGACAAAAAGTTCCATGTTGTTCCAATATGTATTTTCACGTTCTTTTTGTTAGTCAATAATGTATAACATCTTAACTACTTAATAGCCGAATGCTTGTAGCAGTAGCTACCAGTCCCGGTTCAATTCACAACTTTCGACATAGACATGTTAAAATATTTCAACTAAAGAGAGTAATCTAGGTAGAAAAGTATAAATCCTTATCAATTAAATACATTTTTTGTTTTGTGCATTTAACAAAGGTAAAAATTGTTTTTAAATCGTAACATTTGGATGGATAGTTTAGATTTTACAAGGATGTTTCTGAACTCGTACCGCCGCCGCGCCGTTGCGATATGCTCCCGGAACTCCGCCGCACCAACGATTCTAAAAGTAAGGGCTGCTATAATATTGTTGCGTAATTTAAATCCATCAAAATTATGTTCTGTCTTTCTACGACCCTGCGTAGGGACACTTAATATGGTTTATTACTACTTAGTATAAAACAAAGTCCTACTAACTACTTAACGGATTTTATTCCAGAATTTTTTCAAAATTTTTTAATCAGTACTTTTCTAGATAGGGTAGGTGGACAGGGGTTTTCGGCCAATCTTTTTAAAATAATACAAAGAAAAGTGGCGCAAGTATTACATCATATATATTTTTGAACTTGCTTTTTTTGAACAAGCTTTCATTTGACACCCTACTCGATGACCTGGTAATTTTTTTCACTTCCGATTTCACCCCTCAAAACTAATCCCTTAAGCCCAAATTTAACTTTCAAAACTACACGGCTGTGATTGGACCATCAATTCCTATATTTATGCCAAATTTCAACTTTCTATGTCCAATAGTTTCGGAGAAAATAAGATGTGGCAGACAGACCGACGGACAGCGAAGTGATCCTATAAGTGTTCGGTACGGAACACTAATAACAAATGTGTTTAAAGAATAACAGTTAATGAACTGTTTTAGTGCAGATTCTTTACTAAAGAATCATTTTAACGTTGGAATAAAAAAAAACTCTATAAAATACTTTTCAAATGAATCATTTTTAACCTTTGCCAACATTATTGTTTAGTAGACAATAGTGTTTAACTTATTAGTTATTAATATTTTTTATATCTGTTTTTAAAATACCACAACTGTACGAGCTTTGCAACATTTTTTTTTTGTGAGTTTTTAGTCAACCTTCTCCGTATACGGGATTTTTCGACTTCACTTCACAACGTGCCGTCGAGCTGATATGCGATTCAGAGAAAATTGTCAACTTTAAAAATCCAGCGGCAGAAGCTAGTGAAAAGTTGTCGGGATTGGTGATTATGCGAGATCTTTTTATACTGGCCTCCTTCATTTTCTGTAGTAATACAGTCTGTGTTTCGAGAATATTTTTGCCATTAATGTATTCTTTGGGTGCTAACAACGGCGCAATTACTTTAGTAAGTTGTCCAATCGCCTCCTGCATCAATAATCGCCTGATATTTTCGAGGCATGCTGTCGATGAGATATCTGCATACTCTGCAATTTTTAGAATCTCGCGAAACAGCTGAGTCGGAGTTCTCAAAGTTCTTTTCTCTGAGCTTTCTTTTTACAAGGGGTCAAACGTTTTCAATAGGGTTGGCGTTAGGCGATTGTGAGGGCCACTCTAGTATCTTATTGTGCGCCCAAGCGAGCCACTTCGCGACGTGATTTTCGCCCAGCAACGTGCTTCGGAATTTGACATCTCGAGCATGAAAATGTCGAATGGTCTCATGAGCCACATTCAAACTCGATATTCTTAATTTTGCTGCTCGTTGACGCAGTGTCAATTTCGGGCCCCATGAAAACAAAGACACGATTCGTTTTTCGACTTTCGGACCGACTTCGACTACCGAACCACGTTTTAGCAAGTCGTCATTTTTCGTCTCGTTAAAATGATTTGCCCACTTCTTTGCAAACGATACCGACTTTTTAATATATTTAGCCGCCGCGGAATGTGTCATTTTAGGCCTTTTTAGATGGGAATAAAGAAAGACTGCCTCGAATCGACGCGCAAACAAGTAACTCATTTTCGATTTTACGTGATTTCGACTAAAGTTCGAAATTGAATGATACTTTTACTAAAATGTGTTTTAGACATCTACCAAAAATGAATTATGGCGGACCCGTTCTTACTTGACAGACTGTATCTAGTAAAGCACGAAAATACTTCGAGTTTGCTCCAGGTCAGTAAATTGAAAGCGCCATAACGTAACTTTTTTTAATAAAATAACTTATCATCAGATAATTCTGGATAAAGTTTACCCAAGGATCGTTCGGTTATATTTGATTTTGTAAACAAAATTGTTAGCTTGTGGTGTTTTCAAATTATTGATTTGAACCAAACTCTGGGTATTTCCGCCGTTTATTGATATTCCAGGGCAATGTTCTGAAATAAAATTATTGTAGCTGTTTTTTTTTCGCGAATTGTGGAGCGAGCCAGCGTCGTCTGTTTATGGGTCTAAACCGTAAAACCACACGCAGTGAAGGGTTATTCGTAGCCAAGAATTTCGATCTTTTCGTCGAGAATTAGATGGACACGTGTTAGCGGTGCTAGGTTCGGAAATCTTCAGTCAGAAACTACTCAGTAGTTTGTAGCAGTTTTTTGACTGGACCTTTGACTATAGTAGAGAAGAACACATGAAAAGGTTAATTGAAAATATGTTTCAGAGTAAAAAAGCTTGGCATTAAAAAGTTAAGAAATGTGTACTAGTAACAATTTATGAATGCAGAGCAGGAAATCAACGATAGTACTACCCCAGAATAGTTTCAGCATGACAGCTAGTACGATCTGGTTATCCCATTCAGGGCAACTGACGATACAGGTTTATTCTAATTGCCTATGAGAGTGGTCGAAATAGTAAGCAAACGCGGACGGAATCGAATAATGTTATTTGTCGAATCATAATAAAAAGTAAAATCCTACCTGGGTCTGAGAATCTTTGGGGCTTGAACTGCTTTTGTATTAAATAGCTATAAATAGTGTGAATTTCATCCTTTCATCCATAACATTGGTCTAACTACTTAAAACACATTTTTTTTTTGCAAAATTCGACTTTATTCATCAATATAGTCTCCTTCAAGAGCGATACAATCAACTTTTCTATACCTTTCTTGTAGAAGGATTTGTCTTTGCCTTCAAAATAGGCCTCAGTTTTTCTTCATTGGAGCCAAATCTCTTTCCGCGGCATTTTTTTGAGGTCTCCGAATAGATAGTAGTGCTAGGGGCCAAATCTAGAGAATACGGTGGATGGAATTTTGCCATTGTAACCATCGACTTGTGACACTGTGTCTTGATGAGAGAGCACTTTGTTCTTGTTCTTTTGGAGCCGTTTCTTTGCGATTTCTGCCTTCAGACGCACTAGTAACTTTATATAATATTCGCTATTGATGGTTTTGCCCTTTTCGGCATAGTCGATGAAATTTATTCCATGCGCATCCCAAAATACATAGGCCAAAACCTACCCAGCCGACTGTTGTGTCTTTCGTCGCTTCGGGCTGCTGTTCACTCAGCTGACTACCGATTTGTTTCTGGTGTGTTTCATCTATTGTATTGCGCTTAAACAGGTCCAAACAGCGCTCAGAATCATCAACACGTTGTTGTTGCATATTGATGCAAAATATGACCAACACGTTATTTTGATATCTTTAGGGTGTCAGCTATCTCACGCAATTTCACTTTACAGTGATCCATAACAATTTTGTGGATTTTTTTTATGTTTTCCTGTGTAACCACCTCATTTGGGTGTGCAGAGCGTTCGGCATCATTTACATCTGTACGACCGCGTCTAAATTCAACCTACCAGTAAATGATGAGTGGTTTTTTAGGGGCAGAGTCTCCGTAACACTTATTAAGCCATTGCTTCGCTTGAACGGTATTTTTTCCTATGAAAAAACAGTGTTTAATCAAAACACGAAATTCGATTTTTTCTACTATTTTGAAAATATCAAAAGTAGCGTCACTTAAACCACTGTAACTTGTAAAATAATCGTCGAAATGTTATGAAATTTTGACATGTATCGTGTGAAGGTTAGTACTTCCTAAAAATCATATGGATTTTTTGAAATGGGCGACATCTACGAGGCTGTTTTGAAAAGTCCGTGCAAAAATAAAAACTACTTAGGTGTTTGGGGTAAACCTTTTTTATTTTTCGACATAGTCTCCTTTTAGGCTTATACACTTCGTCCAACGATGTTCTAGTTTGTTGATCCCTTCCGAATAATAGGATTTGTCCAAGTCTGCAAAATATCCATTAGTGTCTGCAATCACCTCCTCGTTTGAAAAAAATCTTTGTCCCGCCAGCCATTTCTTCAAATTGGGGAACAAATAGTAGTCCGAGGGAGCCAAGTCTGGAGAATAGGGGGGATGTGAAACGAGTTGGAATCCTATTTCCATTAATTTTGCGACTACAACTGCTGAGGTGTGTGCTGGTGCGTTGTCGTGATGGAAAACGACTTGAGGATTATCCCTTGCGAATCCCAAAAGACAGTCGCCATAACCTTTCCGGCCGAAGGAACGGTCTTCGCCTTTTTTGGTGCAGATTCCCCCTTGGTAACCCATTGTTTAGATTGTTGTTTGGTCTCAGGAGTATAGTAATGTATCCATGTTTCATCCACAGTGACGAAACGACACTTAAAGTCCTCCGGATTCTTCTGGAACAGCTGCAAACCATCCTTGCAACACTTCACACGATTCCGTTTTTGGTCAAGCGTGAGCAATCGCGGCACCCATCGTGCGGATAGCTTTCTCATGTCCAAATGTTTATGCAAAATATTATGTACCCGTTTAGTCGAGATGCCCACAGCACTAGCAATCTCACGCACCTTAACTCTTCTGTCAACCATCACCATATCATGAATTTGATCAATGATTTCTGGAGTCGTAACCTCCATAGGCCGTCCAGAACGTTCAGCGTCACTTGTGCCCATATGGCCAGTCCGAAAATTTTGAAACCACTTATAAACTGTTCTAATCGAAGGTGCAGAGTCACCATAATGTTTATCAAACTTCTCTTTAGTCTCTTGAGGCGTTTTGCCTTTCATAAAGTAATGTTTAATCACCACACGAAATTCTTTTTCGTCCATTTCTTGAAAATCACTCGACTTCCTTGATTTACACGAATGCCAAACACAAAGAAATAGACCAATATGGCTGAAACTTGGTGTGCGTTCATTCAAGAGATGCTACTAACTAAACACGACCTCGATACGCGCCGTTGGTGTCATCTCTCGGACTTTGCACGGACTTTTCAAACCAGCCTCATATGTGTCAGACCAAAACTTTTCAGCCTACGTGTTATTATTCACTTTTTAAATTTAAATTACGGTCCTGAAGGATCTGTCGGATCTGCACTTCAGAGATTAATTAAACATAGCGCATCTACAGCTATATCTTTATTTTAAAGTTAATAATCTTTTTATTACAAAAGAATATACACTTTAATCAAGGGAAAGGTTTTGAGATAATCCTATATTCTTTATTATACATAAATATTTGTTGGGAGTACACAAGACATAACGATTATATTAGGTACATGTTTAAAGAACAATAATTTAAAATTTACATACACGTACCATAACATTTTACGATGTTCGCTTATGGGTATTTGGTACTATTACTATAATTTTCTATGCGCCTGCCATTGTTGTTAAAATGATATATTGTGTAGAGAACTCGAGATATTTTAAAGTTTGAAATGGGGGCAGACAATGTGGTATCTTTCAACAATTTAATTTTCTCATACACGTGACTCTGTGTTGTTATCTGGATCGAAGCTTAAATAGTTTTGTATTGTTGTTTAGGACCTGACATATTTCTGGTTCTGTATTTTGCAGGAACTCTAAAAGAATATTTTTTTATCGCAAAACATGTTACCATTTTTAATAGAATGCGAGCTGCCGGTCAGTCTGTGGAAAAAGTAATGAAATTGAGTTACTTTTGGTAATTTATGTTTCTTAAATTAAAATAATGAAAATTTATTTTCCATAATTGGTAAGTCGTTTTGGCCAATTTAATTAGTTTCGCGTTAATTGAATTAATTTCGTAGTAATATATATATATATATATATATATATATATATATATATATATATATATATATATATATATATATATATATATATATATATATATATATATATATATATATATATATATATATATATATATATATATATATATATATATATATATATATATATATATATATATATATATATATATATATATATATATATATATATATATATATATATATATATATATATATATATATATATATATATATATATATATATATATATATATATATATATATATATATATAATCAGGGTGAATCAAATGAAATCTTTAAAAGTGCAATAAAATTCCGAAACATTGTATGTCTGATTCGGTAGATGGCAGTAGTGTTCCTTGAGCTTCCTAAAACGTCCGATAGGTACCAGAGTGATGCTGTAACAAAGAAGAACACCAGTAACAAGATGGCTATCGCACTATCAACATGCACCGCGTTAAAGCAGTGATCTGTAATGCGTATTTTGAGTAGTAAAGTGTCAAAAAATTTGAAATTCATCGCAGGATGACAGTGCAGTACGGTGATTCGTATTTGTCCCTGCACAAATGTACGAGTGGTAAAGAAAGTTTAGAAGTGGCGTAACTTCTGTGCAGTATGTCCCACGACCTGGCCAGGCTCACCGCATAGTGATAGACGAAAACACTAAGTCTAACCATGATGTACTGGAGTTTTTCTTTCAATGCCGCCAAGACTACGGTGTCGTCGGCATATCGTAGATTATTTATTTTAGAACCGCCTACTGTTACGCCGCCCTGCCAGTCGTCAAACACCTCTCTCATGATATGTTCACTATGTATATTGAACAATATAGGTGATACGATGCATCCCTGACGAACCTGCGCTTCGAGTTTGAAGTCTTGCGAGAAAGCATTATTTACCCGGATAATGGCAGTATTTTGTTCGTAGAGATTTTGATGAAACCAAATTAAGTGATAGGGTGTCCACATCTGTGCTAAAACTTCCCACGTAGCTTTCCACTTTACAGTGTTAAACGCCTTCGACTAATCCACAGAACAAAGGTATGTCTCTAAATCGTATTCTCTGGATTCTTCAACGACTTGACGAAGGTTGAGGATCTGTTTGCGGGTGCCTCTTCCAGGCATAAAGCCCGACTGTACCCTTGAGCTTAAAGGAAGTAGGAATGGTTTTAACCGCCCATCGATGATAATCAGGAGAACTTTGGTCGCATGAGATATTAGAGAGACCATTCGATTCGTTTAATTCTTTACCATTACCGACGCGAAAAGCTTTTCTTCTTTGATTTTTGTTTTTGTCTCTAATTGCAGTTTCACTGTAAAAGTTACTACTGTATTTACGTTTTCGATGAGTTCGATATATCTCACATCTGCACGAGAATTTAGTAACGCATTTATAACTCATTTATTATTTCGATTGAGTAAAAGGCTTTGTCATAGTATATAAGTGCTAAATATATGTCCTTGTTATATTCTAAGGTCTTTTCGATAATGTTTTCAATTGATTGCATGCAACTTAAAGTGTTATATTATTTTCTGAAATCTGCTTGTTCATTGTTTTGATTTAATTTGAATTTGTTTGTTAGTCTACCCAGGTTAGTGTCGTAGTTATTATTTTTGTTTTATATTTCACACAGAAAACTTATTTGTCTGTATTTTCCTAGCTCTGCAGTATCGGTAATTGCTAAAATTTGGATGTGATGATTTTTTACGATTTTAGTAACGGCCTAACTTAACAACAATACCTTGAATCACTTCGTTCATCTTTTGGTAATGAATCACCATCACAAAAGACTGTTTACAATTGTTATGTAGAATTTCGTCATGGTTGTGCTTCTGTCGGATGAATTTCGTGAAGGTCGTCCAAAATCAATTGTTCCAAAAAATATCGATGCTGTATGGAACATGATTAAAGAGGATTGGCATATGACTTACATTCGATTTTACATGAACATTGATGGTAACTGTTCCTGATGGATTCCGCATAATTTGGTCGAAACTCAAAAACAGGTTCGTGTGAATTGGTGTAAGGAAATGCTCAAGAAATTCGACCGAAGACGTGCAAAATCCGTATACATCATAACAAGAGACGAAACTTGGATATATTCGGACGAGCCGGAAACTAAGCAACAATCAACTGTTTGGTTGTTCTAAGATGAACCGAACCCAACAGAAGTGATTCGTTCGCAAAGCACTTCAAGAAAATGATCACTTATTTCTTTGGTTATACTGGACATGTTGCTTTAGAGGATCAAAGAACAGTTAATGCTGAATGATGTACAATTTGTTTGCCAGAAGTTATCGATGAAATTAGGATAAACAACCGAAAACGTCGCATCATGTTCATCATGACAATGCCAGCTCTCAGGCAGCACGTCAAACAATTGATTATTTGACGGAGAAAAACATCGAATTAATGTCTTGTTGCCCATATTCACCTGATTTATCGCCTAACGACTTCGTTTTGTTCCCGAATGTCAAAAAAAATGCGTAGACAACGATCTTCATCACCTCAAGAAGCCGTTGAATCCTTATAAAACCTTGTTTTTGAGGTACCAACTTCAGAGTGAAAAAAATGTTTGAGAATTGTTGTTCGAACGCATCCAAAAGTGTATAAATCTTAAAGGCGAATACTCTGAGAAACAATGAAACCTTTTGTACCAAGAATTTTTTTTTTTTGTAAAAACTTAAAAGTTAGCCCTCATATTAGGTAAATAATATAGACTGATTTTTCGTCAAGGTCATATTTCGAGAATCAGCGAATCCTATTCATCCCCACGGTCTCTGCCTATACCATTTTTGACTCCTTATAGTACCATGAATAGGATTGTAATGAACCAAACAAGGTAATGAGGCAATATAAAGTATTTGATAAGTTGACACAATTCTCTGTGTGAATACTTATTTTGTTGGGTTCTTTAACGCCCTGCCCTGTTGGCACCACTGAGTGTCGGAAACCAAAGTAGGAAAAAAAAACTAGACATATCAATGAGATTTGCAGAGAATAATTCTGTGATTTAGCAGGGAGAATGTTCATTATAGTCTAAGCTGCGACCGTTATAAAGATTTTATTTTTTAACGTCTAAACTTCTTTATTGTACAGTAAATAAAAGTATAGATGTAGTCTTTTTTTTAATTTAAAATATCTCAAGAACTAATTTAACTATTTGCTTTTTTGCCATAAGTGTAAAAATTGAAGTAATGTTAAAGTTTGATGGATTGCAACTTAATATGTTTTCCTTTATTTTAGAACTAGACTTGGGGAGAGAATGGTCAGTATGAACTCAACCCTTGTGGAGACAGTAAGCATAAACTATGAAGATTTTAACGAAAGCTTTCTTACCTGTGGAACTTGCTTATGTAAGTAATAAAAAAAGTTTTTTATTTATTAGAGATAACAGTAATTAAAAATAAAATAAAACTAGTAAATTATATTGTATATTGTAAATAAAATAAGAAGGTCCCGCTAAAAATGCAACAAACCATCATATTAGTAAAAAGACAATAAAAAAGGTTACTGAATGCCAGTTTAAGCGTTTTTTATTATTTTAAGTCTAGGCCTTCAAACTGAAGCTAGTAAGTTGTCTTATATCATATTTTAAGCTTCTAGAGTATTCTAGGGTTGGTTGTCAGTCCCCCATCGGGCGCGGATAGCGGAAGCCTCCCAGATATTAGTGCTGGCGAAATGAATTACCTAGGACGGACCAACTCCAAGGGTAAAGATAATGATTCTAGACTGGTTGGAAACTGGACTATCATAGGCAGGACTGTAACAGTTTTAAATGCGTTAACTTCCCCAGGATATCCACCCCATTTTGTACTTATCATGTTGGGAGAACAGAAACAAATGGCCTCCAATCCCTGGCAGCTCTTAAATGATAAGAAGGTGCAAAGAATTCCACGGTTCCGACTGGATAAGAAAATGAAAATAGCAACCTGGAACGTACGAACTTTATTTGCAGCCAGGGAAAACTTAATCACTTGATACAGGAACGGGAGAAAATGAAGATAAATATTCTGAGTGTCAGTGAAAACATGATGGCCTAATAATGAAGTAATCCGGTCAAATAAGTTAGTATTTTACTACAGTAGCACGTGTTGCAGATCGAAACCATCGTCATGGTGTGGGCATTCTAATAGAGGAATATCTACGGTGAGGAGTTTCGTACCAATCTCAGAAAGGATTATTCTTCTACAATTGTTCAGAAGGCCAACCAACCAATATGAATATTATACAGGTGCATGCTCCTACGTTAGATAAACCTGATGATGAAATCGAGAAGTTTTACGGACAGCTTGAATAAGCACTTAAGTGATTTTAACGCAAAAGTCGGCAAAGACAGACTGAATTATGTAGTGGGTGATTCTTTACTTGATCAAAGAGATGACAGAGGGGAAAGGTTGATCCAGTTTTGAAAATAGTCTAGTCATCACAGATACGTGGTACGGACTACCACTTAGGCGAATATATACCTGGAAATCACCGCAAGGTAATCAAGAGCAAATTGTCCATAACCAGACAGGTTTCTTCATGATCAACCGCAAATTTAGAAACACGATAACCAAGCTAAGTACATTGCCATTGCGAGATAAAGTTTTGGTAATAGGCTTTCAAAAAGGGCTGGCAGAGAAATTGGAAAAATAGGAGAAAATCGAAAAGACCAAAGAAGTGGTAGCAAAAAATATCGAAAACCTCTGGATAAGGAAAACTCTAGCCAGAAAGAGAACTGGTGGTAAGAATTGTAGGAAAACCCTAAAAAGAAAAAAAAAACGTTGTACCATTTATAAAAATATTCTAACCCAAAAGACAAAAAATTTCGACTTTGATATGCAGCGTCTTAAAAAAAATAGGTGAATAGAATTAAGATAAAACACCCAACACTTGATACTCTTTGCTGAAAATTGATCCCGCGCTGCCGCCGACCTGCTGAAAAATCTACTGTGCTGGTTCTAATGTTTATGAGGATATATCCTATTTGTACCATAGGATCTACTCTCATGAAAACGAGTGCAGAAACAGAAAACTAGAAATTGAAAAAATAAACACTACAATACCCTTTACAAAATTTTGATAGTTATGACCCGAGAACCTAGTTTTTACATAATCACAGAATTCAATTCAGATCGTCGCTAGTCATTCAAGAATTTTTCAAAAATTTCTGAAAAAAGTCGACCTCCACCTGGATTGAGATGAATTTTTTCTTGGGGATATATCCCAAAATAACAGTTACAATAACAATTCTCGCTCCCTGGAAAGCTTAATAGAAAATATCCAACGAGAAATGATAGCGTTCAGGAAAGGACCGTACCAAACAGTGATAAATAATTTTACTGCTCGTCTAGAAGAGTGTTGGGAATGTAACGGTGCACATTTAGATGACATTACTAGTACTTTTAAGACATAATTTTCCAAAGATTGTAGTTTGATATGAAATAGAGGTCTTTTTAGTGTTCCATACAGAACACTTAGTGGATCACTTCGGTGTCCGTTCGTGGGTCGGTCTGTCTGTCTGTTATTTGTCACAAATATAGAAATAGATGGCCCAAGGGAGTTAGTTTTTGGGGTTGAAACCGGAGGTAAAAAAAAAGAATTTTTTTCAAGATCATTGAGTGGGGTGTCAAATGAAAGTTTGTGAAAACACGAGTTCAACAATATATATAATAATACTCGCGCAAACTTCTTTTCATATTATTTTTAAAAAACCACCAAAAATCGTTCTCACCCCACCCTATCTCTAATAGTACTAATCAGAAAATTTCGAAAAGATTCTGAAATATTCTCCATAAGGTGTAGATTAAATGAAAATTAGTACGAGTTCTTTGATAATTTATCTGGTATATAAGAAAAAACATCGGCAACAAACTTTATGGAAAACTTATTTGGGGTGTGTTTTGTGAAATCACTCATCCTAACAAAAATTTTTATTTTAAAAACAATCACCGTACGGAACACTAATTGCGCAAGTCCGACTTGAACTTGGACGGTTTTTTATTTATAATTTTTTTTGTAAAACCTTGTATTAATGGTGTTATGCTTTACCCTTTGCTATATTACATAATCTCTATATAATTAATAAAGGATATATTTCACAACAACGTTTATCAATTAATGTCCTCTAAAACTATTTAAACAAATTAGGTTCAATGTTGTGTCGCTACTAAAATGATGGTTTCTGTGACCTACATCACTTAAAAATTTAGTTTATCATCATTTGACCATTTTAATTAGAATAGAGAATACACAAGTGCATTTAAGCAGATAATAGGTTGTAAACTACTAACGAACATGGTAATTTTTTGTTTTATTTATGTAGTGCTTTCCCTACCGTATAATTAATGATGATAAAATAACATATATATTTTAAGCAATTGCTGTGATGCATGTCATTTTCAATTCAGAAAATAAAAGAAAAAGGCATTATGTACATTCACGTTGTATGCAGTGTGACTCCTTTTCACGAAACTTCCTAAGTCATTAATAAAACTTACCTGTTTAAATATTCGTGGTTAAATTTTCCTAACAGGTAAAAGACATTAAAAATTTTACATTTATAGACCAAGAGGGCGACCCGAAATTTTGACCTGTTGACTAACCGTCTGCCTAGTTGTGCATTCTATCGGGTGAATCAGATAAACGCCTTTAACGTTGATTTTGTGTCTCCCGTGCCCTAAAATGCTCGGATAAGGTCCAAAATGCTACGTCCAAAAATTAACTGTCGTTTAACCACTTGAATCAAGTACCATAACATTTGTTAACATTAAAAAGTCGAGCGCCCTCAAAGGCAGACGCCGCCAAGACCGGACCCAACTCTAGGGCCCAAAGAACATCGATCCAAAAACAATCGTTTTTGGCTGGAACATTTTATGAAAAATCATGAATTGGCTGGAAAAAGCGGGTCCAGTTTTGCCCTCCGGTATTGGCGGCGTCTGCCTTTTGAAAGATTTCGTTTTATTTTATCAAAAACAAACTAAATTTGTTGAGTTTATATGATTCAATGACAGTCCATTTTTGGATTGACGTTTTTGGGCTCTAAAGGTGGGTCCGGTCTCGGCGGCATCTACCCTTTGGGTCGCTCGACTTTTTTAGTGTCAACAAATGTTATGGTACTTGATTCAAGTGGTTAAACGACAGTCCATTCTTGGATGTAGCATTTTGGGCCTTAGTTGTGATTTCCAGGGCACTGGGGCCGCAAAATCAACGTTAAAGACTTTTATTCGACTCACCCGACAGAATGAACAACTAGGCAAACGGTTAGTCAACAGGTCAAAATTTCAGGTCGCCCTCTTGGTCTATTAAGATTGGTAAAATATTTTTAAATGTAAAATTTAACTATATAAAACGATAAGAAAAAATGTCTAGTATGTTTGACCGACGTTTTGAAGGAAATTTAAAAAAAATTATTGGTTCTGCTTTTCATCTTTAATTTTATTCCTATGTCTTTTTGACCCCATTCCTTTTCCATGTTATTAATATTAAAAATAAAAATTTCAATACAATATTTATATTACTTTATGTAGTTCAAGCTGTGGCTGCAATAAAACTAACAATAAGGCACCTTTGCGAGGCTGAATTAAGTACAGCGCACATAGGGATATTTGAACGATCGATCTACGCGGGCAAAATTATTTTTTCGGTTCTATTGTATGCTAAATTATATTACCAAGTTAAATTAATCAGTTACTTTACATAAAATTACTTAATTTGTAATAAAAAAATAAAAAAGCGAAACTTAATTTTACAAAAAAAAAATATTTTAAATGAAAACATTTATTTACAAAATAAATGTAAAATTTAAACTTATAACACCCCTCTTTTGCGTCGAGGGTTAAAAATATACTATAAACAATCATATTTTGTCGTCCACAAACGTATTTTCATCTTCATTTCCAGAAGAACACAGTGGGTTCGGTTCTGCAGGCAGGAGCATTTCTAGCGTCTCTGGTAGGAATGAATGTGACTTTATCCTCTTTATTCGCCTCATACTGCTCAACAAAGGATCGGAACTTAAACGATTAAAAATGTCCCTGTTAGAGCTTTCTCGTGAAAACTTTCGGGCCAAATCTTGTCGGTAAGACCGAAAGTGCTTGTTCTTTGCCTTGAGGCTTCTTCAGATAGCTGCCCAATTGGTAACAAAGCATTTTTTATTCTCTCTGCACCCTGAACAAGTATCTTGTGCATCGTCGGTGTCATGGGATGCCACGGGTAAAGGTTCACATATAGATGAGCAGTTTCTGATGCATACTTGTCATATTTTTCTGGGTCGACTTTATGTCCGCTTGAGATTGTCTCCGAAATGACTTTTAACCTATATAACAGGTAATAGCTAAGGCCCGTTATTTCTGCTGCCAATTTCGGGTCTTCAAAAAATCTTCGACTGGTGTTCCCATTATTGGTGTTTCCAAAATTTGCCTTTGGCATAACGACGAATAACCCGGTTTCATTGAGAAACCGGGTCTGGATTTCAAGTTTCCTCTCTTTCTCAAGTTCCTTTTCATCCTCTGTTTTTCTTTCTCTATATTTTTTTACTGGCAGTTTATATGCCAGATGTAGGACACTCAAATAATTTTATCCTGGCATGTAATACTGAGACACCGAATTGTACTGCCTCGGGATTAACTTATTTTGTTATATCCAATCGGTTAAAATCCTTTAAGGTTGCACCACAAATATAGCACCGGCTTGTTGCTGTGGTTCCAGTGGCGGCATTACACACTTTTCCATTCACCATTGTCATGACAAATTTGTGTTTGATTATAAACTTTTTCTCATCCAAATCAACCTCAGTAGGAATGAGAGAATCAACTGATTTATTCACGTAGTTAATTTCTTGTTCTGTGACATCAGAACTCTCTTTGATGAAACGAAATCTTATTGGCTGACAAAAACGCGGAGAAGACGGAGTCGGATTCTCCCACATTGTTTTTTCATTATTTTTTCCACACACTAATTTTAGAGGCACGAAACAACTTTGAAATATATTGCTATCCGAATCCGCATCATTGTCAAACTTTTGTTTGTATTGGGATTGTTGTGATCCGTCGCAACCCATTTATGAATCATCGTTAGGGTAATCCGTTTTTGTTCATTTAATGTTTGCAATACCTCTTCCAGGTAGTCGGACAATCGTGTAACAGTAAGATCCACCAAGGGCTGTAATTGAGCTTCCGCACTAGTGCTAGTTATCTTGCACGCTTCTGGTAGCGGCTAACACTTTTTTTTTCCTTTTGTAGGAGGCTAACACGGAAAAATATGTTTGTTCGTCCTTCTTATGATTTCATGCTGTTCTCTTGTTAGATCTGCGTCTATGTACATTTGGATTGCTTCCTTAACAGTCAAAGGGCTACTTTTATTTTTTGATGATTTTGTGCGTTAATACACCTTTTTATATTTCGTTGCCCGAGTTGGTATAGTGATGATTTCTTTGAGTTGCGCGGCATGCACTATCACCTCATCTTCAAAGGTAGAGCGAAGCTCCTCCGTCTTTCTTCTTTTACTTCTCTCGCTCAATTGTTCAAAAGGTTTGCTTGGTCGACCAGATCGATTTTACAGACTGTCAACCACTAGTATTTCAAAGGTTCCTTCTAGCCATGAACTATTGTATTGAACAAATATGTCTTCCTTATTATGAGCTTTGATCCATCTACGTTTAACTTCAGATTTAAAATGAGAAAAATTCCTTTTTAAGGTTTGTATTTGCTCTTGTGTATATCCTTCAGTTGACAAAAGTTGTTCTTTCAAGCAATTTAGTTTGTCTTTCAAATAAGGTAAATTTTCCTTCATTATGCGGTCAAACAAGTATTTCCGGGTCACAACCTTCATTCCCGATGTACCAAGTGAACCTACAACAAAGAATCGTTAAGTTAAAATTGATAAAATCAAAATCTATTTTTTCTCACAATTTTGACCATAATTTTCAAAGTCCCAAAATGTCTCTTATCCGGACTTATCCGGGGCCAGTTTTTTGATTTATTATTTACTGAAACTATCAACTTTAGAATATTATCAAAATTATAGCCGGATCTAACAGGGAATTATGAAAACGACAGTAAAACATATTTTTTTTTTACAAAATAATACTCGGGGAAAAGACCTTTCTTTACCGTCCCTTACGTTGTCTCACAAATAAGTAAATGATAAAAGTTTTATGAAATAACATTGTTACATACCTGTACTTTGAAAATCCATCACTTTTTCCACTACTTTAGAACTTATACATAAAATTCCACTTTCACAATTATGATTTTTAAGAGCGCCGAGAACTGATAACGTACACGAGGTAACAGGATCGAATTCCGACTGACTAAAACAGGTAAGACTGCACGGGTGGAGTTGTCTTTTGTTCTCGGAAGGGTCCTCTGTCTCTGGTAGTAGGTTACCTGGCAATATTTTGTGTTTTGATTTTTTGACTTTTGGCCGCATAGATCGTTCAAATACCTGTATGTGCAGCGATTCAAGAACAACGTGAATCCCTTTTTCCGCACACATACCGCTCCTGGAGCGCTTTAGGGACTTCCCTGCAGCACGTGTGCTAGACCCATAAAAAAAAGTTTTGTAAAGAACAAGGTAAATAACATTTTTTGCAAAAAAAAAAAATATTTTTCAACAGAATCTCCCATGAGTTGAATACGTTTGGTCCAACGAGATTCTAAATTTTTTATTCCTTCAGAAAAAAAATTAGGCACTAATCTTGGTCGCTTCTGGTTCAACTTACTATATAAACGATCCAATAATGTTACGTAATAAAAACCAGTAACTGTTTTACCCTTTTTCAAATAGTCAATCATGATTATACCCTCAAAAAACAGTTCCCATCCCTTTTCCTTCCAATAAAACTGTTTTCGCTTTGTTGGTGCACTTTCACCTTCGCTAACCCACTGTTTTGACTGCCGTTTTATGTCCGGGGTGTAATGGTAGATCCACGCTTCGTCTTCAGTCACAAAAGGCTGCCGAAAGTTTTTCGGATTCCTCTGTAACTTTTCCAAACACGATTTTGAAATGTCCTTCCTCGTGCCTTTTTGGTCTGGAGTCAACAAACACAACACCCATCACGCACTTCCATTTTTAGATCTTCATGCAGGATATTATGTACCCGTTCATATAAGATGCCCACCATCTCAGCAATGTCTCGAAGTTTAATGAGACAATCTTCCACCACGATACCAAGAATTTTTTCGACCATTTCTTTAGAAGAAACCTCAATCGGGCGTTCTGAAATTACAGCATCTGGTACGTCAGTGTTGGTGTAGAGTCCTCATGAACTTTCTTCAGTTCAGTTTCTATCTGGGCCACAGTCCACTTTTTAAGACTGCACGATCCTCGGCTTTTTCCATTTCTAGGAAACGTATAGCACCGATCCCTTTCAATAGCTACCAACAAACAACTTGCATCTGTTTGAAACTTTAAACACAACCGTTACAAGAATAACACCAACAGTCACGCTGCTTAACAAAATTTCCCGTCATATCGTAAAAATTTACCAGGTCTATCAATCCACCCTCGTGTATGTATATATATATATATATATATATATATATATATATATATATATATATATATATATATATAAAGGCTATATATATATATATATATATATAATTTCATTACAGCTCTTTAAAGGCTACAATTTACTGTAAATTGGATATTAAAATATGTTCAGACAGCTAATTGGTATCAGATTATCTTTTTTATGCTTTTTAGTAATCATTGTTTGGAACGCTATTTTAGTATGATGTACTTTCTCGAGTCATAGGCATTTGAACATTAATTTTTTTAGTGTTCCATACGGAACACTTATAAGATCACTTCGGCGTCTGTCCGTCTCCCTGTCTGTCTATCCGTTTGTCTGTCCGTCTGTCTGTCACTCCCGATTTCCTCCGAAACTATTTGACATAGAAAGTTGAAATTTGGCCTCATTAGCGCCGTGTATAGTTTTGAAAGTTAAATTTTTACCTAAGGGGTTAGTTTTGGGGGGTAAAATCGGAAGTGAAAAAGAATTTTTTTACCAGGTCTTTGAGTGAGGTGTCAAATGAAGGCTTGTAAAAACACGAGTTCAAAAATATATATGATACGCACTTGCGCACATTTTTCTTTGTATTATTTTTAAAAAATTGCGAAAAATCGCTGTCCCCCCCTTATCTGGAAAAGTACTGGTTAAGAAATTTTGAAAAAATTCTAGAACACACTCCACAGGGTGAAGATTGAACGAAGATTATCACGAGTGATTTCAAGTTCATCAGTTTCAGTAAAGATCGGAAAAAAACTTTGTTTGAAAATTCATTTGGAGTGTGTTTTGTGAAGTCATTGATCATTTTAAACCTCCGTAACAAAAATTTTTATTTTAAAAGCAATCAACGTACGGAACACTAATTGCGCAAGTCCGACTCTTAGTTATTGTAAATATTTTAAGGGCTTATGTTTTTTTTCCTATTTGGACCAACACATTGATGTAAAAGAAATAGCTATTCTATGATACAATGGCAACTATTTATTGAGGCATATGACACAAAACTCAGCACTCAAAATGACGGAGAAACACTGCTTATAGTGTGACAGTTCAAGTCATCCGATTTATTTCTCGACATAACTAAGAACCGTTTCGTACGGATGACTATGTCATGCCTCTAAGTAGCGGTGCGCTGTAGTCTCATTTAAAACCCTTGCTGCAGAAATCGTTTCAAATGGGACGACTCCCAGCGACGGCATGCTATTACTTACTATAGTAGTCGTCCGTGCGAAACGGGACTGAGACTCATATTCATAGTCATTCCTTGAGTAACTTCTAGACTTTCAATTTACCTTGAGTGATCTTTGTCGTTTTATAATAGAAAAATCACGCACAGCTGGAGTTAGCTTCGAGCGGCAGCAGCAGCAAGATCACAGTATCGAGTAGCAGCAGCAGCAAGAGCATTTGAAAATGCCAAATGAGATTTTGGCGAAACGTCGTACAAATTCATTGTTAAACGGACAGATTGAAACCCGGAATTTTGATGTATTATATATATATTTATATATATATATATATATATATATATATATATATATATATATATATATATATATATATATATATATATATATATATATATATATATATATATATATATATATATATAGGGAAAAATGACTTTACTCCAGTCTCGATCTATGTTTTCCTCTGCCCATGCGAGTCGCTTCTCTCTGTTTTTCGCTCAGAAATGGTTTCTTGATTGTACTCCGCCACTTCAAATCGTTAACCTCTAGATGAGTGGGTATCGTTTCCTACAATATATCTAAATCTTTCTGCTTTAGTTTGTGCGCCCCTTGGCGCAAAATTAAGCGAGAATTTCGAGAAAACATGTTAATAATAATTTTTTCGTCAATGTCCGATACTTTTCCTCTCGAACCACGTTTTGGTAAATCATGAATATTTTTTAACTGAGAGTACCATTTTACCCTCTTACTAACGAATGTCCTCGACTGGCCCATGTAGTTAGCAGCCTCTGTAAGCGTCATTTTCGGACCTTTTGGAGGATTACGTAGGAATACAGCCTCAAAGCACGTATCGTATGCAGCGCTCATGTTTAATAATGTACTATTTAACTACAATAGTCCAGGCAATATAGCTGAAAAAAGAGCCTATCTGCCGATTTTGAGATAATAAGCTATAAATTGGTGTATACCTTCGTTTTGGCATTGTTTATGTGTAGTCAAAAGTCACCGATGATAGCTTGTTCGGTTCATCAAAAAAACGAAGGTCAAAGGTCACAAAAATTGGTTTTTCAACAATATCTCGTTTTTTATGCTCTAAATCACTTTGGGACTTATTATAAAAGTTGTAGAGCATAAAATTCTCTACAAGATTGGTCTAAGGTATTTTTTTCTAAGTCTAACCGTTTTTGAAATAGAGCGCGGAGAGTAGGAAGTATTTGGTCGTATGCATGATAACGCTACGTTAGCTGCATAATGCAATACGTTGTGCAATTTATACGTTAATAATTTACTAAAAATGTTTAAATAATCAACGAATTTCAATTATTTACTTGAAAATAAATGACCGTGGTCGCGACGCAGCCATCATAGCATGACTTATAGCTGTGCATTTAGTATTCAAGTTTTCGGTCGAATTTTTTTTATTTTTCATTATAACTTCTTGTATAAAATATAATAAAGTTTTAGGTATTTCACTATTAATATCGTTTAGCATTTTACTTGGAGGCGGATAAGACTTGGTTTCAACTATAGATGTACGAATGTCTTCTCTGATAATCGCTGCAGCAGCTTCTACTATTCGCAACCGTTCTTCTTCCGGAGTTTTTTTTTTTTTATTTTCATACCACTTTTGTGATAATAGATCAGCTTGCGTGTCGCGAAAACTTATAATAGTGAATGATCTATTCTTCACCGTGATTACTATATTACTTAAATATTTCTGTCTTAAATTGGAAATAATAGTAGCATCATCGGGCAAATACTGCGTAGGGACATCTCGAAGCTCTTTCAATGTAAATTGTGAATCTTCGTTATTTTCAATAAAAGAAAAAATTTCTTGCATTGCTACTTCGATTTCATCTTTTCGGCTCGGCTCTTCATGTTTAGACGGCTTTGAATGAAAGAATTTAGTCATGCAAATAGTGTGATATTTTGCTCCGGCAGCAATCAAGTCAAATTCACTAATTACGCGACTTTTCACTAATTCTCCAAAAGAATCACCTCGTTCAACTGCTCTTTTAATTATATTGTCTTTCATATTTATAGTTTGTACCTTACTAATGACGCGCTTATACTTTTGATGTTTACGTTTTTCTTCTCCTTCATCAGCTGTTTGGCCACAAATCAAGCACAATTTTGCGAAGTCAAAAGGCTCAGTTCTTAGTCTACGAGGTGAACTTGATGTCGAAGGTTCATCATCTTCCAGGCGTCGCTTATATGCAGTTATACTATGTTTACTGGTGTACTGTTTCCTGCAGTTAATATGCACTTTTACAGAACTTAAAGTGTTCAAATAGTCAATTTTACCGTCATTTCTTTGAATACTTGCATTTTTTAAAACTTGTAAGCCACGCGAAACATTCACAGTTTTGTCATCTGATAGTAACTTTTCACATATAAAACACAATTCAGCCATTTTACCCGAAATCGTATGTCTGTATTTGCCAAAATTCAGTTTTACACTGAAGAGAAGTCTAGTGAAACTAAATAAAAGGAGAAGCCTTGAGAACGGTACAAGTCTTATGTAACATCTGTCCCAACTCACTATATGAAAACATAAAAGACCGTTGGTAGAGGCCCCCCTCTGTCAAGCGTGGCCCTCTACGTCTATAACACGTGAACTATTACACAGGTAGTCGACGACACACATACGCGCACACATTGATCGTAAAGATGTATAGAGAGAATATATGAGAATATACGTGAATTTGAAGAAACTCTAGCTCTTCGAAGCTTCACGCACTAATGCCTTAAGAAGGTAAAATTCTTGAACTTATATTCTCGTATTTTCGCTCTCTTGCAACCACTCAATAGAGGGGGATGGCTGCTTGGTGGTGCACACCGCTGATTGGTTTTACAGAGCAGTCCCTAGACTAACTAATCCGAATACTTCCTATGTATATATTAAAATTTCTCAAATTATAATATGCATAAGCTCCATAAATTAGAATTATCATCCTCTCGAAACTGTAAATTTACGACATCGCACAAATCACCGAAATTTAAAACTGATTAGTGCAAATGTACCTGCATTGTATCTATGAGGGACCCAACATTTTTGGAAATTATACGGTCCGTAATTGACTACATAGATCCTGCCATAAAGTAGTATGATTCCATCCGTTTATTATAAATAATTCGGAGAACGATTTTGAAAATCTCTACAACTTCATAGCAGAGAAAATAAAAATATAATGAGAATGCAATTAAGCTAATATTTACTAAATTTAATCAAACACATGTTATTTCTAAATATTATAAACAAATATCATTTATTTTCAAGTAAATAATTGAAATTCGTTGATTATTTAAACATTTTTAGTAAATTATTAACGTATAAACTGCACAACGTATTGCATTATGCAGCTAACGTAGCGTTATCATGCATACGACCAAATACTTCCTACTCTCCGCGCTCTATTTCAAAGACGGTTAGACTTAGAAAAAAAGACTTTAGACCAATCTTGTAGAGAATTTTATGCTCTATAACTTTTATAATAGGTCCCAAAGTGATTTAGAGCATAAAAAACGAGATATTGTTGAAAAAAAAACCAATTTTTGTGACCTTTGACCTTCGTTTTTTTGATGAACCGAACAAGCTATCATCGGTGACTTTTGACTACACATAAACAATGCCAAAACGAAGGTATACACCAATTTATAGCTTATTATCTCAAAATCGGCAGCAAAATGCTAAGTCTCCTGGACAACAAAGCGTTGTTTGCAGGGGTACCAATAATAACCTAAAAAAAGGACTTTCTTTTACCGACTACAAGTTATAGGCAAGTTCTTACTTGACCGACTACTTTAATGCTAGTAATAATTAGAAACAATTTATTTTAGATACATTTCAAATAAAATAGAGTCGGCCTCAAATTAAATTATAAAATAAAAAAGTTCATATTTTTTTCCAATATGAACCAGAGAAACGCCATTCCAATCGAATTTCAAGGTTATGGACGTCAGATTCTTTGAATGGATTGTTTGATTATATTTTTTGTTGTGAGATGGTTTTCAATGCAACTGAAATTAATAGTTTGAATACTACAATTTTAAATTAGGGTCCATTTCAAGTAATTTTCAGAAATATATCCTAGGTTACCCAATAAAGTTTTTACAGGCTAGTAGTGTAAAACTGAATAAAAACTAACTTTCAGAGTATGTCGAAATCCAACAAAGTTGCATTTCCATATATGCTCTTTTCAACATCATTAGCAGTTTCTACGTTTCTCTTACTACAGTTGCAATGTTGACTCCTTCATTGTTGGATAGTCGTTAGGAGTTAAAAGAGGATCAAAGTATTGAATATGGAATGGAAGTTATCAAATCTACAAAAATTTGATTATAATCAAGAGAGTAACTTTTATTTCACATAAAAGCTACTTTTTATACGAAATGCTATAAAAACTAATGGGAAAAAATTAATTTAATTTATATCTCAAATTACACTATAGAAATTTCTTTAGTAGTCTACGAGGCTGGTTTGAAAAGTCCGTGCAAAAATAAAAACTACTTATGTGTTTGGGGTAAACCTTTTTTATTTTTCGACATAGTCTCCTTTTAGGCTTATACACTTCGTCCAACGATGTTCTAGTTTGTTGATCCCTTCCGAATAATAGGATTTGTCCAAGTCTGCAATCACCTCCTCGTTTGAATAAAATCTTTGTCCCGCCAGCCATTTCTTCAAATTGGGGAACAAATAGTAGTCCGAGGGAGCCAAGTCTGGAGAATAGGGGGGCTGTGAAACGAGTTGGAATCCTATTTCCATTAATTTTGCGACCACAACTGCTGAGGTGTGCGCTCGTGCGTTGTTGTGATGGAAAAGGACTTTCTTGTGGGCCAATTGCGGGCGTTTTTCTTGCAGCTCGGTTTTCAAACGGTCCAATAACGATGAATAATATTCACCTGTAATAGTTTTACCCTTTTCCAGATAGTCGATGAGGTTTATCCCTTGCGAATCCCAAAAGACAGTCGCCATAACCTTTTCGGCCGAAGGAACGGTCTTTGCCTTTTTTGGTGCAGATTCCCCCTTGGTAACCCATTGTTTAGATTGTTGTTTGGTCTCAGGAGTATAGTAATGTATCCATGTTTCATCCACAGTGACGAAACGACGCTTAAAATCCTCCGGATTCTTCTGGAACAGCTGCAAACCATCCTTGCAACACTTCACACGATTCCGTTTTTGGTCAAGCGTGAGCAATCGCGGCACCCATCTTGCGGATAGCTTTCTCATGTCCAAATGTTTATGCAAAATATTATGTACCCGTTCAGTCGAGATGCCCACAGCACTAGCAATCTCACGCACCTTAACTCTTCTGTCATCCATCACCATATCATGGATTTGATCAATGATTTCTGGAGTCGTAACCTCCACAGGCCGTCCAGAACGTTCAGCGTCACTTGTGCCCATATGGCCAGCCCGAAAATTTTGAAACCACTTATAAACTGCTGAGTCACCATAATGTTTATCAAGCTTCTCTTTAGTCTCCTGAGGCGTTTTGCCTTTCATAAAGTAATGTTTAATCACCACACGAAATTCTTTTTCGTCCATTTCTTGAAAATCACTCGACTTCCTTGATTCACACGAATGCCAAACACAAAGAAATAGACCAATATGGCTGAAACTTGGTGTGCGTTCATTCAAGAGATGCTTCTAACTAAACATGACCTCGATACGCGCCGGTGGTGCCATCTCTCGGACTTTGCACGGACTTTCCAAACCAGCCTCGTATATGCGCGAATGCAGAAGAGACCAAAATTTTTCACTTTCTGCCTCAATTGACAAAGTAAAAAGTTGTTTGGTATAAAAATTTCCATTTTAATATTTACTATTATTACTGCATGAAAAAATTCAAAATATTTAAAGATTATATTCAATATGGAACTAATGTAAAAATAGTACCATTAAGTTGAAAATTAAATTATCTTTATACTTTGGAGTTTATCTTCAGATTCATAAGGGAGATGTTAACCAAGATTTAATTATAGTTATCTCATTGTTAATTCTATTAAATAATCTGGTTAATAATTACATAATATTTTTCTTGAAAAAAAACATTTTAGAAACATAGTACCACGGAGGAGAGATCAAAGGGCTCTAATACTCTTATATATTTTAATTAATATAAAAAAAAATTCTAAACGGGCTCCAATATTTTCAAAAAGTATAAAAAAATCTAGAAGTCTTAAAATTTGTTTTTTAGTGTTTCGTACGGCATATTTATGGGACCACTTCGTTGTCGGTCTGTCACACCCGATTTTCTCCGAAGCTATTTGGCACAAATATTGGAATTGATGGCCCAATCAGAGTCGTGTAGTTTTGAAAGTTAGATTTTGACTTAAAGGGTTAGTTTTGGGGGGTGAAATCGGAAATGAAAAAAAAAATTACCAGGGTATCGAATGGGGTGTCAAATGAAAGCGTATGGAAACGCGAGTTCAAAAATATATACTTGAGCTCACTTTCCTTTGTATTATTGTATAAAAATGATAAAAAATCTCTGTTCCTTCCACTCTATCTCGAAAAGTACTGATCAAAAAATTTCGAAAAAATTCTGAAGTAGTCTAAATAAAGTGCAGATTGAGCGAAAATTATTACGAGTGCATTACGTGTATTAATTTTTGTGGTATAAAAAAAACTATATAGCATGACAGAATGGTGAAGGTTTGGAAAGTTGAGAATTTAACCGGGACTAAGAACTACGAAAATACGTATTGGATGCAATCAGTAATATAATGATGACTGGTGACCAACGGATAGATACCCAAGACAAAAGAATTTTATTTTGTTTGTTTATAGTTAAACAAATATTTAGGTAGTAAATATTTGTTTTAAACTTTTACTACTAGATTCTAGATTGAGCTAGATACATTTATTGGCTATTAGGTAGCTAATTTTTATTTTAAAAGTATTCACGGTACGGGACACTAGTTGAACAAGTCCAACTTGCACTTGACCGGTTTTTTTTTGATAAAGATGAAAAATAATAATAATATTAACTTTTAACACCTAAGAAATAAATTTAGAAATCGCTAATTTAGCTAAAAATCTAAAATACCGCTGAAATTTAACAGAAAAATATAATGTTGTTTACTCGTCAAGCAGACTGCTGAATTGACTAGGAAATAGAAACGTGAAAGGAGAGGTCAGGGTAGCTTTAAACTCATCACGTGAATGTTACTTGAACAAATGGCTATGAATATGGGCAGGAGATAAGTGAAGAAAGACTCTTAGACGTAATTGTAGATGCCTGCAGACATTCGAAAAAGCACACATTTTTAAATTGAAAATTATATATTTGTTGTATTTTTTTTCTAATTAAAACCTACAACCTTTTGTTGTTTAAATGATTATTTTTTTACACCCTTCTAAATTTTCAACATTCTAAGAGATTTTTATTTCTGTTGTTGCAGATAGCATTTGGAGCGGTGCGTTTTTATTTTTAATTACTTTTTATTTTTAACCCGACACATGCAGTGATATTTAAAAATAAATATCATCGCATTTAATATAAACACAAGGTACTCAGTTATACAGGTTTAATTTTAAAAAATAAAATAAGTTATGAAACACAAATTGAAATTCGTCAGGCAGATTGCCGCCAATAATGACGATCCCGAAGATTTTCAGCATGGGATATGTAGAGTCACGATTAATGATGACAATAGTATTTACATCTTTTTCTATATATTATTATTTTTAAGGAGAGAGAATATTATTAGGCCGAATTCAGAATGGAGATTCAAATCCGTTAGATGTCGGATTTTTATAATATTGTTTTGCAAAAAACTTTGTTGTTACATGTCATGTCGCCAAAATCGCCAAAGTCTACCGTATGACTTTCAGAATTATTTGATATCATACGGAGTTCCGTATCCGTCCGTGTCTCACACACCTGCGAGGGTGAATTGATAAGTCTGGTAAATTTCTACGAAACGTCGGAAGATTTTTTAATCGTCATGACTGTTGGTAAGCATGATTTTTGGAAAGGTGTGTTCAATTTTCTAAGCAGACGTAATGCACAGTTATTTGTTGAAAGCTATCGCAAATAATCGGTGTTACATGTTTCGTAGAAATGAATAAAGCCATACAGATAGAAACTGAACTGGAGGAAGTTCATGGGGATTCTGACTCTCAAAATCATTTATAACTGGATAGATGAATTTAAACGCGGCAGTACGAGCACTTCCAGGGCGCCCGATTGAGGTTTCTTGTGAAGAAGTGGTCGATAAAATTTATGGTACCGTAATAGTCGATCTTCACATTAAGATGTGAGAGATTGCTGAGATAGTAGGCATCTAATATGAACGGGTACATAGTATACTACATGAAGTTCTAAAAATGAAAAACATGAGTGCGCGATGAATGCCACGTTTATTAACTCCAGACCAAAAACGAGGAATCGTGTTGGGAAAGCTGGAAAAGTTACAGCATAGTCCGAATTTCTTCTGGCGTCCTCTCGCGACTGTAGACAAAACGTGGATCCACCATTATAGCCAGGAAGACAAAACGGTAGTCAAAACAGTTTTATCGGCAGGAAAAATTATGGTAACTGTTTTTGGGACTCACTGGGTACCATCATGATTGACTATTTGGAAAATAATA
The DNA here is from genome assembly GCA_019049505.1 of Pachyrhynchus sulphureomaculatus. Lineage (NCBI taxonomy): Eukaryota > Metazoa > Arthropoda > Insecta > Coleoptera > Curculionidae > Pachyrhynchus > Pachyrhynchus sulphureomaculatus. Next base: position 67,392,447 of record CM032456.1, read on the forward strand.
AAACAGTGACTTGTTCTTATTACGCAACGTTATTGGACCGTTTGCATAGTGAGTTGAAGCAGAAGTTACCAAGATTGGCGCTCAAGAAAGTTCTCCTTCACCAAGCCAATGCACCTGCTTACACATCGGCCGTTGCAAAGGCAAAAGTGCACTAGCTGGGTTTCGAAATAGTTCCACACTGATCCTATTTCCCAGATTTGACTCCAAGTGACTTTTTTTGTTTCCTAACCTCAAAAATTCGTTTGGGGGTGGGGGGGAAATTTCGTTAGTGAAAAGAAATCATCGAATTGAGAGGTTATCTGTGCTGTAAGCGAGTATTATATACAGTTTCAAAAAATTTTTTTTCCGAGGGAATAAAAAAATTGGAATCTCGCTGGGCCAAGTATAGTGAGCTAGCTAAATGGAGATTGTGTTGAAAAATAAATTTTTGCTTTTGAAAAAAAAATCTTGTTTTTTGTGCGTTGATAGTTTATTTTTACAATTAACTAAATTATTAATAACGTAATATTTTTTGTTTTTTAAAATTACAGTACCTTGTGTATTTGTACTAACATCAGTCACCGTACACTATTCATTGCTTATGGGTTTTGTTTTCTGGTACCATTCCTAAGCAGCATGCTAAACACATATATTTTTAATCCATAGCTTTTTAATCAAGTATACGGAGTGTCTTGCGATACTTGCCCATTATATATATATATATATATATATATATATATATATATATATATATAATATATATATATATATATATATATATATATATATATATATATATATATATATATATATATATATATATATATATATATATATATAATATATATATATATATATATATATATATATATATATATATATATATATATATATATATATATTTATATATTTATCTATATATATATTTATCTATATATATATATATATATATATATATATATATATATATATATATATATATATATATATATATATATATATATATATATATATATATATATATATATATATATATATATATATATATATATATATATATATATATATATATATATATATATATATATACATATATATATATATATATATATATATATATATATATATATATATATATATATATATATATATATATATATATATATATATATATATATATATATATATATATATATATATATATATATATATATATATATATATATATACATATATATATATATATATATATATATATATATATATATATATATATACATATACATATACATATATATATATATATATATATATATATATATATATATATATATATATATATATATATATATATATATATATATATATTAGGAAATCTAGTTGAAATACTTCTTTCATTTGACCACAGACCAGGAATTATGTTATCATTTCGTATAAGACTGTAACTTAATGTAAATTTTAGACAACCAAAATATTGGGCAGCAGGAGACAGCAGAGACATTCCTGGCAACAGCAACAGAGGAAGATAATTCTTTAATTTATAGTATCACGGAAGATGTAAAAGTTTTTCGTGTTATTCGACGCTGTCCTTTTAAAGTAATTCAGAGTGAAGAAAATTTTTATTGCCAATCCAAACAAGACTAATAAGTAAAAATAATTCTTGTAGTTTTGCATTGTATAACTTCAAATCTTGGCTTGCTGTTGCACAAAAAATGAACAAATCTACATAAAGTAATAACTAAGCTTCATAAATTTAAGCAAATAATAATAATAACAATACTAACCTCTTTACGAACACACAAAACAAATACAAGCACTTAGGAAATTCTTTCACACCAAGCAAACCAGCCTCCACACAGCAACAGTGAAACAGACAAAAACTACACACCTCTCGACTTATCCCGGGCAGGCCACCCAGCAGACACACACAAAGTCACACCCAATTACAACAGGAAAAGATGAAAACGTGGTCAGAAAAAACACTCCACAGAAAACACAGATACCACATAGAATAAGACCACGTAAATAAAAAAATCATACACCTGGTTACAGGATGAGCAGCTATTCTCTGAAACAGAAGGCTTCTTACTTTTCATCCAGGATAAAGACATATCAAAGACCCAACTATTACAGAAGACAGTTGCAGGAAATGCCACTAGTATAAAGAAACGATTGAACACATAACAAGCGGATGTAAAATATTATCCGGAACAGAATACACAGCCAGACATGACTCAGCAGCAAAAGTAGTTCACCAAGCACTAGCCATAACATACAAACTCATAGAAAACACAGATCCCTGCTACAAATACACATTAACATCCATATTTAAACATTACAAGCTCTACTGGGACATCAGTATCCATACAGATAAAACAGTCTCCGTCAATCGATCCGATATTACTTTTCAGGGCAAAAAAGGAAAAGTCACCTATCTAATTGACAAAGCTGTCCCCGACGTCACAAACATCCAAACGAAATACACAGAAGAAATCTTTAAATACACAAACCTTGCACCAGAAATAAAAAGGCTATGGAAACAAGAAAAAGTCATCATTGTTCCCATCGTCATATCAGCCACAGACCTTACACCAACAACATTCACACCACACTTACAATACAACAATTAGGACTCAACAAAAACATACACAGAAACATTCAGAAGTCAGTGATTTTAAAAACATGTAACATTGTCAGGTCATTCCTTAATACACAATGGTAACAGCGTTTGTGCTGACTTGGCTTGGGCCCCTCAGCCAGACATGGAACTACATTGACCAAATGTGAGAAAGAAGAACCAAAATAACCTTTTTACGAACACATTTAAAAAACTTCGATAGCTTGCTGCTAACTAAAGTTTTTTAGAATGATTCCTATCTGTATTGAGAAGTAAAGTTAGCTAAGTTTAGCTTAGCTTTATAACATTTTGTTTGTTAGCGAAATATAATAATCAATATTTACAAAGCCCTAGAATTTGAATCGTATTTAAAAAAGAACCGCATATTAAAAAAGAAATAATCAGATTTTTATAATAGTAGTTAAAGTACGTCTTTGGTATGCCATCAGCTTCTGTGATATATAAACATAAAACCAAAGTTCATTCATAAAACCGTTTCCTAACGTATCAATCATCCATTTAAAATTTTAGTAAGTGCAGTAAGGACAGATATTGGACTGAATTGCAACTTTTATCGACATTTGCCGCATGCGACACATGACAACATGCAGAAAATTACTTTTATCTGGGTCCACGGCAACGCAAAAAAAAAATGAAAAAATGAAATGCGATCAACTGTTTTGTAGTACAAGTCGCTTTGGATACTTGCCACTTATATTTATAAATTTCAATAGTTGATCGTATATAGTTATATATAACTTATTAAAATGGAAATTTAGAAAAATATTCAACTGTTAATTAGAAATCTAATATTATTTACTTTCTCAACACAAACATACACTCTCTTAACTAAAACTGTATACTTTATTAGGTTAGACTTTTAGTGATATTGTGAAAGCCGATGAACCAAGAAATCAAGATGATCAATCGCATTTTAATGTAAATGTGAGGAAGCTTACATAAAAGACAGCATTAAATCTAGATGGCAAAATAAATAAAATCGAAAACAGTTGGATTCTTGCAAGAAAAGGTGTAGTCCTAACTAAAAAGTTCTCTCTAGGAGGGGTAATTTTCTATCAAGTGACGAACCAACGCCATAATTTCCAATTGAATGGAATTGATATTAAATTTGAAAAATTTCCTTTCAATCAGATTTCCAAAATTTTCTACGGGCATGATACTAAATGATTACTATCAAGACACGCTGTATACATTCTTTCTCATACCAATATATTTTTAATCTTCACTTTTCTTTTCTAGGTATGTACGATGGAAACGAACACACACCAAAGCTCCTTCAATGCTCCCACACAGTCTGTCTACACTGCCTCACCCGTATCGCAGCGTCCCAAACGCGAGACACCGGATCGTTTCGATGTCCGATTTGCAGGGAGTTGATAACGATACCGAGAGGAGGCATAAGTGCTCTGCCTCCTTCGTTTCTGGTCAATCAGCTGCTAGATTTGATGTCGAGGCAAAGAAGAGAGGTTGGTATTTATTATATATTATATTAAATATTTAATTTATATATATATATATATATATATATATATATATATATATATATATATATATATATATATATATATATATATATATATATATTTCCCTTCGGATCCCCATTATAGTGTTGGTAATGAAACTGGAATGGAAAATTAACCATTTCTTTTAATTTCCTTTGGATAGAAAATTGGGTGCCACTGTAGTGTGCGATCTACCTGCAAATCTTAATTGTTACGTGCGGTTTACTTGTAATAAATATATTTCTAAGCAAAGCAATAAAATAATAGGGTAAGTTTCGTTATTACTGACAATGACAAGTTCCTGATACGTATATTTCAAAAGAAACCATGCTTTTGCGAGATTTTTATATTAATATCATTTTTAACAAAGATGCAGCCGTGACTTTTTTGCAAATAATCTACTTATGTAGAATGACGAAAATAACATCTGTGATAATAATTGAAGGGGGGGTTCCATCACCCACTCTACCTCCGGTCCTTTATGAGTAACCCGAAGGTGCCTCATATACATTAATCAAAAGAATATTTCGCCCTTCACTTATTCTCCTGTTTCCATATTCATTGGAGATTTTATGAGGGATGCCCTCCCTCTTTTTGGGTCTATACCGGGGGATACCTTTAACTCCCCTATAACATCTGTAATAGGTGTGGTGCGGAGAAAAAGAAAACGCGATCGTGGGGGAGCGTTTCATCCAGTCTTACGTTGTCCTAGAAAAGACCGCCAAACAACAAAATCGTTTAAAGTGGAAATAAATTTTTTCATTATACGGATTTCAGTGGCAAGTTACATTATAATTTAAGCTTATGTCATATTTTGGAATTGCTGTTCAGGTTTGTGTATGACATTCCGAGTACTACATGTGAAAAACTGAGTGGAAGGTCGTCACATACCATGTGCCGCGAAGTGTGCTCCTCAATTGTGTCAGAAGAGAATTAATCGGCAGCAACAACGATCCTATACAAATTGATGAAGCGCGATGCACGGGTCGCCGAAAATATAATAGGGGAAGGCTCTTACAAGGGGATCAACAACCTGAATCTGAAGATAGCAATGCACCGGTACCAAATAATCGAAATCATGGTAGACGAATAGATGAACCGTGGGTTTTTGGTTTGAAAACAAAACGATATTTTATTGTGGAAAGGAGAGATGAAAACACATTAATGCAAATTATAGAAAAACAGGTTCAGTTTCAATCTGTTATTCATTCAGACGAGTGGCCAGCGTATAGGAATCTTGGCAGGCGAGGCTTCGACCATTAAACCGTTAATCACCAGCAAAACTATGTTGATCCTCTCACGGGAGCTCATACACAAGGTATTGAACGGTCGTGACTAGATTCCAAAAATTTACATCATAAAGAAAATAAGAGGACTACCATTAAACCATCTTCAATCACATCTGGACCATTTATCCTGGCAGATATTAAGGAAGGATGAAGCTGGCCAATTTGTCAGCTCTGTTTATAGATTTTGAATTGTTGTGGCTATTACTTGATGGAAATTCATAACGAATGTAATGAAAGACTGATTATGTCAAATTTCCACCTATTTAAAAAACAAAACTGACTCAGCGTACAGTAATCATTTAACAGAATCAAATCATCTTTTTAATGATAAATTTAAAATTCTACACATACAAAACAAAGGCGTAAAATTAAACCTATTAGAAAATTTAGAAATAAATAGAATTAAAAATTCAGACATCATCTTAAACGAACAAAAAGATACCTGTCTAGCCCATGGTAACTCACCTTTACTCAATTTATACAATTAATAATCAGAATGGATTTCCCAGCAATATTCATTAGCATATAGTATTAATTTTATTACCTATCTACCTTAGGGTATTTGTATAAATGTAACAACACTAATATTCAAATATCATTTTGTATTAGACGAAGTTACAGTATAGCGAAACGCGTCATACAGTTTCAGTGAAACTAAATAAAGTGGAAATTTGACAAAATCAGTCTTTCATTACATCTGTTTATAGATATTAATTATAAATATATTCGTAATAAAATCATTATTAACAACAAATTGTTCGTCTTAGCCATATAGCAGTGTTATAGCAGGGTATATCTCAAATTTTTTGGTAGACCGTAGGCTACAGCGACACCTAAAATTGTTTGTATATATTATTTTATATATATTTTATATTTTTTTAGTCTTATTGTCAGTTACTAAAACAAATGTACATAGAAGAATCAATCGTTTTATACATAATTTTTTTTTGATTCCATTACCAATATTTCCAGATACTGGTTCATATTTAAAACAAGAGCTATATTTATCCAATCAGGTACTGTTATTTTGGTGCAAAACTTTCTTTTATTAGTCAATTCTATTGCTGTTCACATATTTAGGCTTCATCAATTCGTATACATAGATTCTAAAATTAGTAATATTAACAATAGGAGCACACGAAAATTATTTTAGGAAAATGACGTTCATTAATTATGAAAATTCTGACAGCTAACATAACAATACGGATATTTAAAGAGACCTTGGCTTAACACTAAGTTTATTGTAAACTGTAGTGATGATCTATCATTTGATGAAAAAATTTATAATGTAACAAATTGTATGTTAAAAATAAACGCGACCTTCTTAAAGTAAGTTCACAATAAAATGAGGCAATATATTTTTTAAATTTAATATCGTTTGTAAATATGTTTTTAATAACAAAATTATTGTACCAACATTAGCATAATTTGATAGAAATGTCCTAAATCGCTGCTCGTCATAATCATTTGATTATGTTTGCCCTGCCGTGGCCATTACTAGATAAGATAGTTTTAGATTGCCAGACTCGTCAGGTTGTTACTAGAATAGTAATACAATGAGAGGATTAATCAGGTGAAACGCATCCTTTGGTTATTGTAGTCGTTATAATCTACAAAAATGTATAAATTTTTTTAGGTGTTAGGATTGATATTTTTTGTGAATTTATAACGAAATTCTTAAGGTCGTCTGATATTAATGCAATTCAATATAAATAATTGCACGCGCACCTTTCTAAGTGTACGTACTGCAACACATAAAATATCTAAAAAATAATACATGGCTATAGTAAAAGACCAAAACCAAAGTTATAATCATCGACAGACCTACCCATAGCCAATCACAGCACCGAGTTGAGAGCAAAGTTGTCGAGATCTTCCTATACCTAGGCGCGCTAATCACCAATGAAGGATGCTCGGATGAGATCAAGAGGAAAATAGTGATGGCCAAGACAGCGACCAAAAATTAACAAAAATCTGGGAGGATCGCACAATAATGAAGACAACCAAACTACATCTCGTTAATGCCCTCATATTTCCCATTGCAACGTGTACAGCCGAAACCTGGACACTAAAGCAAACTGACAGAAAAAGACTCAAAAGTTTCGAGATATGGGTGTACAGACGAGTTCTTCGGGTCTCCTGGACAAAGTATCGGCCTAACGCGACAGTTTTAGAGGAGATAAACGTGAAAACTAGGTTACTCAAACGTGTAAATCAAGTCTACCTCACATATTTTGGTCACATCGCCAGAAGAAGAGACACCATGGAGAAACTGGTAGTCGAAAGAAAAGTCAGCGGCAGAAGATCAAGAGGTAGATCTCCTACTAGATGGATAGAGCAACTGCAGCCCCTTGTTGCAAAAATTCTACATGATGCAGGCCAAGTGGCCTTAGACCTAGAGATCTGGAAAGATCAAGTGCAAAGCACCAGCTCATGAGTAATCACCACACTCTGCCAAGGGTAATAGGACACAGGAAGAGGATGATAGTAAAAGAAAGATAAATCCCAGTTTATCATTCAATTAATGGTGTGCAGAGGTAAGAAGTTACAACTAAAAAGTTGCGTATGCGCTTCGTTTTATTGAGTTGCATTAATACTCAAAGACCTTATTTGGGAGAAGGAGGAGCTTGATTAGCGCTTTAACTTTAGTAAAATTACTTTTTGGTATTCAAAATGACGACCCTGTACTCCATTTTTGCCCTATTCTGGACATATTTTACTTTACAACCTAACAATAATGGCGGCAAAAGCACAAATTTATAAATAAGTTCATATGTAAAAACAATTTTCTCAGAATATATATTTTTAATAATATTCATTCATTGCTTCATGAACGCGTTGTGTTGTTTTATTTGACATACACATTAACAGACTTGAAATGTCTGTTCAGCAATGGCATACGGTCGGGAAAACTACTATGCAGATGAACAGTTATAATATCTAATTAGTCTTCCTTTATATAACTATCCAATTAGAGGATGTAATAAACTATCGGCAGAGTCGTGTTTTAGTGCCCTTTATTGTACTATTTATTGTTATATTTTTTTTTCCGTAGGTTATACCCAAATGCTCTGTCCATATAAACCAAGAACTATTATTTTGTGAGACCTGTGATACAGTATTCTGTACGCTGTGTACAGGTGGAACCCACAATGACAGCAGTAATAGTTGTGAACATACAATCATACCATTTTCGATCGCTATTAAAAGAATGTCCGAGATATTATTATATAAGGCAAATGAGTGTATATCGAAGGTAAGATTCAAAAGATAAGGCAAGATTTTCTTTTCGGTATAAAATATTTATATATATATATATATATATATATATATATATATATATATATATATATATATATATATATATATATATATATATATATATATATATATATATATATTTATATAATTTGTATTATAGTGTTTTTTAATAGACTGTGAGGTAAGTTACAAAATATCACAAGCTATATTTTGGAGATTTACTACAAGAGGTGAGACTTTCCAAGAAATGGCAACGATGGTCAAAATATGTCCAAATAACCATATTTACCATCATTTTAGCCAGAAAGGATGATAAATTATTAAAATATGTTCAAATAATGGCCGAAAAATGGCTGTGTTAATTCATCTTGCGACTTTTAGGTTTTCAGATTATCAGATCGAGAAACATAAAGTGCTTTGGTTTGGTTCAAATATTACAAATTTCGAAAAAATTATCTAAAAATGGGAGAAAAATAACCAAGAACTGGCCATAATTCAAAAATCGGCTTCGAGAGATTTTTTGGAAATTTAGTTATTAACATTTAAAAAAAAAATTATCCAAATCGGTTGGAAATTAAGACCTCTAGATAATTTTGAACAAAAAAATTAAATTCCTGGATCACAGTGTGTCGTCTAAAAAGTGAATTGAACAATATTAACTTTGAACAAGGGGGTAATTTCACTAAAGAAACCCCGAAATCATCCCTGAGATTGACAACATTTTAATCGATAGTTTGGACCTTCATAACTTGAATAACTGATTTGTTCCCAACAAATAGATCGTCCACAATTTAATCATTCTGAGACAGGTTTTGAGCTAAAACCCAGTCTATGTGCTAGAGCACTCCAAGTATTCATGTAATTTAGCACACTTCCTTCTCTGCCCCCAACTTCATTGGCCGATTAAACGCCAGCAATGTAACACAACTGAAAATGTTCAGGCGGTAGCAACCGCGACCCTAAACAGTATCTTGATATTAAAAAACTCATGAATCTCCGTAACTGTGCCATGATCTAAATAAAAAGTGTTAATTTGTGATCTTGGCAGCCCATCGACACCACTTTTAAAAATGCAAGTGATAAAATCTTTCCATTTTATTTTCAGACTTCCATCGTCTTTGTTTAAATTTTTTTACAACCTTGGAACCAACATGTATCTCTAATAGTTTTTACCTGAGGCTAAAATGTTCAGCCTAAAGCTACCTGTTATTTATATATATATATATATATATATATATATATATATATATATATATATATATATATATATATGTATATATATATATATATATATATATATATATATATATATATATATATATATTTATATATTTATATATTTATATATTTATATATATATATATATATATATATATATATATATATATATATATATATATATATATATATATATATATATATATATATATATATATATTATATATATTATATATTATATATATATATATATATATATATATATATATATATATATATATATATATAGCATCTGACATTAAGGGATTGGGTCCTTGGACAGTAGGTATCTGGACCTGGTGAGGGTATGTCGTGACTGCCAGCTTAGAGTGGGTCCCTGTACCTTGTGTTGTACCCTCGCGGTATATTTTTTTTTAAGTTTTTAACGTTCTGGTCCCGGTAGAATTGAGTGTTCCATTGTGAGCAGCCTGTATCTTGTTTCTTCTGGTTTAGACTACCTGGCTCCATGTTCAACATACGTGTATGTGCCCTAGCTATTAATTTGTATATTGTGAACTCGTTTTTCATTGACTTTTTGTTTATTCTCCTCGTATTTAGAAACTGGTAGAGTCGTGATAGGGCAACGTGCACTTTGCTAATTGATACTGCCACCTAGAGATGCAGTTTTTTTCGATATATCAATGTTTTTTTTTTATAGAATTAGAATGAATCCAAAAATTGTCGATAACTATAGGAATATCGATAATCATCAATAGTCATCACTTATTGATAGTTATCCATATTTCGATGGCCTTGATTTGTCTCCATGCCCGGTAATCAATTTTAGGTGATTGTTAAAATTATCGGTAGGTCGAATATCGAGGTGTAAAAGTCATGAGTGCCCCCCCAACTGCTTCCAGACCAAACATTTGACATAAGTAACAGATATTTTTCGTTGTTTCTCCAGTGGAATGTAGTCCCTGCCACGCTGAGCGCTCCATGTGGTGGATGGCCTGGGTCTTGGTGGGAAACTTTCGTATTGGTCGACCAGAAACGAGATAATAACCTAATGTACCATTGCATACATCTAGGGTGTATAAATTCTTAGCTTAAACATAACGTTTTGTAATCAATCGATTAAAATCAGTAATACAAACCGAACGAAACGTTATCAGTAAAATTAACTGAAGATATGAAGAAACTTCTGTTTCGCCTAGACTTGATTCACTGTTATCGTCACTGCTCATTCCTTATTACCTAACGTAATAAATTATATCCTATAACCTGGCCAGAGAATATACGTATGAATTAAAAAAAAACACGTAAATCGGATAAGTCGTTTTCAAGTGATGAGCGCACTAACGGACAGACAGACAGACAAAGAAACGTTACGTTTTATATATATTGTATTATTTGCTACATGATATTGTTCCATATTTAATGGTTAAGACAGCGTATTGCAAGAGAACGCGCTAGCTGCAGACTTTTTTTCCGACTTGATTCACTATTATCGTCACTGTTTATTCCTTATGATACCTAACGTAATAAAATATATCCCATAACCTGGCCAGACAACATATGTATGTTGAAAAAAAAGCACGTAAATCGGATAAGCGGTTTTCGAGTGATAAGCGCACTAACGGACAGACAGACAGACAGACAGAAAGACGCTGCATTTTATATATATTATAGATTGTGTAAAATTTTGAGAAATGTAATATTTGGTTTCTTTGAGTAATTTCTTCATTTGATCATTTTAGCGTGTAATTAGATGTCTTAAATAAGGTTGTTCATGCAATTTATTCTTAATATTAAAAAATATAAATAGAACAAATCGTTTCTAAACGGTAATAAGCATAATTCTAAAAGTAATTTAATAGTAATGAAATAAAACGCAAATCTGTTATGATATAATTAACAACCATTTGCTAAAATATAGAAATGATGTCATAATAAAAATATAAAAAAAAAACAAATTTTACTGTGATATTTTGTAATTAGTCTGTATGTTATACTAATTACTTCTACTTAACAGAATGAAGTAAGTAAATAAACAATAATAATAACAATAATTAAATTTTTATTCTGCATTAAACTAAAACGGGAAATTTTTCTAAAGTTTGGTGTCTCGGTAACTGATTTCAATTCATATATCCTTTCTTTTTATTTTTCAATAAAAAAAATTGATCAGAAACAGAATTCAATAATCAGTTATAAAAACAATTGTCTATCTCTTGTTTAAGGGTATGATTGTATCCGTAAAAAATCATTCTCCGAACTTTTGCATTTTTTCACGTTTCAGACTCCCTAGAACACGAAAAACAAAGTTTCCCATTTTCGCCAGTCTGTCATTCTGTTGGGACGATAACTGTCTAAAGAAATGAGATATTGATTTCACATTTATTACAGATATATTTCTTGAAGTAAGAACCTGTAGTTTTTGAGCGATATTGCTGGAAAGCAAAGAGTGGAAGAGGTGACGGTCCATAAATTTTGTATAGTATTATGAGAATTTTTCCTGGTTTTGAGTTTCGAGAATGAATAAACTTTAAGTAAAATGATTTTTAGTATATATATAAGAGGTTTAAAAAGGGGGGAGGGAGTTAGAGGGGTAGTGTTGAGTATACGTGTTATATATCCTATTCAGGGTTCTCCGAGTCGAGAAATTTGAAAAGTGTGTTATTTTTGGATTATTTTCAATTCAACAAAGAAATAGTACGCAAAAGGATGGGATTATGGAGTAACCTCAAAAAATATGTAGGGGGTGGATTGAAAAGTCTTGAAAAAACAAGGTAAATAACATTTTTTGCAAACCCAAAAATTTGTTTTTCATCATAATTTCCATCGAACTCAATATGTTTGGTTCAGCGAGATTCCAATTTTTTTATTCCCCCAAAAAAAAATAATTGTTTCGAACTGTGCATAATACTCGTTTTCAGCACAGATAACCTCTTTATTCAACGAACATTTCTTCCCCCGAAGCTAATTTTTGAGGCTAGACAACAAAAAAAAAGTCACTTGGTGTCAAATCTGGGGAATAGGATGAGTGTAGAACTATTTCGAAATCCAGCTCGTGCACTTTTGCCATTACAACCGCTGATGTGTGAGCAGATGCATTGTCCTAGTGAAGGAGTACTTTCTGGCGTGCTAATGTAGGTCGCTTCTGCTTCAACTCCCTATGGTCCAATAACGTTGCGTAATAAGAGCCAGTCACTAATTTACTCTTCCAAATAGTCAATCATGATGATTCTTTGTTGGTTACAAAAAACAACCCTTGTTCCGCCGATAAAACCGTTTCGCATTTGGCCAATTGATGTTTTGTTTCGTCTACAGTCACAAAACGACGCCAGAAGTCCTTTCGATTGCACTGCGATTTTTAAACACGATTTTAAAATATACTTCCTCGTGCGTTTTTGGTCTACAGTTAACAAACGCGGCAGCTATAGCGCACCGAGTGCCTACCATCTCAGCATTATCACGAAGCTTAATACGACAATCCTTCATCAGGACACCATTTATTCAAAAGAAACTTCAATCGGACGCACAGAGTGTCGCATAGAACATGCTAGGTGGACAAAATTCATGTTATGATTTCCAGGAAATCTTATTTGCAAAACGTAAACAACACCACCAAACCCCGAATTCCGAGAAAAGGTTGTTTATCAAATTTGCAAGTGGCGAGTCATAAGCGTCAGAAGTCAGGTAATGAGTTTAATGCAGCTCTTTCAATCAATCAGTTGCAATTTAGCGACACTTTCGTGCACATCTTATAGTGACATATTGTAATATTGTAAAAGTTTTTGTGATGAATATTAATACTGAGGGTAAGTACTATTTTTTAATGTATTTTTTTAATCAGAATCTATTAATTTGAATTTTTAGTATTTTTTTTGAATAGCCTATATATTTTAGCGTATTTTTTTTTAAAAAAAAAAACTTTGAAAGTTCAGAATATACAGACATTCACCTCTATCCGGGCTAGTTTTTAGATATTACACAGAAATAACTTTATTGTTCGTAAAAATACACATATTGTTTAGCACACTTCAGTACAACATGTTTTTTTTTCTTTTTTTCCAGAACACGTTTACTCTATTTCAAGGGTAGCCTTTTTTGAGGAGTGGTTGAAACACACGAAGAATGAAAAAAACTCGCGTGTATATGACTTTCTTTCTTCAAAATTTCACTTTGGTGACATTACTGAAAGCAGCCAAAAAGAAATAAAGTTGAAGATATCAAACTTGTCTAATAAGTTTGGTGCCAAATGGTTGGCTTCAGGAAAGTCAAGGGAGCGTTTTTTAATTAAAAATAAGAATTGGTTGGATGAAGCAGACATACAGTTTACTGCGAGTTCTTTCGCGAAACAACCTTCAACATCAAGTGAGAATGTGACTCCTGCAGGAAGACCTCGCAAAGATTTCGAGGAATCGTCGTTTAAGACGAAGAAACGTCGCGTCGTGGATCTCGTAGAATCCCGAAGTCTCAGTGAATTGGTGACTGCTGCCGAAATTGCTGTGCGTTCAGCAGGGCAAAGGAAAATTGCCAATGTGATTAGAGACATTAGTGAGAGCCCAGATAATATTATTAAGTCTAAAAATACCAGTTCCGTTAATCCTAGGCAATTAAGTAGTGACGAAGCCTTAGCTTACTATATAGATTCTAAGTCAACAACGCATTCTTACAAACAAACTAGGAAGTGGTCCATGAAGGCGGGGCATAATGTGTTTCCGTCATATTTTAGTTTAAAAAAGTCCAAACAGGCTTGTTACCCTGCAGAGGAGCACATTGCTATAACAGAAACTCGTGCTGAAATAAATTTGCAAGCCTTATTAAATAAAACATAAACATAAAACATAAACAAAAACAAAAATAATATTTTGTTTTTCTTTTGTTATTGCGCTTTTTTACCGAAAAAAATAATGAATTTTACACGAAAAAATTTTTTTTCTCTCCATTAATTTCTAAATAACTCCAAAACGATAAAAGATAGAATAAAATAATATTCAATCAACTTTAATAAAATTTTGTTACGCATTTTTTAATGTTTTATTTATAAAAATCTGACAAGTTGTTCCCGAGTTATCGTTAAATATGTCTGCGTAGCTGACTAATTTAGGGGAAAAAATTAGCCACGCCCATAAAAAAAACCAACGCGATGAATTTTTTCTTAAAATAACTTAATATGCCTAGAATATACATAAACAATTGAAATAAGTGAAAAAATAATTTTGTCCAGCTAACTTGTACTAGTCGACACACTGTGGGACGTCCTGGAAGTATACCATTTGCAGTGGTCATACGGGAACATTTAAATTGATTTATCCAGTAATAAATGATCTTGAGAATTAGAGTAACTTCCTTCAGTTCAGTTTCCATCTGGGCCACAGTCCGGTTTTTGAAATAAAAATGGCTTAACACTGCACAACACTCGTCTTTACCATTTCCACTAAACGTGTAAGACCGAACACTCACGATAGCTGCCAACAAATAACTGTCCGTTACATCTCTTTCAAATTTTGGACACAACCGTTACAAGAATCACGCTTACCAACAGTCATACCGCTTAATAAAATTTCCTGCCATTTGGTATAAATTTACCAGAGTTCTCAATCCACCCTCGTATTGACTTTACAACTTGTCTTTGTACTGGGTAAATAACTGCCAATTTTTCAGTGGCGTGGTTCAAAAATGTACAAGATGACAGAGCTAGGCATGCTCTATAACAGCACCACCTCCAGGTTTCAGTCTCAATTTTGCTTGCTCGTATTAATCTCATGAGACTTTCTTATGACTTTAAAGAGATTTTAACATAAGAGAGCACTACCCCGCTCTAAATCTCTTGCACAAGTTTTCTCATCCCATCCTAAAAAAAATCTCGGTTAAGTCTCAAAAAAACGATGCTAGAATGGCTTTCAACTCATCATCTCAGGAAAACTTTCCGCCCCTAAGATCTTTCTTCAGAAATCGCATAGCTCTAAATCAAGGCTGTAGGGGTGGCTGGTCGTAACTCGGTGAATCCACAGTTTTCGGCCGTGGCTTAAACTATGCGAGCCTTGTAGACCCTGCAATTATCATGCAACAGCAGACTTTTGGCTCTCCATAAATTCGAAACTTTTCCTCTAATAACCTCTCCATTAATTATGGGTCCTTTTTGCATTCATTCAATAGGCAAAATCCTTTCGTAGTTTCAAAAAACGGTCGCCATCAAGTTTCCAGAAGTTTCCGCTCTTTTTTAAAAGTTTAAAGCCCTTATAAACCCATTTCATCGACTCACGTTTCATGGGAGGATCCGATTAGAACACACAAGGCTAGTCGCCTGTGATAATTCACGAAAAACCACCCTCATAGTTCTCTGAAACCGCCAAATGCTCTTGAGGAATTTCTTTCTTTAATAACTCTGGTGTAAACAGTGTAGGGATTCACCATAGAGAAACTTTTTTCATCCTTAATTCTTCAGGCATAATCTTAACTACATGGTCTGTCCCAAAAATAAGTAGAATGATTTTTTCCGCCGACGCGGACGGCCGGATTGAGGCGATTTGGGGTGGAAAAGGTGGTGAGAGGTCTTGAAAAAGCAACACGACCTGCGTTATTTGCCTGCGTTCCGTTACAATTTGCGAATCGCTGCGAGACTGGACCCCTGTTCGAGGGTCGCGTCACGAATTCTCGATGCCACGTTCCATGGAACAACGATACACGATAAAATTAAACAGAAAGTCCTTAGCAGGCTTCGGAAAAAAGTGCAACATGGCAGGAAGGAAATCTTTGCCAACCGGAGGCTGCATCACGATAACGCGCAGTCCCACACCGCCTTTCTCGTGACCGAGTACCTGGCCAAGCCAACGCTGCAACGGCAGCCCTACAGCCCCCATGTGATACCGCCGGACTTCTTTTTATTTCCAAGCTTGAATAGTAACCATTTTGAACCGCTGGATAACGTCAAAAAGGCTGTGATGAGGTGCCTAAACGAGGTTCCCGTCGACGCCTTCCAGGAAGAGTACTGCGACCGACACAGGCGCTGGCAACGGTATGTCGATGTACAAGAGTGCTATTTTCAAGAATTTTAGTAATTTGTACTTTGATTGCAATAAATTTTTTTCCCGGATTTATTCTACTTATTTTTGGGACAGACCTTGTATGTTGGGAATGCGGAATTTTTGGCACAATGACATTACTCAGTATATATCATCGTCGAGTGCAAAAATAAAGTGTTATGTAGTGATGATATGTACTAGGTAGACTCAAAATCTTGAAAACTGTAATTTCGGATACTCCAGCTTTTCTAGCAAGCGCTGGGATCTTCATTCGTAAATCTGACAGATGCAAATCCTCAATAAGCCTAATGGTTTCCTCAGTTCGTCATTACCGTACACCTGTGACATTCTTTCATTAATAAATTTCCATCTTTAGTGAGAAACTTTATCACTATCCGATGCTCCAAATTACTTCAACTCGTACAAAAGTTCCTAAATTACTTAGTACAGCGGCAGTAACTTGACATTCAGGTTATTTTTTTGTTTGACGTCATTTTCGTGACTAGGTAACCTCTTGTTATCCGCTTGACAGTTTAAGTCGATTAAATAAAAAAAAATACATCTAAACATATAATGTTTCATATAGTAAATTAAGCGAGCGTATTTGTTCACACAGCGCTAATTAGTTGTTATTATCGGTTTTTAATTACTTATTATCTGCTTATTGCTGTGTATATTTCCAAAGACATTATGTGTTAAAATGTTAAAATAGCTAAATAAACTATGTTATTATGAAGCTGTTTTAAAAAACCGTGCATTATTGATTTCTATTGTGTTTACTTTTTAAAAGTATGTCATTAAATGATATAACAATATGAAATAATAACAAATCTTTGTGGTTTTAAATGGCCAATCTATACTAGTATAATAAAGAAGTAAAGTTTATGAGTTTGTGTGTTAGAGATAATCTCTGAAACTACTGACCCGCTTTAAAAAAATCTTTTACTAATATGTAGCCTCGAGTTTTTGAATGAACATAGGCTATATTTTATGAGGTTGAGACAAAAGGGAGCTGTTCAGTGACAATTTTAGTGACCCAAGTCAACGTAAAAAACGGTCCAGTGGGCGACTTTCTGCCAAACGCTGCCTTTACAGTAAAAATTATATAAAACTCGTGTATAGAAGAATAATAGAACATGAATGGGTTTACAAAAAAGTCAGAGGGAGCGTATGTCTGTCTGCTAAGGTTAACCCACAAAATAACACAGGTTACATACTTTTATTTTGTTAACTGACACGTATAAAAAGTTGCACTAGGGTGACTGCAGTTTCGTAGTACTACTACATTCTCAAACGCAATGAATAAATTAAAATGAAGTGAGGTATATATATTATTTTTGTTGACCATTAAAGATTAGAAGTTTGTCCATAAATGCTTAGAAACGTAGGTCTTAAAGATATACGTGACCAAGTGATAAATCTGTCGAGAGTCGTTTCAAGAGCTAAAATTAAATCCTTATCAAAATAAATATGTTCGTCGATACATACATTCCATGTAGATAAAAATTGTCCTTTACACCAAACCATTTGGATAACTAATTTAGATTTTCCGAGCGCGTTTTTTGATTAAGCGTAATTAAAATAGAGGCGACGCGGTTTCAAAAATATAACTACCTTGGACGGCCTGTGTAAGTAATGTGTGGAAAAACTATAGACTCAAATTGCTAATATTAGGGAAGATTTTTAGGGTCATACTATATCACATAATCTAGGTAAAATGTTCAAAGGGGCGCGGGAGGGGCAGTGGCGACCGACAGACCAGCCGATGGGCTCGCGCGGTGGTAACGTAGCCCATCATCTGTTGTGTTATCGTTCAATTTCATCGATCCATGTCCTGCAATCTATTATTTAATTTTTTC
This sequence comes from Pachyrhynchus sulphureomaculatus, assembly GCA_019049505.1. Lineage (NCBI taxonomy): Eukaryota > Metazoa > Arthropoda > Insecta > Coleoptera > Curculionidae > Pachyrhynchus > Pachyrhynchus sulphureomaculatus. The sequence goes on from CM032456.1 coordinate 67,411,206, forward strand.
GCTTATGAGTTAACTCTTCATTTGGAAAGTTTAGTTCGGGTCACGTACGATAACGTACAACAAATAGGTTCCTACGTGAGATCTGAACTAGGCTGGTTTGAAAAGTTCGTGCAAAGTCCGAGAGATGGCACCACCGGCGCGTATCGAGGTCATGTTTAGTTAGTAGCATCTCTTGAATGAACGCACACCAAGTTTCAGCCATATTGGTCTATTTCTTTGTGTTTGGCATTCGTGTGAATCAAGGAAGTCGAGTGATTTTCAAGAAATGGACGAAAAAGAATTTCGTGTGGTGATTAAACATTACTTTATGAAAGGCAAAACGCCTCAGGAGACTAAAGAGAAGCTTGATAAACATTATGGTGACTCTGCACCTTCGATTAGAACAGTTTATAAGTGGTTTCAAAATTTTCGGACTGGCCATATGGGCACAAGTGACGCAGAACGTTCTGGACGGCCTGTGGAGGTTACGACTCCAGAAATCATTGATCAAATCCATGATATGGTGATGGATGACAGAAGAGTTAAGGTGCGTGAGATTGCTAGTGCTGTGGGCATCTCGACTGAACGGGTACATAATATTTTGCATAAACATTTGGACATGAAAAAGCTATCCGCAAGATGGGTGCCGCGATTGCTCACGCTTGACCAAAAACGGAATCGTGTGAAGTGTTGAAAGGATGGTTTGCAGCTATTCCAGAAGAATCCGGAGGACTTTAAGCGTCGTTTCGTCACTGTGGATGAAACATGGATACATTACTATACTCCTGAGACCAAACAACAATCTAAACAATGGGTTACCAAGGGGGAATCTGCACCAAAAAAGGCGAAGACCGTTCCTTCGGCCGGAAAGGTTATGGCGACTGTCTTTTGGGATTCGCAAGGGATAATCCTCATCGACTATCTGGAAAAGGGTAAAACTATTACAGGTGAATATTATTCATCGTTATTGGACCGTTTGAAAACCGAGCCGCAAGAAAAACGCCCGCGATTGGCCCACAAGAAAGTCCTTTTCCATCACGACATCGCACCAGCACACACCTCAGCAGTTGTGGTCGCAAAATTAATGGAAATAGGATTCCAACTCGTTTCATATCCCCCTATTCTCCAGACTTGGCTCCCTCGGACTACTATTTGTTCCCCAATTTGAAGAAATGGTTGGCGGGACAAAGATTTTATTCAAACGAGGAGGTGATTGCAGACACTAATGGATATTTTGCAGACTTGGACAAATCCTATTATTCGGAAGGGATCAACAAACTAGAACATCGTTGGACGAAGTGTAAAGCCTAAAAGGAGACTATGTCGAAAAATAAAAAAGGTTTACCCCAAACACATAAGTAGTTTTTATTTTTGCACGGACTTTTCAAAAATTTGTTTATTTAGTATATAATATTTTGTTTGTAAATGATTATTGTTTCGTTTCTTATTCTTTGATGTTGCGTTTTTGAAGACGACTGTTGGCTCTCACAATAAACAAGTCCCAGAGACAAATTTTCAAACTTGTCGGAATCGATTTGGGACAGGAATGTTTTTCTCATGGCGAATTATATGTCAGGTTATCAAGAGTGTCGAAACACCAGAAAACCGATAAATTTTGCTACCAGAAAATAATAAAACATCAAACATAGTATATAGAGAAGCTCTAACCAATTAACATAGGTACCCAAATTTAAAAAAAAAAACCTTTAAAAAAATAACACTTCCACGCGAACGAAGTCACCGGCAGTTGCTGGTTCCTAATAAAACGCTATTTTGTTGTATTGAAATTCAAAATCTGAGAGTATACTTTCTAAAAGTAAATTATGTAACTAATGAGTGAAATGCCCAGTATACTGAATCATTTTTCAACTTCGTACTTTCCTCAGGTAAATATTCGAAACTTTTGCATTTCTTTACGTTCCAGAGTTACTGACTTTTATGAAAAACATGATTTCCAATTTTAGCCGGTCGAATTTACATCATACTTAAAGTTGTAAAGAATTCTATAGTTTTTTAGCGATATTGCTTCTAAGAATTATTCAGAAAAAAAAAATTAAGAAAATCCCATTCCTTGACAAAGTTATAGCATTAAAAGTGACCTGGCGTTGAATTGGGACCGCTACCTGTCTGAATGCAATGTCTGCAATATTACTCAGTCAATTTTTAATATTTTTTAACTTTTTTTTTTAATTTTAATAACTACTTTTTGTACAAACCTTAATAATTACTTTTTCTACAAAATGTCGAGACATTTTTTTAATTTTTTCAATATACAATTTTTTAGAAATAAATTTCTAAAACCGTTTTTTAAACAAAAATTTTTTGGTCGAAGATTGCATACTGAAGTTTGAAACACCGTATTTTTTTTTAAACCTTTCAAAAAATTTTGTAACTATGTTACTACATTAACACGTAGGCTGAAAAGTTTTTGATCTAGCTACTTAAAACACATTTTTTTTTGCAAAATTTGACTTTATTCATCAATATAGTCTCCTTCAAGAGCGATACAATCAGTCCAACGCTTTTCTAATATTTTCAACCTTTCTTGCAGAAGGATTTGTCTTTGTCTTCAAAATTGGTCCCAGTTTCGGCGATAACTTCTTCAATGAAGCCAAATCTCTTTCCTGTGGGCACTTTTTGAGGTCTGCGAATAGTCGAATCAGTCGCTAGCGGCCAAATCTGGAGAATACGGTGGATGAGGAAGCAATTCGAACTCCAATTCAGGCAATTTTGCCATCGTAACCATTGACTTGTGACAAGGTGCACTATCTTGATTTCTTGCTTATTTGGAACCGTTTCTTTGCGATTTCTGCCTTCAGACGCACCAATAACTTTATATAATATTCGATGAAAATTATTCCATGCGCTTCCCAAAATACAGAGGCCAAAACCTTCCCAGCCGACTGTTGTGTCTTTGGTCACTTCGGGCGGCTTTCACCGGCTGCTGTTCACTCGGCTGACTGCCGATTTGATTCCGGTGTGTAGTGGTGGATCCATGTTTCATCATTATCACATATGGCATGACAAAATCCTTTTTATTAAGCTTAAACAGATCCAAACAGCGCTCAGAATCATCAACACGTTGCTATTTTTGGTCCACTATGAGCAAACGCGGTACCTATTTCGAACAGAGCTTTCTCATGCCCAAATGTTCATGCAAAATATGACCAACACTTCTTTTGATACCTTTACACTTTACAAAATCCACAAAACAATTTTGTGGATTTTTTGGTGTCTTCCGGTGTAACCACCTTATTTGGGCGTCCAGAGCGTTCGGCATCATTTGTATCTGTACGACTGCGTTTGAATTCAAGATACCGGTAAATAATGAGTGATTTTCCAGGGGCAGAGTCCCCGTAACACTTATCAAGCCATTGCTTTGTTTGAACGGTATTTTTTCCTGTCAAAAAACAGTGTTTAATCAACACACGAAATTCGATTTTTTCCATTCTTTCGAAAATATCAAAAGTAGCGTCATTAAAACCACTGCAACTTGTAAACTAATCGTCGAAATGTCATAAAATTTTGACACGTATCGTTTGAAGGTTGATACTCCCTAAAAATTATATAGATGCATAATGGATTATTTTTTGTGAAGTTATCCTTTAGACAAGGAAGCGCCATAGTTTTCATCAGTGGTCCATTTAACCCGATAAAAAATAATGTCAACATTTAAAACATATTAAAAAAAAAATTCTTATAATTTAAAGTACAATAAAAATAAAATATACATTCTTTTTGCAGCGCTCAGGTGTATGTAACCCCTTATTTATTTATAATCAAACATATAATGGGGTGCATGGAATACACCGAATGTCATGTATATGTCCTTTTGAGTTTTTCATTATTTCCAATTTGTAGAGAGAATTGTTAAGTTTCAGTCGTAAATAAATTTGAAGTGCTTAATCTACTCATTTTTTTTCTGGTTTATATCTAATCATAAAATGTGAGAAAGTGAAATTCATAATTGATTTTAGAACTGCATGTTTGCTAGAGAAATACTGCGTAAATCACTTTACTGATTTTTTAAATAATTTTTTTTAAAACTGTGTTTTTAAATGGAGTTTACAAACTGTCATTTTTCAACGATGTGTGAAATAAATCATTCAGACATTGCTCATAGCTGCAATAATCGAAATCATGTTTATTAATGGCACTCATTACAAAAATATAAGAATTATTATATTTATATATTCTATTATCATAGTAGTTTATTATTTTGTTTATTTTCTAGTTAACTCAGGCACAAGAAGGCGTTACATCGGAACTAAACAGGTTAACCGCGGCAAAAGATAAATGTTTAGAACACATAGATAACACATTCCAGCAGATTCAACTAGCCATAGATAAAAGGAAACAAGAAATGATAGATCAAGTTAATCAGATGTGCAACGAGAAGAAGAGGGTGTTGGAGGAACAGCACGGCTTGATTGAAAATGAAAAAAATAAGGTTGGAATAAAGAAAAATAAAAATAGAAATCAACAGTGTCTATTTACTTTTAAAATATTTATTCTTTCACATATTAAGTTTAAAAAGTTCATTTTTATTTTCTTTGCTAAAAGAACATTTCTGAACATTAAAACAAGCATTTGTGAAAAAATTACCTTCTGAGGTTTATTCACATTTCAGGGACCCTAGATCACAAAAAAAAAATAGATTCTCATTTCTGTCTGCAAAAATTATATAAATAATAAATTCAAATAACCTGCCAAGTGCAAGTTGAGTGCTTTTAAAATAAAAATTTTTGTTACCGAAGTATAAAATGATCAATGAGTTCACAACACACCCCAAATAAGTTTGCAGCAAAGTTTGTTTCCGATCTTTGTTGAGGACTGGTGACCTTGACATTTTCGGTTTTTTGGTGTTCCGTATGGAACACTTATAAGATCACTTCGGTGTCTGTCCGTCATACCCGATTTTCTTCGAAACTATTTGACATAGAAAGTTGAAATTTGGTACTAATATAGGAATTGATGGCCTCATCAGAGCCGTGTAGTTTTGACAGTTAAATTTTGATTTAAGAGGTTAGTTTGGGGGGTGATTTCAGAAGTGAACAAAATTTTTTACCAGGACATCGAGTAGGGTGTCAAATGAAAGCTTGTAAAAGCACGAGTTTAAAAATATATATAATGTAATAGTTGCGCACACTTTTCTTCATATTATTTTTGAAAAATCGTGAAAAATCGCTCTCCCCCTTTATCTCGAAAAGTACTGATCCAAAAAATTTGAAAAAATTCTGGAATATTCTCCGTAAGGTGTAGATCCAATGAAAATTACCTTTTATAATTTATCTGGTATATATATATATATATATATATATATATAAAAAAATATTCGAGGTCATCATATATAAAATTTTATCATTAAAGATCGGAAAAAAACTTTGTTGAAGTCGTTGATCATGTTATACCTCCGTAACAATTTTTTTTATTTTAAAAGCAACCAACACTAATTGCGCAAGTCCAACTTGTACTTGACCGGTTTTTATTTATAATATATTCATAATGGCGGCCATAGCATAGTGAATAAGGTGTCTGCCTTCGCCAAAGACCCAAGTTCGAATCTCGGCTCGGAAAATTAATTTAAAAAAAAATTACAACGGCACGGTCGCCTCTATCGAGAAGGCAATGGAAAACCACCCGTAGAATCATGCTTAATGAAGTCCTCTCACTTTGTCTTCTGAATCCGCATTAAACTTTAGGCCCCTTTGTCTTTGAAACACTTAAAAAGGCACCAACCACAGGCAAAAGCAAAAGGGTCGCCTACGTCCGTATCGGATATACTTCTTAAAAAAAATAATAATGAAAGCCACGGATTCGATCCTTGGAGGACTCCTCATTATAACTCACAAATTGTTTCCCAAAAATTGAGCTAGCTTTTGAAATATTTTATCAATGGGGAATACAGTTACTTCAGAATTACTTCATGTTCGATACGATTTGAGAAGTCGGTGGACAGGGACATTTTTTAGGTGCCTCGACTGATAGCTTTTTCCTCTTTGGCAAATTACAAAAATTATTAAAAGAAAACGATCTTGTTAGGTGGAAGCAATATTATCTTTGTAACTATAAAATATTACTCAGTATCATCAAGAGCGATGATTGACGGTCAATCATCACTTCTGATGAAGTTAACATGGTTAGCGAAACGGGCGTCACGTGCAAAAATAAAGTGTTTGGTGTAGTGGTGATATATACTGAGTAGTGTCATTGTGCCAAAGATTCCACATTCCCAACATACTATAAAATATAACAAAAAATGTTTGTTCGTATTTCCTTCTATTAGTAAAAAAATTATCGTTCAAAGTGGGAACAAAAACAGTAATTAAACTTGGCTTTCTATAAAGAAACAAAATATGATATCATAAACTTTGTCACTTATTAAATTTGACAATAGTAAATCAGGTGAAACACTTAAAATTATTAAAAAGTTATTGATTTAAACAATATTAGTAACTGTTGATCATTGTGCAATGAAACCATGTGTTCAGTAGAAATAAGGCCATGAACATCAGGAAAGATGCGATTATCCATCGTTATTACGACGACCTTGGCAAGGGTTGATATACAGATTATTAAATATTATGTCCAATTTATGACTGTTAAAGTTTGATATATTACTAACTTGAAGCAAGTTAAATAAGGCGGTAAAATTACTCAGAATTCGAGCTTGGAGTTGGAAACATTAAAGTCACCTAGAATAAGTACATTCTTACTATCGCTTCACATAGGTGAAATAAGTCTTCAAATTTAAAACTAGAAATTTGGAGGGGCTATGATAATTACAAAAGACTTTTTATTTTTCTAGAAAAAATGTGAGCTTGTTATGGTATACGAGAATTCATGACAAAGCATTGACAAACATTTAATAGACAATAACGTCAGCGTTTAACACATTAAATTTGTTACAATGATCTCTGTAATATTAGATTTTAAAATTGGCACTAACTTTTTTATGTATTTTTCTCCATTATCCGCCAGTTAGCTTACATTATATAGCTGTTATTTCCTTCTACACTGATGATTTTAAATTTACAATCGATTTTAGGTTGAACAAGAGTGCCAAGGACTCCAATATCAGGTGGAAGTTAGAAATATTACTCAGAAAATTGAAATACTGACTGAAAAACTGGATACCGCTTTCAGTTTAGGCGAACCTAGAGAAAATGCTTTTCTGTCTTGCGATTTTACACTCAACGATAGTTTGGAGCAGATCCAGCAACATTTAGGAATTTTAGGTATTGGAAAGATCACTTTAGAATTAACAATGGAGAAGTCGGTATGTAGAAATAGTACTAACGGCATTTTCTTATTATTACCCTTTCTAATCAACATATTCTTGCCATTCATCTACCCTGTGGTTCTATATAATTTTTTTTCATTTTATTGTGTCTACGTTTTATACTTGTGAATCACCACACTCGTGGGTTCGTTTCTTTTTTTGTCAAATTTCTTACACTTTTGTTTTCCATTTTGGTAAAATGTTTTTATATTTAGAAGTTAACTCAAAAATTGTGTCAGACAATAAATAGAAAAAATAGGAATAAAAATCAATAAGTAGGGTCTTAAAAAAGTAATACTATAATAATATATTTTACGTATGTTCTCGCTCTGAAACAGAATTCTAACAAACTCTTTTTACTTATAGAAAATTTTTACTTCGAATTAATCTTATATTTTGGTTTTGAAAGGCTTCTAGCTTCACAAAATACTATTGTTTGAATTTGATTTACAATATAATGACAGTTTTTACAATTTCTTGACAAGTTGAGAATTTCACCTTAAAAACTTGACCTTAACTTGAAATATAAAAAAAAAACCGGCTAAGTGCAAGTCAGACGCAATTAGTATTCCATTTTTTTCCGATCTTTACTTTAAACTGATAACCTTGAATTTTATATATATATATATATATATATATATATATATATATATATATATATATATATGTATATGTATATATATATATATATATATATATATATATATGAATATATATATATATATATATATATATATATATATATATATATATATATATATATATATATATATAATGTAGCAGATAAATTATTAAAGGTAATGCACTCGTGATAATTTTCGTTCAATCTACATCCTGTGGAGAATATTTCATAATTTTTTCAAAATTTTTTGATCAGTACTTTTCGAGATAAGGGAGACAGCGATTTTTCGCAATTTTTTGAAAATAATACAAAGAAGTACAAGTATCACATAATATATATTTTTGAATTTATGTTTTTACAAGCGGTCATTGGACACCATATTCCATGACCTAGAAAAAAATGTTTTCAATTTCCCCCCCGAAACTAACTCCATATGTCAAAATTTATCTTTCAAAATTACACTGCTTTGATGAGGCTATCAATTCCTATATTAGTGCCAAATTTCAACTTTCTGTGTTAAATTGTTCCGGAGAAAATTGAGTGTCAGACAGACACCGAAGTAATGTAAAAGTGTGCCATACGGAACACTAAAAAAACAGACTATGTATGCTTTCTAATTATGTACTCTAGTTAAGTTTCTGCAAATAAGTGGTTCTCTGTGAAAGCTTCCTTATCTGATATTATCTTGCTTTTTACACCATGCTGGTTGGGATCGTCTTTTAATAATAAAGATATGGTTTGGGGAGGCGCATCGTTTTTGCCAACTCATTTGACGTTGGGATCGTCCTTTAATAATAAAGATATAGTTTGGGGAGGCGCACCGGTTTTACAAACTCATTTGACGTTTTAGCTTAACGTGGGATCCGAATCACACGATCGGCAGACGGTTACGTCCAGAACACTGCTTTACGATCCTGCTTTACTTTACCCCGTAAACTATCAATATCGACAGCACCCATACCAATACGTGTACACGCTTTCAAGGCGTTGCGGTGATAACCCCCTTTTCATTCATTCCAACTTCAGATATGCATCTTACTTCATTCTTCAATCCGCTCTAGTTGTTTTTTTTCTAGTCTAATGATACCTTTTATTGTTTCAAGACTAGAAGTGTCTTGGTTTTAATCATTCGGCAATGAAATAATTTGGATAATTTAATGGTGTGTCAATTCAATTCAAAAACTCTCTATAATTTCAAAATTTAGTTTAGAGCACTTAGGCCTACATATTTAAGTTTCTTACAAATACAATACTTTTTGGCCGTTATTTTCCCTTTTGGTGGTCCTTGTATTGTTTAATAATGATTTTTATGTCATTATTCCCATTTGATGATTTAGTATGGTTTATTTATTTAGAGAGTTTTTGGTTTTATTTTTGTACATATTTTATATTTATTTTGTAGAGAAAATGATTGTCAATTTATTTTGAATATTGTTTAAACGAGAATTTGTTTATAACTACCTTAAGTTGTTTTAGAAATAATTTCTTTCTAATTCCTTATTATACAACATAAATTCCAATTCATTTCTCATACTGTCTCAAATCAAATTCAAACATCTCTTTATTATTAGTAATAAATTATTACAAGATTCTACATACATTGTTCAAGATCTATGGACACAGGATGTTTGCAGCATTCTCATCTACAGTATAGGGCCTTGCGGCGGCTGATGTTGTTTCTTATGGTATCTTAAACTTTATGTACATAATTAAGTAATACCATTTCCGAAAAGCTCCGTACGTGGCTGATTATTTTTGGTTTATTTGGAGGTAGATTTGGTATTTTTATTTTTTGTGTAGGTTTAATTTGTAGTTTGCTGGGCGAAATAATTTGGTAAAAAACCCAGCTTGACATATTGTCTCAGTATTAGATATGATACACTGTATAAAAATTACAAAAATATAAGTACTTAGTACAATTTGAACAGGTAACTCTATTCTATATATTTTATTTTAATTTTAGGTAAAGTTAGAACTACTACAACTTTCCCAAGTTTATGCACTGCCCAAATAGAAGAAAATATAATTGCTGGTATAGAGAGCTGTGTAACGCTTACTACAGTCGATTACCATGGTAATGCCAGGAAAAATGGCGGCGATCCTATACAAGCTGAGATACTGCCAGTGAGTATTATGTTAATGATTTAAGGGTGTCCTTCGTAATAGTTTTTAATTTCACTTATTTATGTATTCTAACGCATGGTTTCTTAAAAGCATCATCAACTAATTAACTAACAAAGTTTTCAATATATTCACGAGATCTATTCAAAATTTGTTGCTGCTACAAGTTGACTGTACATCGGTACTGAACAAACTCCCAATTTCCCTTCTAAGGGCAATTGAAGAATCTCTTTGTATTATATTATAAAAGAAAAAGTTTAAAATACATTAAAATCGAATTAAGGTCGGCGAAGGTTGACCCGGGAGCAGCTGCTCGCTACCTGCTCCGAAAACTCTACGCAACGGCACTTCTTTTAAACTGCTATAACTTCGCCAATTTTCAACCGATTCTTATAACACTTACAGAAAATATTCTTAAGATAACATACTAAAACAAAATGTAAAAATCCAAAATTGTTTTGTCCCAGATGACTAGGTATATGCCTTTAATATAAAGTATGAACTTTGGTATCTTTTAGTTAGTCTAATATTTTGTGGAAAATTTGATTTAGTACAAATAAATTATGATTTTTAATAGCAAATTGGTAATTATTTATTTAAAAATATAATAAAATTTCAGGTTACTACAGAACAAAGCTTTGAACCCGCTCCGTATCTTCGAATACATGACTGTGATGATGGTACTTACAAAATATACTTCCGAGCTAGAAAAGCAGGAAGGTAAGATTCAATTATTGTCAAAATGTCTAAAAATACTATGTGAAATCTCCGGTAGATGTTTTATCTGCTAGTTACGGAAACCCCTGACCAGATATTAATACAATTATTATGTAGAGCATTTATTTAGAAATACTTTAAAATAAAAAGCATTATTGTCTGGTGGAAGTGGTCTTTATGTTCAACCTAAAGAACCTCAGGATTTTAATATATATTTTTTTTACAGTTCTACAAGGTAACTCGTAAAGAAAGGTAAACTTTTGTCCCTTTGTCTCTATAATTGGAGATAATTTAAAGAACCACCAGGTTTTTAATATGATTTTGACTATTTTGGGGAATATTTATCGGGGAAACTTTAGAACCGTTATGTGTCTGTCTATGCACTTCTTGAAAATTATTGTATTATTAGAAGTACCAATTAATTCTGTGCCCTACCATAGAACATATAGCTATCGTTACACGTGGCACAGAACATCGCCGTAAAACGAAGCCGGCTGGCTTCCGCCCGGACGAAAGAAGTGGTTTGTTCGGCTTTGGATTAAAATGCTGTGTTGTACAAGTGTAAAAATTGATTATCACGCTCTGAAAGGCGAGGAGTTGAAGAGAATCTCGAAGGGAAATATTTGCTAAAGTGGTCCTTCATCATGAAAACCAGAGCGGATGCTACGATACTGCTTTTTCCTTGCTCTCCATGTTGAAGATAAGGAGCTTTTTGCACAAAATTGTTACCTGCAATAAAAAGTGGATAATCCTAAGATGCTAAGCAAGGATCTATCCAGATGAGCCATCAACGAGTGTCGCAAAATTGAACCTTCAGACATAAACAATGTTTTGGTGTGGAATCAAAGTCACTCTTAAACTCTACGAACAACAGCTGAGCGGTGTTACTGATACACTTGAAAAAAAAAAGATTTTATGGCAATGGGAGAAGTATGATTATACTACTACATATAGGATTCCGCCCTTACCCACACAGCAAAAAAGACCCTGGAACCATCTGGGATTTGGGCTGAGAAATTATTCCCCATTTTTTTTTTACCGCCTCAGTAGGGATTTTACCCTTTTTCATAACTTGAGCATATCGGCTGGAATGTCGTCACGTTGCCGAAACATACATTTTTGTATTTCACGACACCTTTTAGACAACGGGGTAGTGCTTCCATGGACGTTATTGCCAACAGCTACTACCGATGTACGTAGCCAAGCCATATATACTTAAATAAAAGTATATCGACCTGCCGAGATTGGAACCCGAAACCTTCTGCACGCCATGTGGTATATTCTCTAGATTTGACTCCTTTGGATTATCACCTATTACGATTTTTACAACACCTCCTGACTAATTCTCAATTTGTCAATTGGACAAATCCAGAAAAGCCTCAATGATTGCATCGCACCGAAACAACTATCATCTTCCGATCTGAAAACCAACAATTGCCTGAGATACAACAAAAATATGTAGAAAGTAAAGTAGATTACTTTTTTGATCGAGTTTGTATTTATTTAAATAACGATCAAAATTGACCTATAAATGCACAGAATTAACTTGTACACCTAGTCATTTTAATAATTTTTTCTCAGAGAAGATAATAGAATATTCTATCTATCTAATATTCTACGAATATTATTAAATTTCAGTTATTCAAGGACAATAGAGTAAAACTTGTTAAGAGTGACACAATTCAGTTATCCCAATACTTTATCGTCAGTAAAAGTATTAAAAACTTTCAGGTATGGAATAAAAATATCTGTGATCGACCGACCTATTAAAGACAACCCCTTATATTTTGATGTTACCGAACATAATAACCCAGTTGCGGTTTATGGAACTAGAGGTAGCGGAAAAGTAAGTAAAACATTTGCAGCAATTAATTATTATTTATTGTTTTCATTTTACAAAGGGTTGATAACCTTATAAATTGTTGCTTTAAACAGATAACCAGCTAAAGTTATTGAAATTTATTATGTGAAAATGAGAGCAGGGTAAGTTTACCCGCGAAGGATGTTTTAAGACTTAAGAGTTGGATGCAGTTGCGGTTTTTTTTTATCTTGTTTTGTTCTAGGATGAACTTAATCAACCAGTTGCAGTAGCAATAGATGAGAGAGATCAGACTGTTTACGTATTAGACACGGGAAATTCTAGAATAAAAGTGCTTAATGAACAATTTGAGTGTGTCAAGCACGTTACTAACGAAGGATTGTTGGGTAGAAGTTGTACAGGTTAGTGATTTTATTTAAACATAAATAATTGTATAAAAAACATTTATAAGTATGTGAGTAGTGTACAAGCCTTAAAACCCAAATATATTATTTTCTTATTAATAAGTCGGTCTACAAGAACAAAAGTTCTCCTCGTCGACTACAACAACTTATAAATAACATTTTATGCCAAAGAGGTTTTATATGCTGTTAAAACATGGTAGTAACTACGATCTTCGTGATAGATGGAATGTTCTAAAAATATTTCAGTTAAAATTATTTCTAATTTTACTAGTGCATAAGATCAAAAGTAATGAATTTCGTTTATTTTCGTATTAAAATGCGGATATATCTTGAAGTAGCAGGATGTATTTAATTGCTTCTGAGAAGTTAGAAGTTTCCGTTTTTTCCTTTGTCCGGAAAAATTGTATATGCCAATATATCATATTATATATATATATATATATATATATATATATATATATATATATATATATATATATATATATACAGCCTTGGCCAAAAGTATTAGGCACCCTATGATTTACTTCATTTCTTGTGTTTCAGGGTAAAAAATTAAATTCGTATGTTTTGTAAAATCGTATATTGAGGTAAAATTATGAAATAAATTAATATTTTGGTGTGTCCGCCCTTAGCTTTAATTACAGCAGCAATTCTTTGGGGTATGTTACGTACAAGCCTAGTACATTCAGTTGTACTTATGGCATCCCACTCATCCATCAAAGCGCTTTTTGGCGCTGCTTTTGATGTTATGCTATGCTCCCGTATCTTGAGCTTCAGAATACCCCAAAGATGCTCGATAGGGTTTAGATCTGGAGACTACGCCGCCAATCCAACAAGACAATGTTATTGTCTCTAAACCAACGCATCGTAGACGTTGATTTGTGACAAGGTGCATTATCTTGCTGGAATTTGATGTCGTCTAAATTAGTGTCGCCAAAAATACGCGTTAGCATCAATACAGTTTCTAGTACATTTATGTACGTTTGGCTGTTCATGCGGCCTTCACAAACGAACACTTCGCCGACACCTTTAGCAGCCATGCAGCCTCAAATCATAATGCTGCCTCCTCCGTGTTTTACAGTAGGTACCATGCAATCTGGATGGTATTCCTCGCCGACACGCCGCCTCACGAATGTCACACCTGACGTTCCGAATAGCAGTAAGAATAGAAAAAATACTCAATTAAAAAATTAGTTATTATTTTGACTAATACGGATTAAATCAAGAGTAATTGTATGTAGTTATTTGTTGAAATAAATCATATAAAAACTTACCTCAAAGTTGGATTCGTCGGACCGTACAACATTAGACCAATCCTCTTCGCTAAAATGTTGGTGCTTCAGAGCCCACTCTAACCGTTTCTTCCTATTGGTCTCTCAAAGCCAAGGCTTCTTTCTAGCTTTGCACCGTCTTAATCCAGCTTCTGTCAGTCTTCTCCTTGCCGTTCGAGAACTAATCGGCATGTCTTCCGACAGCGAGCTCAGATGTTTTTAATAGCACATTGCACTGCGCACCGAGAACATTTCACTAACTTGGCTATTTCTACTTGGGACTTGCCTTGTTCATGTAGGGTTTGAATTTTAATTCGCTTTTCGATACCAAGCTCACTTTTCTTAGGCATTTCTCAAATATAAGAATCTCCAGTTCACAAATAAAACACGCACGGAAGCTTCTTGACACTACAAGTAGTAAGAAGAGACTGATAAAACATTAAAAATATTTTTCAAAAAACCTCATTATCGCAATTTTGTGGGCCAGGTGTTTTATGGACCTATAAAAGAGATTGTCTATTGTTTAAGTTAGCTTTTGACAGCGCCGGCTATAGTATTGTTAAAACAATTAAGTCTTTTTTTTAATATTCTATGAGTTTCACGTGTTTATTAAGGGTGCCTAATACTTTTGGCCAAGGCTGTATATATATATATATATATATATATATATATATATATATATATATATATATATATATATATATATATATATATATATTTATATACAGTCGACTCTCGATAGTGAAAGACTAAAATGTTGACCGAAATTTCACTATAGAGTTTTTCACTATATAAAGAAAAAATCCGTATATATTGCTATGTATGTAAGATATTCTAGATCTTGAAAAAATTGCACTATAAAGAGTTTTTCACTATATAGGGTTTCACTATAAACAGTGTCGACTGTATATATATATATATATATATATATATATATATATATATATATATATAACATATATATATATATATATATATATATATATATATATATATATATATATATATGTATATATATGTATATATATGTATATATATATATATATATATATATATATATATATATATATATATATGTATATATATGTATATATATGTACATATATATGTACAGCGTACTGTCCCCAAACTGTGCCTTTAAACGGGTTAAAATTTCTGGCGCGCGCACCCATCCGATTCCCCCACTCCTCACAAACCAAACATCTACTCCACACAACATCATCTAGCTAAGAACTGCATTCTAAGAAGAATAGCAAAATTACCGTTTATATTTGATTTACCCACGTATATATATATATATATATATATATATATATATATATATATATATATATATATATATATATATATATATATATATATATATATATATATATATATATATATATATATTTTATTAACAAAAGAGTATGTAAAGGGAATTGTCACGTTTCAGTTGTAAATTTCTCTGAATCTCCTCGACACAGAAAATACGGAACAAAATGTTGCCGCAAAACGAACCTGGCTGGCTACCACTGGATCTTTAAAACGTGCGTCGCAAGTCGAAAGTGTGCATCTTTAAGAACCCGATGATGGACATTTTAACAATTCGGCGATAGCCAGCCGGCTACATTTTTGGCCGACGGTTTGTTCCATGTGCTTATCTCTCTGTAGCGATAGGTATATATTTTGTTCCTTCGACCACGCATCATTTAAAATTGTAATGCTTGGATAAAGTACTGGGTAAATCACTTTTGCGATTTTTTTTATTCAACCAACAGCCGACGTTTTGAGCTTATGTTACAAAAAAACTGAAAGAGCAGTATTAGGCATTTTATATTGTTTTAAATTTTTACTGTTTTTAGCGGTTTTTTATAAAGTACACAATGACAAAATTACACTTTCATTACGCCTAATCTTAAAAGTGTGAGTTGAGATGCTAACCAAAATCTAAAATTTTGAGAATTCCGTGTTTTAGTTGGTATTTTCCAAAATTAACAATAATTTATAAAATCCCATCCGCGTAAAGTTTTAACAAAATTTCAATTTATTGATGAGTAATGTGTTCGATTTATTTATTAATAAATCGCGAACACATTACAACACAACAAAAGCAAAGTTGTGGATGTAAAACAGGTTTAGGTACTCAGTTCACTCAGTCAAGTTTGTATTGGTTCTAGGCATTTTTTTGAAAGTTGATATGTTGTGCTTAGTTAGAACTATAAACGGCATTTTTTTAGGAATAGCAATCTCGAACAATGGTTTAGTGGTCGTAAATTGGCGATCAAAAGTAGTTACAGAATTGACAACAGATGGTGAGACTGTTAAAGTTTTTACTAACAACGCGTTCCAAGAACCAATAGATGTCGCTGTGGACAAGAGTTACGGGCATATTTTGGTAGCAGACAATGGCATGAGTTGTGTTTTTGTTTTTGATGAAGAAGGAAAGATACTTTTCCAAGTAAGTTAGATATTATTAAAAATTAATGAGATGTTTCTAGTTGAAAATAATATAAACAGTATTGTATGATCCATGTAGTAAAGTTCTGCAAAGCAACTAAAATCTGTTAAGTTTTTTCTACGAAAATTTAAATAATATTGTGTTGTTAGTAAATTTAAAATATGAATGGTATCTATTTATTTTTCAGGTAGGTAAAAAAGGAACATTCTCATTAATATCGTCAGTGTCCGTGGGACCTACAGGTGAAATTTTTGTCGCTGATACAAGGATACAAATGTTCTCAGCAAAGGGTGATTTTATGGAAGTTATATATGATGAAGGCCGAGGTAAGAATTTGGTTTAATAAGTTTTAAATATACAAATGTTTAATATTTATATTATCATCCCATAAACAGTATGGTATAAAACAAAATAATTATTTCAATCCAGGATATTTTAGGGCCTATTAAAAGTAAATTAGTTTTTATTTCATTAATATATACGTCATAATCATTTATAGTTTTAGAGATATTAAACAGACCTTCATTAATTAAGGATATGATAGTGACGGTAGCCACTACTTAGTGTAATATCGCACTTCACGTATGATCCAGATCATAACTTGTATTTCTGTCAACAGACTGAATAACAGCTTACATTACACTTCGTTACAACGTTTCCCATCCTTAACAGGTAATATCGTTAATGCCCGACCTCAAGGTACCAAATATACTTATAACTTATTTCTGCAAAAACCTTTTTTTTAGTGTTCCGTACGGAACACTTATAAAATCACTTCGGTGTATGTCTGTCCGTCTGTCAATTTTCTCCAAAACTATTTGACGTAGAAAGTTGATATTTGGTACTAATATGGCTGATGGCCGCATCAGAGTCGTGTAGTTTTGAAAGTTAAATTTTGACTTAAGGGGTTAGTTTTGGGGGATGAAATAGGAAGTGAAAAAAAATTTTTTTTTACTAGGGGTGTTAAATGAAAGCTTGTAAAAACACGACTTCAAAAATATATATAATGTCTTACATGCGCACACTTTTTCTTTGTATTATTTTGAAAAAATCGCGAGAAATCGCTGTCCCCCCCCCTCTATCTCGAAAAGTACTGATCCAAAAATTTTGGAAAAATTCTGAAATATTATCCACGGCGTGTAGATTGAACGAAAATTATCACGAGTGCATTACCTTTAATAATTTATCTGGTATATAAAAAAAAAAAACAAAAATTTCAAGGTCATCAATTTTCAGTAAAGATCGGAAACAAACTTTGTTGAAATCTCATTTGGGATGTGTTTTGTGAAGTCACTGATCATTTTATACCTCCGTAACAAAATTTTTTATTTCAGAAGTAATCAACATACAGAACACTAATTGCGCAAGTTCAACTTGCACTTGACCGGTTATTTTTTCCTCTTCATATTTTCACAATGCTATTAAAAATTTTGATAAATTTAACAAAAAACATAGTTTCCGACATTTTTACCTCCTGTTTATAAACATGCGCTTAATAAATTTTGTTTTATTTTGTTTTTAAGCAGCCTTTTATTAAGAATTGAATGGATAAAGTATTTTTTGGGTATAAACCCTTCGGGAGAAGACGTTTGGATATAAGAATTGTTACTTAGTTTACAGTATTTGTTTAAAAATATTAAACGCGTAATCACTTATAACTGTGACCATAGACATTATATATATATATATATATATATATATATATATATATATATATATATATATATATATATATATATATATATATATAGATTAAGTATCATCATCATCATGTTCAGCTATGCAGTCCATTCTCGGACATAAGCCTCCCGTAAGTACGTCCATCTTCTTCGATCTTGGGCCTTGTTTATCCAGTTGTATTCCACCAGTCTTTTGTCGGTCTCAGACCATCGGGTTTGTGGGCGTCTTCTACTTTTTTTCGTTCCAGGACCTCAAGTTGATTACTCTATGGGGCCATCGATTATCAACGTGACCCGCCCAGCTCCACTCTAATCTGCTCACCCTCTCAGCCACCTCTTGGACTTTCTTCTCATTAGTCAGCCTGTTTTTCACTGATATATCCAACATCCCCCTTTCCATCGCTCGTTGAGCTACTTGTAGGCGATTACAGCATTATCCCAGTCTCGAGATACATCACACGTATCGAGACACTTATACAAAATATCCGCCCTATTGCAACATTTCTATAAGTATGCCATCTTCACCTGCCCGTCTTGCCATATTATTTCAAGAATCGTCTATTTCGTGTTTTGTTTCATTATGAGTAATGAATTGTATTGGAATTGACTCGCTATTGTCTGGTGGTGGTTATTTGTAGTTATCCTTCCTTTAATGATCTGTGTAAAAGTTTTACGCCCTTCTTGCTCTCAAAAATTTCTTTTATTTTCTCATTGTTATAGTTTCTTACATCTCTTCTCATTCATTTCCTTATATGTTTATTCAAACTCTATAACTTATTTTCATATGCTACCGTGTGTTGTTTCATGGATTTTCGTTTTTGTATTAGGTTGACCGTTTCTTTTGATAGTTTTTCCTATTCCTCTTTAGAGATACTTCTTTCGCAGATCCTACGATATGCTGAACAATTTTTCTATTAGTTTCGTTTAGGGATGAGATGTCCTCTTTAATTTCATATTCTTCGAGTTTATGCATATACTCGTGTTTCTTGTCTTTTAGTTGTGTTGTTTTCATTTTCTGATTTATCTTTTCCTTTGTTCCATTTTTGTGTTCAAATTTATTTTTGCCCGAACCATTCTGTGATTACTTCCGATATTGACCTAGACTAAGTAAGTCATGAAATCGGTTCCCACCAAATCAGTCTTCTATTTAAACTGTCAATAAGTGCGATAAGATCAAGTAGAAAACAATGGAGAAAATTGCAACCTGTATTATGCAAAAACTTGCCTTAGTCCACTTTCATGCAACACCGCTAAGAACATTGAATGGTCGCCTGTTGTATAATAAAACCTGCTGGATGTTTACCAGTGTTACCATTTATTCTTATTAATTTTAATAGCCGATTATATGTGGTTTTATATAATTTATTAATGCACAAATTTAGATAATATTCAGCTGTTACTTTATAAATATAATGTTATTTACATTGTTTTCTATGAGCTAAAATGATATTGAGAAAGCCAGCTAACTGTAAAATCTGACAACCCTATACAATTTACCCATTTTTAAGGCAGTTGGCGAAGTCTTCTCGGAAAAAAAAAATGGTTTCGGGTAGAGAATTTCGGTTAGGTTTCTTTGATGTCCTGAATGAAGTGAAGTGGAAATAGGCGAGATGATGTTGCAGGGATGAAAATAAATAGTAATCAAACTGGGCCATGGCCGGAGGATACTCTGCCGATGGTGAACTTTCCATCTCAAAGAAAAGATGAAATCCCGCGTCGTTTTTGCCGTGTGTTACCGGAGTGGTCCAGACGGTTCATTATTCGAGAGATCAAATTCACTACTTTGAAATCGCTGTCACATGTTTTGTGCATCATTCCTAAGTTGAACCAATCATTTACCCATATATGTAGTACTCCTATATAGCTAGCGCCCTATCTTCGCCTGTAAGCGAAACGAGTGCCATTAAAGAGAGAAGCAAGAAGAGAGCAGATTGCTAACGCGCATGAGCTGGTTGCTAACGCACATGCGCGCCTCTTATATACCCTATATAATTTCTGGGAACTCGCACAGAACTATGTTCTTATATAAAGTATGCGCAGTTCGTGTGAAGTTCCGAGCTAGGGTGCGAGAAAGAAACGATCGTCTATACTCTACTATTGGCGACTCTCTCAATCTAGGTATATGGGAGTATTACATATATGCATTTACCCATTTCAGACACACTTAAAACGCAGTATCTCAAATTCTGCTTGTGGAACGATGTCGATGCCTATTATTTTTAAATTCCATCCTTTTCAGTTTTATATATTTTGTTTCTAGGCAAAGGAAGATATGGGGGCATAATAGTCGACTCCGAAAACCGACTTGTGGCTAGTCGAGCAGAACAAAAAGGACGCAGTTACCTCCAAGTTTTGTGCGCAAACGACAAGACAGTTAATCAGTGCATCGATTCGCATGATTCGAAACTAAAAAGACCCGGGGGCTGTGCTGTCACCAACGATCACCACGTTATAGTGGTTGATCTAGGAAATAATTGTATTAAGAAGTATAGATATTGGTAGATTTTTTACTTTTTATAGTTATATTTTTTTACTTTAAAATCGGAAAATTTAACTAAAATACATGGGGATCTGTTTTAGACAAGTAGGAAGTTTCTGGAGGATGCTGTGTAAAGCTTATTAGTATTTTGCAGTTTTCACTGCTGATAACTTGTTTTTTACTAGAGCCAGCAACTTGACTGTTTTAAAATTTGTAAAATGTCTCAAAGAATGACATAAAAGCATTATATTTTATAAGACCTATATTTTTTCACGATTTATGATTTATATGCAATAGATGTTTTGCCTTTTAAGTTTTCCTTTTAGGCAAACATTGTAATTGAACTTTTGGAATAACACTTTGTATACAGCATTGTAAGTATATGTATTCTAATCAGGTATGGATCTGATTGCTTGCTACAGTTATGCGTTACCTTCTAAAATCTTGTTAACTGTTGTTTACTTGTACCATATAAACCAACTTTTTCCCCAAATCCTTTGGAAAAATGTTATAACATTTGCCCGATTATTCCGTAAATCTAATTTTTTCTCCATTATTCAACTAAATTACGTAGCAAATTATCAGGCAACGTCCGTTAGTAAGTTTTGTCCTTGTGGGAGGCTTACAAATAATGGACAATCCACGGTCTATCAACACCAAACTTTGACATGACATGTTCTAATTTGGTGACTGATAATTATTCTTGAACCTCCCGCACTTTTTATGCAATACTTCGTGACGGTCTTCGTCCGATAAGTCGATATTTTTTTATGGTCGCTGAACCTATATTTCGTTTATAACTAAATAAACAAACAAAGAAAATATAGAGTAACTAATTCAAACTTTGACTACACAGTTAACTATGTTGGAAACGTTGAAACTTTGACACAATGTACTACTCAATATATATCACCACTAATACCAAATACTTTATTTTTGCACTCGACGCGCGTTTCGCTAATCATGTTAGCTTTATAGGAGCGATGATTGTCTGCAATCGCTCCTGATGAAGTTAATACGGTTGGCGAAACGCGTGTCGAGTGCAAAAATAAAGTGTTTGGTGTTAGTGGTGATATATACTGAGTAGTGGCTTTCTTTAAGGAAAAAAGATAAGACTAAGGCAGTGCTGCTTATAAGGGGGAAAGCGAAAGTAATTGATACAAATAAAGACTATCTTGCTCTGGAAAAACCCTTTCATTAAAACTTTCAAAACTTACATCACTTTTTAAAATTGATGGAATGGAAAGTTGATGACTGGGAGGATGAATATTTTTCACGAAAAATAATCCCACGCCCCCTCCTCCCCCCTTGGCTAAGCCACAGAGTGTAACATGGAATTAAAGCTTTTACTACTTTGGTTAGATGGGGGTTCTTGGTATTAGATAATATCCACTTGGATTGATTTCCCGACGTGTTGCTACGATTACGCGAGTGCCAGAACTATTTTTTCATGTAGTAGTTTAACAAGAATCAAGTCACGTGATACCTCTTCTTGAAGATGTACTGTCCACGGCGGTTGCGT
Organism: Pachyrhynchus sulphureomaculatus; assembly: GCA_019049505.1. Classification (NCBI taxonomy): domain Eukaryota; kingdom Metazoa; phylum Arthropoda; class Insecta; order Coleoptera; family Curculionidae; genus Pachyrhynchus; species Pachyrhynchus sulphureomaculatus. The sequence goes on from CM032456.1 coordinate 67,433,541, forward strand.
GTGTGTGTTTATATACAAATATAAACGTAAACACTGATTCATATTTTTGAAAACTACACGGCGCCGTTCGAGGTAGACGGCGTAAAGTCGAGTGGTTTTAGAAGAGAGTTTTCATTGTTTTAAAATCGTTTCTCCCCTAAAACAATCAGTGGAAAGTAAAAAAGTTCACTTACTTTAATTAAAGTAATGTGTTACTTTTATCATTATTAAGAAAATGAGAGTCATGGTCGTATCGATTTTCATGTGAAATAACAATAGCTATTTTTAAAGTAATGAGCGTTATATATTTTTTATTTTAAGTGTTTCTTTTGAAACAACTTGAATGAACAAATTTAGTGCTATGGCTATGGAAGTTTCAACAGGATAAGAGCCGTAAAAAATTTACTTACCAACCTTTTGCAACATAGCCCAGGAAGCCGTGATTTTACATCTTCTATAAAAAATATTGTAATCCATAGGTGCACGGAGCTTACATGCCATTGATACGTGAACGACGTAGTACTTAATGCGTTAAAAAAAAACTTTAGATGCATATACAAATTAAATTATCCATCATATTGTCTTCTTAACTTCCTAAGAATAATTATGACAGGTTTTCTTTGGATTTATGTGAATGGCGCTGATTTCTCATTAATACTGGAGTCTTTCGTTTTTATTTGATAGTTCTCTTTTTTTCGTGACGTGAAAGTTAAATTCTGTTTAGACTATTTTCTCAATATTCGCAATTTGGCAAAAATATTAATCGCTTATGTCACTACCCATTTACTGGGAACGGTGTATCCTTTTTCTATTTAAACTGAAAATGACATGTTTTTTTTTTGTATTCAATTTAGATGTGATTTAGAAAACTAAGATTTAAACATAGTTGTATGAAAGCATATTAACAAAATATATTTTAAAACACAATTTATACTAAAATAATCAAAATCTTATCGATATTTTAGTAAAGTAAAGCTCGCCCCATTTCTTCAAATTGACATAGTGTTAAGTTATCACGAAGCTTGTAGTATTTTATTATAAACACGTTTTTGTGTTTCTACCGTATAAATAAAAATTGTACATATTTCTTGGTATATGTAAGATAACTTAAGAGGTAAAATGTAATGTGATTTTTTACCGTATATTTTACAAAATATTAAATTGACAATATTTTTTCTGCTAAGCTCTCGTTTCCAATGTGCATATTTTACACGTAACGTTTTATACATACCTTATCACAAGCATTTCTGCCCAAATTTTTTAAAATAAAGGCAAGTTTGAAGTCTTTTTAGTTAATTCTTGATCTTGTACTTCTCAGTTTTATAACTTTGCTTGATTTGCGCCAATTTAAACCACTAATTGCCAAATTAGACCAATTTTACAGTTAAACCTTTTTAGTCAATGAGGCAGTTAGTATCTAGTAAATGATTTAGCACACTAAAAATGTGATTTGGGGAGACGTTATCCGACTTCTGACTTGCCAAAATGTGTTTTGTAGGAAACTAATTATACTCTTTTTCATTTGACGTTTTTAATAGTTATTTTTCTAAAGCTTCAAATGTGTTTCAATGGGATTTGAAGTTCATTATGCGTCTAAACATTTTTGTAAGGCATAATCAGCAAATGACTTACTCGGTCTTATGGAGCCAGGCGACCTATACATGTGGTTAAGAGATGTACGCTGAAATCTGCATTGTTCCTTATGATTCACTGGGTAATATCAGCTATATGGATCTTACAACTTAAAGTAGGCTCTAAATCAAGGGAATACATTAATCCATCATCCCAAACGACAGAATAGATTAATAATATGCCACTATATGTCGATTTCTAAAGAAAATTTCTAAATAAAATGAAACGAATTATTTTGTTATTTGTCACTTATTAAGTAAAATAAGTGACAAATAACAAAATAATTCGTTTCATTTCATTTAGAAATTTAAAATGTACTGTCACAAAGTAACGGGACACCCCAATTATATAATTTCTAAAAAAAAAACTTCAACTTTGGAAAGCAGCGATAATTAACACTTTACTACCGAAGTCGGCGCTGTTGCTTAAAAGTAGGCATATATAACTACATAGTTCATCAACCGCCGTATCAATCACCAAATTAAATCTCGTCCTTAAGAAAATTGATGGCCGCCTTGAGTGCTGTTTTCAGTTGGCAGCAACAAGTTGGGAGTTCTTGTATCCTTTGTGCCTTGGAGTAGTAATAAAAAATGGAAATATTCTAGTTTGCTCTGGATCATGGAGTCACGTGATAACCTACATTTTTTTTAGTGTTCCGTACAGATCACTTATAAGATCACTTCGGTGCCTGTCTCTCAGTTTGTCAAACTCGATTTTCTCCCAGAACTATTTGACATAGAAAATTGAAATTTGGCACTAATATAGGAATTGATGGCCCCTCTCATCAGAGCCGTGTAGTTTTGAAAGTTAAATTTTGACTGAAAGAAAAAAAAAAATACCAGGTCATCGAGTGGGGTGTCAAATGAAAGCTTGTAAAAACACGAGTTCAAAAATATATATACTTGCGGACACTTTTCTTCGTATTATTTTTAAAAAATTTCGAAAAATCGCCCTTATTAAGTACTGATCAAAAAAGTTTCAAAAAAATTCTGGAGTATTCTCCACAGGGTGTAGCTTGAACAAAAATTATCACGAGTGCATTACCTTTAATAATTTATCTAGTACATAAAAAACTTTGTTAAAAACTCATTTGGGGTGTATTTTGTGAAGTCCCTGATCATTTTATACCTCCGTAACAAAATTTTTTATTTTAAAAGCAATCAACGTACGGAATACTAGTTGCACAAGTCCGACTAGCACTTGGCCGGTTATTTATAAAATAAAATATAACAGGATGATCATAAGATCAACATTACCTCAGAATCACGATGATTTTGAAATAATATTTTATATTGTAAACAAATTGTTAGGTTATGACTTTTCCTATTTACTTATCTAAAGCAAAATCGGAATAGTTTCATTTAATATTACTCCAAGAAACAAAGGATAAAAATACATCAAAATTTGAGTCACCTGGCCATGACTTGGAACCTTTGGCCTAAAAAGTCATTAACCATGCTGGTTTCTTTTACAATGTACGTTCATGTAAAAAAGGAAATTGAACTTATAACCAATAAAACTGGAAATCAACGTTCATTGACGTTTTTTCCGGTTAACATTTCTCAGTTTGACGTTTTGGGGCGTTAGAATGGTAGATAGCTTTAGTAGTAGTTGTAATCGGGGTTGAAGGTGAGAACTCGATTCCTGTAATGTCGGTTCAGGTTAGTAATTCAAACTCGTGACCAAACACAGGTAATGTTTTTTTGCGTAAATTGTTACCTTGAATTGGCGTTCGTTTCTCACAGAGAATGATTATACCGAACAATCAGTAGCAGCTTTATGCTTGGAAAATTAAGTTTTAAATTCAAGAGATCTGAGGACAACATAAGCTTGACTATTTGGTTTTTCTAAACTAACAGATTGCTCGCCACGCCTACTGAAGATCGGATGTCCTTTGAACGCCCAAAAAAGCCGTTTCAGTAAGTGCACGGTCCGCGAATACCACTACCATAATATACCTAGACAGATAAACAACGAAATTAAAATTACTTTTACACCTTCGAAATGTAACCTCAACAATATTTACACGGATCACTATCAATATTCTCAGTTTTTTTTATCGTTCTTCTCCCCGCCTGTGTAGAAATTATTAGTCTTGTTCATATCCTGAGGATATGGCGGGGAAATCGTAATACCCGTCAACGTTGTCCAAGTGCCGAAACATACATTTTTGTATTTCACGGACGTTATTGCATTCTGCAACAACTACTACTTAAATAAAAGTATACCGACCGAGACCTTCTGCACGGCAAGCAACTTCTACGCCACGGAGCCACGGGTCGCCACACGCACAGTTTACTATCAACTACTTGTTGATACTACCGCAGGCTATCTAACATGTTTGTATTCTTATTGGGGCCGAATTTTTATTTCTAAATGGTCTAATTAACATCAAGATATGAAAGTCATCTATAAATATGTTTCGAACTATAGTTATAACTTAATGACAACATCTAACATGAAAAAGAGTATAAGTTTATCATATTCTTTGTAATATCATATTACGATCGTTCATAGAAATAAATAAAAAAAATAACCATATTGTTAAATTGTTCCAAAGTTCTGACTTGAACATAAATACAAGGTGTTCTTTAAGCTAAGAAGTTATTTTTAACTGGTCGTAGTACTCACTAAATAAAGTGACTGCTTCAAATATGGCGCTTGCGTGTTGTTTAATAAGGGAGACATAGCCCTCTGAAACCGTTTGAAATCTTAATTGTGGTCCTGAAAAAATTTCAGTATCACAGCTATTTTAATATGTCTATATTTCTTCTTTCAGTAGAATTTTTTAAAGTTGGTCAATTGTTGGAATTTAGATCATTTGTGCAGACGTAAGCCTGTAAAAGAGGGAGGGTAATAAAAGAAAAAAAAATAATAGTCTAAGGTCGTAAAGTAATTTGGAGCGATATGTCTTTGGTCGATCGAATACATTTTTTTTAACAGTTTTTAAAAAATTTATGTTATGGCTATATTTAGAAGTGACATATTTTAGTGAGTACTGTCCTAAAAAAAATGACCTGACTTATGTCGATCAGATTTAACGTATTCTAGTAACCGTGAAAGGATTAGTATCAGAAAGGGTCGAAATTGTTAGGAATAATGGAAATACCACGAAAAGTTTTAAAAAAAGTATCAATTTTCTGTTAATTTTTGTCATATTTTAAAATTATTTTTTGATATTCAGGATGTTTTGGAAGGTTATAAAGTAAAAGTTATATATCGCGTTTTCATGCCGTTGTAGATTATAGTACTTTAATCATACCTAGGAAAAGGAAAATAAATCTAATTTCTCTCATTATGTACTCTGTTTGCTAGAGATCCAAATCTTGACTTTTTAGTTTTCAAAACTGGGCAAACAACAAGAAATGTTGGAATTTGGATTTATAGGTCTCTTGAATAACAAATCCAACAAGCCTTTCTCAACATAATACGTTGTATGATTTTTAATTTCATTCAAAGTTCTAACCAAAACCAGCAATTATTATATTTCCATCAGTCCAAACTAAATAAACACCTTTTATGTTAAACCTAGTGTAGAAGAAACTCATCTATGATATTACTGCCTTAAGTATTTACGCCATTTTTCTCACGGTCAACAAATTACTTTTATTTTTTTTAAAAGTAATTCATATGCATGTTTGTTATTATAAGTTGCCAAGACACTTTTTAATTGTACTTAAAAAGTAATAAATTTGCTGTGGCGCATCGTTTTTTTTTTGTACAAAACATTATCGTTTTCTAGTCATTAGTATGTATTTTTATATAATGTGCTGTACGACGTTTCGTACGTGAAACAAAATAAATATTTAAAAATTAGCGTCCTGTTTTATTTTTTTTGCACCATATTTCCATCAGTCTACGGCGGGCATTACACTATAAAAGTTCTTTTATAAAAGATTTGTTATAAAAGAACTTTTACGATAAATGTGATAGTGTAATAGTTCTAGTTTTATAAAATTTGTCTTTTATAAAAGTTCTTTTATCATAGTTTGTATTTTCATCCAATATTTGATAAAAGGAGTCTCTCCTACTCCTGCACTCGACTCCCCGGTAGATTGGCTTCTCTTGTACGCATACGCATATCTCACCTCTCGCGATACAATCTAATGACATGTATCAGTTATCAACTTACCAATCGTATATTTAATTTTATTAGCATTTTTAAAATATTACTTGTTTAAACTGTAATTTAAAAACAAAAGCTTTGAAAGTAACTGAAGAATGTCCGAGTCGAGGATTCAGTGCAGGTGGTCTGTGGCGGCTACTAATTTTGATTTGTGAATATGAAAGAATAATTATCTGTATGATGTTTGCCATACAGAGTATAAAAATAGAAATAAACGGTTGAATGCTTATGAAGATATTGCTTGTGCATTAAAGGAACATGGATATACGTACGAGGTTGACGACATAAAAAAAAAGTTAATGGGTTGAAAGTGTACATTGAGGTATGCAACTACTGTATTGAAGACGTGTGTAGCTCTCCCTGTGGCAAGAAAAGAGTAAATTCTGATGAATGCCCTTTAACTCGCGCCGGACAACCCAAGGTCTTACCCATAAACGTTTCTTTACATTTTTATTTCTATCTTTTTCCGCAACTACAGCAGCCACAAAACCTGCGGCAATTGGTAAAACGTCATCCATTCCACAACACTCACAACTCATAACACTGTCTTGAAACGAAAAACTGAGATTTCTTTTAAAATATTTTGAAAAATATTTTACATAGTGTAATGCAAATTTTGTAGTCGTAAAAGATATTTTATAAAAGAAATTGTAAAACAATTTCTATCCAACTTTTATAATACATCTTTGTCAAAGAACTTTTATAGTGTAATGCCGGCCTACTATATCGTATAAGACAGATTTACGCACTTTTTCTAATACAGCGATCTCGATGAGTTCACTATAATGGCTTTAATGGTGATCACATAAACAAAATAACAGCTGAAGCAACACAAATGTTGGGATTTATTTTAAAACCTTGTTTATATCTTTGCTGAGAAGCAAATTGGAATATGGTTCCTTGATATGGTCACCAATATAACACATGGGCTGAAAAGTCCCGGGCCTAACACATAGATGGCGCTAGTTTTATTGCAGTCACCTTTTTTCAGTTAATACTAACCTTCAAAAGACAGCTGTTAAAATTTCATGATATTCTATTCATTAGTTTGTGAGTTATTGTGCTAAGAGTGACGCTACTTTTGTTATTTTCAAAACAATGGATCAAAAACAATTTCGTGTTTTAATTTTACACTGCTTCTTGATGGGAAAAAATACCGTTCAAGCGAAGCAATGGCTTGAAAAGTGTTATGGGGACTCCGCTTCATCAGAAACAACAATAAAACGTTGGTTTGCTGACTTCAAACGTGGTCGTGTCGTAGAGACACCGATGATGCAGAACGCAGTGGACGTCCAAATGAGGCGGTAACACCAGAAAACATCAAAAAAATCCATAAAATCGTTTTGAATGATCGAAAAGTGACGGTTGCGTGAGTTAGCTGACATCGTAAAGATATCAAAAGAACGTGTTGGCTTTATATTGCATGAGCATTTGACTATGAGAAAGCTCTGTTCAAAGTGGGTGCCGCGTTTGCTCACTGTTGATCAAAAACAAGAACGTGTTGATGATTCTGAGCAGTGTTTGGCCATGTTTAAACGTAACAAACCGGAATTTTTGCGTCGATATGTGACAATGGATGAAACATGGATCCATCACTTCACTCCGGAATCAAAACGATCGTCATCTGAGTGGACAGCAACTGGTAAACCTCGTCCAAAGCGCCCGAAAGCACAACAATCGGCTGGAAAGGTTATGGCCTCGGTATTTTGGGATGTGCGTGGTGTAATATTCATCGACTATCTTGAGAAAGGAAATACCATCAACAGTGAATATTACATAGCGTTATTGGAGCGTTTGAAGGCCGAAATTGCAAAGAAACGACCGCATATGGCAAAGAAAAAAATTTTGTTTCATCAAGACAACGCACCGTGTCACAAGTCAACCAAAACAATGGCAAAACTACATGAATTGAACTTCGAATTGCTCCCACATCCACCGTATTCGCCAGATTTGGCTCCCAGCGACTACTGGCTGTTCGCAGACCTGAAAAAAATGCTCGCCGGTAAGAAATTTCGCACGAATGAAGAGGTTATCGCTGAAACTGAGGCCTATTTTGAGGCAAAAGATAAATCGTTCTACAAAAGTGGTATTGAAATGTTAGAGCGGCGCTGGAATGATTGCGTTGCTCTTGATGGAGATTACGTTGATGAATAAAGCTAATTTTGAACCAAAAAAACCGTGTTTTCTTTGTTAGGCCGGGACTTTTCACCCATGTGTTATAGTAAATATTGCATTGGCGTGAGTGCAAAGAAAATTTGTAAAATATGGGAATGGAGTGTATCCCCAAGAGGGGTAGACAATGCAATATTATTGCAGCAGTTTAATTTTAGTAGCCTTCAGAAACGCAGAGAATTTCAGTCAATATCATTTTTGTATAAAATCGTTAATGTAGTGTTTTGTCCTTTGTTGGAAGAACTTAAGTTTGTTATTCCCAAAGGTCCTGGTAGATCAAGAAACTATTTCAATCTGCTGAAAGCTACTACGAATGTTATTTTAGGGTCACCAATGTACAAAATAAGTTCAATTTACGAGTATAACGGAATAGCACATCACTGTGATCTTGGTATGCCCTTTAAACAATTAGTTTGTGGCCTCGCGGATTCTTTATAGTTTTATGAATTTATACTGTTGTTTCGAGCGTCAGTTCCATATTCACATATTTTGTTGTCTTGTATCTGTTTACGTTGTTAAGTATCGGTTTACTGCTTTTTGTGACCATATAAATTACTTTATGTGGGGCTCGGCTATAAATAAATAAATAAAATTATGAACTAAATTTTAAGTAAACCTAGTTTACTACACTTGCAAGGATAAAAAAATGCGGGCTTCACATTTTCCATTTCTAACCATTAACAAATTATATAATAAATGGACTGTCGTCTGGAATAACGACATAACTCAGAAGGCAACAGTTTCAGGGAAACCCTTGCAAAGTTTCTTTTAATATACTAAAAAATAAATAAAATACTTCAAAAAAGTGATAAAAAGTACAAAGTCATATATATTCTTAATCTTAAAATGTTAGTACCTAGCTGGATACAAAAGAAAATATAATTAGAAAAATAAATCTTCGTTGCTGTTACTTTAAATGGAAAGAGTAAGAAATTTAATTAATATGCAACTAATACTTCATACACAAATATAAAAATAATATAAATCATAGTCAATAGAGAGATTTTGCAACGTTTATTTTTCACATGCCTTTGTCCTTATCGTTATCTGAAGCATGCGAAGTATTAACGCGAAGGAATTGCAAGGTTAGGTTTAGTATTTTCTTTTTAAACTTAGGGGATTTTCTTTCGTTCATATCATGGTTAAGCACACCGGTTATTAGTATTTGATGGGTCAAGGCAAGTTTTTAAATTAAATTGTGTCTAGCAAGTTTTCTATCACTTCCTTTAATATTGCCAAGGTAATACGAATGTGCGATAAATAAAATTTATTTGAAATTAGCACTACACACACTGTAATGCCATTGTGCCAGAGGGATTGCAAAATCCCAATAATCTGAACACTAATTAACTGCTGTCAGTGTTATTGCAATAAAAGATTATCATTTCAATTTTAAAGAATTTTCTTAGTGGTTTGTATACCTAATAGGAAAAAAAAAAACAGGCTTCCCTTCACGACTGCGCAAGTTCTAAACGGTGGGCGCATGCTTCAAATAAAGATAAAGACAGTGGCCTACCAAAATAATCGTTGCAAAATCTCTCTAATGAAATTTTCAGTTGAGTCGTTATTTCAGAAGTCCAGTGAATTGTTATATATTTCAAGTAGTTACTATGAAAAGCGACTATAATAAACAGATGCATAATTCACATTATAGGGTCAATTATAAAGCTTTTATCAACGGTGATACCACTTAGAATGAGTAGATTTCTATCAGATCACGAAGCTTCGTTGACTGTGGTTATCATTGGATAAGTAACTGCTTGGGAATATTGAATATTGTCTTTATGGTTATTCGGAATCTTCATGAAACTGTAATGCCCGGGGCTTAAGAATCCAGGAAAGTGAAATATTGAATTATCAACATACAAAAATACTGTGGGTCAGTCTCTTTTTTTTATTAGATATGCTTTTTAACATATAGAAATATTTTAAAAAATACCTTTAAAAAAATGTAACAATAATACAAATTATTAAACACTTCTACTTATCTCTGCGGTAATAGAAAAACTATAAAAACCTAATAAATGCTTTACATAACTTGTTAGTCATCTATTTTAAAAAAAGAAAGTTGAAACGAATTATGTTTTAAAATTAAATATACACTGAATATTATTTTTTATATCCAAAAACTCCTTGCTCAAAACACAAACAAAATATATTTTAGTATAACATTTTTATATAAAGAATAGAAAAAATTATGAGTTAATACAAAACAATAATATTCAGTGCATTTTAAAACCACTACATATAAAAAAGAAGCCTTCATTTTCTTTTCGATCTACTAAAAAAAATCACAGCTTTCTTACAGTCCGTCCCAGAAAACTACTAATAAAAAAATCTACTCTTAAAAAAGTCATGTAACAGGAATATCCAGTCTACAAAACATATATTTCTGTTGATGGTTTGGTTAAAGAGCCCCGCACTACTCTTATGGAAATTGGATCCCGGTCAAATCGGCTGAAAATGTAGTATGTTATGTTTCAAGCCATTCTGATCAAAAGTCTTCGTGGACACAAAGTCCAAAAATTATTTATTGGATTAGGAATTATCGAGCGTAAAATTAGTAAAAAAAAACGCTGAAAAAGTGCTATTTTTGCGTTTTTTTTAAAGACTTATTCTGACTAGAACATGATTTTAAAAAAAAAATCCAACGAGAATATGTTATGTTTTTTGGATTGGCCATTTCTGGAGTCTAGGATCCAGAAAAGGGCCAAAAGTTAGCCAAAAATAAATGCTATTCTAAAGTAGGATCAAATTGGTTCAAAATAATTATTATATTCGTAATTATTAACTCAAAAACATAAAATTCCGTTCTAGATGTTCTAGACGAATTAAATAATAAAAAAAAACTCCAGAAATGGCCAAAATGGTCAATATTCGAAAGTAGGAGCGGAATGGGTCAAAATAATTATTATATTCATAATTAAAACCCAAAAAACATATAATCCCGTTGGAATTTTTTGTAAAATCATGTTCTAGTCCAAATAAGTCCTTAAAAAAACGCAAAAAATAGCATTTTCTCATCGATTTTTTACTAATTCCTAATCTACCCATTTTTGGACTTTGTGTATATGAAAACTTTTGATCAGAATGGCTTGAAGTATAACATACATTTTCAGTCGATTTAAACGGGATCCAATTTCCATAAGATTAGTGCGGGGTTCTTTGTTTTATATTGGTTTTTACAAAGATAAAATTAATTAGTCATACAGGGTAAAAAAGCTAATACAAAAACTACTTTAGATTTCTATCTAAAATAAAAGTAAATAACAGTTCAGCTCCGTATGACAATTTGAGGTTACTTTGCAAGGATTTTATCATTTTCTAAAGTTACAAACTTTCAGATCATTCGGAAACCATTTATACACTCGAGTCTTTTTTCTTAAAATCAATTTTATGAACACATTAAGCCTACTTATTAATTTATTTTAAAAATACACCCTGTTCTCCAATTTTTGTTGCTTATTTTTTGGAAATCTGCTTGGTTGTATCATTGAGATTATTATCATTTTTAATCCCTGACATCACATTTAGAACACCCTGTTACTATTTTTTGCCTTATGCTTAGGAACATATAAAGTAACTAAACTCCATACAATTATTCTCCAAAATATATTTTTGTGAATTTAAAATTTACATTAAGTTTAGTCCCCAGATTTTATCTTTAAAATACTGTAAGCTTTGAGAGCAATTCACTCAATTAGCAACTAAAAAATCACAGTCTTGCACAGAAAAGTTTCTTTATTAAGTTTACATAAGCATACAAAATTTTAGCTTTCAATCAATACGTTAAGTTTTACGTTTTTATTATTTGGGAAATTTCTACAAATAAGAAAACTCAACGACTTTAAAAAGTTTATTTTTCAGCGGTAATCTCATCACACTATTATGTTTTTAAACTCAAATTAAATCAAAAATACTTTTTCCATAGTTGATATTAAACTAAGAATAATTGAGACTAATTAAAAATATTTCAACTATACGTATCTAATTAAGTAATAATAAGAAAAATAAAATTCCAAATTTTATTCTGATTTTTACAAAAGCTGAATGCAACACTATATATTTATTATGCGTATGTGGGTGGGTTATTATAATTTTTTATGAGTATTTTGTAAATTAAAGTAAATACTTACTCTATACAATATTTTTTATTAACAATGATTTTCTTGATTCTTGATAGCTTTAATATCATTAACAGCATTTTATTAATTTAAATATGTTTCTCCGGCTGAATTCACGATAATATATTTTAGATGGTGAAGATTACATAAATTCGACGTTGACCAACATGTGATGATCTCACAGTGTATGTCGTTTTATTAAAAACTTGTACTAAATAGAAAATTCACTTTCATAATATTTTTATTTATTCTTACTTTGATATCATTAATATAGTCAATTTTTGATACTACATCAACTTTGATTTAAAAGTAAACAAATTTTAAAGTGGTATCTTGGTTGTCGTGGTAAGCAACATTTGGGCCCAAAAAAGAAAAAGTTAATAAAGTTAGCGATAAAAAAATAAGATTTTTAAGGACTTCTTCTTTAAGTGCCTATTCGGTTCAAATGTTGCCAATCCTTCTAGCTATTGTTACTTTATCCACTGCAGTTCTGAAAAGATCGCTAGTATTTGTTGAGAACCAATTTCGCAGATTGTTTAACCAGGAGATACGTCCCCTGTTTCCAGAAACCTTTCCTTGGAGTATATGCTGTAGTAACCCATATCTATGGGAATTTCTCCTTATTTGTCCTAAATACGCCAATTTTCCTACTTTAACAGTTTCCACTGAAGACACAACATCTTAGGAGTCTCATTTTTGTGCTTAATTTTATTACGGACCTTTTGAAAAGTGATGTCATTTTGAGGAACACTGCTCTAGCTTTTTCGATATGGCAATGAATTTCCTGCAAGTGATCCCACTGTTCGTTTATCATGGTATCTAGATATGAATATTGTAGAGTTCTTTGTATCGGTTGATTGTTAATCATCAGCAACGTAACAGGAACCGGAGACTTGCTGATTACCATGTACTTTGTTTTGCTGATATTAAGTTCGAGGCCGTATCGATTACTGGCTTGGTCTATTTTTGTCATAAAATATTGTAGACCCTTTAAGTTACCAGCCATAACAGTCGTATCGTCAGCACAACGAATAAACGAAAGTATTCGTTTAAGGACATAGTTTTATTTTTGCTACAAACTAAAATACACTGACAAAAATTAAAACTGAATTGATCGCTAAAATCATGTACGTTTTCGCAAAATTATTAAAGTAACATTTTTTCTTAAAAACACTCTTCGAAACTTCAACAAACTAGTCTATTTTCGTTGATTTTTTTTTTTAAATTTTGGTAGTAACTGAATTCACGAGTTCTGCTTTTTTAAAGCAAAAGCTAATACCAAAGTTGAATATTCTTTTCACATAAAACATACTTTTAGTATTTGGGAAGTATCATGACAAAAATAAATCGCAGACGGAGGAGAACTCGGTAGCAAAATGTCAGAAGTGTTGCCTTATATAAAGGATTTAAAAGCATTCAAGATGTATTGCTATGATGAACAATAAGATGAGTGGGGTCGGATTACAAATAAGGAAGTATATAATTCAGTTAATTAAAAAGTAATTAAGGAACTAAACAAAGATATTCTTATCCAGTAAGATTCTAGGGAGGTGTAATTCTATACAGTTGGTTGAGGAGCTGATGGTACAAGATAGGCCTAACTAGTTAATTTACTTAAAGCAGAAAGGTTTTTATAGGGAAGGAGTTAGGTCAACTCAACCCCAGATCTGTTTGGCGCTTTGGGAATAATATAATAATCGTAATAATTTAGCACATAAGTGAAAAGTTTCTTTTTTTAAATGGGGACTAAATTTCGAAAATATATCTCATACTAAAATCCAAATAAATGTAATCTTTCGGAAGGCACATTTTTATCAATATTCATGAACGTAAAAATAAAAACAGGTATTGCCATACAACCATTCAACAGCACAGTACTCCCAATAAAAAAAACCTATATACCCATGAAATATTTTCGTGATCCAACAAAAGGCAGTAAGCAAAGGGTAAAAAACGTCTAATTTAAATTTTAATTAAATTTAATTTACGAGTATACCAAGGTATACCTGCCTAACAGTCACAGAGGTCATTTACGTTGATAATAAAGAAATGCAAGTAAAAAAAGATCTATTTATGTATATATTGCATGACAATAAAGGGGACAGAGAAAGTGTTCGTGTCATTTGATTTTGTTCACAACACTACATAAATTGAAACCATGGCGAACTCTATAACGTAATTGTGGAGGACTCCTAAAAACAACAAATCGACTAGCAACATATAATCAAGTTAGTCCTTCAACGATCGTCATTTATATACTTTTACTCCCATACTTGACAACCCGACGACTGTAGTGCTTACGCTTCTTTACCAGATGACACTTTTTTGTAAACTGGTCATAAACAGTTTAAAAGTGCAAATATATTTTTATGTGTTGTCTGCAATAAAAATCTCGATTGTTTATTGATAACTATAAGGCCTCAAAATTAGTACAACGTTCGTCAAATTCTCAAACAGTGATTCTTTAGGTCTTCGAACTCGGCACACCGTTCCACACAATTATTGAATGACGAACTGGATGTTTATCTATTGCTTTTACTATCCTAAAAAAAACACGTACAATTGAATCAAGTTGCATTAATATCCGAAAACCACTAAACTTTTTGCATCCAAAACCGTGCTTTAAACCAAAAAACTCTAAACTTTAAAAGGTTTATGAAACAGTCTGTAGGCTAGCAACCTCGTCTAACAATCTGTATAGTGATGCATGATCTATCGTTATTTGGAAACATTAATAATGGCTGGCGGGCATATGATTGTAGGCAGATCACGTCTACTCTTATTTCTTCATTTGCTTTGAATGCTCGAATATCAGCGATTAACGAACACATCTAGCTTGTAGTGACAGTAACCAAGTGGAATCTAACGCTACAAAAACTCAGGCTCGAAATAAGTTAAAGTTGTAGAAACCGACGTAGTTATGTCGGGACACTGTATCACTACTGCTCCCAATACTACATTGGATTGTATTCAAAAGACAGCTGTTCGCCAACCTTGATTTCTTGGAATATTGAAGAACGGTTAGCGACGCGGGTCTGTTCTACAAGTACATTCATGAAGAGTGTTCCTTAGATGTAGCCCGCCTCATTCCTTCCACAGCGGTGTATTCTAAGATTAAACGTCGCGGTAATATATTACATCCATATAGGGTTTAGCTTGTCACTCCTTATAAAATAATTTCAAGAAGCTTTGTTATATGGAGAACTCATCTCTTTGGAATGATTTTCCCAGGACTGTTTCCTGCGTACAATTTACAGCGATTCCAGACCGATGTGAATCCTTTTGCCGCACACGCGTCTTTCCTGTAGCGCTTTAAGGATATTCCCGCAGCACGTGTGCTATGCCCATAAAAAAAGTCTCATCTCAACTGAATTAAAAAAAACATGTAAAATTTTTCAATCCTTGTAAGACAAATATGGAAAAAGCCAAAAAATCATCAATTTTTGAATTTTTCTTTTTAGTACGTACATGTATTACTCTGCTGTGAAACTAAGTGGCGCTACACAGTCCTCCCATATAAAACCATTATAGCGACAGTCACTCGCGTCTGCGCGTCCGCTTGAAAGCATTCACTCAGAAATAATGTTTTCAATGAGTGTGAGGCGCTACTTACTGGAATAAGAAAGTGAGAACAATTATCTTATAAGATTTTTTCAATGATTTCATACCCTATAGTAATACTTCCCTGTATCATGAACTAACCTTATCTCTGTAAATTTCTTCCCTCTGGTGCCAACAGAAGTGACGTGACCGCCTGAATGTAATTCAATCAATTAATCTCAATCAGTAATGTCAATATAAAATTATAGCAACGTTGACAATATTTCTATTCTGCAAATTAACTTACGTTATGTAAGCTGAGCTAAAAAAATATAGTGGTAAAACTGTGCAATTTTTTTTTTTTAAGGCTGATCTACAATTACGTAACGGAGGTCTCAGCTGTTTCAATTTTACGCATGTCGGTAACTAAATCGCATGATATGATCTGTCAGCTTCAGTTGCGATATTAATTCTGACCTACGAAAATATCTAGACCTGTCAATTCTTCTATTTGTTCAGATTAACGTAAATTAACATTATGACATAATTGTATGTCATTCTTAGAAAAACCATAACCACTTTGGTAGCAACCATTGTCAATGTTGCATCCCATTGATAACTGACTAAAATAACCTTTTCCGGTTAGATTCCGTTATGGGACTGGGAGAAGTGGTTTTTCACCAAGTTTAATACGAAACGCGTTCAAGAACCACTGCCGTAAAATTGATATTTGCTAATTTTGAACAAAAAATATTTTCTTATAAAGAAATAATAGGCACAATAACGCCTACTGTAAAGGTAACTTAGTATTGAGATCTTTAAATACTATAGATACTTTTCCTAAAACTAAAAGGAAGTACTCGTCATTTTTTTTATCTTTCATTGCAAAGTAACCTGCTTGTAAATAATTAATTTGGTTGGGGGTTGAGTTACGTGCACATTTTTTTATTATTTAGTTTTATGGTTTAGAGCTGATTATACAGAAAAAAAATTGGCAGTTAATTTCGAGATTTATGGTTGGTTTAATTAAATTTCAGATTTAAACGTATGGTTATTAGAAAATAAATGAAAAAGGAGTATTTATTAACAAGTCCATTGATACGCACATCTAATGACGTCTGTCCATTTCGGAACCTCGAATTACATTTTTCAGTACCTAAATATCCCCACATGAAAATGCTAATTCCCTATTTCGATTATTTTTACTTGGTATCTTCAAATACCAAAAGTTCAAATTGGATAACTCTAATTAACATTATGTGACATTCAAGTGTCCAAAGGCGAAAATGAAGTTTATTGATTGAGGTAAAGCCGTGACGTATAAACGTGTTCAGTAAAATTTTTGGAAATTTAAATAGGCCTAGGATGTGTATTAATTTTTGCTTTCACGATTCCCTTACTCGTCCGAGTTTTCCGGGAGGATTTTAATCGAAATTCCATGTACAGTGTTTACTATTTACTATAATTTCTGTTAACATATATGTAAATATAATTAATAAAATAAAAATGTCGAATAATACTAAATATCATAAAACTAAATAAATGTGCATAAAACTCATTCTGACATTTGTATTTGTCATAAAATAACAAAATTTAAATCTCACTTTATTCACCTGTCGCCTTGTCCTCTTGTGGTAAGCTTGGTTCCGCTTGTTCTTTGCTAGGACTCAACGCTGGTTGTAGTATTTTGAATGCAGATCCTAAACTGGGTTTCAGCTTAAATGTAGTGCATGGTTGTATAGAGTGCTCTAGCATAATATTGGTATTTTCTTCTTGAGATTTGAGCCTTACCTATAAAAAGTATTGATTTGTTAAATTTAAACATTATTAACCATAACATAATTAAATTTAAGAACTCATAGCTAAACGACGCCACCACTAAATTAAACTGACACAAAAAACATTTTTTTTAGTATACAACCCGCGTCCTACAGAAATGGATTTGAATCATTGTAGTCAGTGAGAAGCACAGTCTAGCGAAATTTATACCCAAGGAATGAGTCTCTTGAAAAGGGTTGGACAAAGAGTAACAAGCTGAATCTTAACATGCACTTCTTAGGGAAGACTCAGGCTTATTAAATCAGTGAAATAATTTCCATAAAAGTATTTACAGCAAAGATTTTCTTCGATGTTCCAAAGAATCATGACTTCGAGTAGGTTCCAGGCTTCTTTCTGGATATAATCTAACAAATGCAGAATAACTTGGGAAGCAGAGACTCAAATATGAGAACGAAATTCTAGCTGCCTAATATGAAGTAACATTCTAGTTTCTTAAGAAGTTTTCTTTGCTATGTAAGCAATATGATCAAGCTAAAAACTACTTGCTCAATGTAATTTAAACCTTTAAAAAGTTGAGTGGCGATGGTACAGGGATAAATAAGCCAACATAACTATGTCTAGCTAATTCCTTTTTTTTTGTTAATAAGATCCTTTATGATAAACTTTAATCTTTCCTTATCTACACACTACGGTCATAAGTTCTGTCAGTAAATTCAGCGCGTCTAGAGAAAAAACAACACATCGTAGACCCAGAAAAGTAAATACATTCAGAAAGTACAGAAACCAAAAATAAAACCAGCCACAGATTCGAAATCCTCGACTTTAGCGGCAACGCCATTCGTTGATACTGGTAATAATCAAGGAGATTCGGGACCAGACTGTTTCGGTATTCTCGACTTTGCCGCTGTAATTTTTAAATAACACAGTCGCTCATACACGTCGTATTTTTTTCAATTTCGCAGCTAAAAATTGTCGAGTGTATCATTTGTCTACAAGTTCCTTCAAATGCCCTCAAAATACGCGACAACGTTCGTTGGGCGACTTAATTTTTTTAAAATGTTCACCTATCCGCCCGAGTAGGGATTTTACCCTTTTTCATATCCTAAGGATATCGGCGAGGCTGTCATAATACCCGTCATCGTTGTCCAAGTGCCGAAACAAACATTTCTGTATTTCACAGCACCTTTTAGACAACGCGATAGTGCTGCCTCGGACGTTATTACATTTCGGCGAACAACTACTACCTATGTACGTGGCCAGACCAAATATACTTAAATAAATTATTAAGTAAACCGACCTGCGAGATTGAACCCTCAACCTTCTGCACCGTAAGCAAGGTACTATGCTACGGAACCATGGGCCGCCATACGTAATTGGTGAGCTATGTTTTTTTTTGTTTTAGTACAGCGCTTCGCTCAATGCGAGCAAAAAACGGCTCTCATAATTTCATTCGTATGTGCAGTCCCCGCACGCTCGCTTCGACACCTATTTCTTCGAAACGTTTACCATAATACTCCAAATCATAAACCGGTCAGTGATATTTTTATCTTTGTTAGCAGCGAACAAGTTTGTTTTGCACTCTTTCCACACCGACGCAACGCTAGAATAGCGACACGATCTTCGTACACTCCATGTTTACCAACCGTAAGCACTCATGAACTACGTCGTCTCGGTTACACGTTACGAGAGTTGCCATAATTTCGACTCTTAATTATCTATTTTTGACACGTTTCGTTTTCCTGATAGAACTTTTGGCTATACTGTGTACTTTCCAAGTATTATTCTCCTATGCCTTTTATAAAATAAGTATCTATAAAAATTTATACGGATACAAAAAATCAGTCTCAGTCTGTCAAATAAGAACGTGACCGCTCGTATTCTTGAAAAAATGTGTTTCGAGAACATTTTTGCCATCAAAGCATTCTTTGGTCTGCTAACAACGGCACAATTACCTTAGTAAGTTGTCCAATCGCCTCCTGCATCAATAATCGCCTGGCATCTTCGAGACATGCTGTCGACGAGATTTTCTGCATACTCTGCAAATTTTTCGAATCTCGCGGGACAACCGAGGCAAAATCCTTAGTCTTTTGTTTACAAGGGACCAAACGTTTTCAATAGGGTTAGCGTCCAGCGATTGTGAGGGCCACTAGCATCTTATCGTGGGTTCAAGCGAGTCGTTTTGCAACGTGATTTTCGTCCAATAAAGGTTTCTTCAACGTGCTTCGGAATTTGACATCATGAGCACGAAGATGTTATCGGATGGTCTCGTGGGACACATTTAAACCTGATTTTCATAATTTTGCCGCGCCTTGACGCAGCGTCAATTTCGGGTCCCATGAAAACAAAAACACAATTCGACTTTCAGTGATTTTGCCTAGCGAGCTACGTTTCGGTAAGTCGTCGACATTTTTCATCTCGTTAAAATGATTTACCCACTTCTTCACAAACGATACAGAGTTTTTAATATATTTAGCGGCCGCGGAATCTGTCCTTTTGGGCCCCTTTGGATGAGAACAAAGAAAGACTATCTCGAACTGCCGCGTAAACATGTGACTCATTTTGGTTTTTACGTGATCTCGACGAAAGTTCGGAATCGACCGATACGTTTACTAAAATGCGTCGTAGACAAAGGTTCCCTCTATTGATGTTTTGTTGAATCGCATCTACCAAAAATGAATTATCAAGGGCACATTCTTACTTGACGGACTGTAATACCTGAAACAGTTCCTTGGAAAAAATTGTACTAAATAGAAAATCCCTTTAATTTCAAAACCTATATTTGTGAGAAAGTTCAACTTCTTTTATAAATTGCCATAACAAATATTAGGGTAAAACTTTCAATAATACCTTTTCACAGCCATCTGGAGGTTCCCGAGCTAAAAACTTATTTATATGAGGTGACGTTCCCAGTTTGCTTGCTTCATTGTCTGGACTTGAGCCGTGACTTTCACCTAAATTAAGCAAAAATATTTCAAATTATCTATCACTATCACCCAAATACATTTATCATTCATTACAGTGACTAAAACTACTTATGTTTCTGAAAAACTTGTATCAGTGCAAAGCTACTATTTGGAATCAGTTATATAACAACGCTATCTTACAAATTTCTTATAAAAAAAGAAATCTAAAATTGGTACGAAGTTCTTGCTCTAAATATTGACACCCGATCTTATGCATTAAACATTTTGCGAGGTTACAATTTTAGAGCAAAAAAAATAAATAAAATGGGCGCGCACTCCGAATCTACATATTAAAAACAAAAGGCCTTTATTTAAAGAAGGGAAATAATATTAAATATTTAATAAAAAAAAAAAAAAAGTTAATAAATCGGACAGACATATATACAGTTAAGAGCAATTCGAACGAAAACAACCTAAAATATAAAACAGTGGAAAGAAAAGAAAACAAAACTTGGTTGATTTGAACAAAATGTTTGAACATTTTAAACGATTAATCTTGGCGAGGTTGTATGGCAGAATAATTAAGAAAAGAATTGAATGGCAGTCTGAAGACATCGAAGAACAAAATGGCTTTAGAGCGGAAAGATCATGCATGGCCAATATCTTTACTCTTCAGCAAATATTAGAAAAACGGAAAGCTCGAAACCTAGCGGCTCACCTCGCGTTCACAGATCTGGAAAAAGCCTACAATTCAGTATCCTTGAAAAAACTATTTAATGTATTAACGAAAGTTGGCCTTAGTAGTACATATGTTCGAGCAATATACAACATTTACAAGAATCCACAAAGCGCGATAAAGACTGGAAACAAAATATCTTCACTGTTTAAAGTAACTAAATGTTTGAAACAGGGATGCTGTCTGTCACCCACCCTGTTTAAAATGTATTTACAGGAAGCAATAGAAGTATGGAGGAGGAAGTGTACAGAAATGGGGATAGAGATTGGTAACCAGTTTCTAACAACTCTATTCTTTGCAGATGATCAGGTGCTCGTAGCAAATTGCGAAGAAAATTATATGATGAGAAAGCGGAAAGAAGTATACGAAACGTGGGGTTTGAAAATAAACAAGAAGAAGACAGATTATCTTAGGGTGGGTGAGGATGGGGAAGAAGAACCAGATTTGAAGTTGAAGGAAATAACTAGATGCGAGGAGTTTAAGTACTTGGGAAGTATAATTTCCAAGAAAAGATCATCACAGAGAGACATAGGGATTATAAACTCTTTACTTTGGTCAAACCGGATAAAAATGAAAACAAAACTGACAATCTACAGGGCGATTGTAGAGCCGATATTAATGTATGGATCAGAATGCTAGCAAATGACAAAAAAAGATAAGCAAAAGATAGACGCGGTAGAAATGGATTGTTTAAGGAGAGCATGTAAAATATCTAGACGGGAGCACGTCCAAAATGAAGAAATGCGTAGACGGACAGGAATACATACAACATGTATATGTGTATATGTGTATATATGTATATATATATATATATATATATATATATATATATATATATATATATATATATATATATATATATAATATATATTAAACGAAACGTTTAGTGAACTGACATCTCGCGTTGTTAGGATGTTTCGATGTGAGAATAGTAACCGACGCTAGTTTTATTTGACTCAATATTTAAAGGAGAAACTGTGATTTATTAAAACCTGTTACTTTAAAGTTTGTTTTGAAAATCTTAAAATAGTAAACGAATTGAAATAAATGGTGGTCCGACAGAGAAAACTTTTCCGAAATTGCATAAATGGTGGTCCGACAGAGAAAACTTTTCCGAAATTGCTAAAAATGACCTAAATATAGTAATAAAGAATAAGCTATTTTCTAAATAAGATAAATCTTTGTAGGTACTTTGAGTTATGTTAGTTTCAAGTTTTAACTTTAAAAACTGAGTAAAATAAAAGTGGTACAAAATTGACCGTTTAAACTCCGATGACGTGTAAGAAAAATGGACGGCAGATACAACAGCCTTTCTTATTGTGTTATATAACTGTAAAAAACCATATATACGTCAGGCAAATTTTAAATTTAAATCTGAGTATAGTTCCATGGTGGTCTCTACATGCAGGGAAATTTCTAAAAACTGACTTTACATTTATTAATTTAATATTGTAAATAAATTTATCAATCTTTAATTAGAATGTAGGCTGTTGACTAAAGTCCACTCTTCAAGTAGGACCTTAAACTGAGAGCTTCATTATAAAAAAATACTTAGATAAAAAAAATAATAATATAACAAAAAGCTTTGCCAGGGCGTTAAAATAAACCTCCGTATATTGTTAATTCGTTATTCTGGAATATACGACGGTGGATTGAAAAGTCTTGTAAAAAACAAGACAAATAATTTTTTTCTGCAAAAAAAAATTTATTCCTCAACATAATCTTCAGTAAACTCAATACATTTGTTCCAGCAAGATTTTTTTAACTCCTCAGAAAAAATATTGATTTCGAACTGTGCATAATATTCGTTTACAGCACAGGTAATCTCTTCATTCGACGAAAATTTCTTCTCCTATAATTTTTTTAAACAAAAAAAGTCACTTGGGGACAAATCTGGGAAGTAAGATGGGTGAAGAAGTATTTCAAAGCCCAAGCCATGAACTTTTGCCATTTGGACGGCCGATGTGTGAGCAGGCGCATTGTCCTGATGAAAGAGTACTTTTTTGCACGATAATCTAGGTCGCTTCTGCTTCAACTTATTATGCAAACGGTCCTATAAAGTTGCGTGATAAGAGCCAGTCATTGTTTTACCCGTCCCCAGATAGTTGTGCCATTTCATACGAAATGCCTACCATCTCAGCAATCTCAAGAAGCTTAATGCGACGATCTTCCATCACGATACGATAGATTTTATTAGAAGAGACCTCAATCGGACGTCCTAAACGGGCAGCATCTACAGTGCTCTTACCACCATGTTTAAATTCATTTATACAGTAATAAATGATCTTGAATGCTGGTGCAAAGTCTTCATGAACATTGATCACTTACAACAGCTACCAACAAACAACTGAGCGTTGTACCTGTTTGAAATTTTGAATAAAACCGTTACGAGAATCACGCTTACCAATAGTCAAATCGCTTAACAAAATTTTCCGCCATTTTGTAAAAACTTACCAGACTTATCAATCCACCCTCGTATGAGTACGTTTTTCATAATTTTCCAATTGCCCAAAATTGTTCTTATCCATTGGAACTAGGGCCTGTTGCAACATTTGTTTTCGAGAATTTTCACTAATATACAGGGTGTGTAAAAGAAGTCATGTTACTAAATATATACTATATAAAAGTTGGAATATTAAGTAGAAACAGCCTTGAAGTTATTTAGCATTTTAAATTCGGTCCTGTGAAATTACCTATATGGAAATTGTATATTTTCAATTAAAACGAATACTGGTGGTCTTTGGAACTGGCTGTTGTGACTCACCGGCATCTCTCCAACCATTACATGAGAAAAATATTTACCTGAGTTTGCATTCCCACATTGAGCTGCAACTCGAGATCTATATAGGACGTTTCGCTCCTTTTTGTGTGTAAATAATGTTTTCCCTAAATTGATCTGATCGTCGGGTGGCTTTCGGCCACCATTACTAAAAAATTAGTAAAAATTTTTCGAAGTTCTCGCCTATGATTACTGGAAAACTAAACGCTTTTTGCAGATAAAGAGGTTAGATAATATGCGAGGATTGTAGATAAGTACCTGGCTTCGGCTAGAGATGGCGCTACTACTATTTAAAAAAAATTATGTTTTTCGTTAATATAACCTTTCACAAGATTCCTGTCAAATTTTCAAGTCGTTGCGTGATTTAGCTTGTGAGTGGCAGAACAACTTTTGTGATTTTACAATGGAAAAAATTGAATATCGAGTAGAGATAAAATATTTATTTTTGAAAAAGAAAACGATGAGATAAAAGGGGAACTCAGTGAAGTTTAGAAGGACTCTGCACCTTCGTTATCGACCATAAAATATTGATCAGCTAAATTCAAAAGCTGCCATACAAGCATTTTTGATGAAGAACGTCCAGGTCGTCCAAATGAGGTCACCACATCAGAAATGATTGAAAAAATCCACGATATAGTGATAAATGATAGGAGATTAAAAGTGCTTAAGATTGCCGAGACTGTGGGCATCTCAACTGAACAAGTGCAAAACATTTTAACTACTCATTTGGATATGAGAAAGCTTTCCATAAGATTAGTGCTGCGATTGCTCACAACTAACAATAAACATGCACGTAATCATCTTCAAAAGAATGTTTGGCGACCTTAAAGCGCAATCGGAATAATTTTTGGCGTCGATTCATAACTGTGGACGAAATATGGATTCATCACAGCACGCCAGAGACCAAAGAATAGTTCAAACAGTGGGTTTTCCGTGACGAACCGGCGCCAAAGAAGGCCAAGGCGTCTTTATTGGCCAACAAAGTAATAGCCACAATGTTTTGGGATACACACGGTAGAATCCACGTCGATACCTTGAAAAGGGCAAAACGATTAATGAAGAGCATTATTGGATCGTTTCAACCATGCTGTGAAAAAAAAAACCGTCCGCATTTGACGAAGAAAAAAGATCTCTTTCAACCAGACAATGCACGCGTGCACACTTGTGTCATCGCCGTGGCAAAATTCCACGAGTTAGGATACGAATTGCTTCTGCATCCACCATATTTGCCAGCCCCTCGCGATTATTTTCTATTTCTGAATATGTAAAATGGATCGGCGGAAAAAAATTTGGTTGAAACGATGAAGTGATTGCTGAAACAAAACGCCTATTTTGAAGAGTTGGAGAAACCGTATTTTTTAGATGGGATACAAAAGACACAAAAACGCTGTGTTGAAAAATAAAATAAATTTTATACATAAAAATGTTTTTTTCTTGTCAAGGACAGGTACTTATCATACAACCCTTATATAATATATTTCAGGTGCGAAATAAGGGATTATGTAAATATGGAATTTCTTAACAGATTGATAGACGAAAATGGACTAATTTCTTGGCCATCTGTAATGTCTGCGAACGTCGCATTAACAATTCTAGGTAATCAATCGAACGCAGACCAGGTTCAGTAGGACAATTTTTTATTAATTTTTGAAATAGCTTTTTTAACCGTTATATAGGCGAAGTGATTTTATTGAGTATTATAACCAGCCCTAATGCCCTAACATCAAAACCACCCTGTATATTGCAGTATTTACTATTTTGATTCATAATCTATTTACAATAAAACTTTCAAATGTAAAGACAGCATAAGGTATACAGGGAAAGACCTAATATGTAATGATTAGTGTGTAAACCTTCAAGACTAGATGCTGAATTCCATGACCTTCCTTTGAATAATAGAGGTGATAATGATTCTCTTGAAGAAGCACCTTTAAACACCATTTTGTTTACTAACTCTATATTCGTATTTACAATCAAACGCCAACATTCCAAGTTAACTAGTTCAGGAAATATCTCTTGATATTATTGAGCTTTTTCAAGCGAAAGTTAGTTTGGGTTAAAATAAATATCAAGTTAATTATGCAAGATTTTTTTTTATTGTTCACCTTCCCGCCTGAGTAGGGATTTTACCCTTTTTCATATCCTGAGGATATCGGCAGGGATGTCATAATACCCGTCAACGTTGTACAAGTGCCGAAACATACACTTTTTGTATTTCACAGCACCGCCACGGACGTTATTACATTTCTGCAAACAATTACTAATCTATGTACGTAGCCAGACCAAATATACCAAATAAATTAATAAATAAAGTAGATCGACCTTCCGGGATTGAACCCGGGATCTTCTGCACCGCAAGCAAGTTACTACGCCACGGAGCAACGGGCCGCCACAGATAGCGTCAAAATGGAGTGATTGATTGAAGCTTCCATGAAAATGTTCACAACTACAGGAGGTAGTGAGAATCCATAGCTGTTTCTTTGGTTTATTCATAACAAGTTGTTTTGGAATATGAAGTATGTAGACGACACGTATTATTTTATTAAATCTATAAAAGATGAGTCAGATGAGTCAATAGACACAACCCTATCCTAATAAGTCTGATATGGCAATTGGATTATGAGCTAGAATATTTGTATACACTCAGTCAGCGTCAAAACTGATCAGAACTATAGTTCTGAACTCCCCCGATACAATGTGCGACTCTTTTTATGCGAAAAGATATAAGAGATTTGCAAGATACATAATCCTTCCATACGATAAACTAATTCAGTAAATAAAAACTCATAACGCTCTATTGAAAAATTGAAAACAATAAGGTTGGATCTTGGAGATATTCTGATCAGGTTTGATGTTAAATCACTGCATACAAAGGTTACAATGATCGATCCAGTTTCTACAATATCAGACATGTTTAGACATAAGAATCTTGACGCATTTTTGATATATTTAATAGTCGTCTATATATTACACATCCCCAAGACATTTTATAAAGTTCAGGAACAGCCGTGGGTTCCCCACTATCTCCTGTAGTTGCGAGCATTTTCATAAGAGACTTTGAAGAAAACATCTTAGCTATTGCTTCTCTAAAACCAAAATTTTGGGGTAGATATTAAAGTGGGTCACAGTTCAGTAATCACCCAGCAGTTTTAGTAGTAGTAATAGGTGTGGGGAGCTTGTGGCCAAGCAAACAGACGAGAACTCCTTTTTGCCAACCCCAATTAACGTCTGCGTAATGTCAACCAGACGAGACCTACAATTTAACGTGGGATTCAAACCACGTGCCGTCGACAGTTTTTCTGTCGAAATAAACTCCTAGTTCTCGAAGACCGACTTACATACTCCATACCCACCCGTAAGGTGGCGCGATGCCTTTATCGTCAGCCTTTCATGATCCCAGTGGCTTTCAACCAACAAGCAGCTCTTTTTTTTTATGGGTCTAGCACACGTGCTGCAGGGAGGTCCCTAAAACGCTACAGGAGCGATACGTGTGCGAAAAAAGCGATTCACGTTGTTCTTGAATCGCTGCAAGTTGTACTCGGTGGGAAACACAATTCTGGGCAAATTATTCCAAAGGGATGATGTTCTCTATATAAAAGACTGCTTGAAATGCATTGTACGAGGAGTAACAAGCTGAACCTCATACGGATGTGAAGTATCAACGCGACGTGTATTTCTAACAAGCAACGCTCTGAGAGGAATTAAACGGACCACATCCTCTGAACACTTTCCATGAAAATACTTGTAGAATGGGCTCAAGTCGCCAACCGTTCGTCGATATTTCAGCGAATCAAGGTCGCCGGTTAGTTCCGGGTCTCCAATCAGACGAACAACCCTTCTCTGAATAGAACCCAACAAATACAGAGTATATTTGGGAGCGGAGCTCCAAACATGGGAGCAGTATTCCATAGTTGGTCGAATTTGAGCTTTGTAAAGAATTAAAAGTTGTTCTGGAGTGTAAAGCTTTCTGGTTCGAAATAATATTCCCAACTTTTGAGAAGTTCTCCTTGCTATGCCCGCAACATGCTCATGCCAGGACATATTTGCTCCCAAATTAACGCCCAACAAATTGAGTGACGATGTTAGAGGAATGGAGTGCCCCGCCATAATTATGTCGGGTTCAGCAACTGCCGCCTGGGTTTTTGTAGCTTTAACTTCCACTTGGTTACTGTCACCCCAAGATAGAATTTCTTCTAGGTCTTTGTTAAGTTGAACAACTTCCCGCCGTCTGCGGACACTTGCCTGAGCAGCCGGTGTCCGAGCGTTCAAAGTGAATGAAGAAATAAGCGTACTGTCATCTGCAAAGCTGTAGATTGGGTTTCCGGTCTTTTCTAGCAGATCGTTAATGTAAAAGAGAAAGAGAGTAGGACTGCCTTTTTTACAGCGTGAAGACTTTTGAGAGTTTGCCGACATGGAATGTGGACTACCGTCAGTTATTGATATTTGGCTCAGGTTTCTCTAGACTCATTCAGTGTTTTAATCTCGAAGAGTATAGATATCTAACGATAGATTACGTAATCGTAGGAGAAACGTCGCGAAGTTATTCCAATCTGATAGAATTTAATCTCAATCCTAACTTCTGCTATAATGCTAATTGTAAAAAGCCTATTTTTTAACTCGTACTATTTAACCTAAATTGCTGGTGTTTGAACAATGGTAAAAAATTAAGTAAAGAAATTATGAAATGATGATTTGATTTTAATAGTTAACAGTAATATTCTGAAAATGAATGAAATACGAATTCTAATTACCTGAGGAGTGACTGAAATCTTGTGGCGTCTGTGTATTAACTGAGCGAGATCTGTTTGCCCTTAACAACTCCGCCAAGGGTGCTCTGTGGCCTTCCGGAGTAGCCTGTCGAAAACCATATCTAAAATTGATACAAGTTATTTAAGCGGAATTTAATGGATACTTCAAGTTTCAACAACATCATCTTACACCGAACTTTAGTTGAGACCCTAGACACAAAAAAGACTAGACAGAGTATGTTATTCATCGTTTCCCACCAAATAAATGATCCACTAGACACTGCAATGAGTGCGGTAAAGACAAGTAGAAAACACGGTCCTATGCAAAAAAAAATACTGTTTCCCGCGTCCGCGCAGCGTCGCACGTGATCTGCTAGTAAAACTGGTTGGAAATGCGTACCGGTGTTGTCACTTAATTATATGTGGTTATATATAACTTAATAAACTACAAATTTAGAAACTATTCTGCCGTTTCTTATAGATATTATGTTATTTACTTTCTTCTCTATTAGTTAAAACCATGCACGATAATTTTATCTTAAACTTATAATAATATAGCGAAAGCCGGTGAAATATAGAATATTTTAAATTTTAATAATCTGACAACACTTAATTCTAACTAAATCGTAACTCATCATTTACAGTCGCTCTTCCTTTAGTCCACTGTTAATATTGTATCGTGTTTAGATATAAGCAAGCGGACCCTTGGTTGAAATCGAAAATAACGAAAATTGATATAATATTTCAACCATTACGTACCTTCCACTAGAACTATCCCAGGTGTACAAGAATGAAATGATTTTTTTTTCTAAAAAAACATGTTAAATTCGGGAAGAATGATAAAAAGTGCTTTATTCAAAGTATGCTCCATCGCTTGTTATACATTTTTCCCACTTTTCAGGCAATTTGTGAATACCATGCCAGTAAAAATCTTCCCGTTTTGCTGCGAACCATTCGTCGAGCCATTTTTTCACTTCTTCGTACGAACCAAAGCGCTGCTCAGCAAGTGCGTGACCCATCGATGCAAACAAGTGGTAATCGGAAGGAGCCAAGTCTGGTGAGTAAGCCGCATGGGGTAGAACTTCCCAGTTGAGTGATTCCAACGTGTCGCGAACTGGTTTTGCCGTATGTAATGGAGCATTATCATGAAGAAAAATGACTTTGTGTTGCCTCTTTCGGTATTCTGGCCTTTTTTTAAGCAGCGAACGCTTCAAATCGGTCAATTGTTGTTGATAACGTTTAGTATTAACCGTTCCCCAGGTTTTAACAGCTCATAATAGAGCACGCCCCTTTGGTCCCACCAAACACAAAGCATCGTCTTTCTGCCAAAGCGATTCGGTCTTGCGGTCGATGTGGATGGTGCGCCTGGGTCTACCCATGATTTTTTGCGCTTGGGATTCTCAAAATAAATCCACTTTTCATCCCCTGTAACTATACGATGCAAAAACGACTTCCTTTTGTACCGAGCGAGCAAAATATCACACGTGTTTTTGCGTTTTTTTTTCCATTTGCCTGTCGTTCAACTCATGGGGTACCCATCTACCGGTCTTCTGAATCTTTCCCATTTCTCGTAGCCGATTGGAAACAGCTTGTTGACTAACGTCCAATTGCTCGGCGAGTTGTTTTTGTGTTTGCGAATCATCTCCGTCCAACAACGCTTGCAATTCCACATCTTCGTATTTTTTTTGGCGGTTTTCCACGTTCCTTGTCTGCAACATCGAAGTCACCACTTTTAAAACGCCGAAACCATCGTTCACACGTTTGCGATGGAGCATGTTCACCATAAGCTTCTTGAAGTAATCGGTGTGATTCAACAGCAGTTTTCTTCAAATGAAAACAAAAAATTAATGCCGTCATCGAATGCTCTTTGTTCAGTATAAATTTCGACATATTGAACACAACAAGACAACACTATACACACACTTTTCCAATTTATCACTCGTGCGCATTTGACACTTGATGACACAACAAAATGGCGCAGTGTCAAATCTTTATAGCACAAACTGCATTGGTGCACCACCTGTTGTCTGAAATCCGCATTTCATACTTGTACACCTGGTATTGTTCACAAATTTCTAGGTTTCTTTTCAATTTTAAAAACCAGTGATGTAGGGATTAAAAAGCGTAACGAATTATTATTATTATTATTATAGTATTTCAAGTGTCCTATTGATAAATTAATTAGACTTCCCTAATAAAATTAAAATTCTATATAAAGGACTGTCGGAAAAGTACTGAGCCATTTAAAGTCAAAATTGAAACAATTATTTTTTTATATTTTAACAGAATTTTATTAAACCAAAGATGTGCCATGTTGTTCGACGACCTTCTGCCATTTTTCTGACAACACCATAATGTGGTTTCTGAGCAAATGATGTTTTAATGGTAGCTTTCACAGGCCTCTTAACTTAACACCATTCAGGGAGAGCCCGAAACAAATGGTAGTCGGACGGTGCAAGGTCCGGGCTATACGGTGGGTGCATTAAAACTTCCTAGCCAAGTTTTTTCAATTATTGATAAATCATCAAAGATCGTGGTGGAAAACCATTTCTGTTGACCCTTTTTGTTGAATACTTCCGGCCGATTTTTTAATTGCTTACCTCAAACTTGTTAATTGTTAACAGTACAGTACAGAATCAGTCGTTTGGCCAAGCTGTAGCAGCTCATAAATCACGATTCTCTTTCAATCCCACCAAACACACATCATCACTTTTTTTGGCGTCAATCCTTTTTTCCTAATTCTTAGTTCAAATGAGTTGAACAGGAATTAAATCGATTTTTTTGTCGTACATTTCTATAAAGATTCGCAGAGAAAATTCGATCGAGTAAATGTTTTAGCATCAAATCATGTGATAACTAAACATCGAGCTTATTTTTGTAGCCAGCCCTCTCCAAATGGTTTACAACTGTTTGACCATGATTGGTGATCGATGTTTAGTTCCTTGGCGATGTCAGGGCTACTTACTTGCCGGTCTTGCTCAACTTTGGCAAAATTCTATCAAACTTTCTGACATTAATCGAGCAGTGCGACGAGTATCTTTGAAACTGAAATTTCCAGAACGAAAACAACTGATCTTTTGGCTATTGCTTTTGGTAATGTATCTTGACCATAAACAGCGCAAATTTCGTCCTACACCTGCGCAGCATTTATGCCTTCATCGAAATAGAATTGTAAAATGTAGCGAACTTTTGCAGAAATGTCATTCATCTTCAAGGCGCTTTAAATCAAGTCTGAATAAACGAATTCCAACAGTTTTTGCACATCTACTACTGTCAAATATCAACTTTCAACAACAACGCTAAGTATGTCCTGATGTGATTTATATTACCTGAGATATGTTATGCTAAAGCTATTTAAAGGTAGAAAAAGGCGAAATACTTTTTCGGAAATCCAATATTTTAGGGCGCAACTTAAAAACACAGACAAAATTTTCAGTTTCACTAATGAAATCGTATTCCATATATTTATTTAAAAAAAATGATTACCTGTCACCTGAATGTCCCTCACATCCTGTCCTTAGAACGATCCTTTCAATTTCCTGATTCAACCCCTCAACTGAACTCCGAATTGATGCCTTTGGTAACGGTTTACCAGGAATATTTACAGGGTTCATTTTAAGTGTTGGTGAAACTATACAAGCTACAAATAAAAGTGTTTAGAGCGGATGAGGATTGGTGGTAATATTTTCTACTGTGTGCCAAACATGATTCACCTCCCGCAGGTGTGCTCTCTAATTAAGTGTCACTTTAGAACGCATTTCAATCTGTTGGATCTCACCAGTTAAATGTAAGCTAGGTCATATCAAGCCTTTTAAGGCAATGACAAGGTAAGAATTAAGCCTTATACTTTAAAAATGAAAGTCAACCCTGTTATCCCTTAGGAGCAACAGAAACAACTCTGTAGCACGAAGTACATTTCGACCACAGTAAAAAATTATACCAACTAAAGTTACAACAGATCTGTGCTCCTTACTTCGGAGCCGTTCCGTTTGCTGCCACAAAAAGACTTATGTTCGCTGGCGTCGTTTGACGTCTTACGAGTAAAAGGTTACAGTGTCGTCGCTGTAGAATACTCAACACAGTCTGGTCTACATCTAGATCCAATATACTGAAACGTGCCCTGATTGCGCCCAGGAAAGCTTATTTTTAAGACAACTGGAACCTTAATACAGTGGAAAATGTTAATTAAATTTTTCTTCTTTTTACAACTACTAATGTACAGGGTGAGTCAACGATAGAGTAAAGTTCATTATCTCATTTGTTTCGGGAATGACGAAAAAATGTTAAATACTTTTAGGGAATGTTAAGGTACACAGTTTAAAATTATTTTTGAGTATACAGGGTACGTCAAAAAAGTATGGCCGATATAACATATGTTTTTTAAAATGGAACATCCTATTTTCTAATTTATTTTTAAATTCTGCGTAAAATTTTATAACTTTGTTATTAATAATGTTCTATACCTAAACCTAGTAGTTTTTCTAATATTTCATTTTTTTTTTTAAAAAATACTAGTTTTCAGTTTTGTAAAAAATTGCCAGTAGCGCAGAAGGTGGAATACTCATAATTGGTATAAGCGTTCTATAGAGATGAAAAAAAAAAAGATATATGTAAAGAAATTTGAATTAGATGCTACAGGGTGTTCAAAATAAATTTATGCATTTCGACTATTTTAAACTGAAAAATCTCAATTTTTTTAAATGGCACACCCTGTGTATTATTATTTTTTCTGATAGATTTTACAAAACTCTCCAACTTTTATTAAGTAGGTCATATACCTATTTCTAATAGTTTTCGATTTATTTTGAATTTTTCAATTTTTACCCTTGTTTTTAATACACTTACGCTATAACATCATAGTTACCAAGACAAAACAAAAATGTAGGCATTGTCAAGTTTTGACATGTCTATTAAGCAAGTAAAAATAGTTTAATTTGTTGTAGTAAGTGACGTATAAAGGTAATAGTTAGTTTTCTAAAAATGAGTTAATTGATATGGTTTATATACTGGGCGAGGCGGAAAAAAAAATATCTTTTGGCAGTAAGGCTTTACGGACCGACGTATACCATCGAAAAAATCCTTTCAGTGCTTAATGGAACGGTTTGATGGTAGTGGTAGCGTTGAGAATACGAAACGGATAGTAAACCAGAATGCTACCCATGAGGAAAAAGAAATGGAGATTGTACTTCATGTTGAAGATAATCCCCAGATCAGCAGTCGTCAACTAGCTGACTTATCTGACACATCCCAATCTACGGCTAATCGCACCACAGTCGAAATGTATAAATTTATTTTGAACACCCTGTAGCATCTAACTCAAATTTCTTTACATATATCTTTTTTTCCTCTCTCATACCAATTATGAGTATTCCACCTTCAGAAACAATGGCGCTACTGGCAATTTTTTACAAAACTGAAAACTAGTATTTTTTTTTAAAAAAATTAAAATATTAGAAAAACCACTAAGTTTAGGTATATAACATTATTAATAAAAAAAAGTTAAAAAATTTTACGCAGAATTTAAAAATAAATTAGAAAATAGGATGTTCCATTTAAAAAAAACATATGTTAATCGGCCACACTTTTTCGAAGTATCTTGTATACTCAAAAATAATTTTAAACTGTGCACCTTAACATTCCCTAAAACTATTGTATTTAACATTTTTTCGTCATTCCTGAAACAAATGAGATAATGAATTTTACTCTATCGTTGACTCACCCTGTACAAATTAATTCTGTGCCGTTATAGACCAATATTGACCATTATTTGTTAAGTACTAATACAAATTCAATCTTCAAAGTAATCTTCTTAGCGCTCTACATATTTTTGTAATGTCTCTTATATAAAGTTGAGTTATTTTAATGCCCGTCACTTGAAGAAACTTTAATATTGTCAAACATTTTTGGAATAAAAACCGAAATCTCTCTTAATCAAAGGAATAAAGAAACAATATAATTCGCAAAAAAACTTCATTCACTATTTTAGTATCAATGTATACATTACTTTGTTATATAATTTGTATACTTACAAGCTAGGGTCTGTGAACTAGTATTTAAAGTATGGTCTCCAGGAGAAATATGTCTACTGTTTGGTTCTTTGTTTCCCCTTATTTTTGGTCTTAAGCTGAATTTTTCCTCTGTTTCTGATATGCAGTGAATTTTTCTCAGATCTGACCAATCCCCATCTTCTGTCTAGGACAATAAAAATGGAATAATTATTTTTGAATGGAATTATTATTTTAAGAGTAATTTTTAGAAAATCTTTTCAGTATTAAAACTACAAGGAATGGGGTCAAATTTCGCCGTCAGTAGGTTTATGTTTCTCCCTAAATAGTTAAGACTGGCAAAGCCAACATCAAACTATGTCAAAGTGCTAAACATGTACATTGATGTAATATACTGATACAAAAATAAGGAACCTTACGATAATACTTCAGTAGAAATATGCAAGTACTTACAAGGTAAATAATTACTTAAATTTTTAAAATTAACATAAATTTCTTATAAAAATCCCGCACTTAAAAACCAGAGTTCCCTCGATTTTACGCAGATAGATTTTTACTTGTGAGGATATCTCAAAACAAAATTAGTAAACCTTGCTGCCAGGAACATTTAAAAAGAATATTCGGCAAGAAATTGTAGCGATCATCGAAATAAAATGGCGAGCGGTGATCAGTAATTTCATCGCTCGCAGACAAAATTGCCGAGAACGTGACGACTGACATTTTTTAAAGCACACTTTATTATTTTATGACTTATACACTGTCGTCCCCCCTGACAAAGATTGACAACCCCAGACACAAAACAAGAATAGACAGAGTGCCATTCATAACAACGGTTCTAGCTGTCAAGACAATGATCCATTAGAAACTGCAATGAGTGCGGTAAGGACAAGTAGAAAACAATGGACAAAATTTGAACGCGGTCTTATGAAAAAAAAGTTACCGTATCTATCGACTTTTTGGGAATGTGTACCAGTGTTGTTAGTTATACAGGGTGCGGCGCTTAAATCCGGACAAACTAAACATTTTTTTAAAAGAAACTTTTAATCATCAAAAAATTAAAAGGAAAAATAAATCCTTTTGCATGTCAGTTGTGTGACCTATCTAGGGTGAAATTATTCGATGTAACATCTCACAGCCGCAATGACCGCCTCCATCCTTGGCCCGAAGCGCTCGCACGCCCTAGCAGGGCTATCCGTATTGGCAGCTGCTGCATCGACAGCGGTGCGTAAAGATGCCACATTAGGGTGTGTGAACTTGTTAGTAAGTCGCGATTACGCTCCAAACGTAGCAGTCGAGGGAGTTCAAAACCGGGCATTGGGGGAAATGTTCACGTTAATCGATAACCCGTTTTGGACTAAATGGCTCGTGTGTGCCCGTGCACCATCCTGTTGATACACATACAGGCCTCATGTCGTACACTGTTGATCTCGGGTACCCGAAGAAGCGAATTATTTCAGTCGCCGAACGTCAACTTTCAATAATCGCGGCTCTTGGGTTGTAATCCGCACTTGTTCGCAACGGCTCGGTCATTTTGAGGTTATGACTGTTTACGAGAAGTATGTGGCTTTCACGAACGTCAACAACGACCTATAGCGGAACTACTATATGGCGGAAAATTCAAATTTAAATTTGTCTGGATTTAAGCGCCGCACCCTGTATTTGATCATTTTAATAGCAGGTTATATAACTTACTAAACCGCAAATCTAGAAAATATTTAACTGTTTCTTATAAATATGTTACTTACTTTCTTCTTTCGTAGCTAAAACTGCACACGATAATTTTACTTCATTAGATCAAACTTTTAATAATATAGCGAAAGCCGATGGATCATTAAATATTTTAAATTTTAGAAACCTGATAATACATTCAACCAAATCGTAACTCGTCGTTTTCCGTTGCCCTTCCTTGAGTCCACTGTTAATGTTGGATCGTGTTTAGATGTAAACAAGCGGAGTCTTGCTCATAACATATGATATACAGCCAATATGGCTATATCAAATAATAATTTTTTTTGAGATATATGCACAGCTAATTAAGTAAAATCAGGTATTGGATGATTGTTATTCTTTACGTCCACACATACCGCATGCACGGAACTACTTTATTAATATCCTGATTGTGACATAACTTTTAAAATATCTTAATTACGTCAAGGATATCTTTTCTAGCGGTAGGTGGTTAAAAAATGTAAAGAGCCGGATTCTGATGACTTTTTTTCGAATTAGGCAATGTGCCTATAACGGGATGAGGTACACATATTATAAGAATAAATTAGGAATCACAAACTTTTTCTTAAACCTTATTCCTATCCAACCTTGTTATACATACAGCCTGTCAACTAAGAACGTGACCGCTCGTATTTTTGAAAAAATGTGTTTCGAGAACATTTTTGCTATCAATGTATTTTTGGTGTGCTAACAACGGCGCAATTACCTTAGTAAGTTGTTCAATCACCTTCTGCATCAATAAACCCTGGTATCTTCAAGGCATGCTGTCGACGCGATTTTCTACATACTCTGCAAATTTTTGAATTTCGAGAGACAACTGCTTCAAAGCCCTCAGAGTCTTTCCTCTGAACTTTCTCTTGATAAGGGACCAAACGTTTTCAATAGGATTGGCGTTCGACGATTGTGAGGGCCACTCTAGTATCTTATCGTGGGCTCAAGCGAGCCGCTTCGCGACGAGATTTTCGCTAAGCAAAAGTTTCTTTTCAACGTGCTTTGAAATTTGACATCATGAGCACGAACATGTCGAATGGTCTCATGGGACAATTCAAACCAGATTTTCTTAATTTTGCAGCTCCTTGACGCAGCGACAATTTCGGGTCCCGCAAAACCAAAGACACGATTCGTTTTTCGACTTTCGGAGTGACTTTGCCTACCAAGTCACGTTTTAACAAGTCGTCTACATTTTTTGTCTCGTTAAAACGATTTACTCACTTCTTCCTCAACGATACCGAATTTTTAATATATTTAGCGGCAACGAGTATCATTTTAGGCCCCTCTGAATGGGAACAAAAAGAGAATGCCTCGAACCGACTCACAAACAAGTAACTCATTTTGGATTTTACGTGATTTCGACGAAAGTTTGGAATCGACTGATACTTTTACTAAAATGCGTCGTAGACAAAGGTTCCCAAAAATGAATTATCCCGAACTCATTCTTATTTGACAGACTGTACAAGATGCTTTGACGTTGAAACCTTTGTTGAAACGTCTTAGTATTCTAACTCACTTCGCCAAGTACAGGACATGTAAAAATTTTATAAAAATTATTTTTAAATAATAATCGGAAAATGCAAGTTGAACTTGCACAATTAGTGTTCCGTACGTTGATTGCTTTTAAAATAATTGGTGGTATAAAATGATCAGTGACTTCACAAAACACACCCCAAATGAGTTTTCAACAAAGTTTGTTTACAATCTTTACTGAAAATTGATGACCTTGAAATTTTTTTTTTTTTTTTTTATATGAGATAAATTATTAAAGGTAATGCACTCGTAATAATTTTCGTTCAAGTTACACCCCCTGGAGAATATTCCAGAATTTTTTCAAAATTTTTTGATCAGTACTTTTCCGAGATAAGGTGGGGGAACAGCGATTTTTCGCGATTTTTTAAAAATAATACAAAGAAAAGTGTGCGCAAGTATTATATTATATATATATATATATATATATATATATATATATATATATATATATATATATATATATATATATACATTTGACACCACACTCGATGACCTGCTACCTTTTTTTCACTTCCGATTTCACCCCCCAAAACTAACCCCTTAATTCAAAATTTGACTTTCAAAACTACACGGTTTTGATGAAGCCATCAGTTCCTATATTATTACCAAATTTCAACTTTCTATGACAAATAGTTCCGGAGAAAATCTGGTGTGACAGACAGACGGACAGACAGACGCCGAAGTCATTTTATAAGTGTTCCGTACGGAACACTAAAAATACTACGCATTACACTTCTACGGAGTATTAATTTGTCTGATTCATTAATAACTTCAATGTGATATAATGTTTAAAACATTGTAACGGTTTAAAAAAATACCAAAATGCAAAAAGCATTATTTTTAGGACTTGTTCTAAAATTAGCCATTGCGTCTCTAATTGGTTAAAGATGATAAAATCATTAACAACAATCTTTAACCCTAGTCCTGACTGAGATTTTGTAACACACCTTTCAACTGTGTTATACACATACAGAGTGTTTTTTAAGTTTTAGTTTTTTTTTTTTAAACCTTGTTAGTACTTACTACTGCAGCAAGTACAGGCTATATACTGTTTTAATTAAAGTGTCTCTAATCCAGCCCCAGAGATGTATTTACAAATAACATCTTTTACTGTAGGCGCTTAGTTTCTAGGTGCAACGACCTCTGTTGTAACAAAATAATTTTTATTGAGAAAAATAAACGTAAACAAAATTTGCAGAAGAGGTGTCTAACAGTAGCAAGAATCTATCATTATCGATGATCCATATACAGGCTGTCAAGTAAAAACGTGCCCGCCAAATTCATTTTTAGTAGATGCGATTCTAGCGATTCAACAAAATATCGGCACGCATACGATGTATTTTACTAAAAGTTACGAACTTTCGTTGAAATCGGCTAAAATTTAAAATAAGTCGCTTGTTTGCGCGTCGGTTCGAGGCAGTCTTTCTTTGTTCCCATCAAAAGGTGCCTAAAATGACACATTCCACGGCCGCTAAATATATTAAAAATTGTTATGGCAGTTTATAAAAGAAGTTGAACTTTCTCACAAATCTAGGTTTTGAAATTAAGGGGATTTTCTATTTAGTACAATTTTTTCCAAGGAATTATTTCAGGTATTACGGTCTGTCAAGTAAGAACGTGTCCGCGATATTTCATTTTTGGTAGATGTGATTCTAGCGATTTAACAAAACATTGGTAGAGGGAACCTTTGTCTACGACGCATTTTAGTAAACGTACCGGTCGATTCTAAACTTTCGTCGAAATCAGGTAAAATCCAAAATCAGTCACTTGTTTGCGCGTCGGTTCGAGGCAGTCATTCCGCGGCCGCTAAATATATTAAAAAGTCGGATCGTTTGTGAAGAAGTTGGTAAATCATTTTAACGAGACGAAAAATGTGGACGACTTGCCAAAACGTGGCTCGGTACGCAAAGTCACTCCGAAAGTGGAAAAACAAATCGTGTCTTTGTTTTCGCGGGACTAGAAAGGGTTTGAATGTGTCCCATGAGACCATTCGACAATATTTTCGTGCTCATGATGTCAAGCACGTTGAAAAAACCTTTGCTGGGCGAAAATAACGTGGCGAAGCGACTCGCTTGGGCTCACGATAAGATACTAGAATGGCCCTCACAATCGCCGGACGCCAATCCTGTTGAAAACGTTTGGTCTCTTGTAAAGAGAAAGCTCAGAGGAAAGATTCTGAAGACTTTAACAGTTGTCTCGCAAGATTCGAAAAATTTGCAGAGTATGTCGAAAATCTCGTCGACAGCATGCCTCGAAGATGCCAGGCGATTATTGATGCAGAAGGCGATTGGACAATTTACTAAGGCAATTGCGCCGTTGTTAGCACACCAAAGAATACATTGATGGTACAAAAATGTTCTCGAAACACATTTTTTTAAGAATATGAACGGTCAAGTTCTTACTTCAGACTGTGCCTAGCTAGTACAGTGAAATGTTACAAGTGCAAAATTAAAAATATATCTTCTTCTTAGGCCTTTAACTCGTCCACTCCTGGACATAGGCCTTTCCTGATATTTTCCATTTTGCCCTATCCTGTGCTTTTTGGTGCCAGTCTCTACCAACTATTCTCTTGATATCATCTATCCATCTCAATTGGGGTCTACCTCTACTTCGTTTTGTCTCCCTAGGTCGCTACTGTATGATGCCATCTCTCATCTTGCTGTCTTGCGACATGTTCAGTCCATTGCCACTTCAGTTCGGCGATCTTCTCTATAACATCCGTAGCCCTTGTTCTTCGACGGATCTCTTCATTTCGGATTCTATCACTCAGAGACTACCCCAACATTGACCTTTCCATTGTCCTCTGCATTACTCTCAGTCTATTGGTGTTCTTCTGCGTTAAACACATTGTTTGCATTCCGTATGTTGTTACTGGTAGAATACAGGCATCCAAAACTTTCCTTTTTAGATTAATCGGGATACTACTATCTCTCAGCACGAAGGAGCGTCTCCCAAATGCTGTCCAAGAGAGCTGTATTCGCCTGGTAACCTCCCTGTACTGAATAACTTTCCCTAGAGTGATTGAATGGCCCAAATAGTTGAGTTCACTAATATTCTCTATGTCCTGGTTTTCAATCGATATATGTGGGTCTTTTAGGCTCATTACTTTTGTTTTCGAGTAATTCATTTCGAGGTCAACCTGTTTCGACTCATAACTCAGTTGTTGAAGCATGCATTCCAATTCGTTCAAGTCACCTAATATTAACACAATGTCATCCGCAAATCGGAGATGGTTCAGATATACTCCGTCAATTTTGATTCCTTTATCTTCCCATGGTAGTTTCTTAAAGACATCCTCGAGTACAAGTAAGTAAATAATTTTGGTGATATAGCGTCTCCCTGTCGAACGCCTCTTTCGACTTTAATGCTATTGATTTTTGTCTCTTCATCTATCTTTATATGACGCAAAGCGTTTTTGTAGATATTTTCGAACAGTGTAGTATATCGAGTGTCAATTTGTGCCCGGTCCATGGCCACTAATATGCATCCAATTTCGACTGTGTCAAAAGCTTTCTGGAAATCGATAAAGGCTAGGTGTATTTGTACATTATTTTCACTTGTTTTCTCTATAAAGGATCTTATGGTTTCCAAATGGTCACTTGTGCTGAAGCCCTATCGGAAACCAGCCTGTTTCACAGGTTGGTATGTGTCAAATTTTGATGTTAGTCGATTGGTAATAATTTTTGTAAATAGTTTGTACAAGTGGGAGAATAAACTTATCAGTCTGTAGTTTTCTATGTTTGCCGAGTCTCCTTCCTTTCTTAAACAGCAAAATGATTTCTCCATCCAACCAGCTTTCTGGAACTTTTCCTTCCTGTAGGCATTTATTAAAGAGCGTACAGATATATTTTTCTAGCGTTGGCCCTCCAAACTTCAACATTTCAGCTGTAATTTTATCTTTGCCAGGCCTTTTGCCGTTTTTCATGTGTTTTAGAGCTTTCTGTAATTCTCCTGATGTTATGTCTGGGATATCTTCTGATCCAGAATTCATTACCTTAGTTCTTACTCACGGGTTCGGCGTTATTGATAAGTAAAGAGTAGTATAGAATTTCTCTATTACTTTAGCGATTTCTTTTTTACAGGTTATTATTACGCCGTTTACGTGCTTTATTTTACTCAGTTGTGTTTTTCCTCTTGATAATTT
The DNA here is from genome assembly GCA_019049505.1 of Pachyrhynchus sulphureomaculatus. Classification (NCBI taxonomy): domain Eukaryota; kingdom Metazoa; phylum Arthropoda; class Insecta; order Coleoptera; family Curculionidae; genus Pachyrhynchus; species Pachyrhynchus sulphureomaculatus. The sequence continues at coordinate 67,475,460 of CM032456.1, forward strand.
AGACTTCAATGCTCCCATATTACCCTTCTGGTCGATAGTATCTTGTATCAATTTTGTATTATTTTCTTTATATAAATAATAAATTGTGAAGTAATTTGTATTGATTCATTGCCTAAACGTCCTGTACAATGAATAAAATAAATTAGTTCATTAGAGCAATACTTGTTAAAATCACATTACATACATTATACTTATGAACATCTTTATTTATAAACTAAAGTAATAACATATTGCTTAATGAAATCTCTTTATATTTATAAAACATCAGTTTTTTATTGGCACTCGTTTTGTACGATTTTTAAATGTTTCGTACAGTGACCTTCAGCAATTAAATTTAACTACTGCGATTATTCCTTATTAAGATTTAAAAAACAATAAAATAGATTTTAAGTGCTGATAAGGCTTATAATTCTTACTAATATTGCATTTAATATTTTATTCGTGTTGTTATACAAAGCGTGGCTATTCCCACTGAGTCATAACGTACATTTTTTTTCTAGATAGATACAGATTTTAATAGAAATATTTTTTTTTGTTAACTTTTATAAAATAACTAAATTTTAAAAGAACCAAATTATGTTGTTACAAGAAAAGCCGCGTGTTTTTGTAGCTTCGCCCAGGCGAAAACATTTTTCTTTTATATCTAGGTATACTAATTGCCCCTCGCTTACTGTTCTGCTGAATTACTCGCTTGTACCCACGCAATATATAGCGTTAAAACAACTCGTTGGAAAAAAATTCACAATATTTCCCTATTCCAAAATATTTCTAGCTAATGCTTTGTATACAATTACGGCAGGTTACTTTTTTGATAATTTGATTCAGGTTATCATTACCTACATGCTATTTATTACTAACCCACACTAACCTCCCGATGCTTTACCACATATGTACGAGGCTGGTTTGAAAAGTCCGTGCAAAAATAAAAACTACTTATGTGTTTGGGGTAAACCTTTTTTATTTTTCGACATAGTCTCCTTTTAGGCTTATACACTTCGTCCAACGATGTTCTAGTTTGTTGATCCCTTCCGAATAATAGGATTTGTCCAAGTCTGCAAAATATCCATTAGTATCTGCAATCACCTCCTCATTTGAATAAAATCTTTGTCCCGCCAGCCATTTCTTCAAATTGGGGAACAAATAGTAGTCCGAGTAAGCCAAGGCTGGAGAATAGGGGGGGATGTGAAACGAGTTGGAATCCTATTTCCATTAATTTTGCGACCACAACTGCTGAGGTGTGTGCTGGTGCGTTATCGTGATGGAAAAGGACTTTCTTGTGGGCCAATCGTGGGCGTTTTCTTGCAGCTCGGTTTTCAAACGGTCCAATAACGATGAATAATATTCACCTGTATTACCCTTTTCCAGATAGTCGATGAGGATTATCCCTTGCGAATCCCAAAAAACAGTCGCCATAACCTTTCCGGCCGAAGGAACGGTCTTCGCCTTTTTTGGTGCAGATTCCCCCTTGGTAACCCATTGTTTAGATTGTTGTTTGGTTTCAGGAGTATAGTAATGTATCCATGTTTCATCCACAGTGACGAAACGACGCTTAAAGTCCTCCGGATTCTTCTGGAACAGCTGCAAACCATCCTTGCAACACTTCACACGATTCCGTTTTTGGTCAAGCGTGAGCAATCGCGGCACCCATCTTGCGGATAGCTCTCTCATGTCCAAATGTTTATGCAAAATATTACGTACCCGTTCAGTCGAGATGCCCACAGCACTAGCAATCTCATGCACCTTAACTCTTCTGTCATCCATCACCATATCATGGATTTGATCAATGATTTCTGGAGTCGTAACCTCCACAGGTCGTCCAGAACGTTCAGCGTCACTTGTGCCCATATGGCCAGTCCGAAAATTTTGAAACCACTTATAAACTGTTCTAATCGAAGGTGCAGAGTCACCATAATGTTTATCAACCTTCTCTTTAGTCTCCTGAGGCGTTATGCCTTTCATAAAGTAATGTTTAATCACCACACGAAATTCTTTTTCGTCCATTTCTTGAAAATCACTCGACTTCCTTGATTCACACGAATGCAAATACAAAGAAATAGACCAATATGGCTGAAACTTGGTGTGCGTTCATTCAAGAGATGATACTAACTAAACATGACCTCGATACGCGCCGGTAGTGCCATCTCTCGGACTTTGCACGGACTTTTCAAACCAGCCTCGTATGTATTGATCTAACTCGCCCATTTGAAAAACTAGATAAAAATGTTAAATATAAAAGTTATAGCGGTTTTTAAGACTTTTTTTATAGAATTAACAATCGCGGCTCCCGTTGTTGACCCGTAACTTGACATTTTTTAAATATAATACCCCATATATTATTTTTCACCTTTATATACTTTGTAATTCTGGAGATGCCGATATATATTTGTATGGTGTTATTGTGCAAAATAAAGAAAAAACCAGCTTTTTCTAACCTTGTGAACCTGGCTATGCATCTTTGACAATAATGCAAATTGACAGCAGCATTGTTAAAAATTTCAGTGTTACTGTAATAATGATTTTTTCGGAGAGTGAAAAACGAAATATACATACATACATACTACTGTGATCAAAAAATAGTAAGACTTTTGAAATAAAACGCAAACGGGTTATTTATTTTTCCAAATTTATTTCGTCCCCTTCAAAGTAATCCCCCTTGGCTACAATGCATTTATGCCAACGTTTTTTCCAGTCTTCGAAACAGTTGTTGAATTCGATTTCTGGAATGGCCTTTAAAGCCCTCTTCGATTCGGTTTTAATTTCCTCAATCGACTCAAAACGATGTCCTCGAAGCGGTTTTTTTGAGTTTAGGGAATAGCCGGAAGTCCGACGGAGCTAAATCAGGCGAATAGGGCGATTGCGGAATGATATGAGTTGAATTTTTGATGAAAAAGTCGTGAAGAACTAATGCTGTATGAGAAAGCGTATTATCGTGATGAAAAAACCAAGAGTTATCGGGCCATAATTCCGGCCTCTTGAGATGAATAGCTTGGCGCAAACGATGCATAACACTCAAATAATATTCCTTGTTGACAGTTTGGCCCGGAGGAAGGAATTCACAATGAACAACACCACGATAATCGAAGAAAACTGTTAACAACACCTTGATTTTCGACTTGCTTTGGCGTGGTTTCTTCGGTCTGGGCTCACCTCTAGCACGATATTCGCTTGATTGGTCGGCAGTTTCCGGTTCGTATGCGTAAATCCATGTCTCATCTCCCGTAATGATGCGCTTGATGACGTTTTGATAGTCAGAAATCATGGTTTCACAAACATTAACACGACGCTCTTTATCGAAGAATTGAGTGTTCTGGTACCAAACGAGAGGAGACGCGTTTGAGGCCCAAGTTGTCTTTTAAAATCGATTGAATTGACCCAAATGATAAGTTAGTGATGTCAACAAGGTTTCTAATTGTCACTCGACGATTTTTGAGCACCAAATCCTTGATTTTCTTGACGTGGTTCTCATCGGTAGATGTTGAAGGACGACCAGGACGTTCATCGTCGTCCACACGTTCCTTGCCTTCTTTAAACAATTTATACCAACCAAAAACACTTGCTCTGGATAGAGCATCATCACCAAATGACTTTTTTATCAAGTCGAACGTTTGGAAAGCCGAAAAAAAAAAACCATTTTTAAAACAAATTTAATGCAATGCTGAATTTTTTCCCTCATGTTAAAAATCGAAAAACGCACTTTTGTTGTTGAACGAATGCAAGCGAATCTTATTAACTACTGACGCTATGGTCTTAAAATTTGACACAGATGGCAGTTAAGGTCCTACCAACCTAACGAAAAAAAAAAATTAATCCGATTTGAAATGCCCGGGAGATTTAAATTTAAAAGTCTTACTATTTTTTTTTGATCATATATATATAGTATATATATATATATATATATATATATATATATATATATATATATATATATATATATATATATATATATATATATATATATATATATATATATATATATATATATATATATATATATATATATATATATATATATATATATATATATATATATATATATATATATATTTATATATATATATATATATATATATATATATATATATATAATTATATATATATATATATATATATATATATATATATATATATATATATATATATATATATATATATATATATATATATATATATATATATATATATATATATATATATATATATATATATATATATATATATATATATATATATATATATATATATATATATATATATATATATATACTCTTAATTTTTTTTTATATATGAATATATATAGTTTGTGTCTATATATATATATATATATATATATATATATATATATATATATATATATATATATATATATATATATATATATATATATATATATATATATGTATATATATATATATATATATATATATATATATATATATATATATATATATATATATATATATATATATATATATATATATATATATATATGTAGTTAATAGACACAAACTGAAGAATATTCCATACATTTATTCATAATAATACATATAAACAGATATTGTGTTTTAAAAAATTTAAGAGGAGAAAATGACATAACTAATCACATGTAAGAGCAAAAATACAGAAACACTTTATTTCAAAATTATGTTTTTATAATTTCATTAGGAAATACTTTTCAGAGTTCTGTTTCCTGTTATGCCTACGGGTCTAGAAATATGATTTTTTTATAGAAAAATTCTAAGTGCATTTTTGACTACCATGCCTATAATAAATTTTAGCACTATATCTTGTGTATATTAAAAGAAAATTTAACATGAACAATTAGTACTTTGCTATGTCTTCATATAAATTCTGTTGCAATCTGGGGAACATACTTTTATCTATCAAGAATTCATACAGAATTTTTATAAAGTAGTCAACATGGCTTTAGGTGTTAAAGTAAGATAATGTTTATTAACGGAATTCCAAAACAAAGAAACTCTTAAGGGCTTACACACACCTCGAATTTTCAATATATATTATTTCTAAGAATTATTCAAAAAAAAAAAATAAGAAAATTTCATTCCATTACAAAGTTATAGCGTTAAATGTGACCTGGAGTCGGATTGGGACCGCTACCTGTTTTCAGACACTGTCTGCAATATTACTCAGTCAATTTTTAATATTTTTTTTTCTTTTTTTAAATCATAATAATTATTTTTTCTAAAAGATGTCGAGAGGTTTTTTAATTTTTCTAATAGCCGATTTTTTACAAATAATTAAACCTAAATTTTTTGGTCGAAAAACAAAAACTCTTTACGAAAATTTTTAACTACTACATTATTTGACAATATTAATTTTTATTTTTGCAGATTGGATTATTTTTTGTGAAGTAATTCTGCAGACAAAGAGGCGCCATAGTTTTCATCAGTGGTCCATTTAACCCGATAAAAAATAATGTTAACATTTAAAATATATTTTAAAAAAATTCTTATAATTTGAAGTACAATAGAAATATATAATCGCCATTGTTTTGTATTATTACTTAATAACCTTTAACTTATATAAGCGCCTAAGTGTATGTTTAAAGTGTTTTTTTTTTTTTTAATAAAATTTATGGTATATAAAAATATTTCTAAATAGTAGCATATTCAAACACATTTTTCTATAAAAACCGTATAAATTATGCTTAAACTGTTGTTTTAAATAATAACTGTCAAAAATAGGATTATTTTTACCTCTATAACTTATTCTAGATTCCGGTATAACAAAATTTAATAAAACGTATTTTTTATTTTGTTTTGTGTGGATTCTCTGACACTGTATTACTTGTACATATACCTGAAAAAAAGAAAACAAAATTACCTGGGTAGCTTTGTCAACCTGCAAACTTCCCATATGTCCCCAATAAAAATGGTCTCTGGGCCAATGTCCCTTTAAATAGATTGTGTCCAATGATGCAGTTCTACGCATCACTTCTGAAGGGCCACCGCTATATTTTGATTTTCCTAGTGTAACAAAAAAAAACGTACTAGTAGGATGTGTGTCTCTGACCTATCTTTTTATTAATCAGAGTAATATTATAAAAAATAACTGATACCTATTGAAGAATCTTATGATATCTTTAAAACTGTCAATTGAAGTTACTATTAAACTAATAGATTTACTGATAAGCTTAAGTGCTATTACAACAATTAATAATTTTTATGTACCTACAATATTCGGTATATTGTAACAACATATCAACGCACAGCCAATTAACATATTTTAAAGATAAATATTTATTTTGTATACAGGGCAATCAAATGAGTTCTGTATGCATAAAATTTGATTAATGATATGAGTTTGGAAGATCGTCTCGTCCAGACTAATTTCGTCCATGCTAAATTTTTTTAATGTTGTAATGTTGGTAAAAGGGCATTTACATTTTTATTTTCTATTTTGGATAATTAGAAAATTATTAAGTAGAGTCTTACAAAAGAACCAATAACATATTTTCGGGCACTTTTTAGAAAGTATCCTATTTCAATCAAATGGTATGCATAAAATTTTTTTAATGATATGAGTTTGGAAGATCGTCTCGTCCAGACGGTCTTAAAAAAACCAATAACGCATTCTCGGGCCGGAAAAAACCGACTTTTTAGAAAGTATCCTATTGGAAAGTATTATATTTCAATAATATTCTATGAAAATTTCAAAAGAAAAGTTCAAATACTTTCCAAGTTATAGACGATTATAGCGCCAAGTGTAAGACACGCTACATCGACCGCGTGGCGTGCCAACTTACCTTTCGGCCATTGGTTTTGCTATACCTGCGTCGAAGGGTACATGTAAATTGCCTCCCGAGATAAAACTGGACCCTAAATAACAGGCAAATTGCCTCCCATAAATTTTAGCTACCTGATATAGAAATTGGGTCCCAATTAATAAATAATAAACATGGTTTATAAGTTTGATTTTATTGAAGAACAAAAAATGTAGACAACAAATTAAAAGAATACATCTATGTTTGTATTATGTATATTAAATACTCAATATTATTTATCTCAAAGTAGTATTTTTGTATAGATTTGGAAAGTCAACAGTTTAACGCGGGACCAAAACAACATGATCGACAGATGTACTCTGGCTTACTATTTTAAGTTGCTGTTCGAAACTTCCTGTTTACAGTGATCTAGCTCTAGCTTCTAAACGTCTCCTTAGCTTTGCACTGAAATAGCGACTGTCCTTGATTTCTCCAGTCTGATATAACAAATATTCATATTACTCGAGAATTATCAGAAAATTGTGTCTATCGTTAGTCTTTTCTAATCCTCCATCAACATGCGGTCGGCCGTTTACCTACGTCTATCTATCCCAATTTGACTTCAGATATGCGTGCGAATCGAGAGCAGAGCGGAAAAAACACTGTCTTCATCATTTGTGCGGACCGTGGCTCCGTGACGTAGTACTTGTTTGCGGTACAGAAGGTCTCGGGTTCCAATACCGGCAGGTCGGTATACTCGTTTATTTGGGTATATACATATGACCTGGCCACGTATATAGGTAGTAGTTGTATGCAGAAATGCAATAACGTCCGTGGTAGAACTACCGCGATGTCTAAAAGATGCCGTGAAATACAAAAATGTATGTTTCGGCATTTGGACAACGTTGACGGGTATTACGAGATCCCTGCCGATACCCTCAGGGTATGAAAAAGGGTAAAATCCCTACTTAGGCGGGGAAGTAAACAATAAAAAAAAAAGAAAACATCTAATTCTAAATTTTAAGATATAGCCTAAACCTTAAATCTACCTATAATACTAAAGCGTAAACGTACATGAAGATATTTCACAAATATATATAATAAAATATACATAATATTCCATAGAAACATATATAATAATTAATCTTTAGCACCACAATGGAAAGATAAGCATTTAATAAAATGCATTCTGCTAATTTCGTTGTTTTTGTAAAGCTCGATCATTTTTGCGATTTTTTTACATTGCGACGAGTGTTGTACATATTTCTTTTAATATAAGCAACGTCGGATGTAGTAATTGTTGATGGTAGATTTTCTTGTAGTACGTGCCGTATAATTTTGGCGGATTTTCCTGACACATCTTCGACAGCTTTTCTTTTACAGGACATGTTAACAATTTGACGATGTAATTTTTCTATCTCTACGTCATGGCAATGTTCCTGCACATGTTTTGTAACGACAATATTGTTGTCCACTTCTCCCAGAGTAACAAGGAAAGATTTATACGTTTTCTTTGTGCAAATCCAACGCTTTTCACCACTTTTTAAAACACATTTGGAAGCTGTATAAATAGTTGTTTAAAAGTAATAACTGTTTTCCTTTTTCACTTAAAATGATACTGGGATTCATGTTAAGAAAATGTTTCGCGTCTTCACTGATGGAATTTAGAAATCAAATTGATAAATATTATGAGCTATATATCGCTATATATACCACACTTACTTGCAATATTGTATACCTATCCTTAACCATCGGGAAACACACATTAGGTAGAAGAAAGGTTTGGGAGGCAATCTACCTATAAATAAGGCTCATTAAATCTGACCATTTTTACTACGACCTGCGAGGAGGTAATTTACCAACACCAGCGTCGAACATCTGCTCCTACTTTTATAACTCTAAGAAAGATAGAAACAGGAAAAAGGATAGCTTACTATAATAGGTATAATATCTTTTCAGTTCGAGGACAGACTGTAGCTCCAAAGCAAACAGCAGTTCGAAAATATCGCACGCAGGGCTAACATCACTCAGTAAACGTCTCCGCTAATATTGTGCAAAATGGATAAAAAAATACGGGAAATTTAGTTCGAAGCGAGGGTGCAGACCACGTAAAAGACAGTTTTATGGTAGTCGATTTTCAAATGAAAGTAATTCTAATTTTGCCAGTACATTTGCAGAAAAAATTGTAACATCTAATTTGAGTCCAAGACTTTTACTTATTGTATAGTAAAATTTTTAGTTTTTACAACTTTACAACAAAAGTTGAAGTACAAAAATTGTGATGGAGACGTGAAATTTTTCAAACGAGACAAAAGACGAGTAGCTTTTAAGGTTTATGTGGTGTGTAAATGCGGCGATACACTCATTGACTCTAGCCCCAAAATTGGGAAATCATATAAAATTAATAGACGTTTCATTTTTGTAATGATATTACTCGGGTGTGGAATCGCTGGAGTGAACAATTTTTGCGGCATGATGGATTTAGGAATTGGCTTTTAAGAAACAACTTATTATAAAATCATCGAAAATATTAAAATCGTAGTTGAGGCTGTATTCGGAATTGTTATAAATAAAGACGCCAATGACGAGGAAGATAAAATCAAACCAGCTGATAATAAAAAAAATGAGTTATCGGTATCAGATGACGGATCATGGACCAAACGTGGTTTTACATCTCTCTTGGGCATTGCTTCTCTTACTGGTAAATATAGTAATAAGATTTTAGACTTTATTGTAAAATCAAGTTTTTGTCACACTTGTCGAAAGTGGAAAGGAAAAGAAAGTACTGTTGAATTTGAGGCATTTTGGGACGAGCATGAAGAACTTTGTTCAGCAAATCATAAAGGAAGCGCCGGAAAGATAGAGATCGACGGTGTCTTCGAGATGTTTCAGCGATCGGAAGACTTGTGCAGCCTTATGGAGATGATTTTGTTAATAAAAAAAATAATGTGACTTACATGTTAAAAAATCAATGTATAGAAGAGTAAAAGAAGCCAAAAAAGTATTAACGTAAACAAGGGAGCCAGCTAAAAAAGACAAACCAATGCCGAAAAAAAGGAGATCTGAACTTAAAAAAATTTAGCTAACAAATAACTTAATGCAGGGTTTATCACTTTACTATGGCTTAGCTATTCGACGTCACCCAGATTCAGTGGAAGAAATGAAAAAAGAAATTTTCAACCGACGAAAGGCGACAACATACGTATTGCCCTTCTGGAATTGAATCGTGGTGCAAATGGCGAAAGCACGAAGCTGCAGGTACTTTGAGTGACTTCAAGCACCTACTTCCTCTGGATGATAATATTCAACAGGTTTGAAGCGGTGTTTGGGAAATAACACACAAAATAACAATGAATCGTGCAATTCTTGTGTTTGGCATTTAGCCTCAGAAAATTTCACCGTATTAATTACGGAGGTCATAGCAACGACAATCGGACTTGCAGCCGCTGGGCTTGCCTGGAAGCGTAATGAAGCGCGCATCAGGGATACAGAGCGTAACCTCACCGATGCCGCCAGAGAGTCCAGAATCGCACGGAGAGATGAAAGAACACGTGAGAACGAGGCATATGAGGAGTCGGAAGGAATTTTGTATGCAGCAGGCATAGCTGATTGAACGTAAGTAGATATTATATGTTTATCAAAAGTCTAAACGCGTTTTTCTCAAGACAACGTTCTTGTAATCGGCGTGCACGATAACTTAAAAACCATTTAACCGATCGATCTGAAATTTTGATATGTTCTTCTACACAACTATAGCCCCAGTATAAACTAGAATAAAAAATATTGGTTAATTTTTTCTTCAATTTTTAATGGATTTTTGAGACCACCAACATTGGAGATCCACCATTTTGTAAATTTTTGCTCAAACAAAATAATCGTAGTCTATACTGGGGCCATAGTCATACTTTTTCTAAGGATATTTTTTTCAGACGTTCCAATGAGCCGAAATCGTGCACGCCAGCAGATCAAAATTTTCAAAATGGCTTCCATGAGGCTGCAAAAAAACCCTATAAAAAATCATTTAAAAAATTATGTAAACAATTTTTTTTCTTATATTTGAAGACTTAAAATATATGTTAGAAAAATTACGGACTCAAAAAATGTTTTTTCATTAACTTATTAGTCCCATAAAAATTATTAAAATTTTCGACCGAGAAAAAAATGTTCCCTTAAGTTCTCATTTTAAAGCAAAACAGATTTAAACAGTTTGAATTCAAAAAACATGGAAGACCATATAAGATAATAATGATAACTGACGCTAAAAACCACAACCAAAATTTATCGTTAATATGAACTAAACCTTTTCTGTAAGGAAAGTCCAAAAATGGATAGATTAGGAATTATCGAGCGTGGAGTTAGCAAAAAACCGCTGAGAAAATGCTAGTTTTGCGTTTTTTTAAGGACTTATTTTGACTAGAACATTGATTTTACGAAAAATCCCAACGGGATTACATGTTGCTGTTGCTAATTATGAATATAATAATTATGTTGACCCATTTCGCTCCTACTTTCGAATATTGGCCATTTTGGCTATTACTGGAGTCTTTTTAGTGTTCCGTACGGAACACTTATAAGATGACTTCGGTGTCTGCCCGTCTGTCTGTCTGCCCGTCTGGCTGTCACATCCGATTTTCTCCAAAACTATTTGTCATAGAAAGTTGAAATTTGGTAATAATATAGGAATTGATGACCTCATCAGAGCTATGTAGTTTTAAAAGTTAAATTTTGACGTAAGAGGTTAGTTTTGGGGGGTGAAATCGGAAGTGAAAAAAAAAATTTTTTTACTAGGTCGTCGAGTGTGGTGTCAAATGAAAGGTTGTGAAAACACGAGTAAAATAAATAAATATATATATATATATATATATATATATATATATATATATATATATATATATATATATATATAATGTAATACTTCCGCGCACTTTTCTTTGTATTATTTTTAAAAAATCGCTGTCTCCACCCGCCTTATCTCGAAAAGTACTTATTAAAAAATTTTGAAAAAATTCTGGAATATTTTCCACGGGGGGGGGGGTAGATTGAACGAAAATTATCACCAGTGCATTACCTTTAATAATTTATCTGGTATATAAAAAAAAACAAAAATTTTAAGGTCATCAGTTTTCAGTAAAGATTGGAAACAAACTTTGGGTGGGTTTTGTGAAGTCACTGATCATTTTATACCTCTGTAACAAATTTTTTTATTTCAAAAGCAATCAACATACAGAATACTAATTGCGCAAGTTCCACTTGCACTTGAGCGGTTATTGTATTTTAATTTAAATCATCTAGAACATATTTCTGCGAATGATTCTAACGGAATTTTATATGTTTAAGTTAATAATTAAGAATATAATAATTATTTTGAACCAATTTGATCCTACTTTCCAATAGCCTTAATTTTTGGCTCTTTTCTGGATTTAATTAGATTAGAACATGTACAAGTTATACTTTATTTTCAACAACTTTAAGGAAATTGTTAAGAAAGAATGGTGAAAGTTATATGACCAAAAATAAACATAGTTCGAATTAATATATTCGTAATTATTAACTCAAAAACATAAAATTCCGTTAGAATTTTTCTCAAAGATACGTTCTAGACGAATTAAATCAAAAAAAAAAGACTCCAGAAATGAACAAAATGGCCAATATTCGAAAGTATGAGCGAAATGGGTCAAAATAATCATTATATTCATAATTAGCAAGCCAAAAAACATATAATTAAGCGTAAAAATGGCATTTTCTCAGCGGTTTTTTACTAATTCCACGCTCGATAATTCCTAATTTATCCATTTTTGGACTTTGTGTCCACGAAGACTTTTGATCAGAGTAGCTTGAAGCATAACATACTACATTTTCAGTCGATTTGACCAGGATCCAATTTCCATAAGATTAGTGCGGCGTTCCTTCTTGCAAATTCTAGGCTTTTCCTTACAGAAAAGGTTTAGCACATATTAACGGTAAGTTTTGGTTGTGGTTTTTAGCGTCAATTATCATTATTATCTTATATAGTCCCTTATTTTTGCAATATCTTCCATATTGTTTGAATTCAAACCGTTTAAATTTTTTTTTTGTACTATAATGATAAATTAAATTATCATATGAGGGTGTTTCTCTAAGTTATCTACCTAGCCATAAAGACATCATACAAAAAAAGAATACTTGGTTGTTAAATTTCTGTCGTTGTTACAAATTTTGATGGCTGTTTTGGGACCAAGATGGAATTCTGTTCCTTAAATATGTGGACAAAGGATCCACCATTATCGGAGAGATTTATAGAAAAACGATCCAAAGTCAGAAGCACACCACTACAGAAAAACGTCGAAATTCATGAAGAACTAAAACTTTATTGTTGCGTGACAACTCCAGGCTCCACACGGCTCGAACAGTTCAAGCCATTACGAAAAGCTGTGAATTCATCGAGCTATAATATCCACCCTACAGCTTTAATTTAGCACCCCGCGACTTTTTTTTGAAAATTTTCTTCAGACAACAGATAAAAGAATTTGTTTTCAAATATCTGGAAAGACTTCAGGAGCTGAAAATTTTCTTCAGACAACAGATAAAAGAATTTGTAATGTAACATAACTTAGAATATAAAATACAACTACAAGTCGGACATGCACAATTAGTGTTCTGTACCGTGACTGCTGAAGAATCTTCAATATAACTACCAAGAATATATAAAAAGTAAGATATCCTTGTAGTAAAAGTTTAAAACAAATATTTACTACCTAAATATTTGTTTAATTATAAACAAAGAAAATAAAATTATTTTGTCTTGGTACCATCATCATGGAAATTTATTTTATCGACGATTGGTCAAATGCTTAAAGCAGTAATGTACTGAAAAATACATGAGTATATTACTGATAGCACCGAATACCTATTGATATTTCGTAGCTCTTAGTTCCGCTTAAATTTATAACTTTCCACAAAAGAATCTCCATCATACTAGCAAGTTAAAAAAATTTTTTATACCAGATAAATTATCAAATGTAATGCACTCGTGATAATTTTCACTCAATCTACACTTTATGGAGAATATTCCAGAATTTTTTCTAAATTTTTTGATCATTACTTTTAGAGAGGGAGGGCAGCGATTTTTGGCTATTTTTGTAAAATAAGCAAAAGAAAAGTTTGCGCAAGTATTACATTATATATTTTTGAACTTGTGTTTTCACAAGCTTTCATTTGACATCCCGCTCAATAACCTTGTAATTTTTTTTTTCACTACCAATTACGCCCTCCAAAATTAACCCCTTAAGTCAAAATTTAATTTTCCGAACTATACAGCTCTGACTGGGCCATTAACTCCTATATTTATGCCAAATTTCAACTGTCTATGTCAAATAGTTTCGGAGAAAATCAGGTGTGACAGACACCGAAGCAATCCCGCAAGTGTTCCGTACAGAACACTAAAAATTATTAGGAAAATAGCTAATTTAAACAACTCATTCCTTTTCTTAAGATATTTAAGCAGTTGACTGACCAAGTAAAAATTGCTACCAAACCGAACAAATACTTAAAAGGTTCTAATTAAAAAATACAACATTTGTTTAACACAGCATGAATAAAATTAGCAATTATTTTTTCTATCTGTGTAAGCTATTCATATCAATTTTTATATATTGTATTAAGCAAATTATTATTATTTTTTATTTAAATAAGAATTTTTACTTTAAGATTTGGATCAATATCTCTAAAATATTTTTATATTTTGAATAAGATAGTGGCATCGCTTTATTTGTAACTACATCTATAACTTACTTTCAGTTATTTATTAATACAGAGAAAATTCAAATATGGTATTTCTATTAAAAGTAATTAGTCAAAGACAAGTAACATTGTATATCATGTTTCTTAAATTTAGTTATTAAGGGGCGATCCTACTACAGAATCTTCAAAAAATCAATTTTTTTTGCATACTTTTATAGTTTTGGGTTTGAAGTTTCAAGAATATGTGTGCAAGAGGGTTTTTCGATATCAATAGAATCATGAGAAGATATTAATAAAATAAAAGTAAGCTATGTACAGCCAAAATGAAAACCCTAAGAGCGATTGTTGGAAAAGAAGGAGGGATAGGGTATGAAATACTGACATCAGGGAACAATGTGGCATGCAAGATGTAGTAAGATGGGGAACACAAAGAAGAAGACAGTGATATAACCATATAAAAAAAATGGAAGAGCGTCGACTACCAATCGCTTGGAAGGAAAATTAGCAAGTAAATGTCCACCAGGGAGACCCCGAAAAGATGGAGAGATAGTTGGCAATCTACCTCTCAGGAAATCCCACAACCTTGGAATTAACAGATCATCAGATCTATAAATATAAACATATATAATTTTCTAGTCATCACACACAACATAAAAAAATGCTAGGCTCTAATTAAGATAGAAATGCCCAATTCCTACCTTTGTAACATGATGATCCAGGACTCCGTTGTCCTGAAGTGTGATCAGGTGAAGTCCTATTTTTCCAAGAAAAGGAAGGTGATGCCGGAGGCCCCAGAACGGGACTCATACCACTTCTTACAGTACTAGAATGTTTTACTACACCGCTTATGGGTATAGTTGCTTTCATTGGTCCTTGCTTACCTACCATAACCAATAAAAATAAGTGAATAAGATTTTGAACCATTTAATTGCATGTAAAGTATATATCATATTTACCTGAAGGAAGGAATTGCATGAAAGATTAATGTAATTAATTTTGACAACCATAACTTACCAGAATTTGGTGGCGTCTTTGGTACTCTACAAGGAGTACCACTATTGCTTTGTTGTCCAGACATGATCGCAAGATGCAAGTTAAAGCAATACTTAAGCAAAACAACATACAAAAGCACCGCTATAAAAAACTCTTTCCTCACATTTTCAATCCTCTATTTTTCACTGCAAAATAAAAACTGATACACCTGCTACATAAAGAACTTCTACATTTCTATTTTTGAAGGTTTCGACGCGCATTTGGTGGAGTTTTTGTTTTTCAGGTAATAGTTTTGCGCAAGCTTTGTTGTTCAACCAACAAAAAACTTGAGCGCCGGCAAAGCTGTCAATTTAAATGTCAAGTTCAGCTGATTTTTGCCACGTGTTGGCAGTGTTGGGCATCTAATTCATATAGCATTAATTACCTAATTTTATGCTGTAGTAAATGCAATTTACTACATTTCTTAACTACATAGTTTTAAGGACCATTCTTTCAAAATTAAAATAACCGATAGATTGTTTTTATTTGATAATATAATATTTGTTTCATTAAAATAAAGGTATCTGTCTACTACTTTTGGAATAATTAATGTATAATATGGTTTTAAATGTATTTTTACTGTTATATTTATTTAAAGTCTTTTGTAATTATACTACCTTCTTAAATGTATTTTAAATTACGTAAACCTATTTTCTTAATTTCAGAAACATATTATTTTTTAACAATAAACTACTGAACAGAAAATGTAACAAATATCCAAGATAGTATGTAATCAATGCCCCTAAATATTTGATACTGGTACTCATCTTTCTTAGTAATTATACAAAGTCAATCATTTTTTAACAGGGGAGGCAAATAAATCTTATAACTGAATGTAACGGAAACGTTAAAAGAAAGGATTAACAGATGCGGGCTGTTACTTTAACGAATGGCACAAGTATGTTTTTACTATTTTTTAAAGAAATAGGATAGATAAAACGCGTTACTTGTTATCACTGTCTTACAGCGACAGTGATAACAAGTAACACACATGAGAATGTCATTTCAAATCAGGAGCGAACCTGGAATATATACAATTGTGCTTTCTGCATAAAAATGTATAGAATATAGTTGTAGCAATAGAATGATTTATAAAATTTATGTTCGATAATATTTAAACCAAATATTAGAGTGCGCAAATAAAATTTGGTTATGTACTTTTCGAACACATTTGAAAACATAGGCAGGGTGAGAAGATTCTCCATAGGCCCAACCTTTTTAATTTTGCTATAAGAGAGAGTTCTTTTTTTGAAGAGGTTTGAGAAAGTTTCTTATTGTAATAAAACGTTAATGTACCGACACGGATTTTTTTTTACAGGAAAGGATTTTTTAGATGGATATGTCTCCTGCCCTTTTGGTCAACATTTTAAGATAGTAAAATTTTGTTATGAGGAAGAGTCTTTTTTTGCAATAAAATGTTAGTATAAAAAAATAAATATAAATTGCTCTTTTTAGTGTTCCGTACGGAACACTTATAAGATCACTTCGGTGTCTGTCTGTCTGTCACACCCGATTTTCTCCGAAACTATTTGACATAGAAAGTTAAAATTTGGTAATAATATAGGAATTGATGGCCTCATCAGAGCCATGTAGTTTTGAGAGTTAAATTTTGACTTAAGGGGTTAGTTTTGGGAGGTAAAATCGGAAGCGAAAAAAAAATTTTTTTACTAGGTCATCGAGTGTGGTGTCAAATGAAAGCTTGTGAAAACACGAGTAAAAAATGTATATATAATGTAATACTTGCGCGCACTTTTCTTTGTTTTATTTTTAAAAAATCGCGAAAAATCGCTGTCCCGGGCCTTATCTCCAAAAGTAATTATCAAAAAATTTTGAAAAAATTCCGGAATATTCTCCACAGGGTGTAGATTGAACGAAAATTATCACGAGTGCATTATCTTTAATAATTTTTCTGATATTTAAAAAAAACAAAAATTTCAAGGTCATCAGATTTCAGTAAAGATTGGAAACAAACTTTGTTGAAAACTCATTTGGGGTGTGTTTTGTGAAGTCACTGATCATTTTATACATCTGTAACAAAATTTTTTATTGTAAAAACAATCAACGTACGGAACACTAATTGCGCAAGTTCAACTTGCACTTGACCGGTTTTTTTATATTTATTTTTGAAAACTTTTGAGAAGTGCTCTTTTGACGGGAAAGTTTTTTTTGTGGAAACCTCTTCCCTTTTTCATCTTTTCTAAATTTTGCTGTAAGAAGAAATTTAATTCCCCGATGAACGGATTTTCTCTTCCCGGTTCTGTTTATATATATAGTTAGATTATTGGCCAGTTGTATTCTGACTGGGAGCCGACTGTCTGATTCGCAGTCATTCGACTATCCAGTCCTATTATATACATATGGAACCCTATTATGGACAAACACAACACCCGAGCAGATTGGCGGACTTTAACCGCCGACCATTAGATTCACAATGATTTCCTAGCCCATTGCGCCAATGGTTCCGCCATTGAAGTAGTTAATGTAGTTAATATAAAATTTTTGTGATATTTCCAACGCGTGTAATCGTAGGCCTTTTCTACTTCTTAACAGATGACGCTTTATTCGTTCGCACAGATAGTTTTACGTTATAAAAATAAAGGCATTTAGTGAATTATTTTAGCTTTTTTTTTTAATTTAATTCACTTCCAGCATGGATATTTTATGTTTAAGGTACAATCTGTAAAAAATTAAATATTTACAAAAAACTTCTTGAACAAGAAAACTAGACTTACAGTTTACTCATTGTCATTCATTCTCTGATTTTCTAAGGATGGAGAAAAATATCGTTGTTGTCTGTTCGATAATAGCTTAGTGATATCGACAAATTATTGTGACGAACGCAAATAAATGTCATTTAACTCGGTGATGAAAACGATGAAAACGACTCCTACAACGTATGACCCCAGGTCTAGAACTGGGTTCAAATTTTATTTGAATATATCCTTAATTTGACAGAAGTAACGTTAATATTTTATTAATATTATCTTATTAAATGCACTACATTGGCCACAAATATACATCTTAAGTAAAACTAAGTAGCAAGTGATCCGTCAAAAGAAGGTTAGTGCCGTTTCAATTTAGCTTAAACTACATTCTGACGATTAACCTAAAACTGGCACAAGAGGAGTACAGCATTTGCATTTAAACTTAAGTTTAACTTAAAACTGAATCTGTTTACAATACCAGGTCTTAGTTATATTAAAATTCAATATATATTTTCATGTGCCAGTGATCACCGGTCCGTTTCACCAAAGAACTTTGTGTTTGATCTCACTTATCGCTACTAATAGGCAAATGACATTAAATGCATCTGTCAACTTGAATTTGAGCAGGGCCGATCAAAGCGGTGGTAGATCATAGGCGAAAACACCCGACCAAGCTGTCTCGTTAAATTCCCTAAAGAAATAACGATAAGAAAATCTCGATAAGCTGTCGCCATCCCTAATAAACTAGCTTTCCAATCGAATTGCGCATTGCGCTGTTGCTTGTCTGCGGCTTGTTTGGTGCTCTTGTCCTTCCCATTGACGATGTTTTGATCCGATGTAGTTTTTTCTTGAAGTGACGTTCTTGTAAGTCAAGTAATTCGTGGGATAATCCTGTTATGTGCGCTATTTTTAATTACAAAGGTGAATTAATGAAGCCTTAGCCTTCAATCTATTTAAATTAGATCACAGATTAATCTTTGGTAAGTATTTTAATTTTTCATTAAACACCAAGGTGGGGCATTAGATTAAAAGATTGCATGGAATTTAGTTACAAAAACAGTCACACAACATTAGCTTTCTTTTTATGGTTTTAACATGCTAATATTCCTAGTATCATTCCCAGTATATAATATTTCATTTAAGCAAATATTAATGTTTTATTTGTACCTATTATTTAATTATTTCTAGCTGAGAAATCTGTATAACTGTAGTTAGTAAGTCATACATTCAGATGATAATGAACTTCATCAAAATAACATAATTTTCATTAGGACAAAGTTACAAATACTACTTAATTCAACCAATAGGTCCTGTTGGTATGTGCAGCAAATCAACATCTTACTTGACTCACATAGAGTTAAATACTCTGGTTCAATAAAATGATTTAACTGTAAAACTGATAGTAGGGTTTAAAATGGCAAGAGCAGTTAAATTTATGAAACTGCTACAATATAAGACCAAGCTATTCATTTTTATTTATGATTCAGTTTGTCAACAAAGTGAAACACTGTTAAAATTTTAATACGTTTTTTTTTGATGACATGTATCTACCATACAAAATAAAACAGGGTCAAAAACAACAGTTAACAACCAATGGAAGTTTTAAATTCTTAAGTTTAGATATATTAGTGAGTATATTTTCAAATTAAATAAAATTTCTTATGGCTGTTCTAAGAATGTTTAGCTTTAACTCTATAATGTTGGTAGATAAATAAATAGGATATAGTTTTAAATTAGACTTTTGTGTTTCTTCTAATTACAAATGCCCATACTAATTAGTGCAGACAATTTAGATAAATTCTGGTTGCTATAACCATCTTCTTTGCCCTATTGTGTTTATGGTGTTATAAAATGGTGATCCCTCTTAATTACCGACGGGAATAATTGTTTTGTATAAACAAGATAGCTAAGAGGTGTCTTAATTCATTTTTTAGCTTATACGTCTTTATGCAATACTGGTTATTCTATGTTGTAATTGCATATACTATACTACATGGAAGAAAAAACAATGTTTTTGCCAAAAATCTATTTTATTGTTCAACATAGTTTCCTTCAAGTGCAATACACTTATTCCACTGATCTTCCAACTTTTGGATACTTTTCATATAGTATGATTTGTCAAGCTTTCTAATTCCTCAGTTTCCCATTTGCCTTCTTCATTTAAGCTATTTCCCTGGGGCCACCTTTCAAATTTGGAGAGAGGTAATAATCACTGGGGGCCAGATCTGGCGAATACGGCGGATAAGAAAGCAATTCAATTCAGTTGGTTCAATTTTAACGTCGATTTTATGGAATTATGAGTTGGTGCATTATCTTGGTGAAACACTACTTTTTTCTTCGCTAAATACCGCCCTTTGTTCTCGATTTCACTGTTCAAACGGTCCAATAAATCAACATAATAGTCTTCGGAATTGTTCGCCCCCCTTTCTCAAGATAGTCAATCAGTATTATTCCATATGCATCCTAAAAAATCCTTGCCAAAATCTTTCCACT
Organism: Pachyrhynchus sulphureomaculatus; assembly: GCA_019049505.1. Lineage (NCBI taxonomy): Eukaryota > Metazoa > Arthropoda > Insecta > Coleoptera > Curculionidae > Pachyrhynchus > Pachyrhynchus sulphureomaculatus. The sequence continues at coordinate 67,496,130 of CM032456.1, forward strand.
TGATGTTTGCGGTCATTTAGAACAATATGGTGGAATATTTTTGTATTTTTTGGAGTAATTGCTTCATTTGGACGTCCGGAACGTAGTGCATCATCGGTGTTTGTACGACAGAGTTTAAGTTCACTAATCATCAACATATAGTTGCTTTCGACAGAGCAGATATGGCAAAACACTTCCCAAGCCATTCTTGGGGTCTGACTGTAGTTTTTCACATAAGAAGCAATGTTTAATCAACACACGAAATCCTTTTTGTCCCATCGTTTTGCAAAAATGAAAAGTAGCGTCACTAAAATAGCTATAACTCGCAAACTAAACTGTCATGAAATCTTTACACGAATCTTCTAAGAGTTGACACTAACTGAAAATCATGGTTTTTTTTTGTTATTTGTGTTGCCATTTCTCGGAAAATCTTGGAACTTTTCACCCCATGTAAGTTGAATAATCTCGGTTAGTCTAATGCAGTTTTGGTAAATACATTACTACATAGTGTAGCAATATCTGTATAGTAATTATACATAATTTATAATTGAAATTAAATATGGTTTACTCTTGGACGATTCACACAGTTTACTTTAGGTAGTAGATAAAAAGAGAAATTGTTGGTTTAATTGTATATTTTTTCAACTAACAGTATGTACTGCCACAAAAAATGTTAACAATTAAAACTGAAGTATTTTATTAATTAACCATGTTAAAACAGTTATTTTCTCACAACATAAATTATAAAAAATCAGTTTATATGATAATACACCTAATGAATATAATATTTGAATATGAGATAGTTTGTTAATTAACTAACCTACCTATCCAAGGAAATTGTAAACGTGTTGGTTTTCATTATAATTAATTAAGTTCCTTATTATTATTATTATTATTATTATTATTATTTCATTAATATTATTGATATACTTGTCTGGAATATAATTTTTTTCCCTATTAGGCATTTATTATGTATAATAACACAGGCCGACAAAATTAGACGAAACTCCAGTTCCTGAGACTAGAGTATATTTTTCCAAAGGTGTTTGGTGCGCTCAATCCTAATCTGAACTCAGAATTGCTCCATCACATCAGATTTTCGAGATATCCTAACCCAAAAATGCAAAAAACACGGTTTTTTTCGCTATATTCGGGATTATATTACCCCGCGAATTAATTTTTCTCCACAAAACTCGTTGCAGCATATAAAAGTACTACTCTTCCCCATCAAAATGCATTTTGATTTTTCCAGATTTTTTATTTTTTTCCGGAGAAATCATCTTTTTAATAGCAACATTGTTTGTTTGTTATCATACATGGTGTCCCGTTTTAATGTTCCAGGCTTCTTAATTTTTTTATGTCAACTTTTAGTAAAAGAAAAGTTTTGAAGGGGCAATAAAATGATATAATTGTGATTACCTTGGAAGATCATTTTGAATTTTGATCATTTCAAGGTCAATTTTAATTTTTTAAATGGGAACCCATATTTTTTATGACGTCATCATGTTTCCCCTAGCAAAAATATACAACTTTTATGCCAAAAATTTTTCTCGGTAATACTCCGTTCTTCAATACTTCATTGATAAAAGACATTACCCTCTTAATTCCCAAACAAGCATAAAGACAAATGAACCTAAGATAACATCAGGAGTCAAGTAAAAATCGATAAAATATATTACATTCTCAAATCCTAAAAGAATCAGAATTTAACATAACAGAAAGGCAAACGCAACAAACTCTTAACCAAATTGGTATGGTTGACAGGAAAAATATTAAGGAGTCTGGTACATTATCATCTATGATAATAAATAAACAATGTTGCTACTAGAAAGATGATTCTCCTGAGAAGAAATAAGATATCTGAAAAATTCAAAATGCATTTTGAAGGGGAAGAGTAGTACAGATGCAGCAACGAGTTGTGTGGAGGAAAATTAATTCGCGGTGTAATGTAATCCCGAATATAGCGAAAAATCGTGTTTTTTTTTTTTACATTTTTAGGTTAGGATATTTCGAAAATCTGATGTGATGGAATAATTCTGAGGTCGGATTTGGATTCAGTGCACCAAAAACCTTCAAAAAAGTATAGTCTGGTCTCAGGGTTTGGAAAATGTCGGCCTGTGTAGTCTATAATAAATGTCTCTTGAAATACATTCAAATAAATAGGGGTGGTTTCTTAAGTTGGGATTTTTTTTAAAACATTTGAACATATTAATATCTTGTCAACTGTAGCTTATATAAAAGTTGTTAAAAAACCGTTTAAGAAAGCACTCTACAATTCTTTGTAAACTGACCCCAGAGAAAGTGTTTTGAAATCACCACATTTTATTGTTCGCAGTTAGCATCTTATCATTAGTTGATTTGTTTTAATAAATAGTGCAACTTGTTAAAAAAAAAGTCCGAACACAGAGAAACGGTTAAGATTTCGAGTTTATTTTAAACTGTATTCTGTTCCAGTTCTAAGTTCGATACTTATTAAGCGCCACTGACTTTTTCTTTATTATAGTTTATTCAAAACTTGTTACTAATAAGCGATGCTATTAATATTTAACAAAGAAGTAAAGGACTATATAGGCTTGACAAAAAAATAAGTAATTTTAAGGGGATGTACCTAGTCATGGGGGTGAAAAAAAGCGTTTTTAGGATTTTTTTTAACAAAACCATTGATTATATCAATCAGGTTTTTATTTTATATAATAATACATAGCTTAAAATACAATTTGTGAAGTTTTAATGTACAAAAAAAATGGCGGCGCTACACCCATTCCCCTGCGACCCCGTTTTTTCAAGGAACATTGCGGTATGCACGATTACTGGGAGCTGAGTCATCTGAAATCAAAATTTTCAAAGAAATTAGTTGACTAGAGGATCAATTTTGTCTTTGAACGAAGGATTTAAAAAAATTGTCATTAAATGGCATTGATTTAAACAAAAAAGCGTTATCGCGTTTTATATTTTTGCCAATTAAAAATAATAAAGTTCTTGGTAAAATCAAAATTCCTTCGTTCAAAAATAAGCAATATGTATAGAGGAAATATGTACCAAATTTCATCAAAATCGGTTCAGTGATTTTTGAGATATCTTACACACCGCCAAGCGGTTTTCAAGAAAAAGTAGTTTCCGGAAAAACGAGTTTAAAGTTTTAGGTTTGAAAAATCAGGTTAATTAACCGGCAAGTTGATCTTGCACAATTAGTGTTCCGTACGTTCATTGCTTCTGAAATAAAAATTTTTGTTACGGAAATATAAAATTATCAGTGACTTCATAAAACACACCCCAAATGAGTTTTCAACAAAGTTTTTTTTCCGATCTTTACTGAAAACTGATTTTTGTTTTTTTTTTAAACACCTGTTAAATTATTAAAGGTAATGCACTCGTGATAATTTTCGTTCAGTTTACACCCCGTATAGAATATGCTAGAATTTTTTCAAAATTTTTAGATCAGTACTTTTCGAGATAGAGGGGGAACAGCAATTTTTCCCGATTTTTTCAAAATAATACAAAGAAAAGTGTGCACATGTAAGACATTATATATATTTTTGAACACGTGTTTTTACAAGCTTTCATTTGACACTCCACTCGATGACCCAATAAAAAATTTTTTTTTTCACTTCCGATATCACCCCCCAAAACAAACACCTTAAGTCAATATTTAACTTTCAAAACTACACGGCTCTAATGAGGCCATCAATTTCTATATTAGTACCAAATTTCAACTTTCTACGTCAAATAGTTTCGGAGAAACCGATGAACAGATACCGAAGTGATCTTATAAGTGTTCCATACGGAACATTAAAAAGCGTAATACAAAAATAAATTCCTACCTGTAAATGAATCATCGACTCCAAGGCCATATCTGAACCTTTATTAGCTATTAGAACATCTAGAATACTAATTTGTTCTTGTCTATGACGCATTCTAGCTACTTTTGTACTTTATAGCAATTTTCGATCAACTCGTTCTCCGTCCACTTTAGCTGCGTAATCATGTGCATTTCGGCCACAATCAACTGAATTGCTTCGAGTGAACTGTGACGAGTGAACTGTATAACGGTACTGAACAAACCCTCCGTTTTGAATATAGAACCTTAGAATAGCAGATATGAATGCTTCGTCCCTTCCGAAACGGACAATTGAATAATCTCTTTGTATTATATTATAGACTAGCCGGGCCCGCGGCTCCGCTCGCGTGGACTTGATTCACTACTATCGTCACTGCTTATTCCTTATGTTACCCAACGTAATAAAATATCTCCCATTATTTCTCCTTACCTCCCAATATTTTTCCTTATTTCCCATTATCTCTACATAATTTCCATTATCTAGGCTTATCTCTGCTAATCTCCCATTATTTCTCCTTATCTCCCATTATTTCTCCTTATCTCCCATTATCTCACCTTATTTCCCATTATCTAGGCTTATCTCGACTTATCTCCCATTATTTCTCCTTATGTCCCCTTTATTTCTCCTTATCTCCCATTATCTCACCATAACTCCCATTATTGAGACATATCTCTGCTTATCTCCCATTATCTCTCCTTATCTCCCATTATCTCTCCTTATCTCCCATTATTTATACTTATCTCCCATTATCTCACCTTATCTTCCATTATCGAGGCTTATCTCCCATTATTTCTCCTTATCTTCCATTATCTCACCTTATCTCCCATTATCTAGGCTTATATCGAATTATATAGAACATATGTATAAATTTATAAAAACACGTAAATCGGATAAGTGGTTCTCGAGTGATAAGCGCACTAACGGACAGACAGACAGACAGAGAGACGTTGCATTTTATATATATTGTATTCTTTGCTGCATGATATTGTTCCGTATTTAATACTTTAGGGAGTGTATTGCAAGAGAACGCGCTAGCGGCAAACTTTTCTCCGACTTGATTCACTAATATCGTCACTGCTTATTCCTTATGTCACCTAATAAAATATATCCTATAACCTGGCCAGAGAACATACATATGTTTAAAAAAAAGCACGTAAATCGGATAAGTGGTTCTCCAGTGATAAGCACACTAACGGACGGACAGACAGACAGACAGACAGACGGACAGAGATACATTGCATTTTATATATATTATAGATATTCTCTGCTACATAATATTGTTCCATATTTAATGGTTTGGACTGTGTATTGCAAGAGAACGCGCTAGCGGGAAACTTTGTCCGACTTCATTTACTGTTATTGTCACTGCTCATTCCTTATGCTACCTATCGTAATAAAATATAGCCTATAACCTGGCCGGAGAATATATGTATGTTTTTTAAAAAAAAAGTACGAAAATCGGATAAGTGGTTCTCCAGTGATAAGCGCACTAACGGACAGACAGACAGACAGAGATACGTTGCATTTTATATATATTATAGATGTAATAAAAATATATACCTATAACCTGGTCACAGAACATATGTATGAATTTAAAAAATCACGTAAATCGGATAAGTGGTTCTCGAGGGATAAGCGCATTAACAGGCAGACAGACAGACAGACAAACATTGCATTTTATATATATTATAGATATAGATTATTATTTTTATATTACCTGGCCAAAGAATATATGTATGAATTTAAAAAAAGACAGGTAAATCGTATAAGTGGTTCCCGCGTGATAAACGCACTAATGGACAGACAGACAGAGAGACATTGCATTTTATATATATTATAGATTATAGATTACAGATATTCTTTGCTACATAATATTGTTCCATATTTAATGGTTTAGGCTGTGTTTTGCAAAGGCACGCGCTAGCGGCAAACTTATTTCCGACATCATTCACTATTTTATGTCACTGCTCATTCCTTATGCTACTTATCGTAATAAAATATAGCCTATAACCTGGCCAGAGAACATATGTATGTTTTTAAAAAAAAAGTACGTAAATCGGATAAGTGGTTCTTTACTGATAGGCGCACTAACGGACAGACAGACAGACAGACAGAGAGACGTTGCATTTTATATATATTATAGAAGAAATAGTTTAAAATACATTCAAATCGAGTTAAGGTCTGCGAAGGCTGACCCGAGAGCAGCTGCTCGCTACCTGCTCCGAAAACTCCTACAAGCCGCCATTTCTTTTAAACTACTAACTTCGTCAATTTTTAACCGATTCTTATGAAACTTACAGAAAATATTCTTAAGTTATACTAAAAGAAAATGTAAAAATCGAAAAATCGAATTTTTTTACCAAGATGACTAGGTATATCCCCTTAAATGACGTTTGCTGCTTACGTATTTATTATTTTTATTGCAAAATATTCTTTATATAAATTATTCAAATGTAGGTAACGTACCAACTATTCCAGTTTATACTCTTTTTTTCACAATTTACGTTAAGCAATTTTAAAACACAAATAATTAAGTAATGACTTCTTTACATTGATTAATAAGTAGAAAAACATATCCTGCGTGTGTAAATAATTTCTAGTTAATAAATATAATAATTAACTGCAAAGTTACAAGTAAAAAAAATTATGTCGGAATTTATAAATTTAAATAATATCATATTAACGAGATAAAGGAATAAAATAAATATACGAGTATATTAATAAATAAACACTGTCAGCTAGATTCAGGAAGTAGGTCTAAAACTTAAACCCGATTTAGTTGTCATTTTATTTAAAACTTCTTGTTGTCCAGTTGATTTTTGTTTTTGATACTGTTAGACAAGGTGCCTAGTAAAAAAAAACAAATCGATAAAGAAAAAAAACGTGACTTTATCGTATACTAAACCTTTGAATTTTTTTAATAATATCACCTAAATATGATCCGTTACGTTCCGGTCACTTCTCTAAGCGAGTTGTAAAATTAATGATTTCGTGTCGAATATTTTCTTTTGATTGTTCTAGAGAGTGACAATTGTTACTGAACAATTTAGTTTCGAGATATCAGACACAAAAAAAAAATATCGGCGTCAAATCAGGGCTACGTGGAGGCCAACGTATGTCACCTTTTTTGGAAATCATTTTTTTTTTGGGAGAATTTTTCTAATGACTGATAATAATGTGTTTGAAGTGTGAAATATCGCCCAAACCAACTGAAAATAGGTTTTCTAGTTATAACCAACGAACATTTGGAAAAAGACAAATATAAATAAGTTCTCATTCATCTTTAGATAACGCTCCGAATTAACAATTGTACAAGGCGATTAATCCACGTGTTGACTTTTTGGGGGAATCTAGATGCTTTTGTTGCTTTAGTTTTCGATTTGTCGGGCTCCTATAACGGCAATTCTGTTTATTGACGTGGCCGTTAAGGCAAAAATGTGCCTTATTCGATAAGATATTAATAAATATCTATATCCACTATACCACCGACCATGCACACGGCCAGATAATACTATAGCAACAACACCAGTTGTTAGCTTCATATTCTGTTGTCGATTTTCAAGGAAAAAACACCACTAACTTAGTGCAGACAGCGTATCATAAAACGTATTTTAAGAGAGCTGACGGAATACCATTAGTATCATAGTACTCAAAAAATGGTCGAGAGCACTAACAGCAGTTTTGTGTAGACTTTTCAGCCTATCTTACAGCAAGGGGACATGGAAAAGGCTATCAATCAGCATCTTTTAAAATGCTTGAACATCGACTACTCATGCAAATATCCGCAGACAGCAGGAAGTCGTTCAGCTTAACAAAGACCTGGAAGAAATTCTGTCTTGGGGTGACAGTAACCAAGTAGAATTTAACCCGACAAAAACCCAGGTTGCATTTTTTCTAAAGTTAACGTTACTTAACCCCACATAGCTATGTCGAGGTAAAGTAAATCCCAAGATATAAGATCCTGCCTTTTTGCTTTTTCAGTGGGGCAATAAACGACCCTATTAAGATTTTGTGCATAGTTGCCAGGTATTACGATAAACGTATTTTTATTTGACCTGCTTTGTATACCGCCCTCACTCCCACCTGCAATCATATTGGATCTATTTTTACCTATATATTTACTACCTGGCAACCCGGTTTGGAGCCCTTTAAGTATTTGATAATATAGGCCTAATGACCACAGTTCCCCATTAAGATTCGAAAGATACTTTTTATTATTTTTATTTCTAGTTTTATTTACAACTTACAACGTAACGGTTCTATTTTAATTATGTGGCGTCCGTGGGAAAATTGCAATAGTGGCTATCGCAAGAGAAAACATTTATCACTTGACGCTAAACAAATAGTGAAAAATGTTTACGACAGTTTGGTAAAAAGAAATTTGAATAAAAAAAGTGCTTTGCAAGAAACCAGTGAACTAACAAAAACCCTAATTTCTACGATCAAGGGTATTGTAGGAAAACCATCACTCAGGAACAGTAAAAAACGGAAAGATTTTCAAATGCATCATGTAAACGATTGTGAAAAAGACGTCATCAGGAGAAAAATATATTCTATGTATAAAGTGCCGACACTAAACAAAATAAATGCAGGACGGGACCAATATACATTGTGGCCGATTAACCCTTCACAGAATTCTCTTAAAAATTGGATTCACGTTCCAAAAAGCAACAAAAGGTAAGTAGTGATGGAGTCACAAAGAGTACGAATCTTGCTACATTCTTATTTACAAGAAATTAAAAAGTATCGATTAGAGAATTGGCTAATAATTTACCCTGACGAAACATGGTTCGATGCTCATGACACTGTGCAAAAAGGGTGGGTTGACAGCAGTACAAAATGTCAGACTAACGCACCTTCAAATAAAGGTAAACGAATAACCATTTTGCATGCTGGATCTGAAAAGGGCTGGATTTCAAATTGTCTACTATTATCTGCAAAAAAACATAAAAGATTCTAGTTTTGACTATCACGAAGACACGACCGCAGAACTTTTTGAAAATTGGTTTCAAAATTCCCTTTTGCCAAATGTTCCCGAACAGAGTGTTATAGTTATGGACATGCAAGTTACCATAGTTGCCTACTAAATAAGGCTCCTAATGCAGCCAACACCAAATCGGAAATACAGGAAGATATGTTAGAAAGTGACATTTATTTTGACTTTAGTTATAAAAAAAGTGATCTTTTGGAAGTTTTGAAAGACTATAAATTGAAAAAGAAATATGTTTGTGATAGTATGGCTGCGAAAATGGGACACACTGTTTTGCGGCTTCCTCCGAATTATTGATTGATATTCAGTTGAACATATTTGGCATCAAGTTAAATCAAAAATAAGGGCACAAAATGTTTCTCCTACTTTAAGCGTGTCGGTGGTTGAATTAGTAAAAAAAGTTATAAATGTTATACCTTGTGAAAGATGGAAGAATTCCATTCAGCACGTTGTTAAAGTTGAAGATTCATATATTTAGGTAAATAATATAAAACCACTGATAATTACCTCAGCTGATGACAGTGCTAGTGAAACCGAGTTAGGCTTAAGTTAAAATATATCTTTATTTATACAATATGTCCCTTCTTGTAAACCCCATTCATTCAAACTGTATATTTGTACTTCTTATCCATTTGTTTTTACATGCATCTATAAATAAAGATCTGCAAAAACACTTATAATTTTATTTATTTGCATTAGAATAAAATTCTTAAGTCAGTCTCTGCAACCTATCATAAACAAAAGGTCGGAATTTTTATATTGCCCACTTAAAACGGCAAAAATCAGGCTCTTATATTTTGAGACAGGCTATACTCCGTTCATCTAGCATCGTCACTCAATTTGCTGGGCGTTAATTTGGAAGCAAATATGTCTTGGCATGAACATGTTGCAAGTATAGCAACAACAACGGAACATCGAAGAACTGTTGGCGATTTGGGTCTATTTTACAAGTTAAGCTTTTCAGTTTTTCCAGTCTTTTATATGGAGAACTTCATCTCTTCAGAATGGGATGTAACTGTGTTTCCCACCGAGTACAATTTACAGAGATTTAAGACCAACGTGAATCGCTTTTTTAGCACACGCGTCTGTCCTGGCGTTTTAGGGATTTCTCTGCAGCACGTGTGCTATGCTATAAAAAAATTTGAAATAGCTTTCGACATTTAATAATTAAAGTCGATCCACTAAGCAGCATCAGTTAGCTGGATCTTGTAAGGGTGCAGATATAAATCTTTATGAGAAATATGTTGTAACGAACTTTTGGGCCCATTTACAGCACTTGATCGTCTTTGCATTGAGAGGATTCTCGCGAAGTGACACACGCATTCCACCTTTGCATCGCTCCTTGATGTTCTTGGTTACACGGCCCGAGGTTTATTTAAAGTCTAATCAGTTTTTAAAAACTTCTGTAATCATTTTTTAATCAGCTGAATACTCGGAACTTCATTTATGATATGATAATGATATTAAATGCGAAGTTTTGTGTAGTACGAGTAGAACATTTCCTTTGTCTGGAAGGGTGTGTTCTGATGACTGTTTGGAAATTTTAATAGAATTAAAAAGGATGATATCAGATATAAAACCCTTTACTGTCTTTCGTAGCGTGTTGTCTTTTATCGTGCTTTTGTTCTAAAAGTATGCGTTAAGAGGTAACAAATAAAATTCAGTTGGAGAAGGTTTTAAAAAAAATACTTCACTAATTACCTTTTTAAACTTATTAAATTATTATATCTTGACTCTGAAAAACAGAATTATTAAAATAAACTTAGCATTTTTACTTTTAAGGGACATATTCTTAAAAAAAAAACCGGTCAAGTGCAAGTTTAACTTGCACAATTATTGTTCCGTACATTGATTGCTTTTAAAATAAAAAAAATTGTTACGGTGGTAGAAAACGATCAGTGACTTCACAAAACACACCCCAAAGGAGTTTTTAACAAAGTTTGTTTCCAATCTTTACTGAATACTGATGACCTTGAAATTTTTGTTTTTTTTATATACCAAATAAATTATTAAAGGTAATGCACCTGTGATAATTTTCGTTCAATCTACACCCCGTGGAGACTATTCCAAAAATTTTTGATCAGTACTTTTCGAAATAAAGTGTGGGACAGCGATTGTTTAAAAATAATACAAAGAAAAGTGAGCCCAAGTATTACATTATATATATATATATATATATATATATATATATATATATATATATATATATATATATATATATATATATTACTTGTGTTTTCTCAAGCTTTCATTTGACACCACACTGGATGACCTAGTAAAAAAAATTTTTTCTTCACTTCCGATTTCACCCCCCAAAACTAACCCCTTAAGTCAAAATTTAACTTTCAAAACTACACGGCACTGATGAGGCCATCAATGCTTATATTATTACCAAATTTCAACTTCCTATGACAAATAGTTTCGGAGAAAATTGGGTGTGACAGACAGACAGACAGACGGACAAACAGACACCGAAATCATCTTATAAGTGTTCCGTGCGGAACACTAAAAATCACCTGCATCTTTTTCGTTTCTCCTTGTTTTGGGATCTTTAGGTCACGAAAAACATCATTGCCAGTATCCATCGGTTTGTCGGTCTGTCGTGGCAATAATTCTAGAACGATAAGAGATATTGATATCAAATTTAATACACAGATGATAATTAAATCGGATAAGGAACCTATAATTTTGGAAAAAATATCACTTGAGGGGTGCTACATTTTGGTACATCATTTGTTATATAGTTCCAACTGTATTTTATCTAATTTTCAGTTATATATTGAACAAATTTTAAGTATTTATTGATAGTTAAACCTATACGGGTGGAGGAGGGAGTTAGATGAGAGTAACTTTATGTAACACGTAGGCTGAAAAGTTTTTGGTCTGACACATAGATGTCGCCCTTTTCAAAAAATCCATATGATTTTTAGGAAGTACCAACCTTCAAATGATTAGTGTGAACATTTCATGACATTTCGACGATTAGTTTACAAGTTACAGTGGTTTTAGTGACGCTACTTTTGATATTTTCAAAACAAACAAAATCGAATTCCATCTGTTGATTAAATACTGTTTTTTGATGGGAAAAAATACCGTTCAAGCAAAGCAATGGCTTGATAAGTGTTACAGGGACATTGCCCCTGGAAAATCACTCATCATTTACTGGTACGCTGAATTTAAACCCGGTCGTACGGATACAAATGATGCTGAACTCTGGACGCCCAAATGAGATGGTTACACCGGAAAACATTAAAAAAAATCCACAAAATTGTTTTGGATGACCGTAAAGTGAAATTGCGTGAGATAGCTAACATCTTCAAAATATCAAAAGAATGTGTTGGTCATAATTTACATGAACATTCGGGCATGAGAAAACTCTGTTCCAACTGGGTAGATATCGCGTTTGCTCACAGTGGACCAAAAACAACAACGTGTTGATGATTCTGAGCGCTGTTTGGACCTGTTTAAGCGCAATAAAAAGGATTTTTTCATGCGATTTGTGAAAATGGATGAAACATGGATCCACCGCTACATACCGGAGTCAAATCGGCAGTCAGCTGAGAGGACAGCAGCCGGTGAAAGCCGCCCGAAGCGACCAAAGACACAATAGTTGGCTGGGAAGGTTTTGGCCTCTGTATTTTATGATGCGCATGGAATAATTTTCATCGAATTTGCTGAGAAGGAGAGGAACCATCAATAGTGAATATTATATAAAGTTATTGGTGCGTTCGAAGGCAGAAATCGCAAAGAGACGGCCCCAAATGAACAAGAAAAAAGTGCTCCTTCATCAAGACAATGCACCGTCTCACAAGTCAATGGTTACGATAGCAAAATTACATGAATTAAAGTTGCTTCCTTATCTATCGTATAGTGACTATTATCTATTCGCAGAGCTAAAAAAATGCTCGCGGGAAAGAGATTTGGCTCTAGTGAAGAAGTTATCGCCGAAACTGAGGCCTATTTTGAAGGCAAACACAAAACCTTCTACAAGAAAGGTATAGAAATGATAGAAAAGCGTTGAACTGATTGTATCGCCCTTGAAGGAGAGTATATTGTTGGATAAAGTCGAGTTTTGCAAAAAAGAATGTGTTTTAAGTAGCTAGACCAAAAACTTTTCAGCCTAGGTGTTATATATCTTTTTCAAGGTTTTTTGAGTGTAAGACTCTGAAAATCACGTTTTTTTTTTTTTTATTTTCTAATTTTGACTAAAATAGTATGTAGAGCAGGTCCCGGGGGCCGCATCCGGCCCCCGGGACGTATCAATAAGGCCCGCGATCGCAATGAAGAATCATAATTTTTAACAACCGTATATTATATCCTATATAATTAAATAAATAAAATGTTATAATAATTCAGTACATTTTTTTTTATTTGAATCTGGCCCGCCTACACATTCTAAATTTAATATATGGCCCTCTGCAAAATTGAGTTTGACACCTCTGATGTAGAGGATACTGAAATGTGATTAATGGAGAGGCTATATCATACCATTATTTGATCAACATTTGACTAACAAATATAATAATAAAAGCCTAAATAAAAACGTATTAAACTACTTTGGCTCCAAGAGCACCATTTTACCTGCTGTAAAAATGTATTGTCAGTTGTAAATATTTCTTAAAACTTTCTCATGCTCCATTTTTTAAAATTATTTATTATGTTCAAAAACCAAGATGACCAATCTTTCTATGAAAAATACGCGCGCTGTTGCCATCTAATTTTTTTCCTATTTTATTGGTCTTACGAACTTAGCGTGTTAGCCATGAGCTTGTATATTTTTAACATCTGGGACGTCATAATACTCAGTCGCTAGCGCCCGAATCTAACCAGAGACCACCGGTACAATTGGCAGGCACTTGCCTTCTATTAAAGTTTTTGTTGTTTTAAGTTGGTGAAACTGTAGATGCGGCCATTAGCGTAGTGGTTAATGTGTCTGACTTCTATGCCGTAGACCCGAGTGCGAATCTTTGCTCGGAAAAAATAGAATAAGTTTAAAAAAACCGGTCAAGTGCAAGTTGAACTTGCACAATTAGTGTTCCGTACGTTGATTGTTTTTAAAATAAAAATTTTTGTTAGGGTGGTATAAAATGATCAGTGACTTCACAAAACACACCCCAAATGAGTTTTCAACAAAGTTTGTTTCCAATCTTTACTAAAAACTGGTGACTTTGAAATTTTGTTTTTTTTTATATACCAAATAAATTATTAAAGGTAATGCACTCGTGATAATTTTCGTTCAATCTATACCCCGTGGAGAATATTCCAGCATTTTTTCAAAATTTTTTGATCAGTACTTTTCGAGATAAGGTAGGGGACAGCGATTTTTTAAAAGTAATACGAAGAAAAGTGTGCGCAAGTATTACATTATATATATATATATATATATATATATATATATATATATATATATATACATATATATATACATATATATATATATATATATATATATATATATATATATATATATATATATATATTTTACTCGTGTTTTCACAAGCTTTCATTTGACACCACACTCGATGACCTAGTAAAAAAAATTTTTTTCACTTCCGATTTCACCCCTCACAATGAACCCCTTAAGTCAAAATTTATGTTACGGTGGTATAAAATGATCAGTGACTTCACAAAACACACCCCAAATGAGTTTTCAACAAAGTTTGTTTCCAATCTTTACTGAAATCTGATGACCTTGAAATTTTTGTTTTTTTTATGTACCATATAAATTATTAAAGGTAATGCACTCGTGATAATTTTCGTTCAATCTACACCCCGTGGAGAATATTCCAGAATTTTTTCGAAATTTTTTGATAAGTGCTTTTCGAGATAAGGCCCGGGACAGCGATTTTTCGCGAATTTTTAAAAATAATACAAAGAAAAGTGCGCGCAAGTATAATATTATATATACATTTTTTACTCGTGTTTTCACAAGCTTTCATTTGACACCACACTCGATGATCTAGTAAAAAAAATTTTTTTTCACTTCCGACTTCACCCCCCAAAACTAACCCCTTAAGTTAAAATTTAATTCTCAAAACTACATGGCTCTGATGAGGCCATCAATTCCTATATTATTACCAAATTTCACCTTTCTATGTCAAATAGTTTCGGAGAAAATCGGTGTGTGACAGACAGACAGACAGACAGACAGACAGACAGACATACAGACAGACAGACAGACAGACAGACAGACAGACACCGAAGTGATCTTATAAGTGTTCCGTACGGAACACTAAAAATACAATGTGATGGTCGCCTCTCTCGGGAAGGCAATGGCAAACCACCCATAGTATCACGCCTAGTAAAGCCCTCTCACTTTGGCCTTTCGGAACTGGCAATAAACTGCAGGTTCCCTTTGTCTTTGGCACACTTAAAAAAGCACCAATCACAGGAAAAGGCGAAAGAGTCGCCTAACGTCCGTTTCGGATATGGCACTTCAAGAAAAGGCAGAAACTGTTATGAACTTCTGACAAAAAATCTCATTATATTTGCTTCATAAAGTTAGAATTACAAGCGTGTTCTCTAAAAGTGAACATTTGTGTTGCCGACTAGAACAAAGAATTTGCAGTAAATTTGGACTCAAAAATGAAATTTCTTGTACTGACACGTTAATAATACTGTGCAACATTTTCGAGGTAATCGAATGTAAACTAAATTCTGACTTCAGTTTCTGGAAGGGCCCACCCAAACTAGCAAAACCCTATTTGGGTTTTGATAGTTTAGTTTGAATTTTTTTTGCCATCATCAATTTTTTTGCTCGAGCTTTGGTTTTACACGGCTATATCTCGTAAATTATTGGGAATTTCTCAATGCAATCTTCAGACGAAATGTTTTTCACACCAAAATACACAATTTTTGTGAACATGTCGAGGCTAGATTTTCACTCTTTCGGGGTGTTTTTAGTGCAGAAAGCCCGAAAAAATGCAATTTTTTCACTCACTCAACTCACAAACCGTGCATATTTTAGCATAACTGTCTTCGACAAAAATGTTCTCTGCCTCAACACGAGTAACTTTGCTGAACATTGCAATAACCTACAATCGATCCTTATAGTTCTTTTGGCCGTTGTAGGGAATTTCACACTAAAATTTCAGCTTTTTTCAGGTTTTACGTTCAAGAAACTGGTTTTTAGCTCACTTTTGAATGTTTACTAACCATTAGCATCTATTTTTGGAAAAGAAATTGAAAAAAATATATTTTTGTTTGTAAACTGCTATGGTACACACACACACACGTTGGAATAAATACACACACATTTGAACGGGGAATCGCTTGTGTGTAGTATGGAATTGACGCGCACTGTGCTAGTATTGGTACATTACCATATATCTAACACGTGCGCACGTTAAGTATAAGGCACTGTACCAATACTAGCACAGTGCGCGCCAATTCCATACTAGTGTTGGTATAGATTGTTGCACAGTAGAAACTTAGTACTTAAACGTTATCAATTTTTCGTGTGTGTATACGTGTGTTTAAAATTGATTATACGTTTTTTGCCTTTTTTTTAAATTTTGAATTTTCAATAGCTTTATAAAATGGATAAAAATTTGCGAAATAAACTTCAACACAAAAGAAGATATATTTGCTGATGAAAGCTGAAATTTTGGTGTGAAATGTACTATTTGGTGGCGAAATTCCTTACAACGGCCAAAAGAACTATAAGGATCGTTTGTAGGTTATTGCAATGTTCAGCAAAGTTACTCGTGTTGATGCAGAGAACATTTTTGTCGAAGACAGTTATGCTAAAATATGCACGGTTTGTGAGTTACGGTCGAAAATGTGAAAAAATGGCATTTTTTCGGGCTTTCTGCACTAAAAACACCCCGAAAGAGTGAAAATCTGGCCTCGACATGTTCACAAAAATTGTGTATTTTGGTGTGAAGAATATTTCGTCTGAAGATTGCATTGAGAAATTCACAATAATTTACGAGATATAGCCGTGCAAAACCAAAGCTCGAGCAAAAAAATTGATGATGGCAAAAAAAATTTGAACTAAACTATCAAACCCCAAATAGGGTTTTGCTAGTTTGGGTGGGCACTTCCAGAAACTAAAGTCAGAATTTAGTTTACATTTTATGTGTTGCACTGTGTAATATTAGAAAAGTGTTACCGTGACGCATGTTTATCAAGATCGAACATTTTCGAAGGATAAAAATGGTTTACAGAGGATAGAAAAGCAGTTAAAGATGAATTGCGTGTTGAACGACCATCCATTGCAACCACAGAAGAAAACATCCAATCCACAAAATTAAAGATTTTATATTCAGTGATCGATATTTGTGTGTTAGAGACCTTGTAGGCCTTAATAAAATGTCAGTTGGATTAATGCAAAAGAGGAACCAAAACCGGGAATAAACACATTAAAGTCTGTTAAAATCCAAAGTCATAGCCTAATAAGCCCAGAAGTTATAATACATGAACAGGCACAATTAACTGCTCCACCAAAAAATCAAGGTTATGTTAATTGTTTTCTTTGATTACCGTGGTGTTCGGCACGAACAGTTAATTTTGATTGACCGAACAGTAAATAAGGAGTATTATTTAAGCTTTTTGCGTCGTGTACGTGACTTATTTCATAAAAAAAATGGCTTGAATTATATGGCAGAACAATTCATGCATTTTCCCTCGCGACAATGCAATCGATATGAATAACTTTTTAAATACAAATGAAACGATGACAATCTGAAATTACCATCCCGTGGACACCGTTTTGAATCTATTCAAGCTATAAAAGAGAATTCGCTGGCTGCCTTGAAAACAATAGCGTTAATCGAATTGAGCAAGTGTTTTGAAGATAGGAGAAAACGATATTAGCATACGTGTATTATAGTGGAAGGAGATTACTTTGAAGGGAATCAAATAGATTTGTACGAATAAATTAATAGTTTGTGTTTAATTTAATTAGTCCCCTAAATTTTTAAATATAGGCGTATATCTCACCTATTATTTATGATACCGATTCAACTTACATTTGCGAACTATTTGATATAGAATGTTGAAATTTGGTACAAATATAGGAACTGGTGGGCCAATCAGAGTCGTGTATAGTTTTGAAAGTTAAATTTTGACTTAAGGAGTTAGTTTTGGAGGGTGAAATCAGAAGTGATTTTTTTTTACCAGGTCATTTAGTGGGGTATCCAATAAAAATTTGTGAAAACACGAGTTCAAATACACACATACACTGCCGTCAGAAAGTATTTGCCCACCTAGTTATTTCAGTCCCAAGACAACAAAAACCCAGATAATATATATATTTTTTAATTTTAATGAATTATTATTTATTTTCACATTATTTACAGTCTAGAAAATCAGAAAAATATTCATGATTTTTCAGGATTTTTCTTATCTATGTGACCTCCTTTGTTTTTAAGTACCGTTTTACAGAGTTTCGGCATTCTGTCCAGTAGTTTCTTCGGTTATTTTAACCTATTCTGCTTGTAAAAGTTCCCACAAGTGATTTTCTGATGGATTGAGTTTTCGAGCACACCTGTCCAAATGGTCCCACAGCAATTCCATGGGGTTCAAGTCGGGTGATTGTGGAGGCCAAGTCATCACTTCCACGACGTCATCGGATTTCCATTGGTCCAAAGTTCTCTAATTTTTTTAGCAGAATGTTTAGGGTCGTTGTCATGCTGAAAAATAAATTTCCCCTGAAAAATATCTCTTCCAGAAGGAAGCATTTGAGTTAACAAAATTTCTTGATACTGTTCTTTTCGCATGATTCCTTTTATTCTAAAGATTTTTCCAACTTTACCGTTGCCAAAACAGCCCCTAAACCATTACTGAACCTACACCATGTTTTACTTTTACAGGCTTCCAACATCCCTCTCTTCAGCTGACCGCCGCACGTAAACTCGTCAATTTGAACCGAAAATTTCGAATTTAGATTTGTCACTCCAAAGGACGGAATCCCATTGTTCTGATGTCCAATTTTCATGTTATCGGGCCCATTCCAATCGTTTACGTTTATTCACTTGCCTAAGAAGTGGTTTCCTCGCTGCAACTCTCCAGTGTAATCCACCTTCTGCTAATCTGTTCTTCACGGTTGTCACGCTGATGGGGATGGGCCGCTCCTGGTTTACTTGAGCCGTGATTTCTGGTGGGGTTAGGCAGCGATTACATCTGCTGGACATTGTTATAGCTCTGTTTTCAGCGGGAGTCGTTTTTCGAGGCCTTCCTGAACGTTTTTTGATTGAGAATTCCATGTCCCGCAGAAAATTTTTTACGATGTAGTCCACCATTCTCCTTGGCATCCGCATATCACTGGCGATTTGTCGACTCGAGTGTCCAACCATTTTGATGTCTCGCAATTATCAGAGCCCGATTTCAACGGAAACTTCTTTCGAAATTAGTTGTAATGATTGCGATAGAAAGTATATTGGGCAAACTAAAAGGTCCAATAAAACATGATTTAAAGAATATTTAGCGCATTTAAAATATAGTAGAACAGAAAAATCTAGCATTGTCGAACGTGCCCTTGAAGCTGATCATACTGTAATATTAGATAATCTAAGGTTAATAAAAAATGGAGCTGATAGGAGATTATTGAACGCATACGAAAGTATGGAAATGAGAAAATGTAAAAGTAGTTTAAATAAAGAGAGGGCCTATTCCTTATAGTCCCCTCTAGTGGTTAATTGACCGGAACTAATGGCCTCGCCTATGCCATTAGTTCGGCTGAGTAATTCAGGTGTTAGGCTAATTATAAATAAGGTAAGTAGTGATACGCGCGTTGAGTGCAAAAATAAAATGTTTGGTGTAGTGGTGATATATACTGAGTAGTGTCATTGTGCCAAAGATTCCGTATTCCTAACATAAATTGCATATAAATAACTCACCAATTTGTCCTGTAGTTTCTTACATAACAGCTCCAGCTTTTTCTTTATCAAATAAATTGGTTGAGGTTTTGACACAATATTGTAAATTCAGATCTAAATATAGTATAAAAAATAGTAATGGATCAATATCAAAAATTCATCCGTTAACTCTACCAAGTAACTCCAAATTTATATCTTTCGATGTACAGAACATTTTTCCAGGTATACCACCGTCAGACGCTATAATTTTGGTTCAAAGATTACTTTAAAAAAATAATGTTCACCCAATAGTTAAATCAGAAATATTAGACATCTTAACATTGTGTTTGGACCAGAATTATTTCGAATTCAACGATAAGATTTATGTAAGTAGGAAAGGTTTAATAACGAGAAACCCTCTTAATTCAAATTTATCTGAAATTTTCATGGGCAATTTAGAAGAAAAAATCTGTAAATCTCATCTACAGGGTGTCCCAGTATTCCGTGTACATAGAGTTTCTGTGGATTTCTGGGATTAAAATATGACTATTTAACCCAACAGGGTCTCAAAGTTATACTTTTATTTTAGTTTTTCTTAAGTAGCTTTCTTAATAATTGTACTATTTGTACAAGATTCAATGCTAAGGGGTTTTTGAGATGAAAAATCGAAATCAGCTCATAGTTTTGTTGTAAATTATAGGGGGGGGCGCCACTTATTGCACTGTGTATACTTTTAAATTGTCATAATTTTTTTATACCACTCTGTATTTTTAATTAAATATTCGTATTCTCCGCCTTCTCCTATCTCAAAAAGCTCTCTTGGTAAATGTTGCTCCGAGCAACAGTTTCTGAGATAGTGGGATGTTTGTTTCCATTTTTTAATTCCATTGTCAAATTCGCAAAGGCGAATTTTTGGGCTAAGGTAAGTTGGGTTAAATGGTCATATTTTCATCCCAGAAATCCACAGTAACTTATGTACACGGAATACTGGGCCACTCTGTATTTAAAAACTTCTTTTTTTGGTACCGTTATGTAGATGATATATTGACATGCTTTACCGGTACAGATCGACAATTAAAACTCTTTCTAGATTATATTAACCAACTACATAATAATATTACTTTTATGACAGAAATAGAAAGAAATAAATCGAATAATTTCCTAGATTTAAAAATAACAAACAAAATGAATCAACATGATTTTGAAATCTTCCATAAACCAACATACTCAGATATAACTGTACACGCTAATTCTAACCATTCGTTCACACATAAAATTTCAGCTTATAATTGTTTCAACCATAGACTAATAAATACACCATTAACTGCAGAAAATTTTCTGAAAGAATTAAATATTATAAAACCAATTAGTATAAACACTGGGTACAGGAGTGACTTTGTCGATAATGTTTTAATGAAAAAACAATTTAAAAAAGCGATAGGGCTTGTGTACCCGCATAAACAACTGAAGAGAGATAAGTTTCAGTTATTCCGGTAAATTGACCAATAAAATTCAATATTTTTTTCATAAAAATCATGTAAACATTCCCTTCTGTACCAATAACACAATAGCTTGACATATTAAAAATAATAAAAGCAAAACAAAATAACCGGTCAAGTGCAAGTTGGACTTGCGCATGTAGTGTTCCGTACGTTGATTACTGGATTACTGGTTATGGAAATATAAAATGATCAGTGACTTCACAAAACACATCCCAAATGAGTTTTCAACAAAGTTTTTTTCCGATCTTTACTGAAAACTGATGCTCTTAAAATTTTTGTTTTTTTTTTGTATACCAGATAAATTATTAAAGGTAATTACTTTTCGAGATAAGGGGGGCAGCGATTTTTCACACTGCTCTGATGAGGCCCTCAATTCCTATATTAGTGCTAACTTTCAACTTTCTATGTCAAATAGTTTCGGAGAAAATCAGGTGTGACAAACAGACGGACAGAGACAGATAGACGGACACTGAAGTCATCTTATAAGTGTTCCGTACGGGAACTCTAAAAAAAGAAACTAAACGAATTATGCCGTGGCACTTGTAATAAAACCTATATAGGACAAACAGATCTTTTTATAAAAGAATAAAGGAACATAAACAAAGTTATAGAATCTTTGATTGTGTTAGCCGATACTTGTTGGAAATTCATAATAAAATTATATAAAAACAACACTATGTTTTAATTTCCAATATATTTAAAGTCACTTGACAATTGTTTCACCATACAATGGCTTCTTCAGAAGTAAATAGGAAAGAAAAATATTTGGTAGTAAACCTGAACTAATAAAGATTAAATAAGGGTGAATGGTTTAAGTCTACCTGTTCGTTTAGTAATTGATTGGAGTTTTTCGGTTTGTTAATTTCAAGACATTCAAGCAAATTTAATTTTTTAGATTTATTTTCTACATGTAGGATTTTTAACGTATCATCAAAATTATGGGATTCGTTTATTATATGGGTTGCGTAATGTGAATTGTTCTTATTTTTTAAATAACTATGTTTATGTTCTTTAATGCGAGTTTCAAAAGATCTACCAGTTTGTCCTACGTAGGTTTTAGTACAAGATCCACAATTTAATAAATAAACTCCCGATTTTAAGGAATTCTTAGATTTGGTTTTGTTATTCAAAATTATACTCCCTAAGGAATTACTGGTTTTGAATGCTATTTTATTGTTCTTTTTTATTAAATGTTTGGAAATTGTTCTAGTTATTTTCCCTGTGTATGTGAGTTTACTAAATTTTTCCTTTTTTTTTTCATTAATTGTGGGATAAATTAGAGATATTGCTTGTTTAAAGGATTTTTTTTTCAAGATATTATCTATAATGTTGGGGTCATATCCATTATTAATTGCTATTTGTTTGATTATGTTGAATTCTTTGTTAAAATTAATTTTAGTCATAGGGATATGTAACAATCTATGTATGAAAGAGTTAAAAGCTGCCATTTTGTGAGGATACGGGTGGGATGAGCTATTGTGTATGACTGTGCCAGTATGTGAAGGTTTGTGAAAAATCGAGAAATCGTGTTTATTGTTCACTTTTGATATAGATATGTCTAAGAAATTTATAGAGTTATTGGTTTCTAATTCTATGGTAAATTTAATATTAGGATGCAAATTATTTAGGAAGTTAAGGAGGATTGTTAGTTGTCTATCTGTTCCCGTGAAACAGGAAATGATATCGTCAACATATCTATACCAGTAAACAATATTTTTGCTTACCGCGTTTTTATGAATTTTTAGTTCTAAATGATCCATGAAAATTTCCGCTAGTAACGGACTTAAAGGATTACCCGTTATTAGACCTTCTTTAGATGTATAAAAGTTGTTGTTGAATTCTTACTTACGACGTGCTTGGATAAAAACTATTTTGAATTCAACGACAACTTTTATACATCTAAAGAAGGTCCATAGAATTAGAAACCAATAACTCTATAAATTTCTTAGACATATCTATATCAAAAGTGAACAATAAACACGATTTCTCGATTTTTCACAAACCTTCACATACTGACACAGTCATACACAATAGCTCATCCCACCCGTATCCTCACAAAATGGCAGCTTTTAACTCTTTCATACATAGATTGTTACATATCCCTATGACTAAAACTAATTTTAACGAAGAATTCAACATAATCAAACAAATAGCAATTAATAATGGATATGACCCCAACATTATAGATAATATCTTGAATAAAAAATCATTTAAATAAGCAATATCTCTAATTTATCCCACAATTAATGACAAAAAAGGAAAATTTTGTACACTCACATACACAGGGAAAATAACTAGAACAATTTCCAAACATTTAATAAAAAAGAACAATAAAATAGCATTCAAAACCAGTAATTCCTTAGGGAGTATAATTTTAAATAACAAAACTAAATCTAAGAATTCCTTACAATCAGGAGTTTATTTATTAAATTGTGGATCTTGTACTAAAACCTACGTAGGACAAACTGGTAGATCTTTTGAAACTCGCATTAAAGAACATAAACATAGTTATTTAAAAAATAAAAACAATTCACATTACGCAACCCATATAATAAACGAATTAACAAACCGAAAAACTCCAATCAATTACTAAACGAACAGGTAGACTTAAACCATTCACCCTTACTTAATCTTTATTAGTTCTCGGAAATAGTACCACAGATTTGCATTCTTAAAATAATTCTGTCTGTAAATAATATAATAAAATGATTAGCATAATCTTAGGTAATTAAAGATAGTTTTAAGCACTATTTAACCAGGATTACTACCAAATATTTTTCTTTCCTATTTACTTCTGAAGAAGCCATTGTATGGTTAAACAATTGTCAAGTGACTTTAAATATATTGGAAATTAAAACATAGTGTTGTTTTTATATAATTTTAAAGTTATAGAATGAAAAATAACATCTCACTACGCTAAAAACAGATGAAAATTGTACTTTCAATTAAGATTTCAGAATTTTGCGCATTGAAAAAAAAGGGAAATTACTAAATTGCCTAGAGCAGGTAGAGATTAACCAGAAAAAAATCCTCAGGTTTGTTACGCAACGATCAATTGGATGGAATTGGATTTGTTGAATTTGTTTTAGGTATTATGTTGAATATTGTTAATTAATTTAGACCTTATAACCAGGTAATTTATATAGTTTGTAACATATTTTGTAGTTATTTACATCTTGCTCCAGAAGAAGACAATAGTGTATCGAAACAATTGTCAACTCTGATACAATAAACATAAGTGGTGATTTTAAATAGTTGTTTAAATTTTCGTTCCTAGTTATTATGTATCTCCATAAAGAAACGGCAAGTTAGTGCAACATTTATATTTCTATAGCAACATAAATTTGATGTAGAAATCCGGCACTAGTATTTTAAAATAACCTTTATGGCCCCTTTTATTTTTATACTTACATCAGAAATCCAGTTTCCTGCGACATTATGAAATCCCAATTTTAGTTCCTCCTGATTTGTGTGCATACGCCCTTGTGTTCACAGTGCGTTTTTGTTTTAAAAATAGTCACTGTATTTGCTTGCTGGTCTAAATATTTTGCATAGTTTGTCTTGTGTTTAATTCTGTCCCGTTGGGCGTTGCAAAACAGTGTGTGAAATGTAGAGTAAGGCAAGGTATGTGACATAATATTACTATAATTGTTTATAGTCGTATAAGTAAGGAACGTGGTTTGTACTTAGCGAAAGAATGTAAGAATTATACATGGTGGTTCTAATAGATTTTCTTTGAGCTGTAATATATTTAGTTTGTTTATTTACGTTTATGAAAAATTATTGCCTCTCACAAGCAGGATCTTTGTTATACGGAAAATATTACATTGAGCCTTATAAAGCTAACATATTTCTCAATGCACGGGTTTTTTTTTTGTAATTTCGTGATTTACTTAACACCTAAAAAGCAAAGATAACGCAAGTTTGATTGAGATAATAACCTTCTATATTTTTACGATGCAATTTTTCACCGAATTTTATACAGTCGGCCAAGTAGAGAGGTGTCGCGCATTGTTTATCAAAAAATGTATTTATTTAAAGGTTTTTAACAACATTCGACAGTAAAGGATTGTCATTAAAATTCAGTAGCTCGTCCAGTCCAGCGTCGATGATCGCCTGGCGTCTTCGGGGCATACTTTCGACGAGATTTTCCGCATAGTCTTGGGGTAAATGTTTACAAATTGCCAAATTTGCCGTGACAGCTGCTTTACTGTGTACACTTTTTTACGACGAAGCTTCTGCTTGATGTATACCCACACGTTCTCGATTGGGTTTGCATCGAGCGACTGGGATGGCCAATCTAGTATGGCGATACCGGATTCCCCTTTCCACTGGCTACACGTTTTACTCCGATGTTTGGGGTCGTTATCCTCTTGAAGCATCCATTCCTCATTTTAATCAACAAGCCACTGTTTGACAGCACGTACAATGCCTTTTTGTAAAGCATTTTTTAGAAAAAATTACATCACTTCAGTCTCGATTTATATTTTTTTCTGCCCATGCGAATCGTTTCTCTGTTTTTCGCTCAGCCTTGGTTTCTTGGTTGTACTCGGCTACTTCAAATTGTTAGCCCTGAGATGAGTGCGAATCGTTTCGTATGCTATATCCAAACCTTTCTGCTCTAGTTTTTGTGCACCTGGACGCAAAGTTAATTGAGGATTTCGGGAAAATATGTTAATAATCATTTTTTCGACATTGTGCGACACTTTTCCTCTCGGACCACGTTCTGGTAGATCATCAACATTTTTTAACTGAGAGGATCGTTTCATCCACTTATTAACGAATGCCGTCGACTTGCTTACATACTTAACAGCCTCTGTAGGCGTCATTTTCGTACCTTTTATTCGATAATGTAGTATTTAACCGTGTTCGATAATGTACTCTTTAACCATAAATAAAGTTAGAAATGCCGCAAAGCATTGGTTATTGAGGTGCCAATAATAACCTTAAAAAAGGGAATTTCTTTTACCGACTACAAATTAAGTTCTTATTCGACCGTACATATTTAATTTTTTTATTTAACCAATTTTTAATGAATAAACTCAAAAATGCGAAAACTGCCTCGAGAAAACAGAACGAGATTTAATACGTCACAATATTAAGTATGTAGCTAAACCAAGTACTAACGGATATTTGGTCTGCAAAACTGGCCAAAAGTCGAAATAAAAAATACTTGCGCACGAATAAATAAACATTGTCAGCGCAAAGTATGAGACATCATATGTTACCGTTTATTGTTGCTTTATTTCTTCATATCGTCCAGAGCATTATTTTCAACTCGGTCGTTATCAACGTGCACGTCGATATGTCTGTGAAAAATTATTTACATTGAGAGAGTTTGTTATAAAAGCGTTTCCAAGTACAGTGAAGTCCGTTTATATCGAACTCCAAAAAATCCCTAAAAATGGTTCGCTATATCCGAAGTTCGTTACAAACAGTAAACAAAATCTAATATCATTTTTCACTACTTTTGTATTTAGATTAGGAGCTAATGCTTAGAAAAATGAATAATAATAGTAAATAACTATTAAATTAAAAGAAAACGTTCAAAGAAAAATAAAACAAGTCAAACTAAAAAATATTATTTTTGTATGGTGGTACATATACGAGTATAAACGAAAACATTAAAATACGTAGTTTATACAATAAAATCAGTAATTTTCGTTTGTACAATTTTACTTGAAAAAGAAATGGTGTTTATATAATTGTCAAGGTCACAAAAACTACTCCATATATGTTCAGGAACTTTACGAGATTCCAAAAAATTGCAAGTTTCAGTCATTTTCTTAGCCATTTCTGAAATGGATGGAACATAAATATTATCTCCTTCTCCAAGCTCGCCTTCGTCATCATTATCGCTTAAAATCTTTACAGAAGTCACTGATGTCATAATTTGATCATCAGTTAATATTTCTCTCGTCATTAATTCATTATCAGCACTTACATGTTCTTCAAAATTAAAGTGATTAAACATCTTTTTAATCTCAATTTCCACTGTACTTTGTTGAATGTCAGCATTGTAAACAAATTCTAGACAATCAGTAGGATCTTCTCGATGTTTTCCCACTGAATCAACGGTAGCTCATCATCAGAGTCATATCTATATTCCTTCCTTAAAAATCCACCATGCTTAAAACAGTTTGCAATGGTGTCTTTGCACTTGTGTTTGGAGAGATAAAAACCAATTTTATTTGCTGTAGATCAACTTGAGGGTG
This sequence comes from Pachyrhynchus sulphureomaculatus, assembly GCA_019049505.1. Classification (NCBI taxonomy): domain Eukaryota; kingdom Metazoa; phylum Arthropoda; class Insecta; order Coleoptera; family Curculionidae; genus Pachyrhynchus; species Pachyrhynchus sulphureomaculatus. The sequence continues at coordinate 67,523,454 of CM032456.1, forward strand.
CCCTGGACAGTTGTCAATCAAAAGTAATATTTTTCTGATTGTGAATTTTAATTCTTTGTCCCATTCGATCGTTTTTAGAAATTTCCGATGTCATCCAGGCTTTACTGTTTGATTTGTACTTTACGCGTAAATGTTTGTTTTTAAAACACCTGGGATTGGCGGACTTTCCTATCACGAAAATTTTCTTTTGTCTGTTCCAGACATATTTGCGGTTACCAGCAGGGTAATCCTAACTTTTAATAAGCACAATTCTCTCCGACAAACTTTAATGTCTTATCAGGCGTCATCTTGTAAAATAAACCCGTTTCATCCACATTAAAAATGTCCATATATTCATAATTTTCTCGAATTTCCAGTCGATAAAGGACTCCTTAATCCTTTATCGACTTGTTCATGGATAGATTTGCTTACCTTTTTACAACAAAAGTTTCTTTTGTCATAGATTGATAGAGTTCTTGCCTCTTCTTCCATCTGGTAGAAACCGTAGATTTAGTTAAATTCAACTGTTTGCAAACATCACTTTGTTTAACTCCATTTTCTATTTTCCTTATAATATCGTGTTTATCTTTTAAAGTAAACCCTTTACGTTTTTGTGTACTCATTTTAAAAAATAAAATCTTAAACATTCACTTTGCTACTTTGATCAAATATGCATTAGAACCGCATAAGACAAGTGAATTGAAAATAATATTGCTCGAACTAGCGATGCTGCGGAAACAAGTAGAATAGGGATTCCCAGCGAGTTTTGGTGAATTCCCTAGATTGACTCGCGCGACATCGAGTACAGGGAGTGGCAAGTTCGTTATAAACGGACACAAAATATCCAAATTTGGTTTGCTTTATCCGGAAATTCGCTATAAACGGGTTCGTTATAAGCAGACTTCACTGTATTTAAGTTCGTTATGGATTTGGAAATGGCATTTTATTTTAACTGTAATATTTCAAATGTAAATCAATTAGTGTTTAATTTGAAATTGGACACAATGTAGACAACATATCACTGCCGCATCTACACGTCATCACATCTTTTTTACTGGCTTTTATTTTAATGATACCGTCATTATTCAAATTTAGGAATGTCATTGAAGTATTTGTTTCTTTACCGAAATTGTACAGGAGACCGGCAGAAAAATATTTTTTAAATATATTAAGGAATTTTCCGGCCGATTAGCTAATATAAAAATATATGGAGAACATTGTGATACGCATTTATAATTGTCAACTAAGGGAAGTAAGTGCATTTAACCGCAAAGTAAGGTATTTTAAGTGCGATCCAAAATAAATGGGCAGCGGCGTGAAACAAAGAAGATCAATTCATCATAATTAGTCTGGTTTTTATTTTATTTATTTACCACAAGCCCAACAATAGTAATTAATAGGGCCGATAACATAGTTATTACCCAACATCAATATATAACAATACAATATAGGCAGTAACTCAAGGCTAAAATGAACCTAACAGTTTAATAAACACAATGATTAATATCGTGTCACACACCATTACAGTTATTAAAGTAGGTTCAAACAAGTATGGAAGAAGTCATATTGAGTCATGGAGAGATCACATACATGCGACATTTCATTGTAAACAGAACATATACCGTAAACAGGAGGTGCATACATTACCTTTGTATGTGTCGTAGGAAGGTAAAAGAAGTTACCAACCCGGTTTTAAAAAGTTACCATTGTGGACTAATTAAAAATGGGCACAATCTACACTGCATTTCGAACAAAGTTGTGGCTGGACTAAACAGCAAAAAAGCAATGCTACAGTTTTAAAAGAATTAAAAAAATAATCCCAATGGATTGAACCTCTCAGTACAAGTCCACGTAAAATGTCTACCTACAGAAAGTGTAAACTGAATGTTATCCAAAATTGGAATTGTATCATGTAACAGATACATGCACTGAAATAATGGATGTAGTTAATAGATTATTACTCGCTTTAAACCCACTATTTTCATGTTTGCGTCCAGTATTTAAGTTAAATAGGTACTCTTTTCTCAAGAAGCTTTGGAATTTATTCTACTGAATGAAACACTACACTCAGAAGAAAATGAAGGTAACAGAAAAGATTCTGATGATAATCCTTCCGACCACAATGAAGATTAGACTTCAGATGAAGATGTTGATATCAACATCGGTATTCTTCGTTTTCCTTTTTAATATTAAAACCAAATAATGATGTTATGAATTAACACATAATTTATAATTTATGCTTCTAAGTTATATATGATGTACTTAAAACACATTTAAAAGCAAACACGAGTGCAACACTAGTAGGCAACGCAGTTCTCATTAGGCCACCATGACCGTCATAGTGTCAAATTTTTAAATTTAGAATAATATTACTTGGTTTTATTCATTTATAGAAAAATGGCAAGCCCTAGAATATTTTTATTACTGTAAATTACTAGTAAAAAAGTTGTTTAAGAACTTAAGACACTGTCTGCACAACTTTATCACTAATTGTTGAAACTCAAAGAAAATAAATATACGATTAACCAAGTAAATATTAATAGTAACTGAATTAGAAAAAAAAAACAGGTAAGGGACTACGGCGTTGTATACGCTACATTATGTTGGAAATGTGGAATCTTTGGCACAATGACACTACCACTACACCAAACATTTTATTTTTGCATTGGACGCGTGTTTCGCTAACCATGTTAACTTCATCAGAAGCGATGATTGATGAAGCTAACATGGTTAGCAAAACGCGCGTCGAGTGTTAAAATAAAGCCTTTGATGCAGTGGTGATATATACTGAGTATTATGCTACATTAGGTTTTGTCCATGCTTTCTCCAAACTTGATATCTAAATTTTCACCATCTCGATATTACTAGATTCTGCTTATGAGTCATAAAGTCGGGCACACCTCTAGAATTGTATCGGTATTTTCCTGAATGCGCACAAAATGCCCACGTTACACTTTTCGAGGTAAGCGGTAACTTCTTCCCTATAATGACAGCTAGCTTTATGAAGCCAGAATATTAGCTCATCTTTTTTGAAATTTTTACTGATTCCTGGGATTAGGACTTTCTTTAGGCAAAAATTAAAATAGATGTGATAATGAAGCCTATCCATCTTGTTTGCTAAATCATGCAGGGTTAACGTTGGATCCCAATTAAGTACAGGCTTGACACCTGGTTATTTTAGTTTGCAGAGATTTTTTTCTTTATTTATACGTTACCAAAGTCCTCATATTGCATCATTAATCGCCACAATGTTATGAACAATGCAGTATTTTTTTCAGTTGATTCACTGTTTCAAATGCATGGATTGTTTGTCTGTCGTAGTACTGGGCAGGCCATTTGCGGAAAAATCTTGATTCAGATATTCTTATTCTGGCGGCCGGTAGTTTCACAAATGAAACAGAAATTCAAAAACCTCACAATTGCCCTTTCTGACGACATATAATGCATCGCGGTCGTTTGAAAAAACGTGATACAACTCCTTTAATCCATTTTTAAAGTGTTAATGCTCAAATTTCATTTCTAAAGAAACACTCAAATTTTGAAGAAAGAGGTTGTACTTCTCTATTATCTTTCTTATATGCAGGAGTCTATTAAATAGTTTAAACTTTAATACAAGTATTTATTTAATACAGGTATCTTTGAAGCTATATTATATTGCCACATGCATCTATGTTTGCTCTATTAAAATTTGGAAATAGCACTGACAAAACTATTCACTGATAATTTCGATATACTTGTTTCGTTGTAAGGTAGATAGAAGCAAAAGAATACACTATAGTTTGTCAAGTAAGAGCGTGACCGCTTGTATTCTTGAAAAAATGTGTTTCAAGAACATTTCTTGCCATCAATGTATTCTTTGGTGTGCTAACAACGGTGCAATTACCTTAGTAAGTTGTCCAATCGCCTCCTGCATCAATAATCGCCTGGCATCTTCGAAGCATGCTGTCGACGAGATTTTCAGCATACTCCGCCAATTTTTCGAATTTCGCGGGTCCTCAGAGTCTTTCCTCTGAGCTTTCTCATTACGAGGGACCAAATGTTTTCAATAAGGTTGGCGTCCGGCCATTGTAAGGGCCACTCTAGTATCTTATCGTGGGACCAAATGAGCCGCTTTGCGACGTGATTTTCTTTAACGTACTTTGGAATTTGATATCTTGAGCACGAGGATGTTGTCTCATGGAACACATGCAAACCCGATTTTCTTCATTTTGCCGCTCCTTGATGCAGCGTCAATTTCGAGTCCCGTGAAAACAAAGACACGATTCGTTTTTCGATTTTCGAAGTAACTTTGCCCCTCGAGCCGCGTTTTGGCAAGTCATTGACATTTTTCGTCTGGTTAAAATAATTCATCCACTTCTTCACAAACGACACTGACATTTTAATATATTTAGCAGCCGCGGAATGTGTCAATTTAGGCCTATTCTGAAGGGGAACCAAGAAAGGCTCCCTCAAACCGACGCGCAAACAAGTGCATGAGTCACCATTTTAGACAAAGGTTCCCTCTATCGATTTTTTGTTGAATCGCAAAAAATAATTATCAAGGACACGTTCTTACTTGACAGACTGTAGATTTCTATTAGTATAATTTGAGAGGAAGCCCTGATTTTCTCTCTTCGCTAAATGATTACCGGCCCTAGTTCACACGTGGGAGGAAATCTTAACGCTTCGTTTTAATATTCGACAATTTTTAAATTGGGTGTGAGTCTTTAGAGTTCCGCTGTAAGAGGGGGTTCCTTTTTTTATAATCCCCCCCCCCCCCCCCCCAATCAACGATTTTTAAAGGAATGCAAATTTTTAGAGTTCTACTGTAAAAGAGGATTTTTTTTGTGAAAAACTCTGCCCGCCCCACGGTCATCAATTTTTAATTTACTGTATTGAGAGAAGTTTAAGTTTTAGAGTCCCAGCGCAAAAGGGTCTTTTTTTCCATACGGCTTTTATTCTCCGTTGTCCTTTGGCACTCCTCTGTTTGTCGATTGGCGCCCCTCTCCTTCTATAAACATCTCCGCTTTTAGTGTTCTCTTTTTAACATTGAAGAAACCTCGTTTTTATGTTAACCGCCCCTTAACCTCTCTAAGTTATAAGCTATGTGCCCAATTTCACTCATATTCGTCGAGCTGTTTAGGTGTGATTAAGTAAATATTATAAAGAGTGTGAATTAATTTTGAAGGATTTCTAAGAGAGGGGGGCAACTTGTATTATATCGCATCGGGGCATACTGTTGCTATAGTTATGGTGAAGCACCATCTTTGGACTTTAATTTTTAGTATATGTTATTTTGCCGAAACATAAATAACATATTTTTTTGAGCACTGAATATGTCGAATTACGTGCCAACAAAACACCATTTGCGGGAAGAGCTGCTTCCCTTGTTTAATTCGAAGAAAAGCGCAATTGCTGTCGGAAACCGATGGTGATTATATTCCATCAATAAAAACATGTGACTACTGCTCTCGGCGCATTAAAAGTGGTGATTTCGACACGGAAGACAAAGAACGTCCAGGCCTGCCGAAAAAGTTTAAGGAGTTGATCACGCAACAATTTCGAAGCGCTTACTTTCACTGCGAATGATTTAAAAACAAGGAAATTGGATGCCATACGAATTGAAGCCGAGACACGTTGAAAGGCGATTTTTCACCTGTGAACAATTGCTTCAACGGCACGGCACAATCGGAAAGGTTTTTTTTCATTGTGTCGTAACTGGTGATGAAAAATGGATACGCTACGATAATCCAATGCGTCAAAAAATCATGGGTGAAGCCCGGTGAACCATCAACATCCTCGCCAAAGCCGAATATTCATGACTCCAAGCTTATGCTGTGTATCTGGTGAGATCAGCTGGATGTAGTGTATTATCAGCTGCTTCATTCCAACGAAACTATTACTGGGACGTACCAACACCAATTGATGCAATTGAGTCGAGCGTTGAAGTAAAAACGACCACAATATGCCAAAAGACACGACAAAGTGATTTTTAAATATGACAACGCTCGGTCACATGTTGCAAAACCCGTCAAGGAAACGCTAAAAGCGTTTGGATGGGATGTTCTACCTCACCTGCCGTACTTACCGGACATTGCTCCTGATTATCACTTGTTCGAATCGATGACGAACGCATAAGTTGTTCTTGCAACGTGGTATTCATATGCTGCCACAAAGATGGGAGAAAGTAGTGGTTAGCGATAGACAATACTTTGAATAATCAATTTGTCACCATTTTTTAGAATAAAGGGATATTTTTACCGAGAAATCCCTCAAAATTAATTCACACACCCAATAGTATTGATTGTTATGAATCAATATTAAATTCAGTATTACAATTATTTTTGTAATTTTTAATTTGGTTAATCTCATCATTAGACGCAAAATTTATTACCGCAAGTATTATTGTTTATCAAGTGTGACCCAATTCTCGGGTTTATGAAGTATTTCTAATGTTAAGACTGACTGCAGGGTCAAAAAGTACATTCTCTTTTTTAAATGTCTACCGCTCCTTGTAGACCGTTATTAACGACACATACATTGTCGTTTTCAATTTGTGTATGTACAGAGTGATCACATAAAGGATGAGATAAGTCAGATAATATTGAATTTCTGTTTAGTGCCTGGTTGCTTTGACTTGACGGCAAGCGATAACCGGAGTTAATCTACCTCGATCTCGTTTAATATTGGGAAGTAACTTTTCCAATCCAGATAAAATTTCGCAATCAGAAATTTGTTTACAATTTTTGAAAATTTTATCGCAAATATTCATATACTAACTTAGGGAACTAACACCAGTTTTCTGTAGACTTTTCAACCTATCCTACAGAAAGGGAATATTTCCTTCCTGCTGGAAATGTGCCACAGTTCAGCAGATACCTAAAAAAGGCAAGAAGACCTTGCCAAATAACTACCGATCAGTCGCACTGCTTTCAATAATATCGAAAGTCATGGAAAAGATTATCAATCAGCAACTTCTAAAATATCTTGAAGGATTCAACATTATTAGCGATCACCAATTCGTAAACATAGACCAACGGGAGATCTTCTGACTTATGTAACACATGTTTCAAACAACGCAATTGAACACTTTGGAGAATCTCGAGCGGTTGCTCTTGACATATTTAAGGCATTCGACCGTGTTTGGCACGGTGGCTAAGCTACGCTCTTATGATATGTCTGAAAAGTTCTGTTTGTGGCTCTCATGTTTCCTCAGAGAGCGCTCTTTACGAGTGGCGGTCGACGGATTTCTTTCTAACACCTTTACTATTAACGCTGGTGTGCCCCAGGACTCCATACTGTCTCCTAATCTCTTTCTCATTTACATTAACGATCTGCTGGAAAAGACCGGGAATCCAATCTACAGCTTTGCAAATGACAGTATGCTTATCTCTTCATTCACTTTGAACATTGGGACATCGGCTACTTAGACGAATTTCTGCAGACAGCAGGAGGTCGTTCAACTTAACAAAGACCTGGACGAAATTCTATCTTGGGGTGACAGTAAGTAACCAAGTTGAATTTAATGCTACAAAAACCCAGGCATCAGTTTTTTCTATAAAAGTTAACGTTGCTGAACCCGATATAGTCATGTCGAGGCACTCCATTACCCTACTCCAAAACACAATTTGTTGGGCGTTAATTTGGGAGCAAATATGTCCTGACATGAACATGTTGCAGGCATAGCAAGGAGAGTTTCTCAAAAATTGGGAATATTATTCCGAACCAAAAAGCTTTATACTCCACAACTGTTAATTCTTTACGAAGCTCAAATTCGACCAACTTTGGAATACTCCCATGTTTGGGGCTCCGCTCCTAAACACACACTGCATTTGCTGGATTCTGTTCAGAGAAGAGCTGTTCGTCTGATTGGAGACCCGGAACTGACCGGCGGCCTAGATTCGCTGGAACATCGAAGAACAGTTTGCGACTTGAGTCTGTTCTACAAGTATTTTCATGGAGAGTGTTCGAAGGATGTAGCTCGCTTAATTCCTCCCAGAGCGGTGCATGTTAGAAATACACGTCGCGCAAATACTTCACGTCCGTATGAGGTTCAGCTTGTTACTCCGTGTACAACGCTTTTCAAGCAGTCTTTTATATGTAGAGCATCATCCCTTTGTAATAATTTGCCCAGGGCTGTGTTTCCCACCGAGTACAATTTACATCGATTCAAGAACAACGTGAAGCGCTTTTTACGCGTTTGGTCCCTTGTAAAGAGAAAGCTCAGAGGAAAGACCCTGAGGACTTTAGTTTGCAGAGTATGCAGAAAATCTCGTCGACAGCATGTCTCAAAGATGCCAGGCGATTATTGATGCAGGTGGCTATTGGACAACTTACTAAGGTAATTACGCCGTTCTTAGCACACCAAAGAATACACTGATGGCAAAATATCTTCTCGACACACAGAAGACGAGCCGTCACGTTCTTGAGAGACTGTATTTGAAGTTACAAGTCAAAATTTCAGATCCTTAAATTTTTAAAGTGAATTAATATGGATCATGTTGACAAAATATGATGTCATTATTTATTTACTTTTCTATATACGTAAGTCGTATGTGTATGAGCTTATTTCAAACATATGTAATAGTTTACTGAAATACGAACAGATACTAGAAAACTTGCAAATGCAGTAATTGATAGCGATGAATTAATTCCTAATAATTTAATTGAAGAAGATAAAATCAAATCAGGAAACTATAGAGGTAAGGCACAACTATATAAAATACTATAATCAAAAAAATACCCGCTTAACTCAATTTAAACTTCGCGTGTAAAACGTACATTCGTTATATTTTTTTCGTAGGTTGTCACACATGATATTAACATTTCGTTCCAAGTTCTACGTACATTTTAAATGCCATTATCCCAAGATCTAGTTCTAGTGTTTCCGATCAAAAGTTTCTATAGGCACAATCCGAGAAACTGCTTCTGTGGATTAGGAAACTGGCTTGGCAGGTCGGGTTATGCTAATAGAGGATTTATATAACACAATTATCTTAAAGTAACTATGCTAAGGAAGAGTAATAAAAATATATTTTTCTGTGAATTTATTATAGCACGCATTATTAATTTATTAATAAAGGGTGACTCAAAATTCACGCAAGATTTGAATTTGGCGCCATTTGTATGATAAAGTGTTGCCAACAACATAAAAAACACAGCATGACAGCCGACGGTTCAGGATTATTAAAAATGGAGCGCTACATTAAAGAAGAACATGTTTTCATGGTTGAGCAATATTTTAAAAATAATGAAAGTTTGGCAGCTACAGTTCAGAATTTTCTTACAAAATATGGTCGGAATAGTGATTTAACCTCATTAACCGTGAAGAGAAAATTCAGGGAGACTGGATCAATTAGTGATCTTAAACGCTCTGGCCGTCCTTCAACAAGTCGTTCGACATTAAACATTGAAGCAATTCGGCACTGTGGTCAAGAACTGGACATTTCAAGAAGCTCCCTACAGCGTATTATTCTTACGAAAGATTTGATTCTTCATGCCTACAAAGTTCAATTGACTTAAGAATTGAAGTCTACTGACTACGCACAACGAAGAGAGTTTGTTGAATGGATTATGGAACAACAAGTGGAAACTGATTTTTCGAAGAATCAGCGATGAGGCTCATTTCCATCTTAATGACTTCGTTAATCGACAAAATTGTGGCATTTGGGGTTCAGACAGTTCATACGTGACTGTTGCGAAACAAATGCATCTACAACGTGTCACGTTTGGTGCGGATTTTGGGCTGGAGGCATCATCGGACCATTCTTCTTCGAAAATACGGTTGGCCAGGCAATAACAGTTAATGGTGATCGTTATCGCGATATGATAATCCAGATCCTAAATTACAAGATATGGATGTGGACGACATGTGGTTTCAACAAGACGGTGCCACATGCCATACAGCCCGAGAAACAATTCAATTACTGCATGAGTCATTTCCTGGTCGTGTAATATCCCGTTTTGGTGATCAGAATTGGCCGCCCAGATCATGCGATTTAACGCCGTTGGATTTTTTCTTTCGGGTTTTTTAAAGTCTAAGGTTTATACCAACAAGCCCACGACCACCCACGACTTGAAGGAGGAAATTAAGCGCTGTATCAACGAAATTCAGCCACATTTATGCAAAACAGTCATGGAAAATTTGGTCAAAGAGTGCGTATATGCCAGCAAAGCCGTGGAGGCCATTTACCCGATATGTTATTCCATACATAACCCTATACTGTATACTAAATTATAATTTTTAATTAAAAACCTGTGTTTTCTATCAAAATTACTTCTTGCGTGAATTTTGGGACACCCTTTATAAATACGACTAGAAAATTCTTCTGGTCACTTCTAGTCATTCTGTTCTTTTCGTAGTCGTTTCTACTGCTTTTATACCTCTTGGAACTAACTGCGTGTGCGCGTGTATGTGTGCCCGTACGGGTGTGCGTGTATATACGACTCTAGTTAAGATTGGGTATCAAAAAGAGCTAAATGAAACGTTGTCACCAGTGCATTGAAACTAATGGAGACGACTAAGAAAGCGATAATATTCCAATTGATAATTGTCATTGTATTTTTAGTTTTATTGAGGTTGAGCCGGTATTTCTGATGATCTTAGTATATATATGTGGTAGCCTGTGGCCTCGTGATGTACTAACATGCTTGCAGTGCAGAAGGTCTCGGGTTCCAATTCCGGCAGGTCAGTATACTTTATTTATTAATTTATTTCAGTATATTTGGTCTGGCCACGTATATAGGGACTAGTTGTTTGCAGAAATGCATTGACGTCCGTGGCAGTACTACCGCATTGTCTAAAAGGTGCTGTGAAATACAAAAATGTATGTTTCGGCACTTGGGCAACGTTGACGGGTATTATGACATCCCCGCCAATATCCTCATGATATGAAAAAAGATAAAATACCTACTGAGCCGGGGAGGTGGACAATGAAAAAAATAACCGGTCAAGTACAAGTTGAACTTGCCCAATTAGTGTTTCGTACGTTGATTGCTTTTAAAATAAAAATTGTTGTTACGGAGGTATAAAATGATCAGTGACTTCACAAAAAACACACCCCAAATGAGTTTTCAACAAAGTTTGTTTCCGATCGTTAATGAAAACTGAAGACCTTGAATTTTTTTTTTATATATATATATATATATATATATATATATATATATATATATATATATATATATATATATATATATATATATATATATATATATATATATATATATATATATATATACACACACACCAGATAAATTACTAAAAGTTATGCAGTCGTGGTCATTTTCGTTCAATCTACACTCTGTGAAGAATATTCCAGAATTTTTTCAAAATTTTTTGATCAGTACTTTTCGAGATAAAGGGGGGGACAGGGACCTAGTAAAAAGATTGTTTTTCACTTCCTACTTCACCCCCCAAAAGTAACCCCTTAAGTCAAAATTTAACTTTCAAAACTACACGGCTCTGATGTGGCCATCAATTCCTATATTGGTACCAAATTTCAACTTTCTATGCAAAATAGTTTCGGAGAAAATCGGGTGTGACAGACGGACAGACACCGAAGTGACTTAGTGTTCCGTACCAGTTAACACTGGAAATTTTGAATAAAATTGTCGGTACTCAGGTATAATTTAAAAACAATAGAAGCTTATTGAGCGTAAATGAATATTAAAAAAAAAAAACCGTCTCACGAAACCTGAAATTGTAACAGATTATTGTTATAAATTTGTGTACATATAGCCTAGTTTTTTAAATTCATATCTTCATGAATATTTAATGTCCTGTGAGTGTGACAACCCCTTTTTATCGATTTATAACATGAATCCATTTGAATATCATAAAAACATATCAGTGAACAGAAATTTACTGATTTGAAATAACATTAGATGTTTTATAAAAATTGCAATATTTGTATTAAAGTACAAATTAATAAACTCAAAATAACTTTATTGAACGACTTTATTAAAAAAATAAGAGTACTAAGTTTTTAAAAAATACGCACATTGCTATCTTTTAAAAGAATTTGGTTTTTAAGTTACTTAATGGGGTTAAAAGTCTTGAGATTTTCCGAAAGATGCCAGCACAAGCAAAAAACATAATTTTCAGTTAGTATCAACGAACGCTCAGAAAATTCGTGTAAAATTTTCATGACATTCTGTCTATTAGTTTCCGAGTTACTGCTGTTTAAGTAACGCTACTTTTGATTTTTGTAAAACGCTGGAATAAATAGAATTTCGTGTGTTGATTAAACATTGTTTTTTGATGAGAAAAAATACAGTCATAACCCAAGAATGGCTTGAGAAGTGTTGTGGCACATCTGCTTCATTGAAAGCGACTATATGTCGATGGTTTAGTGAACTTAAATGTGGTCGTACAAGTACCGATGATGGACCACGTTCTGGGCGACCAAAAAACAACAAAAAAAATCCACTATATTGTTCTGCATGACCGCAAAGTGAAAGTGAGAAAGCCGACATCATGAAGGTGTCAACAGAACGCTTGAAGCATATTTTGCATGAACATTTTCATATGAAAAAGCTCTGTGCCCGATGAGTATGAGTGATCAAGCACAGCAACGTATCGAAGATTCAGAACGTTATTTGGCACTATTTCGGCGTACCCCAAAGGAATTTTTACGTCGATTCGTAATAATGGATGAAACATAGATCCACCACTACACACCCGAGTCCAACAGGCAGTTCGCAGAGTGGCTGGAACCGCATGAAAGCTGACCGAAGCGTCCAAAAAGTATCAGCTTGAAAGTATTTTTTGGAATGCACATGGAATAATACTGATCGATTATGTTGAGAAGGGGCGAACGATCATCGGAAACTAATACGTTAGTTTATTGGACCATTTGAATGGTGAAATCAGGAGAAGAGGCTGAATTTGGCGAAGAAGAAAGTGTTGTTTCACCAAGATAATGCAACAGCACACAACTCCATAAAATCGATGTCGAAATTGGACCAATTGGGCTACGAATTACTTCCTCATCCGCCGTATTCCAGCCATTATTGCCTCTTTCCAAATTTGAAAAGGTGGCTCCAGGGAAGAGATTTGGCTCAAATGAAGAAGTTGAATGGGAAATTGAGGCTTATTTTAGAGAACTCGACAAATCGTACTATGTGAAAGGTATCCAAATCTTTTAAGATCACTGGAATAAGTATATCGCTCTTGAGGGAAACTATATCTTTTAATTGTTTTTGTAGAGCTCTTGCACACAAAATACATGGATACTCTTCCGCCCGTTGCATTCGCGCAATAAACAAAACAAATATTAACTTATTGATAGGACAACCCATACAGTGCAAAAAGTAAAAGTAATTTTTGCTCATGGTTCCCTCTTTAAACGCAAAACTCTTTGTATTGGTTCATTCGCATTATCACTTTTTAGCTTACTCATTGAAACATTAATAATACTTTCTTTACAAGAAGTTCTAGAATTCTTTACACGCATATTTCTGTCGATGGTGTTTGGTACATTAAGTTGCATAAGACTGCACATGCATTCATATGCTGATCTTTCGGCTGTCCTGGTTTTTTCTTCAAAACCGCTGATACTGACTCCAGAGGACAAACACCACAGTTCAAAGTTTTAAAAAGAAGACGAAATAGTTAGTATATTTTTTGTTATAACCTGTCTTCTTCTTCTTAAGTCACAACTTCTCCACTGCAGGAGATAGGCCTATTCAAGTTCCAGTCATCTACTGCTTGCTGTCAGTCTGATATCATCAGTCCATCTGTTCATTGGTCTTCTGGTACTTCTGTTCTCCCATGGTCTCCATTTAAGTAATTTTATCGTCCATCTACCATCATTCGTTCTAGCCACATGCCCCGCCCATTGCCACTCTTTCACCGATACCTGTAATTCTTGTTGTTCGTCCGATGTCTTTGTTTTTAATGTGTTCTCGTAAATTAACACCTAACATCTGTCTTTCTATGACCCGTTGAGTACTTTGGAATAGACAAAGACTATTTTTTGTAAGGACCATGGTTTCCAGCACCATACGAGGCTGGTTTGAAAAGTCCGTGCAAAGTCCGAGAGATGGCACCACCGGCGCGTATCGAGGTCATGTTTAGTTAGTAGCATCTCTTGAATGAACGCACACCAAGTTTCAGCTATATTGGTCTATTTCTTTATGTTTGGCATTCGTGTGAATCAAGGAAGTCGAGTGATTTTCAAGAAATGGACGAAAAAGAATTTCGTGTGGTGATTAAACATTACTTTATGAAAGGCAAAACGCCTCAGGAGACTAAAGAGAAGCTTGATAAACATAAACAGAACAGTTTATAAGTGGTTTCAACATTTTCGGACTAGCCATATGGGCACAAGTCACGCTGAACGTTCTGGACGGCCTGTGGAGGTTACGACTCCAGAAATCATTGATCAAATCCATGATATGGTGATGGATGACCGAAGAGTTAAGGTGCGTGAGATTGCTAGTGCTGTGGGCATCTCGACTGAACGGGTACATAATATTTTGCATAAACATTTGGACATGAGAAAGCTATCCGCAAGATGGGTGCCGCGATTGCTCACGCTTGACCAAAAACGGAATCGTGTGAAGTGTTGCAAGGATGGTTTGCAGGTGTTCCAGAAGAATCCGGAGGAGTTTGAGCGTCGTTTCGTCACTGTGGATGAAACATGGATACATTACTATACTCCTGAGACCAAACAACAATCTAAACAATGGGTTACCAAGGGGGAATCTGCACCAAAAAAGGCGAAGACCGTTCCTTTGGCCGGAAAGGTGATGGCGACTGTCTTTTGGGATTCGCAAGGGATAATCCTCATCGACCATCTGAAAAAGGGTAAAACTATTACAGGTGAATATTATTCATCGTTATTAGACCGTTTGAAAACCGAGCTGCAAGAAAAACGCCCGCGATTGGCCCACAAGAAAGTCCTTTTCCATCACGACAACGCACCAGCACACACCTCAGCAGTTGTCGCAAAATTAATGGAAATAGGATTCTAACTCGTTTCACATCCCCTCTATTCTCCAGGCTTGGCTCCCTCGGACTACTATTTGTTCCCCAATTTGAAGAAATGGCTGGCGGGACAAAGATTTTATTCAAACGAGGAGGTGATTGCAGACACTAATGGATATTTTGCAGACTTGGACAAATCCTATTATTCGGAAGGGATCAACAAACTAGAACATCGTTGGACGAAGTGTATAAGCCTAAAAGGAGACTATGTCGAAAAATAAAAAAGGTTTACCCCAAACACATAAGTAGTTTTTATTTTTGCACGGACTTTTCAAACCAGCCTCGTATATTATTACCTATATGTTTTCCTAATCACTGAAAACTTTTTAAAATAAACCGATGCAATATGATTATGGTGCAGATTCTCCACTTCATCTATAAATTTGTAAATTGATTCGTTTATCCAATCTCCGCCCATTATAATTCTTATTATTCATTCCATTCAACTAAAAATAACCGGTCAAGTGCAAGTCGGACTTGCGCAATTAGCGTTCGGTACGTTGATTGCTTTTAGAATAAAAATTTGTGTTACGGAGGTATAAAGTGATCAGTGATGTCACAAAACATACCCCTAAATGAGTTTTCAACAAAGTTTTTAACGATCCTTACTGAAAACTGATGACCTTGAAATTTTTTTTTTTTTTTTTTATATACCAGATGAATTATTAAAGGTAATGCACTCGTGATCGTTTTCGTTCAATCTGCACCCTGTGGAGAATATTCCAGAATTTTTTCAAAATTTTTGATCAGTACTTTTCGAGATAGGGGGGGACGGCGATTTTTCGCAATTTTTTAAAAATAATACAAAGAAAAGTGTGCTGTGAACTCATATTTTTGTAAGCTTTCATTTGACATCCCATTCGATGACCTTGAATTTTTTTTCTCATTTCGGATTTCACCCTCCAAAAATAACTTCGTAAGCAAAATTTAACTTTCAGAACTACACGGCTCTGATCAAGCCATCAATTCCTATATTAGTGCAAAATTTCAACTTTCTATGTCACATAGTTTCGAAGAAAATCAGGTGTGACAGACGGACAGACAGACACTGAAGTCATCTTATAAGTGTCTTTACGGAACACTAAAAAATTAGAAACAAGAAATGGTCGCCTTTATAACATAACTTTTTTTTGTAATTTGAAATGTCTTGATAGGTACCGGGTAGAAAGCCATTTCGAAAAAAGAAATTTAGCTGCCATTTTTCAAGATGGCGGCTGAACTTAGATTGGTGGAAGACTCTTAATGTTTTTTAAGTAAGCTTTGATAAGCAACTGAGTAACATTTCCATCAAATCTAACTATTACTTGCACTAATTTAAGATTTTTGACGTTAAAAATTTAATTATTTCTCCATTATCGATTTGCAGCACTAATTTTACCGATAATTAGTTACAGTGGCATTGTAAATGTGCCAATGATGATTTTGTATTTTGGGTATTAAAGGATAAACACAAGGATAAATATTTATTCTGAAATTATCTTTTACTTGTTAGTTTCCTAAACAAATGTTTTCTAAAAATAACAGCGTATGATGGTAATTTTAGAATATAGCCATTAAAATTAAGCGATCCCAAGACTACCGAGCTTGACTCTGTTCGACAATATCATTTGTGAGTGTTAATATTAAAGTAATGATAGATATCCCGTGTTTTCAAACTTCGTGGTTCTCATAGAAAATATATATTTGTTTCTTTGTCAAGCTAATTCTAAATAGTTTAAAATTTTGTCAAAATAACGATGTAATGTACGAAACTATTTTGAATTGATCGCATGACTATTTACATTTTGAATAACTACCAATTTTTTCAAAGCATAATCGGGGAAAGTATAGTGGGAACTGTAAAATTTGGACAGAAACAAAATAGGAAGGTTAGGAATGCTATCACTATCAACAGGGACGTTATAATGAAAACTACAAATATACAACTAATTTGGTGTCAGTATGACGCTTCATTTCGGGTTCCTGAATTTTTCGCACATACTAAATAAATGGAACTGCTTAAGTAAAAAAAAATTAAACAACTTCACACAAATAAGAGGTCATAATACAGCATAATATGTATAATTGAAACTTACAAAAATATAAATTAAATTATTAAGGGGTTGCATTCACCTGGGCGCGGCAAAAAGTGTGTATATTTTAAAAAAATATTTTGAAGGTTATTAAGGGAATAATGCAAAAGAATAGCGATTAGATATTTTTATTGTACTTTATATTATAATTTTATTTTTAAATATGCGTTAACATTATTTTTTATCGGGTTAAATGGGCCACTGATGAAAACCATGGCGTCTCCTTGTCGCAGGGTAACTTCACAAAAAATAATCGAATCTGCAAAAATAAAAATTAATCTTGTAAAATAATGTAGTAGTTAAAAATTGTCGAAGGGTTTTTTTTCAAAAATAAAAAATTTGCTTTGTTTCAAACTTTAGTATGCAATTTTCGACCAAAAAATTTATGTTTAATTGTTTATAAAAAAATTATCTGTTAGAAAAATTTAAAAAACCTCTCGATATTTTGTAGGAAATGTAATTATTAAGATTTTAAAAATAAAGTTAAAGAATATTAAAAATTAACTGAGTAATATTGCAGACAGTGTCTGAAACCTAATTTCGAGAAAAACGAGCTTAAAGTTTCGAGAAGATAAAAAGTGAACTTAGGGCTAGTCTCCCATTCAAGCTTCTTACTCTATGCCTTCTTTCTCTTGCATATTGGTGTTATTTAATAATGGATAAGAATAAAAATCCGTAAAAAAAATCGAATTTTTGAAAAATTTTAAAAAACCAAAAATAATCCACACTTTTATGTTTATACAATCAATTGTATCATCCAACTTTGTCGAAATGTAAATGCCGAGCCTGTGAAATCATCTGAGATTTTTGCAGCAACATTTTTACAGTGAAGCCAGGAAACTGAACATTTTGATCTTACTAGGCGATCTCATCAGATCAGCAATTTTTTATTGGCAACATACTGATTTTATACATGTGAGTAGAACTGGTTTAAAACAATATAATTGATGGCGTAATATTTCTATATTAGCATATTGATTCATATACAGTTTGTCAACTAAAAACGTGTCCGCCATAATTCATTTTTGGTAGATGTTATTCTACCCATTCAACAAAAAATTGGTAGCGGGAACCTTTTTCCACGACGCATTTTAGTAAAAGTATCAGTCGATTCCGAACTTTCGCCGAAATCACTTAAAATCCAAAATGAGTCACTTATTTTCGCATCGGTTCGTGGCAGTCTTTATTTGTTCTCATCCAAAGGGGCCTAAAATGACACGTTCCGCGGCCACAGATATATTAGAAAGTCGGTATCGTTTCTGAAGAAGTGGGTAAGCATTTAAACGAGACGAAAAATATCGACGACTTGCCAAAACGTGGCTAGGTAGGCAAAGTCAGTCCGAAAGTTGAAAAATGAATCGTGTCTTTGTTTTCATTGAACCCGAAATTCTGGTTTGAATGTGTCCTGCGACCATTCGAAATCGAAGCACGTTGAAGAAACATTTGATGGGCGAAAATCACGTCGCGAAGCGGCTCGCTTGAGCCCACAATAAGATACTAGAGTGGCCCTCACAATCGCCGGAGGCCAACCTTATTAAAAACGTTTGGTCCCTTGTAAAGAGAAAGCTCAGAGAAAACACTCTGAGGACTTTGACTCAGTTGTCTCGCGAGATTCGAAAAATTTGCAGAGTGCAGAAAATCTCGATGACAGCATGTCTCGAAGATGTCAGGCGATTATTGATGCAGGAAGCGGTTGGTAATTGCGCCGTTGTTAACACATCAAACAATACATTGACGGCAAAAAATGTTCTCGAAACACATTTTTTCAAGAATATAAGCGGTCATGTTCTTACTTAACAGACTGTATATGATGCATAAAACTAAATAAGGGTACAAATTTAAAATGCTATTAACTGAGTTGGTAAAGTAACAATCTACCACCCAATCGATATATCAGAAATTATCGACTCTATATTATGTTAAAATTCTGACATAATAACGCATTCCCTCTTTTTTAAAATTAACTTAAATGGGTAGTTTTTCAAATCCAACCTCAAATCTACCTGCTAAAGGGACACAAACAGAAGAAAAAAAGTATTTTGGATTAAAGCCTATCAACATTGCGAACCCTATTTTTTTACTAAGCCCAGACAAACACATTGAATAAAGGGGAAGTCTGCACACGGCTCCTTACGAATAAACAGCTTTATGAAACATGCTCAAATTCGACGGCTTCTGTATGTTACGAATTGGTAAAAACCTCAACGTAAAAATATTTAGCACTTTTAGGGTTCCGTAACGACTAGAAACTCTTATGATCTGCCATGGTTTTTACCTATTATTATAGACGATTTCGATAACATAGGTATACAAAATAAAGTGAGACACGTGTTTTGTTGAGTATTTTTTTATGCTGAATCCAAAAGATCATAAAAAAAGACATCCACCGTGAGGTTTTTTCAAAAAACCATTTTAATAAGTAAAATGTAAAACTGTACAATCATTAAAATTATGGAATAAAACTGATTCCGGACATCTTTAAATGTTCTGAACCTACATTTATCATAAAAAAAATATTAGGTTTTAGTGTTCATGTTTAACAAAAAACACGCATACACCATCTTTAACTAAACTACGTAAGAAAATGCTGTTTAAAATAAATATGTGCAGTCGCTAAATTGTTTTTAATTTTTATTAATATTGAACAAAACTATTAATTAATTCCAGTGTTTTTTGAAGTTCTTAATCCTGACTTGACATAAAAAAATAAAGTTTTCTGTTCAGTTTCAACAAAAAACTCGCTTACCAACCATATAGCACAAGGGTGCTATACGGTTGGTTAAATAAATGCAACAGCTAAACAAGAAGTTTTTTTTCCTAGTAGTTTTTTAAGTTTCAAATTCAAATTTGATATCAAAACATGAGGAATAGTGTTTAGTGTTGAAAAAAATATCTGAAAGCAAATCAAATAGCAGAAGTACAGAGAAGAATCGGATTGGCACGGGCAGCATTTGGCAAACAAAGGAAAATAGTAATCATTAAAGAATTCCTCTGAAACTAAGAAAGATCGTATTCGATCAATGCATTCTACCGGTTCCCACCTACGCGGCCCAGACATGGACATTGTCTGGGAAGATGATGGACCAACTGAGTAAAACACAAAGAGCAATGGAACGCCATATGCTGAATATAAGATTACAAGACAGAATCAGACAAAAGACCAATGTGATAGACGTAAGAGAACAGGTAGCAGGTTTGAAATGGAGGTGGGCAGGTCACACAATGAGATAACAAGATGAGAGAGGGAATAAAAGAATTCAAGAATGGAGGCCATGGTTGGGACAAAGATCCAGAGGAAGGCCCTAAACAAGATGGAAAGATGACCTGAAAAGAACGGCTGGTTTAGGGTGGATCAAAAAGACACAAAATCGAGAAGGGTGGAGAAAGGAAGAGGAGGCCTATGCCCAATATTGGATGGAAGAAGGCTTATTAGATAGATAAATAGAGATATGTATATATATATATATATATATATATATATATATATATATATATGTATATATATGTATTTATATGTATTTATATGTATTTATATGTATATATATATATATATATATATATATATATATATATATATATATATATATATATATATATGTATATATATATATATATATATATATATATATATATATATGTATATATATATGTATATATATATATGTATATGTATATATATATATATATATATATATATATATATATATATATATATATATATATATATATATATATATGTATATATATATATATATATATATATATATATATACGAGGCATGTTTTTTAAGTAAGTACCGTTTTGCGATTCCGCCGCCGCAGCGATACGGTCGGCGTTCCGCGCATGCGCGCTGGTAATCTACATCTCATATCTACGCACTGACGCCATTACAGTCTGATTCTTCATTGTATACGTTGTTTACTGAGTGTTTAAGATGCCTCCGACAATCGTGAGTCCCGCCGATTGTGAAGTACGGGCTGTTATACGATTTCTTAGTGCTAAAGGCGTAAAACCGATCGATATTCATCGTGAGATCTGTGAAGTTTACGGACAAAACATTATGAGTGATGGAATGGTAAGGAAATGGGTGAGAGCATTTAAAGATGGCCGCACAAATGTGCATGATGAAGAACGGAGTGGGCGTCCTTCGGTCGTTAATGAAGATTTGGTGCAGAAAGTGGACGAAAAGGTGAGAGAAAACAGACGCTTTACAATTTCATCATTGTGCGACTGCTTTCCTCAATATTCTCGTAGTGTTTTGTATCGCATTGTGACCGAGAACTTGAATTACCGGAAATTGTGTTCACGTTAGGTTCCAAAAATGTTGACGGATTTGCACAAAACCCAACGTTTAGGCAGTGCATTGACTTTCCTTGAGCGGTACCACAATGAAGGTGAACATTTTTTAGACCAAATTGTTACTGGTGACGAAACATGGGTGGCCTACGTCACACCAGAATCGAAACAACAATCCATGGAATGGCGACATTCATCATCACCCAAAAAAGTGAAGTTTAAGCAAACAATTTCTGCCCGCAAAATCATGTGCACAGTTTTTTGGGACAGAAAAGGAGTATTGCTAGTGGAGTTTCTGCCTCGTAATGAGACAATCAATGCAGCGTCTTATTGTGATACATTGAACAATCTGCGTCGTGCAATCCAGAACAAAAGACGTGGCAAGTTGAGTAAGGGTATCGTTTTGCTGCATGACAATGCCCGTCCACATGTGGCTAATCGGACCAAAGATCTCATCAAATCTTTTTAAATGGGAAACTCTAGATCATCCTCCATACAGTCTTGATCTGGCGCCCAGCGACTACCATTTGTTCCTGCACTTGAAGAAGCACCTGGGTGGTCAGCGTCTTCAAGACGATAACGAAGTCAAAACATTTGTGATACAGTGGTTAACAAGTCAGGCGGCAGAATTTTATGAGGAGGGTATTCAAAAACTGGTGCCACGTTATGACAAGTGCCTCAATATTCACGGAAATTATGTAGAAAAGTAGATTAAGGTACAGGCTTTCATGTAAAAATAAAATTATAGCGATATCTTTGCACGTCTTTTTTAATTCCAAAACGTACTTACTTAAAAAACATGCCTCGTATATATATATATATATATATATATATATATATATAAATATATATATATATATATATATATATATATATATATATACTCTTTGAGATATCTATATACAGTCGACACTGTTTTATAGTGAAACTCTATATAGTGAAAAACTCTCTTTAGTGAAATTTCGGTCAACATTTTGGTCTTTCACTATATAGAGTGTCGACTGTATATATATATATATATATATATATATATATATATATATATATATATATATATATATATATATATAGATCGCTTTGATGTCCGTCTGTCAGTCACATTCGATACTCGATTTTCTCCGAAACTATTTGACGTAGAAAGTTGAAATTTGGCACTAATATAGGAATTGATGGTCTATTCAGAGCCATATATTTTTGGAAGTTAAATTTTGACTTAAGGGGTTAGTCTTCGGGGGTGAAATCGGAAGTGAAAAATTTTTTTTTACTAGGTCATCGAGTGGGGTGTCAAACGAAAGCTTGTAAAAACACGAGTTCAAACGTATATATAATGTAATACTATATATACGTACATTTTTCTTTGTATTATTTTTAAAAAATTGCGAAAAATCGCTGTCCCCCCCTTATCACGAAAAGTACCGATCAAAAAATTTTGAAAAAAGTCTGGAATATTCTCCACAGAGTGTAGATTAAACGAAAATTATCACATAAAGCATTATCTTTAATAATTTATCTGCTATATATATAAAAAAAAAAAAAATCAAGTTCATCAGTTTTCAGTAAGGATCGGAAAAACTTTGTTGATAACTCATTTCGGATGTGTTTTGTGAAGTCATTGATCATTTTATACCTTCGTAACAATTTTTTTAAAAGTAATCGGAACCCTAATTGCCCAAGTCAAACTTGCAGTTGACTGGTTATTTAAAGTTAGGATGGATAATAGAAATTTATTTCTTTTTTATCGTAAAATTTTGGTGGCTCCAGTGTTACATTTATCCGATTATTCCAAGATTGTTTCAGCAAAGGAAAAGATGAATTCAGGTATTTTAAGAGAATTTTGTTAGTGGAGTATATTCTCGCGGGAGTTTATTCGACGATTGGCACCCTGATATGATGAAATGTGTCGCTTCTTTAGGAGATTTTTTTTGTCCTTTAAAGTAGTGATTGTTTTTCTTCGCTTCCTGGTTACTGCCCGAGTATTTATTTATTTTTCTTGATTTATTCCACATGTTAGTAAACTATTCCTACGGAAATAGGAAGTATTGAACTCCCGTTAAAATAAAAAAACACCCACTATTATTATTGTTGTTATATTATTGGTAAACAATAGGTGGGTTGATATCCAAATTACGCAGGCCAAGGTCCCTAACAAAATACTGACATGTGTATTTAAATATAATTTATCTATAGTAAAAAATCGATCATACGAAAAATATGAACATGAAATCATCAGAATAAATATACATACAACACTTTTACTTTGATGACTTCATAAAACTCTAATGTTCAATATTTATATGTTCTTGTAATTAATTGTTTAATAATGTAATGTAATTTATTTATTCACTAATGTCTGGTTTCTATTATAACTAAACGGAAAACGAATTAACTAAGAAGGTTGTAGCTAGAATTCTACAAGAAATGTTTTCAAGATTAACCGAAATACAGTGCCCGTCATTATAAGGGATTTTTTTAGTGTTCCGTACGGAACATTCATAAGATCACTTCGGTGTCTGTCTCTGTCTGTCTGTCTGCTCGTCTGACTGTCCGTCCGTCACACCCGATTTTCTCCGAAACTATTTGAGGGGTCAAATGAAAGCTTGTAAAAACACGATTTCAAAAATAAATGTCTTACATGCGTACACTTTTCTTTGTATTATTTTGAAAAAATCGCGAAAAATCGCTGTCCCCCCCTCTATCTCGAAAAGTACTGATCCAAAAATTTTGAAAAAACTCTGGAACATTCTCCACGGGGTGTAGATTGAACGAAAATTTTCATGAGTGCATTACCTTTAATAGTTTATCTGGTATATTAAAAAAAAAAAAAAAAATCAAGGTCATCAGTTTTCAGTAAAGATCGGAAACAAACTTTGTTGAAAACTCATTTGGGGTGTGTTTTGTGAAGTCACTGATCATTTTATACCTCCGTAACTAAAATTTTTATTTCAGAAGCAATCAACGCACGGAACACTAATTGCGCAAGTTCAACTTGAGCGGTTATTAATATCTACATATATAGGTATGTTTCCAGGGGTATTTGGCTGTTGGCAGTCGCATTATTATGTTCATCACCATCAATTAAGTTTACAATTCGATCCCGATGAATTTTGATAGATTATCTCTTTATACACTTAACTTAGATTTAAATAGTTTAGTTCAATTTTCCACCAATCAGTCTCTAAAATTAAATCCTCAAAAGTATACTGCCCTAATTTTTGGCAGAAAAAATGGCAGGAAAAATTTACCTATAGCCCATTTTTTAAATGTAAATAATACAAACATAACTAAGATTAAGATTCTCGAATCATCTGAACCAAATATTAAAAAGGGCTATATGAATTTAAAACTAATATTTCAAGCAGACATTTTAATAATATAGTGTTTAAGGCTATATGATGGGTTGGTACTCCCACATCTCCATTACTGCGATACCGTCTATGGCTCATGTGTCACTGTCTCGGATGCTAAGCGGATTCAAAACTCTTGTTTACGATTAATAGATGGTATAAAAAAGTTTGACAACAAACTAAGGAATATCGGCTCGTTGAACATACAGCAGAGGTGCTTCCTAGTTTGTTTAAATAATCTGCCAATAACTTCGCCGTACTTTCATAAAAACGAAATTTATTGCTCGATTATTTAGTTAGAAGGTTGGCATACTCACTCATTATTATCTACAATAAATATTTATTTAATTGGCCAAATAAATCCTAAAAGTTTATAACAGCACACCTACATACTCATAATAGTTTTGTAGTGTGACATTAAAATTTTTCATTAAATCGGGAAAATTAGCATTACGTCTATTTTCCCCTAATCTTCGATAGATCTTAATCAGACCGACGATATCTTTAATTATTTTTATTTAACCTTTAGTGCCGAAAAAATGAATTTGATTTAATTTATAGTTAATTTTTGAAATGATTTTGCCTCAAATGTTACAGAATTTTAGAGGGTCATTCGTTTTTTCATGGAAAGAAGTCTATATGAAGCTACAGACATAATTATATGTTTTTTTTTTTTGAAATTTTGCAAATATAAGAAAAGTGCTAAAAACCAAAAAACGTGAATTAATCGCTAAAATGCCAGAGCAAACATTTTTCTTTATAAGAAACGATTGACAAATAAGCAATTTTTTGAAAAGACGGAATGAATGGGAATTGATTTTTTGGGGTTATTTGAAGTGATTTCTTTTAAAGGGATCGCCCTGTATTTTCTTTTTGCGTGTGTTGTTTATTAATGTAGGAATTGTTTTGTTAATTATTTACCAATCTTCTCGTTTCCTATTATGGGCAATAATTTATTGGTATTTGCAGAGAAATAAATGAGCCGGAGATTGTGTTATAATCTAATACAGTAGAATCAGTGAAGGTGTTTACTTCTCAATCCTCAAGAACAGTTCCGATTTTGATAATTTTTTTTTAAATGTTTGTTCTAATATATAATTTGAAATCAGAAATATTGTAGTAGGGGGACATAACAATTTATATTGTTTAAACAATAATAATA
Organism: Pachyrhynchus sulphureomaculatus; assembly: GCA_019049505.1. NCBI lineage: Eukaryota > Metazoa > Arthropoda > Insecta > Coleoptera > Curculionidae > Pachyrhynchus > Pachyrhynchus sulphureomaculatus. The sequence continues at coordinate 67,549,275 of CM032456.1, forward strand.
TTATTTATGGAAAAAAAATTATTTTTTTCACGATATTTATTAAAAAGTTTTTTTTATTGAAACTGTAGTATAAGAAATAGTTTTTAAGCAAAAATTTCTAGTAAAAATTTAATTTTTACAACATAAAAATGCGGTATAACGAAAATCAAGAAAATATATATATATATATATATATATATATATATATATATATATATATATATATATATATATATATATATATATATATATATATATATATATATATATATATATATATATATATATATATATATATATATATATATATATATATATATATATATATATATATATATATATATATATATATATATATATATATATATATATATATATACATATATATATATATATATATATATATATATATATATATATATATATATATATATATATATATATATATATATATATATATATATATATATATATATATATATATATATATATATATATATATATATATATATATATATATATATATATATATATATATATATATATATATATATATATATATATATATATATATATATATATATATATATATATATATATATATATATATATATATATATATATATATATATATATATATATATATATATATATATATATATATATATATATATATATATATATATATATATATATATATATATATATATATATATATATATATTATATATATATATATATATATATATATATATATATATATATATATATATATATATATATAATATATATATATATATATATATATATATATATATATATATATATATATATATATATATATATATATATATATATATATATATATATATATATATATATATATATATATATATATATATATATATATATATATATATATATATATATATATATATATATATATATATATATATATATATATATATATATATATATAATATATATATATATATATATATATATATATATATATATATATATATATATTTATATATACATTATGTTATACAGTGTGTCCCAAAAAGTTGTATACAAATGGAGAAAAAGTTTATCTTACATATTACAAAAAATTTATTCTTGATAAAAAGTTCTGCATCACATGGATATAATAATAATTATAATAAACGTCTTTATTTTATACTCGGCGAAATGCAGCAGTGCTGTTGTTAACCGAGTTCTCAAAAATATACAAAAGAAATACAAAAAATAAATACAAACTCGAATACACTTTAAGAAGTATCCATTAGTACTTAAACTCTACTTACTCTAAACTAAAAAAGGAAAAAATTGTAATTCTACATCATATTGATACCCATATACAAACCATGATCCCCACCTTACCCTATAAAAGAGACATAATAATAACAGTCAATAAGTCTGAAATAAAATCTCTTTTAGCTGCCTTCTGAAAGATAGTTCAGACAGAGCAAGCAAACCTTCAGGAATTTCGTTCAGAAGTTTAGCAGATGTATAGACGAAAGACTGTTTAAACACACTTGTACGATGCCTAGGTATTTGAAAGCGGTCGTTGTACCTAGTATTACGCTGATGCACCCAACTTCGAAGATGCAGCCTTTCACACAGATACTGTGGCACTCCGGTCCTCAACAGTCTATGCAAAAGGCAACCCAGATGTAGCCTTTCTCTATCCTTAATACGCAACCATTTCAGCTCCCTCAGCTTGCCACTCACATGATTTCTCCCCCTGCATCCAAAAATAAAACGTACACAGGAGTTTTGAATTTTTTGCAGCTTATACTTCAACATAAGGTCCAGGCACGGACCGTAAACAAAATAACAATAATTAGAGTGAGAAAGAACAAGAGTTTCGCACAAATATTTTTTTAAGCTCAAATTGAGGATATGCCGATTCTTATATAAATTACGTAGTAAACAATACGCCCTTTGAGCTAACAAAGAAACCTGCTTTCTAAGCCTGAGCTTACTATCAAATAATATTCTCACATTTTTATATTCAGTAACAAACGGAATTCTCTCCTGGGCCATATTTAAATTGAAATTTGCCGAAGCCCATACACTGTTTGTTGCAAAATACAGTACTGCCGACTTTCTCGGATTTATCTTTAAACCATTGCTATTAGAGTAGGTAAACAGTAATTAATTTCCTGTTCCGCCTGTAATGGGTTAAGACTATTGAAGCTCCTTAAAATCTGACTGTCATCTGCATATTGTATTAGCCTACAATTATTAACATAACAGTGCATATCCATTACATAAATGACAAACAGCAATGGTCCCAAAATTGACCCCGAGGGACGCCTCTGTCTAAAGCCAAACTTTGTGACACGCGGCGATTAATCAGCACACGCTCTGATCTATCCACCAAGTAGTCTCCTTTAATAAATTTATTGTTCGTTCTTTAAAACCATAATAATGAAGTTTGGCACACAACAAGCGGGGATCCAGCGTGTCAAATGCCTTGCTATAATCGAGAAGAACCAAGGCCGTCGTCTCTCCTTTATCCGCCGCCCCGAGGATATCATCCAAAATGCTTAGCAAGGCTGTTGCAGTGCTAAAACCCCTGTGAAACCCCGACTTACCTTCAAAGAATAAGTTATTATTATTAAAATAATTAACGATTTATTTAAAAATTATTTTCTCCAAAATCTTAGACAGAATACTCAAAAGACTAATCGGACGCAGTTCAGAGTAATCCTTAGGGCTTGACACCTTGGGCAAAGGCAATACCAAGGCCAACTTACAATCGGACGGAAACTTACTCTCTAATATAGATATATTGAAAATATGAGTGAGAAACGGTACGATGAGAGGGCAACAAAGTCTTAACATCCCTAATCAAGCATCAAAAGTTTAAATATTTGATGATATACAGGAAAAATAAAAAATAATTATTTATAATGAAGTTTAAAGTGTGTTTAAATTTAAATACAGAGCAAAATATTAATTGAAAATGTTAATAAGAACTAAAAAATTATGCTCACATTAAAATATGATACAATCAAAATTCAGTGCACTAATTCTTAATTAATTTCGTTTTCCTTTATTCAATAAATAATCCGACAATTACTAACGTGTTTACTGGAGTTTTTTTTTTGAATTTAGGAAGGGCACAAATCTAAACGTGAGCAAAAATTTTTAGTTCCTATTAACATTTTCAATTATTATTTTGCCCTGTATTTAAATTTAAACACACTTTACTATTCAATATAAATCATTATTTTTTATTTTCCCTGTATACCATCAAATATTTTAAACTTTTGAAGCTTGATTATGGATTTGATGCAGAATTTTTTTTGTAATATCTAATATAAACTTTTTCCATTCGTATAAAACTTTTTGGGACACACTGTATATATATTATATGTACCAGGTGTACAAGTATGAAATGCGGATTTTTTTCTAAAAAAACATGTTAAATTCGGAAGAATGATAAAAAGTACTTTATTCAAAGTATGCACCATCGCTTGTTATAGATTTTTCCCATCTTTCAGACAATTTGTGAATACCACGCCAGTAAAAATCTTAGCCTTTTGGTGCGAACCATTCATCGAGCCATTTTTTCACATCTTCGTACGAACCAAAGCGTTGCTCAGCAAATGCGTGACCCATCGATGCAAACAAGTGGTAATCGGAAGGAGCCAAGTCTGGTGAGTAAGCCGCATGGGGTAGAACTTCCCAGCTGAGTGCTTCTAACGTGTCGCGAACTGGTTTTGCCGTATGTGATGGAGCATTGCCATGAAGAAAAATGACTTTGTGTTGCCTCTTTCGGTATTCTGGCCTTTTTTCAAGCAGCGAACGGTTCAAATCGGTCAATTGTTGTTGGTAACGTTTAGTATTAACCGTTTCCCCAGGTTTTAACAGCTCATAATAGCCCACGCCCCTCTGATCCCCACAAATACATCGTCTTTTTGCCAAAGCGATTCGGCCTCCGGTCGATGTGGATGGTGCGCCTGGGTCTACCTATGATTTTTTGCCCTTGGGATTCTCAAAATAAATCCACTTTTCATCCCCTGTAACTATACGATGCAAAAACGACTTCCTTTTGTACCGAGCGAGCAAAATGTCACACGTGTTTTTGCGCTTTTCCATTTGCCTGTCGTTGAACTCATGTGGTACCCATCTACTGGCTTCTGAATCTTTCTCATCTCTCGTAGCTGATTGGAAGCAGCTTGTTGACTAACGCCCAATTGCTCGGCGAGTTGTTTTTGTGTTTGCGAATCATCTACGTCCAACAATGCTTGCGATTCCACATCTTCGTATTTTTTTGGCGGTTTTCCACGTTCCTTGTCTGCAACATTGAAGTCACCACTTTTGAAACGCCGAAACCATCGTTCACACGTATCTTGCGATGGAGCATGTTCACCATAAGCTTCTCGAAGTAATCGATATGATTCAACAGCAGTTTTCTTCAAATGAAAACAAAAAATTAATGCGGTCCGCGAATGCTCTTTGTTCGGTATAAATTTCGACATATTGAACACCACACTATACACACACTTTTCCAATTTATCACTCGTGCGCGTCTGACACTTGTTGATGACACAACAAAATGGCGCAGTCTCAAATCTTTATAGCACAAACTGCATTGGTGCACCATCTGTTGTCTGAAATCCGCATTTCATACTTGTACACCTGATAAATGAAGAAATCAGCGTACTATCATCTGCAAAGCTATAGATTGGATTCCTAATCCTTTCCAGTAGATCGTTAACGTAAATAAAAAGGAGAGTTGAAGACAATTTGGAGCCTTGGGGCACACCGATGTTGATAGTGAAGAAATTAATATTTTTGATTTCAAATGATATATTAAAACAAACTTTAAAAAAAAATTGTCAACATCTCTACTGTTCTTGAGGATTAAGAAGTTTCAACGATTTTTCCGCTTCGTTGACTCAACTAATATGCGCAGTGTATTACAACTGGTTATACTGATATAGGTATATAAATTGTCAATTAGACAAGCTTAATATGTGTGATCAGTTATCAATATTATATTTACGAGAGTAGACAGATAAAACCTACACCTCGATTTAACTTAAAATAAAAGTTGTGTAACAACTTTTGTTTTATTTTAAATTTTTTAGACAAAAAAGCTAACTGGAGGATACAATCTTCTCTAGTTTTTGTTTATTGCTTTAGAAACAATTGAACAATTTTAGTACCTACAAACGGACAAGGTAAGAAGCGAAAACATTTTTCTTGACTTAGTTTTATTAACTGCTTATACATTTTTTCACCAAGATAATGATTTAAGGTATTTTTTCGCGATTATGACTGTTTTTAATCAAAGCGGTAAGTCTCTCACCGTTACGACACGAGGAATTCTAAAGCCGCAACCACTCTAAGTGTTCGCGAAAACGTACTTGATATGATTGGACTTTTACTTGCCGTTCGTAACCTAAGTCTACTCTTGTATTATTAAAATTAATAGAGTGGTATAATAGTATCATTATACCTTCCCCGGTTAGCTTCATCTCGTGAAAGTGCAACCGTTTTTTGTTACCATTTATAAACTTGCAAGTCGCCAAAAAATTCCTTTTCTTTGTGTATTCTACATAGTGAGACCAATTTATTTGGACATCACTCTGAGCCTTAATATCTTACACTAATCCCAAATTAATTTTGAGAATATATAACAATTAATTAATATCCATGTACAAAATCAAGGATGTAGCCTATCAACAATTCTCTTCAGTATCTACCTCGATGCAGGATTATATCAGTGGAGGCGGAAATGTCAATTCATATTCAAAAACTCTTTTTTTATTAACATCTTAATACATTGTATTAGTTTTTACATTTCTTTCAGTGCTACAAATATGTTTTGGTAAATTCCAGTACTGCATTTTATTTTTTTAATTTTACCATTTCCTTTATTATAATATAAATGGTAGTGTTATTTGTTTTATTTTTGAAGATGTTTCTATTGCCTATTGTCCGTTTGTTTTTGTGCTTAGTTGTTTTTTGTTTCTGTTTAGAAAAATTGTGTCCAAAAACTCAGCTTGTGTGCAGGTACTAGGTATTTGCCATTTGGCCTTGTTTATTTTATTTACATGTTTCCTTCGCTCTCTCTCTCTCCCTCTCGGTCTCTCTCTCTTACACATCCTTTCTTCATTCTTCTTATAATGCTATTGTCTACATATGTACATATCCACGTACAAAATCAAGGATGTAGCCTATCAACAATTCTCTTCAGTATCTACCTCGATGCAGGATTATACCAGTGGAGGCGGAAATGTCAATTCAAATTCAAAAACTCTTTTTTATTAACATCTTAATACATTGTATTAGTTTTTACATTTCTTTCAGTGCTACAAATATGTTTTGGTAAATTCCAGTACTGCATTTTATTTTTTTAATTTTACCATTTCCTTTATTATAATATAAATGATAGTTTTATTTGTGTTATTTTTGAAGATGTTTCTATTGCCTATTGTCCGTTTGTTTTTGTGCTTAGTTGTTTTTTGTTTCTGTTTAGAAAAATTGTGTCCAAAAAACTCAGCTTGTTGTGTGCAGGTACTAGGTATTTGCGATTTGGCCTTGTTTATTTTATTTACATGTTTCCTTCGCTCTCTCTCTGTCCTCTCGGTCTCTCTCTCTCCCTCTCGGTCTCTCTCTCTCTTACACATCCTTTCTTCATTCTCTCATTCTTATAATGCTATTGTCTACATATTTACATATTGCAATTTTAGATTGCGTTCTTATATATATATTTTTTTAGTTTAGTCTAATTTATTTAGCTTATTTTTATTACACGCACGTCACTTCACTATTGTTTTTTGTATTATTTACACTGTACAATTAAGAGACGGAAATGTGGGGGATTGGGAGTACCATTGGATTATAGGACACTGTACACCCTAGATTATGCAAACGATCAAGTCATAATGGCACACGATTCTGGAGATACTGAGTACATGTTTAGGAAGCTAAAGGAGGAATACTGCAAATGGGGTCTCACTATAAATTTAAACAAAACGGAATACCTATGTATTGGTGGTGTCGGAGAAGATATACAACTTGAAGACGGAAATATCGTGAAAACTTGTAGTGAGTTTGTATACTTAGGTATCATATTAGACAATACGGGCAGATGTCATGGGATGATTAACAGGCGCATTAACATCACAAGCAAAATTACCGGAGCACTTAATTCCATACTGTGGCAAAAGGATATAACAAAAGCGAAAATGCGAATTTATGATTGTTGTTAAAAGTACACTAATATACGGCTCCGAAGTTTGATAAATTAGCAAGGCAACGGAACTTTTTAAGATTGGCCAAAATATCGAAACTAGAAAAGGTAAGAAGCGAGGAGATGAGAAAACTAACAAAAAAGAAAGAACTATTATAGAAGAAATCCCCAGAAAACAATTAATCTGGTATGGACATGTTAATCGAATCGATGGAGAAAGACTGCCGAAAATAGTAATGCACTGGAGACCTAAAGACAAACGCAAACGCGGACGCCCACGGGAAACGTGGGTGGATTTTTATGCAAATTTTTAACATTTATAGTCGTCGTAAAATACTTGAAGTAAAAATCAATTAAGAATATTTTTGGAAAGTATAAACACATTAGAAGAGATAGAAATGATAATATAAGAAAATTTATGTGAAGCAAACTATTATTTATTTATTTAAATCCATCAATTTTCGTAGACAACGGAAATGTTTATACACTCATTCAACAGATATACTCCAAATTCACTAAAATGTAGAGCTGGTCATTTTAAAATAGACCTCAAATGATGTTATTTGTCTGAAATTAAGTTTATGAACTGTCAGAAATGCCTATTTGGCATCCACCAAAATTATTTTGAAAAAAGTGTCTAAGCTGTTGTAGAAAAATTTAATTTTCTGAGACAGAAAAGAAAAGTTCATTAAATGTGTCAGTCCCAGAAGGTGAGTGTCGGCTACAACAAAATTTCACGTAAATTTCTTTGTTAAATATGCGATTGGATATAAAGGTTTATTGAAATAAAGTAGGTAAAGATAATAAAAGCAAGCAGCTGTTTCCTCATAAACAGGTAATTTGTAATTAGTGCAAGAATATGCTGAGATGTAAAAGTGGCATAATTTATGATTGTTATTTTATTACAGTAACCGGCATGTGCATAAAAAATTGTACACCTTTTCGCACACAAATTACAGTAAAATCGACATAAAAGTACAACAGTTTGCGAATATTTCGTGTTGGTTTTAGCGTGTGAATTTGGGCGAGACCCGGTGCGAAATTTTTTTTGTCAACGTGTACCTAGAACTTTAGTATTATTTAACTACTTTGGAACTGTAGTGATGTTACTAAGATTTTAATTTTTTCAATACAGATGGTATCGGCTAACATTTAATAAAATGTTAACTTATACAGAGATTTTGCAACGCTTATTTTGGTAGGCCACTGCCTTTATCTTTATTTGAAGCATACGCCCCTCGGTTGGAGCTTACGCAGTAGTACAGGGAAGAAATTAAATATAAGGACTCGGCTGTTATCGTTATTTGCAGCATGCGCCCACCATTTGGAGCTTGAGCAGTATTCAAACAAAATAAGAGAAACCTTATTAAGGTAACGATTTCCCTTATTTACAAATTTATAAGAAAGGTTATTTATTTAAACTTCTTTATTCTTATCGCTATTATGGTAGGACCTGTTTTTTTCCTACTTAGGTATACAAACCACTAAGAAAATACAGTAAAATTGAAGTGATAATCTTTTATTGCAAATAACACTGACAATAGTTAATTAGGGTTCATATTATATTGGGATTTTGCAATCTCTGGCACAATGCCATTACAATGTGGGTAGTACTAATTTCAAGTGCTAGACACAATTTTAATTTAGACACTTGTGTTGACCCATCAAATACTAATAACCGGTCCTCGGTGTTCCCTAAGATTATAGAAGATGAATACTAACCTAACCTTGCAATTCCTTCGCGTTAATGCAAAATCTCTCTTGGAAAATGGCTATTGTATTTCAGTTTTTTTTTTTAATAACTTCTGAGCCATTTAAACTATTAAGAAACTTCAAATGACATAAATATCCATATACAAAGACGGACACTTTTTGTTATAAATTAACCCTGTTATTAACGGAAATTATGCAACTGGATCAATATATAGCGTGATAGATAAAAAGGTTTGTTTTACATGCGAGTGCATCGTAGATGCAACTCGCCCGGAACCGCAGAGCATGCTAAGGGATGGAAGAGGCCTACGTTCCGGAGTGGACGGTGCCGGGCTGAAGAAGAAGTTTTAAATTTAAAAAGTAAATTGTAGTAAATAATAAAGTGCAAAAACGCACATCATTATTCGCATCAATACGAGATATAGTACAAGTGTATTGTTAGTTGATTAACAAATAAATAAATCAAAAATATATTGTTCTTTATATATGAAAGTGAAAGTTCTTGAAATTAAATTTCTTGATTAGTTTATACTTTAATGAGTCTTAGATGATTACCAGTATTAATGGATTTGCGACAGTCTTATTGATTGCCATTTATTATCAGTTTCTCTTTAATTTAAAAAGATAAATCATTAGATTCTTGAGCAGGTAAAACTATCTTAATGATTTATTTCGTGTTCGAAAAATATCTAACTTATTAAGATAGGTTTACCAAATTACTTTTGCTAACTCTAAAGGGAAATGTGTACATGAGTAATGACGTTCTCAACGACCAAACTGTTTTATTTTTGTTACTTTATAATTGTTATTTACCACATGAGTCCGGGAAATAGCTTAATAAAAAGAACCGGCCTCCCATTATTTCGAAAAGTACTGATCAAAAAATTTTGGAAAAATTCTAGAAGATTCTCCATAAACTGTAGATTGGGCAAATATTAGCACGAGTGCATTATGTTTGATAATTTATCTGGTATAAAAAGAAAAACTATCTGCCTTGACAATATAGAAGGTTTCTCGACAGTATGGTCGAGATAAATATATTTTCAGTACCGCTCGTCGCTCCTCTAGAGACAAAATAATACATTATTGCCTAAGAAAAAACGTGAAAATACATATTGGATCTTAAGACATGTATATATGTCAGGGACCTAATTAACTTAGCCTAGGTAAAGATTTTATTTAATTTAAAAGCAATCACGGTTCAGAACACTAATTGCGCAAGTCCAACTTGCACTTGACCGCTATTTTTGGCTCAAATGAAGGGAGAATCGCAAGATGTTGTAGCAATCGAAATAACTAGTAATCAGATAGGGCTATGCCCGGAGATTACGTTGGTGGTTACGTGTGTGGCATGGTGTTGTTCACGATCCGAAAGATGAAAATTACTGCTTGGAAATCGTTGGGAACATATTTTGTTCGTTGTGTACATCACACCCCGAAACTGCAACTTCAGACGCATTATTTGCATTTGAAATGCAGTGCCTGAAATGCGAATCTGTGTACGACAATCACTTTTGAGGCTGTATTTAGAGATTATGGGAATAGCAACATCATATGAAGTAGTAATTTTGCTTTTGTAGGATCCATAAACACATGAAAGTGGCGGGAGATAAATTAAAGTTGAAAATAAATTATGAGATTTTTATTTGAAAGGTACCGAGTTCATCTGAACACTAAATAAAGATATATATATATATATATATATATATATATATATATATATATATATATATATATATATATATATATATACACATATATATTTTATTTATTTATATATACATATGGTTGGTTTTTCTTGGGTACCTTGGTTCTTTTAAAAATACAATGCTAGTTGTTTGTTTAACGTTTCGCCTTATTTTTTTAGGCATTTTCAAAACATTTTTTTTTCTTTTATTCATTCTTGAAAGTCAACTATTTGTATGTTAGTTCAGCATACAAATAGTTGACTTTCAAGAATAAATAAAAGAAAAAAAAGTTTGGAAAATTAGGCGAAACGTCAAATAAACAACTAGCATTGTATTTTTCAAAAGAACCTAAGTACCCAAGAAGAACCAGCCAGGTTTGTGTAAGCAAAAGGTTCAACATAGAAAAATATATATGTGTGTGTGTGCGTGTGTATGTATGTATTATTGTTTTATTAACTAATTATTTTTATGACAATTTTTCTAGCTGTCTTAACGAAATATTTTTTTACAGATCACCACCCTCTCTTGCAATGGAACACATCTCCCTCCTGGATCCCTATGAACAACAACTTTTAAAGGTCTTTAACAGTCACGATATCGACAACTGCGGCAGCTTAGACAGAGATGGCCTTATGCGACTTTGCTCTACGTTGCAGCTTGAAGAACAAGGAAGCGAATTGATCAGATGTCTTCTGAGTGAGAAACGGTCTAGGTCGACATTTGGAGAGTTTAAGGATGCGTTATTATCTTTATTAGGTAAGAATATTGATAGTTGATTGTTATTTTAAACTTCAATTAATTTAATACAAAACCTCTCGGCTCAACAGAACTCTTAACACGCATGTGCTTACCATCAACTATTTATCTTTCAACAATTCGTAGAGTCGTATTCTGTCAGTCCACCAAAGTTTTAATACACTGGAAACCACCTGAATACCTAATATCCACACTTGAAAAAATATGAAAATGCGCATATTATATAATTTACATGTGTTTTTCTTCTTCTTTCTACTTTGTAGAGGCACAATGGCCTGCTTATACGGTCTGTCAAGTAAGAACGTGACCGTTTGTATTCTTGAAAAAATGTATTTCGATAGCATTTTTTGCTAATTATGTATTCTTTGGTGTGCTGACAACGACACAATTACCTTAGTATGTTGTCCAATCGCCTCCTGCATCAATAATGGCCTGTCAACGAGATTTTCTGCAATGATCTCCAAATTTTTCAAATCTTACGAGACAACTGAGTCCTGAAAGTCTTTCCTCTGACCTTCGTCTTTACAAGGGATCAAACGTTTGCAATAGGGTTGGCGACCGCAATTGTGAGGGCCACTCTAGTATCTTATCGTGGGCTCAAGCGAGCCGCTTCGCGACGTGATTTTCACCCAGCAAAGGTTTCTTCAACGTGCTTCGGAATTTGACATCATGAGCACGAAGATGTCAAATGGTCTCATGGGACACGTTCAAACCCGATTTTCCAAATTTTGCCGCTCCTTGACGCAGCGTCAATTTCGGGTCCCGTGGAATCAAAGACACGATTCGTTTTCGACTTTTGGAGTGACTTTACCTGCCGACCTATGTTTTAGCATTTTTCGTCTCATTAAAATGATTCTTCTTCACAAACGACTTTTTAATATACTTAGCGGCCGCGGAATGTGTCATTTTAGGCCACCTTGGATAGGAACGAAGAAAGACTGCCTCGAACCGACGCGCTAACAAGTGACTCATTTTGAATTTTACGTGATTTCGACGAAAGTTCGGATTCAACTGATACTTTTACTAAAATGCGTCAAAGGTTCCCTCTACCGATTTTTTGTTGAATCGCTAGAATCGCATTTATCAGAAATGAATTATCGCAGACACGTTTTCACTTGACGGACTGTACATCGAAAAAGTTGACGCTTTATCCTGTATTCTCTACATGACATCTTAGTGTCTTTTATAATAGAATAGGCCTATTCGTTGTCATACATTTTAATTTTGAATTATGTCGTTTCTATATATTTTCAATGATTCTAAACACTTTTTCGTTGGCTTAAGTGTGTTTCGCTTCTTTTCTTTTATTCTTCGTGTCTATGTACTATAAATCAGGCTACTTTGAATGAGCTTTTAGGTGATATATTCCGTTTTTTTTTTCCAATGGCAAGGCCCCAAGGTATTTCATTTAAGCCGCGAATTGTTTTTCTTGCGTGTGTTATTCCTTTGTTAATATCCCTGTCATTTATTACTGTTGTATCGAACTCTACTTCTAAGTAAGTATAATTAGTACACATTGTTATTTCTTTTATTATTTGTTCATTCTGTCCGTATGAGTAGGTATTGTGTTTTTTGGGCGAATTATTCGAGGTCGTCTTTACAATTTGCCACAATAACTTGGTCATCGACGAATTGAAATCGCATATGAGAAAAACATGAATAGTACAAAAAAAATTAAAGCGACCTTCCCGTAATGTGAATTCTGTACAACATACATGAGTTCAACTCGCTTTTGAATAGCTTTGCAAGTTAGTTTTCACGAACTTAAAATTGTGGTTTTCTAACTTCCCTTAAATAGTCTCTTTTCCAGTGTACAGGGTGGTTCAAATTGGACACTTTTAAAGGTAAACCCCTTTATCTAAGGGAGATCGACGAAAACTGATGTCGCTGTCTGACGCTCCATTTTTCATGATATACTCAATGGTGAAAACCGCATATCGATATCTAGTACCGTTTCAGATATACAGTCGACACTGTTTATAGTGAAACTCTATATAGTGATTTCTGTAAAAACATTCTCAAAGTACTTTTTCACGTGGATTTCAACAGTGTAAGTTACATTTTTTTACAACTAATATTTTAGTAGTTATTAACGCAAAAATATATTTTTTAAACGGGATACCCTGTATATTTTTCCTTATCCGAATAGAGCTTTAAATTATCATTTTAAAAATATAGCACACTTTATACTTTGCTTAAATCTACTTCAAAAGATAAAGGTTTTCAGTTTTTACACGAGTTTTAAATGCACATTTTGTGAAGTAGGCTTTGGACGGAGCGCCAATATCAATTGTTTACCGACAGCAGTCAAATCGTAAAAAAAAATTCCCAACTTAGTCCCAGAAGTAACTCTAAGAGTCATAACTACAATGAAATTTACTAAATGCTATAGTACTTTAAACTATGTAGAAAATAAAACAAAACAACAATAAAACAATTTATTCCGAGTAGAGCAAACTAAAACAAAACAATTTTCTATAAGAGATGTTCGAAATGTCGACCAGTTTCATTTACACATAGGCGGCACCTTTTCTGGACACTTCTTACCGAGTTGATTAGTTCAAGAGGAGCGAGAGCTGCAAAACTTTGTATCACTGCAACTTCTAACTCTTGCCTGGTGTTTGTCGGCAAATTAAAAATTAGGTCTTTCAATCTTCCCCAGAGATAGAAATCTGTGGATGTTAAATCCGGTGACCTTGCCGGCCAAAGGTTCGGACATTGGTTGGCTATCCAGTTGTTGTCGAAATTGGCCGATAAAAAATTCCTAATAACTGCAGCGTTATGAGGGGGTGCCCCGTCATGTTGAAAAAACATATTTCTAAGGTCCATTAACGGCAGTTCATCAACAAGTTCTATTTGTTGCCTTAAAATTTCTAAATATCTAGGTGAGTGTTCCTTCGTAAATAAATGGACCTATAACCCTGCCTTTAAAAATTCCTGCCCACACATTAAATCCAAATCTACCTTGATTTCTGTGCTCCACAACTAAATGAGGATTTTCTTATGCCCACGTATAAGAATTGTAACGGTTAAAAAAACCTGCATTGCTTACATAAGCTTCGTCTGTCCAGATGCAATTTAATGAAAAATTCGGACACATGGTTACAATTCTCCAGAAACCATTAGCAAAAATTTATACTCCGTTGAAAATCTTCGTCTCTAAGGTGATGAACTTTTCTTGTCCTATATGGCCTGAATTTGTGGTTCTTCAAAGTACGACTTACGTTAGTTCTTGGTAATCCAGTGAATTCTTTTAACTGTCGGGTTAAAGTGTTGGGATTATTTCCGATAGTTCCTAAAACTACTATTTTTTCTAACTCCTTATCCCTGCTTGAAACATAATTTTTAGATCGTTTCTTTTCAAACTAGCCACCATTAATTAAGTTATATCGCAATCGAGCGAATATATCCTTGAAGGGTTGGCGTCTCTCTGGATACCGTTCGTGGTACAAATTACTTGCCGCTTCCGAATTTTCTCCGGTTTGTATGAAACACGCTATCATATCCCATTTTTCGTAATTTTCAAATATCATTGCGATTTATTTAACAATTCAATAACTGATCCTGAAGTAAAATTTGACAACTACGAGTAAACAATTCAATTAAACCATAATGGCCGCTCCGTCCAAAGCCTACTTCACAAAATGTGCATTGCGTAAAAGCTGAAAACTTTTATATTTTGAAGTAGATTTAAGCAAAATATAAAGTGTGCTATATTTTTAGAAGGGTAATTTAAAGCTCTATTTGGATAAGAAAAATATACAGGGTATCCCATTTAAAAAATATATTTTGCATTAATAACTATTAAAATATTAGTTGTAAAAAAAATGTAACTTACACTATTGAAATCCACGTGAAAAAGTGCTTTAAGAATGTTTTTACAGAAATCAAAAATTTGCAATAGGGAAAGAATTACAAACATTTTTCCAAAATGCAGATTTTTGAAAAACACCCTGTATATCTGAAATTGTACTAGATATCGATATGCGGTTTTCACCATTGAGTTTATCATAAAAATTGAGGCTCAGACACCGACATCAGTTTTCGTCTATCTCCAATTTGGATCACCCTACACAATTTCTCCACTTTCTATCAATAAGGGTTTTCTTTGTCACTTTTTCCAATAAAAATTCATACCTTTTAAAAAACTCCGTAGTTTTACTCTACTCATTTTTTGTATTTCTGGATGGCTTGTGGCAGCCTGCAGAATCTTATCCAAATTTGGAATTCTTTTTTCCATAAAAAAGTCATGAACAATAAGCCTTACTGCTTGTTTTGTGTTGTGTGTCAGCTGAAGTTGTTTCTGCCTGGTCCCTTTTTTGGAGAGTCTATACACCCTCCTTTTCTTCTCTTAATATTCTGTAAACTGTGGCTTTACCAACTTCGGTAATTAAGGGACTTGTCACACAATCGTCCACACTTAAATCACAATTTTCATCGTTTTTAACGTAGTCAAATAGATTTTTAACTATATGCTTTTCATTACGAATTAGCTGCCCGAACTTTTGGCGTTTCGCTGGAGAAGACATTTTGTTAACACACTAATTGACTTGTCACTAACTGGCTTGACACTTGGGCATACTGCTCTAAATATGTATTTATAGTTGGGGCAACAAAATGGGATGTAAATAAAATGATTTGATCGGCAATAAAACTTCGTTACAAAAGAGCATTGTTACCTGAAAAATACCTGAGAATAGATAGCACGCCTCTGTTATAGGACCGCCGGTCAGTCCACTGGCATTTTTATTTCTATCAGTTTCAAATAAATAGAGTATAGTAGAAATTCTGATTGCTTACTTTGCTGTGGTCAACTTATAACGAAAATGATGCGTTCACTGAACTAACTTGAACTAACATATATCCCCATAAACCAAGATGATTTTCAAAAAGAACTTAATATTATAAAACAAATAACAGTGAATATTCTCCATCCATAATAAATAATATCCCAAAGAAAAAACTTTACAAAGAACCTTATAATAACGTAAAGTCAATCGAAAATAGAACGGAATGGTCTATGAAAAATCCAGCAATAAAATAGATAATTTCTTCAGAAAATCATTTGACTGAACATAACCAATAATTTAACCCAAACTTTCAGATATTATGTACTTGCACAAAACGCGTAATACTTAATTTGCTAGAGTCGTTAGAAATAAAGAAATTGGAATATTCCGACTCTGTTAAATGAACAATTAGAACTAAATAATTCACCATTACTAAATTAATTAAATAATTTTAGTACCTGCCATAAATTGTTAACCAACCTTTGATTATAGTAATTTCATCATCATTTTGTAATGAACCATCTGAAAAATTTGTCGTACAACTAAACATATCATGATGTTAAAATAAAAATTTAGTGGAAATTTTATTAGTGTTTTACCTTTTTGCAAAAAAGGTGCATATTTATGTATATAAATTGTTTTTTTTTATTACAGGAAAAATGCAAAATAACAAAAATATGGCCGAAAGTCCAACTAAAGAAAATAAACATGTGGAGAAAAGCTCTCCAGACCGTGAAGTGTCACCAAAATTTGTATATGGTAGCAAGAAATATGGGAGACGAAGCAGGTAATTTTATTTTTCCTAATAGCCTACACCATTAATACCAACAGCAATTGGTTTGAGCGAGTTCAGTAGATGTTAACTTTAATAACTTATCATTTGCGTTAATAAATTTGTCCTCAAAACGTTTTTTTTTAAAAAATTAAATAAATAAAGTCTGCTATTGAAAAAATAACAATTCTTTTTTAGGCCTAAAACGGATGAAATAACTTCAATCTTTAACGAGGATAAAGATATCTCAAATGGTAAATCATATGGGGGTACATCAGTACAAAGATCAAATTCACAAAGTGAGGTTCTGTCAAAGAAACGTAAAACAAATTATAAACTTAAAAGGTAATAATGTGTAATTTTCATCTTAGGCGAGTACAAACTGAAGAAAAATTATTTTCTGAAACTCATTACACCAGGAATCTTGTTTTATTATAGCTCATGTTTATAAATAAGACGATGCATTCATCAGTCTTCTCTTATTTTATGTTTCTTGAAATTTATTTCCGTCTTAAAATTCAAGTCCGAGTTTGAATAATGAAATGGTTTTCACCAAAAAATTTAACTCAATAGAATACTAAAAAGTCACTTTCTTTTTACCCGACTGTCTACAAAATGAGGTTAAGTTTTATACGGTAAATATATAGTGTCCAAAAAAACCCATCAATATAAAACATGTTTATGATTTTTCATAAAGTTCACAGCATGGATTTTGTTGCGTGACAGTTTGAATAAGTGGTTATGATGCCACAATAGATAGACACCAAAATCTGTATTAAAAGAAAAGGCTTTTAACGAGTATTTTTAAATATATAAATTTGTAAAAAAATGTACGGGATGTTCAAAACAGCACGCCAAATATAACAAAGTAGTTAACTTTTAACTGAATCTAATGTATTAAATAGATATTGTTGAATGACCACTTGAATAATTTGGCGCTAGTAACATTTACTGTCGAGTTATACCAAGAATCCAGTATGGCGAATATTTTTCGCCATTTTGTACAATAGGAAAAACCGAAAATGTTTATAACCTGTCAGGTTAGGCTTAAGTTGAAGGGCATTTTACAAGAATTTCAAATATATTATGGAAAAGAGAGCACCTGCCTTGCTTAGTAATAAAAAAAAAAAACGAAACAAGATTCCAGATTGGTATTACATTAGTGATTGTAAGAAACTGCATTGGGGGACCATTTTAAATTATATATATATATATATATATATATATATATATATATATATATATATATATATATATATATATATATATATACACATGGGCTGAAAAGTCCCGGGCCTAACAAAGAAAACACGGTTTTTTTGGTTCAAAATTAGCTTTATTCATCAACGTAATCTCCATCAAGAGCAACGCAATCATTCCAGCGCCGCTCTAACAATGGCCAAACACTGCTCAGAATCATCAACACGTTCTTGTTTTTGATAAACGGTGATCAAACGCGGCACCCACTTTGAACAGAGCTTTCTCATAGTCAAATGCTCATGCAATATAAAGCCAACACGTTCTTTTGATATCTTTACGATGTCAGCTAACTCACTCAACTTCACTTTTCGATCATTCAAAACGATTTTATGGATTTTTTTGATGTTTTCTGGTGTTACCGCCTCATTTGGACGTCCACTGCGTTCTGCATCATCGGTGTCTCTACGACCACGTTTGAAGTCAGCAAACCAACGTTTTATTGTTGTTTCTGATGGAGCGGAGTCCCCATAACACTTTTCAAGCCATTGCTTCGCTTGAACGGTATTTTTTTTTTTTTTCCCATCAAGAAGCAGTGTAAAATTAAAACACGAAATTGTTTTTGATCCATTGTTTTGAAAATAACAAAAGTAGCGTCACTCTTAGCACAATAACTCACAAACTAATGAATAGAATATCATGAAATTTTAACAGCTGTCTTTTGAAGGTTAGTATTAACTGAAAAAAAGGTGACTGCAATAAAACTAGCGCCATTTATGTGTTAGGCCCGGGACTTTTCAGCCCATGTGTTATATATATATATATATATATATATATATATATATATATATATATATATATATATATATATATATATATATATATATATATATATATATATATATATATATATATATATATATATATATATATATATATATATATATATATATATATATTAGAGTGACCGGATCTCATAGAGGGGGAAAAAAATGTCGGAATCTTGTTCGTCTGGACCCCACAAAACGATTCCCCTTTCCAGATATTGAGATAGCCGAAATTTGAGCTCGATTAAACGACGTTAACCCGTGCCGCTCGTCGCTCAAAGTTTGAAAAAATCCAAATTTTTGGCCAAAAAGCTGACATATGGAGCCATAACTCCAGAACGGTAAATAATAGAAACACGCTTAATATCTCAAAAGAAAGCTAATGTTGTTCTTCAAAATTTATATTCTATACATAATTGTTGTTATTTTAAGTCAAACCGAGTTACAACAGCCTTTAGCCCCAAAAACGTGACCTGGTACCACTAGGAGCATACTTCGTATATTTTGTTATTAAGTGATAAATTTTGCTTTTTTTTGGTATATTTTTGAGTTTAAAGTAGAAATATAATAAAAAAAAACAAGTAATACTGATAAGTCTAATGACATTTTTTATTTTAAAATATAAAAATTAGGTATATAATACATACAAAACAGACACAGAAAAGATACAGACGTAGTACCTACATGAGTTGATAATTTTACATAGTTATCTAATCTATTCTAGAGCTTTTGTTAAAGTAGTTTTTGAAACGTCAGGATATAATGCTCGGCATTTACTTACAACATTCCAGGACATATTGCTTTTGGTCTTCATCTTTTGTCAGAAGGTCGTTAAAGTCGGTTATTAATTTAACACCACGCTCAGCCATTTCATTAACTATTTTTAATGTTTTGACAATTTTCAATCCTTCTTGGAAGTCATTATTTTGAGGCCAGGTGTTTGGATGTTGTCTTAGGAAATCTGTTTTTATATTAAATTGGTCAAAGAATGTAAACGTTTCTTTGGTAAGTAAATTTACCAATCCTCCATCAACTTACCTCTTTTAAGTTTTCTTTCCTAACTTTTGGATTTACAACCCTAGTGTGCTGTGATGGTTCATCTGTGCTACTGAGCAATTTATTAGCCATTAACAACTTTTCATCGTCTGTAATGGTGGGATCAAAAAACGATAATCCCACCAACTTTGCATTCAAATACCACAAATGGTTCGAAAATTTGGTCAGGGCTATTTCTGCAATGTCGTTGTCATATTCTTTATAGTCTAACAGACTATGCAAAATACTTAAATCTTACTTTGGTGCAAGATGAGCTTTTGGAGCATTGAACCAAGCTTTACAATAAATTTTAACTAGGAAAACAGAAATGGCACGCACAGAACTTTCTTCTTCTTTAGACATCTTAAATTGACGACGAAAAATGAACATTTTTAAGCAGCAGTCTTTGCCATCCACCTAGCGTGATGAATGGCTCCTGGAGTTCTAAAACCCACAACATTGCCGTCTAGTGATCCAACAAATACGAGAACCAACTGCAATAGCTCCTTGTAGTCATCTCTGGGGTGGCTCTCAGTTAATTTGGTCTCGAATTCAGCAGTAACATTTGCAATTACTTCTGGAGTTAGCTGCTTTTGTATTAGATTGTCACTGATACCTGTGTCGTATTTTTCTTTGTCTATCTTGGGCCACGCAGTGAGGAATCTCTTGAAAATGTCTGGATGAGGTCCAGTGGTTGATCCCATTTTTGTGTCGAATACGCCTCTTAACAGAATTTCCAAGATATGGTGACGGCAAGCTAGGTATAACAATTCTTTTCCTAACATTTGCTCCAATATGACGCATGCTCCTTTGAGTCTTCCCGTGTTGGATGCTGTAGTGTCGAAGCACATCGCCTTGACGGTGTTGAGAAGACCCCATTCATGTAGGCATTCATACGGCTACGGCTTGCTCCTCTCCAGAGCTGTTTGCTGTTACAGGAACTCCCAGCAGCTGTTCCTTTTCGCCATATGAAATAGCTATAGCTATTCGCTCACATTGTTCATTTTTTAAAACACCCGGTAAAAGTTTACCGTCCCAATGGACAACCACGGGCTCTTTTTCAGGAATGTTTACTTTATCAAAAATTTTTTTATTATATTGTTCTCTGAACATTTGCCTTCTATCATGTAATAAAGTTTTCGAGACTTTGTACTCAAGAGGGTCAAGGTTTAGTGCTTCTAGAGTAGCTATTAAAATTCTCGTGGCATTTCTGTCGGATACCTTACATCGATCTAATAAAATGGACAATTTCATGTTTAAAATCTCTTTAACGCCCCTTGCAAATGAAACTTTCATCCTCTTGCTCTCAGATGGTCCTGGATCTTCTGCAGCTTCTTCAGTGATGTCCATTTCCTCCAAGCTCTCAAGTTCCTGGTAGATGCTGTCCTCTTCAGTGTCTTAAAATATCTTCACTAGATAATTGTTCGATCTAACCAGCTCAAAGGCACTTTAGAAACTAAACTGAATAAATAAAAGGTCGGTTGTACGCTGAAGTAAAATCACCATCCCTAAAATAGAAATTAGATTTACCCTCCTTTTTACCTGTCAAACGGGTCTTTCTTTGGTAAACTAGTCAGGTAATCCCCATATAATAAAAGATTAAATTTGAACAAAAGGCTCTTTATGTTTGAAAATTGAGTTCCAAAATACTTTTTAAAAAAAAAAATGTTAATTCCGAGACACATTATGTAAAAACCCGTAAAATTCTTAGAATACTCCCAAACTGGCTCCTACTGCTATCAGGTCACGTTTTTGGGGCTAAAGGCTGTTGTAACTCGGTTTGACTTAAAATAACAACAATTATGTATAGC
The DNA here is from genome assembly GCA_019049505.1 of Pachyrhynchus sulphureomaculatus. Lineage (NCBI taxonomy): Eukaryota > Metazoa > Arthropoda > Insecta > Coleoptera > Curculionidae > Pachyrhynchus > Pachyrhynchus sulphureomaculatus. Next base: position 67,571,062 of record CM032456.1, read on the forward strand.
ATATAAATTTTGAAGAACAACATTAGCTTTCTTTTGAGATATTAAGCGTGTTTCTATTATTTACCGTTCTGGAGTTATGGCTTCATATGTCAGCTTTTTGGCCAAAAATTTGGATTTTTTCAAACTTTGAGCGACGAGCGGCTCGGGTTAACGTCGTTTAATCGAGCTCAAATTTCGGCTATTTCAATATCTGGAAAGGGGAATCGTTTTGTGGGGTCCAGACGAACAAAATTCCGACATCGATTTTTTGCGGTCACCCTAAATATATATATATATATATATATATATATATATATATATATATATATATATATATATATATATATATATATATATATAAAATCGTATATCCCTTCTACCATATGGTGTAGGGCAGTTATACATTCTCCTTTTTTCCCTCTCAATTTCCACATATAAACTTCTTCCATCTGTCTCTATTCTTTGCCATTTTCACTTCTTCTTTCCAGGATTTTCCCTTCCCCTTAAGTATATTTCCAATACTCCCATTCCAGGTTTGTCTAGGTCTTCCTCGCTTCTGTTTTCCCTGTATTCGGGCTTCATACACTTGTTTCACCTGTCTATCATCCTTCATTCTCTGTACATGTCCCCACCATCGCAGCTGACTTTGTTGTATATATCATTACTTGTACTCTCAGCCTTTTCCTTATTTCTGTATTCCTTATTCTGTCCTTCCGTGTAACTCCTTGTACTGCTCTCAGGTATTTCATTTCGACGGCTTGTATCTTGTTTTTCTGCCTGTCTGTTAGGGTCCATAATTCACATCCATATGTCAGGATTGTCCTAAAAATTGCCTTGAACACTTTTATTTTTGTTTGTTTCGTCACCTCTTTCTTCCTAATGAATTTATTATTTATTGCATAGTAAAGTTTGTTCGTTTTTTCGATTCTTTCATCAATTACTTTGTCTTGTTTTCCAGTTTCATCCATTATTACTCCCAGATACTTATATTGTTCCACTTGTATTTTATTCCCTTCTATGTAAATGTTTGTTTGTTGGTTTTCCATTGTCATTACTTTTGTTTCATTTATATTAATTTTCATACCTTCTTCCTTAAACGCTTTATTCCAAATATCGAGGTTTTCCTGTAATTGTCCCTCATTTTCCGCCACCAGCACAATATCATCAGCAAAAGCCGCTTCAGTTACTTCTATTCCTTTCAGCTTTCAGTATCCTGTTGTTATTCTTTCCACTTTTATTTCGCATTTCTTGATTATTTCATCCATGTATACAGTGAACAATGTTGGGCTCAAGCTTCCTCCTTGCCTCAAACCTTCCTGTGTTGTAAATCCCTCCGACTTCATGTTGTTTTTTATTACATACTGCACATTGTTGCTGTATATTCCCTTTATTATTCTTATTGTCTTTTTGTTTATTCCTTTGTTTTCTAGGCTTTTCCACACTTTATTTCTCCGTACACTGTCAAATGCTATGGAAGCAAGGTGTAGACTCTTATTTTGTTTTGATCTTTTTTCGATAATGTGTTTCAGTGTAAATATGTGGTCTTGTGTACTTCTTGCTGGTCTAAATCCACTTTGCGATTCCGATAGTTGTGGTTCTATTACTTTCTTTATCCTATTATTAATAATGCCCTCATAAATTTTGACAATTGTGTTCAATAGAGTAATTCCTCTGTAATTATTACAATCCTTGTGTTCTCTCTTTTTATACATTGGTGTAATAAACGATATTCCCCATTTAAAATTGTAATGAAAGTAAAATATATAATATTTCAAAATTGGATTAAAAAAAAAGGGGTCAAAATGTCCCTGAATGCTGTGGCTACCGTAGCCGCTAATAATACAGCGATTTCAGCAGGGCAATATTTTTTTTTGTGTTTTTGATATAGTTAGTTATTCTATTTTCAAATTAACCTTAGAGCAGATACTATGCATAAGGAATAAGAAGCGTAATTAAAAAAAAAAAACACAAACTGTTAATATACTTGTCCAAATCAAGTTGCTCCCTTCAAAGTAGTATCTTTTCACTGCAACAAACATATGCCAATCTTTTTTCCAATCTTCAAGGACACTTGCTATAATTGATATCCGGCATTGCTTTAAAGGAAACCATCGAATTCTCTTCTATAGCTTTAATAGATTCAAAATAGTGTCTACGGAGTGCTCAGGCAACAGAAAAAAAAGTTACACGTCAGTCATCATTCCATTATTGTTAGAAAATTTACGAATACTTGTTGCATTGTACTGTGATGCATTATCGTGATGCAAAATCCATGAATATTTTGTCACAATTCAGGCCTTGTTTATGAATTAAATCACGTAAACGACGCATAATGCTTAAGAAATACTCCCTATTAAATGTCTGGCTAGGTGGAGGGAGCTCGGTGTGCACAACACCACATAATTGACAAAAAAAAACACTACCTCGATTTTTACCTGACTTTGACCTGTTTTTTTTTCGATTTTGGGTTCAACAATCGATTTCATTGAACCAATTTTTTAAGAAATTTCGTTTTTAAAACAAAATTTAATACAAATCTTTGCTCAATACATTTATTCATTATAAAAATCACTTACAAGAAATTCTCACAATTACAAAAAACTCTTTTATTTCTCACCTAATAAAGCAAATATCATGAAAATTTTTGTTATATGTTAACTGTTCTATCAATAATTAACAAATACTTTAACGTATAACAATAACGCCCGTTTTTTGTTTTACAAAAGTTAGCCCCTGAATTTTTAAGATGCTAATAATTGCAATTATTTCTAATCAGAAACTGGTTTATTTAGATTAGAATATTTGTGTGTGTGTGTAGGCTAACTTTTCTCGAAAAAAAAAAACCGGACAAGTGATTGTTTTTAAAATGGAAAAAAATCCTTACCTAGGCTATGTTAATTAGGTCCCTGGCATGTATATATCCTGAGATCTAATTTGTATTTTCACGTTTTTTCTTAGCCAGTAATGATTAATAGTTATAGCACCTTAGCTACCTTATATTCAGTAAATCAATCTAGCTCAATCTAGTAATAAAAGTGCAAATCAAATATTACTAACTAAATATTTGAAGAATATTCCTGATTTTTTTTGAAATTTCTTTTGAAGATATTTTTGGCCGATTTTTTAAAAATAATACAAAGAAAAGTGTGCGCAATTAGTACATCATATATATTTTTGAGCTCGTATTTTCACAAGCTTCCATTTCACAGCCTACTCGATGACCTGGTAAAAAATTTGTTTTTTATTTTCTAGTTCACCCCCAAAACTAACGCCTTAAGTAAAAATTTAACTTTTAAAACTACAGGGCTCTGATTGGCTCATTAATTCCTGTATTTGTGAGAAATTTTAACTTTCTACGTCAAATAGTTTCGGAGAAAATCAGGTGTGACAGACAGACGGACACTGAAGTGATCCATAAGTTCTTTTTTTTATGGGTCTAGCACACGTGCTGCAGGGGAGTCCCTAACACGCTACAGGAGCGACACATGTGCGGAAAAAGCGATTCACGTTGTTCTTGAATCGCTGTAAATTGTACTCGGTGGGAAACACAACACAAATTATTCCAAAGGGATGATGTTCTCCATATAAAAGACTATTGAACCTGGAAGAAATTAAATGGGCTATATCCTTCCAACACTTTCCATGAAAATACGTGTAGAATAAGCTCAAGTCGCCAACCGTTCTTCAATGTTCCAGCGAATCAAGGCCACCAGTCAGTTCCGGGTTTCCGATCAGGCAAACAGCTCTTCTCTGAATAGAATCCAACAAATGCAATGTATGTTTGTGAGCGGAGCCCCAAACATGGGCGCAGTATTCCATAGTTGGTCGAATTTGAGCTTTGTAAAGAATTAACAGTTGTTGTGGAGTATAAAGCTTTCTGGTTCGAAATAGTATTCCCAACTTTTGAAAAGCTCTCCTTGCTATCCCTGCGACATGTTCATGCCAGGACATATTTGCTCCCAAACTAACGCTCAACAAATTGAGTGACGATGTTAGAGGAATGGAGTGCCCTGCCATAACTATATCGGGTTCAGCAACGTTAACTTTTTTAGAAAAAACTGCCGCCTGGATTTTTGTAGTGTTAAATTCCACTTGGCTACTGTCACCCCAAGATAGGATTTCTTCCAGGTGTTTGTTAAGTTGAAAAACTTCCCGCTGTCTGTGGATATTCGCCTGAGTAGCCGATGTCGGAGCGTTCAAAGTGAATGAAGAGATAAGCGTACTGTCATCTGCAAAGCTCTAGATTGGATTTCCGGTCTTTTCCAGCAGATTGTTAATGTAAATGAGAAAGAGAGTAGGAGATAGTATGGAGCCCTGGGGCACACCGGCGTTGATAGTGAAGGTGTTAGAAAGGAATCCATCAACTGCCACTCGTAGAGAACGCTCTCTGCGGAAACATGAGAACCACAAACAGAACTTTTCAGACATACCATAAGGGCGTAGCTTAGCCAACAGTCCATCGAGCCAAATACAAGTGTTCCGTAAACACTAAAAACGTGTTTTAAAGGATTTTTTGTTGATTCCAAATTAAGAAAGAAGGCACTTTAGTGTCCTGTTTTACAAGTTAAATATTTGCAGCGGGAAGAACACATTAATAATAATATTATTAACTAAATTTCGATTAAAATGACACTTGAAATTTATGATATTTCAACTCTTGTCATGAATAAATATTTGTATTTGTCTGCGTCTCTGCCTTCTTATGTAGAAGAAAGTTACAATCTTTTTTATTATCTTTGTAGATGTACCTCGCTACCAGGCCATAAAGACCTTAACAACTCCACAGGCATCCATTTGATAACGTCAAATCTATCGAGCGAACCAGAAATTGTATGCACAGAGGAGATGTTGAGAGAAGCCTGGAAAAAACTGGGAGTAGGGGATGATGGATATTTAAATCAGACTGAATTGGTGTTAGTGTGTGATGCAATAGGTAAGATACAAAATGTTGACCTTAAAAATATACTTGCTAGAGAAAAACAAACAACATATATTTCTGATTTATCAGCAAATTTCGCAAACGTAGAAAATATAAAATACCGCGTGTATACCTATTTCATTTTTAACCAGCTTCAAAAAAGGAAGTCCTCAATTCAGTATGTATATATGTAATATAATAATATTCTTAAAATATACAAAATAATAAACACGCTTTCGAATCCACATACGAGGGTTGTGTGATAAGTACCTGGCCTTGATCAGAGATGGCGTTTATACTATTTTAAAAATTTATATTATATATTGGACAGCTGAATTCAAACGCGAATGTACCAGCATTTTTGATAAAGAACGTCCAGGTAGTCTAAATGAGGTCACCACATCCAGAATGATTGAAAAAATCCACGATATAGTGATAAATGATCGGAGAGTGAAAAGTGCGTGAGATTGCTGAGACTGTGGGTATCTCAATTGAACGGGTGCAGAACATTTTAACAACTCATTTGGATATGAGAAAGCTTTCCACAAGATGGATACCGTGTTTTCTCACAATTGACAATAGACGCGTACGTGTGTGAACTTCACAAGAATGTTTAACGAGGTTAAAACGCAATCGGAATGATTTTTGGTGTCGATTCACAACTGTTGACGAAATATGGATTCATCATAGCATGCCAGAGATCAAAGAACAGTCCAAACAGTGGGATTCCCGTAACGAACCGGCGCCAAAAAAGGCCAAGATGATTTTATCGGCCAACAAAGTCGTGGCCACAGTGTTTTAGGATGCACGCGGCATAATCCACGTCGATTACCTCGAAAAGGGCAAAACGAATAATAGGGAGTATTATGTCAACTTATTGGATCGTTTTAACCATGCTGTGAAAGAAAAACGTCCGCATTTGGCCAAGAAAAAAATTATCTTTCATTTAGACCAGGGCTGTCCAAACCGCGGCCCGAGGGTGGCATGCGGCCCGGTACTCCTTTTTGTACTGCCCACTTGTCCACGCACTGCATTTGGCAACGGGTAATATTGAAGTTGACATTGACAGAATTGTAAAAGAGAAATTAATGAAATAACAATGCCCGCCAGTCCATCTCGTAATTTGTATTGGCCCGAAAACCTCTCCGGCCTAGAAAGGCCTGATCTAGACAATGCACGTGTGCGCATTTGTGTCATCGCCATGGTAAAATTCCTTGAGTTAGGATACGAATTGCTTCCGCATCCACCATATTCGCCAGATTTAGCCCCCTACGATTATTTCCTATTTTCAAATATGAAAAAATAGCCCGGCGGAAAAAAAGAGTGACCGCAAAATTAGCTTAAATTAAAGCTAATTAGAAATCTAGGGCATATTTTTGCATTTTTTTATTTAGAAGTAACTACCCCCTATTTTGAGGGTTAAAAAGCTGAAAATGAGTTTAACGGAAAATATAAAAAAAATTATGATGTGTAATTCATGAAACTTTAGTTACTTACATATTCTCTACCCAATACCGTAATCAAAAACTGCCCTCTAAATGGGGGTCGCAATTAATAGGGAATCCTGCCATATTCGCAAACATGACTCATATATATATATATATATATATATATATATATATATATATATATATATATATATATATATATATATATATGTGTATATGTGTATATGTGTATGTGTATATGTATATATGTATATATGTATATGTGTATATGTGTATATGTATATATATGTATATATGTATATATGTATATATGTATATGTGTATATGTGTATATGTGTATATGTGTATATGTGTATATATATGTATATATGTATATATATGTATATGTGTATATGTATATGTGTATATGTATATATGTATATATGTATATATGTATATATGTATATATGTATATATGTATGTGTATATGTATATGTATATATGTATATATGTATATGTATATATGTATATATGTATATATGTATATATGTATATATGTATATATATATGTATATATGTATATATGTATATATGTATATATGTATATGTATATATGTATATGTATATATGTATATATGTATATATGTATATGTATATGTATATGTATATGTATATATATGTATATATATGTATATATATATATATATATATATATATATATATATATATATATATATATATATATATATATATATATATATATATATAACAAGGATTGTCTACAGCTGACGCTGTCTTCCTTCTCTCAGCCTTTGATTCCATCCGTTTCTATCTTTCCAGTCTCCATCTGTTAGACCCTGTTCTCCATAGCCTCGTCCATATCGTCTCTCCACGATCGTATGGGATCTTCCTCTTTTTCTTTTCCCTATAGGGCTCCACTCCGTTATTTTCTTTATCCGCCTATTATCTTCGCTTCGTCTTATGTGTCCATACCATTTTAATCGTTTTTCTTCAGTGGTGTTTATTGCGTTCTCTTTAATGTTCATTCTGCTTCTTATTTCTTCATTTGTTATTCACTCCATACGTGTCACTCTACAACATCTTCTCCAATACTCCATCTCTACCGCATTAATTTTAGATTTATTTCTTTTGTTGATCGTCCATGTTTCTGACCCGTATGTCATTATGCTTTGTATTATTGATTTGTATATGCGTGTTTTGTTTCTCTTTGTAATGTGCTTGTCCCACAGCATCGAATTTAATTGTCTTATGCATGTTCGCGTTTGTCCTAATCTAGCTTTAATCTCTTCTTCTGATGTTTCGTTATCTACTTCTAGTTTCTCCACGTTTCCCTCCTTTGTTGTTAGATGTTCCGTTTTATGCTAATCCTGCTTTAGTGTGACTCCTAAAGCTAGGACAAAATACAAAGTAATAATCAAAACACTGATAATATACTTACTAGACTTATACGTCTCCTAAACTTATCTCTAAGCGATAACCACCCCCTAAAAAGGGGTTGAAATTCATGTTGGTGCTATTTTAACATAAAAAATAACTTTTAATTTTAGGGAAAAAATCTGTATTTTTTCAGCTTGAAGACTTATGCTGGATATATAAGTAGCAGGATATATTGCAACCTCCTTTTAGAGGATGGTTTTTAATTTACTATAATGTTGAAAATATGTAGATTGAATTGAATTGAAATTCTCGACATATTTTCATGAATTACACACCATAAATATTTTTTTATTTTCTGTTAAAAATTTATTTTCACACTTTTAACCCCCAAAATAGGGGTAGTTACCTCTAAATAAAAAAATTGAAAAATATGTCTTTCTAGATTTTTAATTAGCTTTAAAACCTTTTACGTTAAGTTTGCTTTTTTTGTCTCAAAGTTATGAAGGTTGCAAAAACAGGCTAAAATTCACACATTTTTGCGGTTATTCTTCGGCTGAAACGATGAGGTGATTGCTGAAACAAACGCCTATTTTGTAGGGTTGGAGAAATAGTATTTTTTAGAAAGATAGAAAAACGTGTATCCAGCTAAAAGGAGACTATATTGAAAAATAAAATAAATTTTACACATAAAAATGTTTTTTTTTTCTTGTACTAAATTTCTGGAATAATTCCTGGGCCGATTTTCATTAAATTTTTTATGTTCGATCAAGTAACTTAAGTCACAATGAAAGAAGCCGTTTCCTAGTTGAAAATTTATCTTTATAAGAGTAATTAACGGACTTCTAAGAATAGTCTATCGAACAATAGGCAGACAAACGCCATTTTTCGCGCTACACATTCAGTCTCTTTTCACTCTCTACGCTACTTTTATATTCGCATATGCAAGTACTGCTTGTCAAAAACCTAACCATTTTTAGCTAACTTCTTACCTTTGTACTTAAATAATATATATCACCTACCGATCTTAACTAAAAAGAAATCAATATCACTAAGTTAAAATTTAAAAAAAAAAAACTAAACCAACTTCAAAAAAGTTTTGAAAAGTACAACTACCTACCTACTTATAACAGAAACTATAACTAGCCAAAGGAATGTTTATGGTTGTCATTGTGTAAGCAATATGTAATGAACCCTTCATACAGAAAATGTAATACGCAAACACACAACATTAAGAAGAATTTTTGGAGTTGAGATTTAATAAATAAAATCTCATGTCGAAAATCAGTTAGTATTTACAAACTTATCTCTTTTGGTATTCACCACTGGGGCAAAAGACAAACAATCTCTGAGTAGGTCTAGCCATAAGATATCTGTTGAGTAAATTAATAATGTATTTTTCATATTATGTAAGCCAAGCTTCCCGTTTCTTTTTTAGGCTTGCATAAACTAGCAGATGAAGTAATAAAGCAACTGTCAGAGCAGCTAAACTATGACCAGAAAATTAGTTTCAAAGAGGTACTGGAAGTGATTCAGAAAGACGAAACGTGGTTTGATGTTTTAAATAATGGTACTATTAATGAGCAGCCAGTCAATATGCGGTAAGTGATTAAATCAATAAACTTACATTAATTATAGATTTCTCAAAAGTTCAGTACTGAACTGATGCAAGAGAAGTTCGCAAGTATGAAAAAGCGATACTGGCAACATAGGCTGAAACATTGTCAGATGATAGTTCCTAACTAATATAATAATAATAATAATAATAATAATAAGAAGATCTTATATCCCAAATGCCTTGTATATATGTAACTTTCATCGCAAAAGTATCTTGACAGTTTTTTTTTGTATCAATGAATTTGTTCAACTCATCGTCATGGTGTATTGCTGCGCATTTAGGGTCTTTACATTTTATGTGTGTTTTCAAGTAAATATCCTCCATATTATTGATTACCTTAGCAAGCTGATTCCATTACAATAAGTTTTTAAACGCGCTTCTTTGAGTTTCTATCGCACATTGTTGCTTTAGAAAAAAAATTGTTGATGCTTATTTTTGTTATTATAGTATGTTAGTGTGTTTAAAACACTGATTTTCAAAAATAGGGTATTTTTTTAGTATCAGTTTCTGTTTTTTAAACTGAAAAGGCAAAATTTCTTTAATTTGTAATAAAATAAAATAGAAAATTCAAAATTGCAACAATCCAGATTATTATCAAAATTGACTTTAATTGTTTTTGATATGTATATTAGATACAACCAGTGGCGTAATAAATCTTCAGAGTCCCTTTTTTTTCGTTAGTTATACCGAAGTGCTATTTATCACAATTTTTCTGCAGTTTCACTTAACTCAAGGATTTACCAGTTCAAATATATTAAACCATTATATATATATATATATATATATATATATATATATATATATATATATATATATATATATATATATATATATCATATATATATATATATATATATATATATATATATATATATATATATATATATATATATATATATATATCATATATATATATATATATATATATATATATATATATATATATATATATATATATATATATATATATATATATATATATATATATATATATATATATATATATATATATATATATCATATATACAGTCCCTGGCCAAATTATTAGACGCACTGTATTTTTTTTAGTAATTTTATGTTTCTTAAGAGTTTTTTATGCAATAATGGTATATTTAAACTACAATATTATTGATTTTTATTTAAAAGAATTGTTGTAGACTACATATTTGTATTTATTTTTAACATATGGCAACACTGTGTTGACAAAGTGATACATGAACGTAAACAACTACAAACCTGTATCAGTCGCGATCGGAATCGAGTCAGGTACGGACGTGTTTCTGTGGCTTTATGGACTGTGATTGTTTGTTTAACAGTTTTATACTACTCAGTTATTAGTTTATTTTGTATGCAGTGTTTAAAAAAGTAATTGGACTATTTTCATTATGGGTAGAAAAGGCGATCTTTTCACCACTTAAAAAACCTAAAGTGAAGGCCCTTGTGATTGCGAAAACATTTACAAACCGAGAAATATCACGAAGATTGGAGGTTTCTGAAGCTAGTGTACGACGCATAAAAAAGAAAATTGAGTCAGGGAAGGAATTAAGCCCGAAAAGAAAGAAAAGATGCGGTAGAAAACCAATTTTCACTCCACGGTCAGAGAGATGTTGAAGAAAATTTGTGTAGAAAACAGATTTGCTACCACAAAGGTAATAAAATCACAACTCCAGGATGCTAGCGTAAATGCTTCTGAGCGCACTGTTCGAAGAAAATTGAAAGAATTAGATTTTAAGGCCTGTCGCCCCGCCAGGAAGCCCAAGTTAACAGCTGCAATGAAAGCAAAGCGCCTGAAGTGGGCCAAACAATGGCAAGACAAAGATGTGGACTTCTGGAGATCAGTAAGATACAGCAATTTAATCAATAATTGATACATTATTATCATTTTCAGTTAAATAAAGCAAATAAACATGGAAGTTTATATGTTTTTCCTATTTTTGACAGGTCTGCCTCAGTGACGAAAGCACATTCGAAATTTTGCAGAATAAAGCTCACTATGTGCGTCGTCGTCATGGAGAAAAGTTTCATCTTTTTTGTGTCGTCTCGACGGTTAAACATCCCACCAAAGTGATGATTTGGTCAGTCATCAGCAGCAAGGGCACTGGACGTCTGTACGTCGTCAAAGGAATAATGAGGCAAGATCAGTACAAAGAAGTATTACAAAATCGGTTGATTCCGCAGCTCAGAGAATGGTTTCCAAATGGGGGAACCATTCACTTTCATGCAAGATGGAGCTCCCTGCCACACTGCTCGGTCTGTTAAAGCTTTTTTGGCAGAAAAAAAAATATCCCTCTGTTGGATTGGCCGGGTATGAATCCCATGAAAATGTGTGGGAGCTGATGAAAAGAGAAGTGGCTAAAGATGTGATTACCAACAAAACCCAGCTCCTAGAAAAGATTATTCATGTGTGGAATCATCATCCTCAAATGCAGGAGACAGTACAATCTTGCATTGATAGCATGCCGCGCAGAATTAAAGCTTTGATAGCGGCTAAAGGTGGCTCAACTAAATATTGACTTTTACTAACATTAATTTCACTTTTCTTTAAACTTAATAAACTTATGCTTTTCTAAATTAATGCTGTTTTATTTATGTCAAATAAATAGGTAATTGATTGGATAATATAAAAATAAAAAACAAATCAATTTAAAATAATAAAACGGTACTCGGTAATTAATATTTTACATGAAATCTTGCAGTGCGTCTAATAATTTGGCCAGGGACTGTATATATATATATATATATATATATATATATATATATATTATATATATATATATATATATATATATATATTATATATATATATATATATTTATATATATATATATATATATCATATATATATATATATATATATAGATATATATATATATATATATATATATATATATATATATATATATATATATATATATATATATATATATATATATATATATATATATATATATATATATATGATTTTGTGCTTTTTTTTATTTCTTGGGATTTTGGTTCTACTTATTAAAACAACTTATTTTATTTTATTTAGTCTTTACTGACGTTTCGCCCATTTTTTGTGGGCATTCTCAAAGTATCTAATAAACTCAGTATTTTTCATACACAGGTCGTTATTGATCGAAATATTGGATGTTTACTCACAACAATTCTACGGTAGCTTGTTTAGGGTCAAATGTTTCTTAATTACTTGTATTTAACATTCTGTGTGAATAAGTTTCGATGCTCGTTAGCTAGAATTATAAAAGTAAATAAAATATGCCGAGTAATTTTATAAAATCATTGTTAATTATTTATAATTAGAGGTCATCATCCTCATCTGAGGTCCATTCGCCGTCGCGGTGTCAAGCTCCAGTATGAGAATGTTTTCTGTTGCTTTTATTTTCCGGTTGCAGTGTTTTAGCCGGTAAAAGAATTTGCAGATCTTCTTCAGATTACAGTCTAATATGAGTAATAAATACTGTGTGTCTGTTAAATAATACGATTCCAATTTTGGATAATATTCAGTTTAGGCTGTCTGCAGTAGATCTAGGGTAAGATTTTTGCATATACTTTGTATCATGTTGTTTTGTATGCGAAATTAGTAACTATCACAAACGTTGCGTTAGCTTCCATTTCACCCAGTGTTAATGAAAATTTGGTTAACTGTTTTAAAATTGCGAAGACATCACTTTTACTGGTATGCGCGAATTCTAAAGGTTGTCCCGGCTTTTGTCTTATCGACAATGCTAACTTTATAGAACTGGGCAACTTGAATTGCACTTAAACCTCAATTTGCTTTGAAGGTATAAACTTCACTTGCTAGATAATTACAAATTTGTATCAAAATGTTTTCCGTATATTCTAAAAAGTGCTTAATATAATTAAAAAGTATTTTTCTACTCCTCTCTTTTACACTCTAAATAATTTCAGTAAAGAAACTATTTGTTTCTTATTGTAATTTCCAAACATGAGATTATCCTTAAAATAAATGTCGTAAATTCCAGGTTTGGTAAATGCACTACCAAGAGTAATTACTATGGAAGTAGTTGAATTAACGCTCTGCTAATTAAATTACTGCGAAAGTAATTCAGTTACCTAGAAAGAATTTTGAGTTACCAATTCCTTTAATCCTAATTGTTGGAAAATTAGTTTTTAAAAAAAGTAATTTTAATAAAGTAATTGAATTTCCAACAGTTATTCACTTACTGTAGTTGGCAGTTTTCTATATGACTTATAATTTTTTTCTTTTTTTTTAGATGTTCCTCAGAAGAACTTTTTCCTGATTCTCAAACATTCCAATATGTAACATTGGGACCAGATGGGAATGGCCTGATAAACACGGACTCGCTAATAGAAATGTGGGAAAATGTCGGTATAATGTCACCAAAGGAGCTCATTCACGAACTTGGATTTAATGCTGCAAGAATTAACATTACTGGTAAGGACGTTATTTTTTTTCTTTCCTTATTTTTTTAAACTTCAGTTAAAAATAGCGAACAAGACGGTATACCCTTAATTTTTAAGGGACAAATGTGAAATTTGATATTTCAGTTCATGTAGAGAACTTTGAAGGATGTTTCTCGGCTTAAAATTGCCATAAAACAGAGTATTTAATAAAAAATTACATTTTATAATTTGGTTTCGTTAAATATCACAGAGAATTAAAGTACAGCTTATTTGATGCAGAAAAATACTCCAAAATTACTGGTTATTGGGAATGTCAAAAATTTAATATAAATAAATTTAAACTGCTCTTGTATCAAAAGGAGCTACATTACTTGCTTATCAAATACTATGTGCTTTAGAAATAAAAATCTTAATTTTTTTAGATTTAGGCGAAGTATTGGAAAAACAGGTCCGTTCCATAAATGAAAGCGCTCGCGGCGAATATCAAAATCCTCATATCACCTTGCTGCGAGCCAATTTGAGTTTATACCAATCGGAAATAAAATGCTTGAGGAACATTTTGGAACAGTTGCAAGCGGAAAGGGAGAAACTAAAGTTGGACGTTATTGAGGCTAATAATAGGGCAACTTTGCTTGCTCAGGAAGTCGACGATAATCATATGAGGATGGAACAAAACACTATTAATCAGGTACATGTCTTTTAAATTTTCCGTTTTTAAACAAGCCTTTTTTGGGTTTTACTGTTACGAGGATCTTTGAACATTAATAAAATTCGTAACTTATAATATGCTCAACTTTTTAGGTATAACGTGTCACGGTATAAAGCAGGGATGTCAAAGATACTGCCCGCGGGCCGCATCCGGCCCCCGGGACGTATCAATAAGGCCCGCGATCGCAATGTGTCACAGAAAGAAGAATCATGTTTTTTAGAGCTTTTAGACTTCACTCGATTCCTCTACGGAAGTTTTAAAATGCGCACACTATATTTATAAGTAATTTCAAGGGCAGCGCGTGCCTTGACAAGCGAGAGAGATAGACAGTAACGCCATCTCTTAGCAACAAGCGGAAATACTCTATTATTTTTGTTGAGAACAATAGAATCTTCCACGCGCTTCGAGTCTAGACTAGAACCTTCCTTATCGATATTATAAAAGGAGTGCGTCGGCGCGACCTGAGTCAGTTGAGTGTGAGTCGAGTAATCGAAGCGATACGGTCGGAGAAGGATTTTAGTTGTACTGCGGAGTAGTGATTGTGAAGGTATTGTGCATTTGTTTTGTGTCGTACGCGTGCGATATCCATAATTGTTGTGTCGAGTTCCATAATTGTTACGATTTTGGCATAATGTCACAAAAAAGTAAAGTTAATGGTGAGTGCAGAGTTTTTCAGTCTAAATGGGAAATTGCATATTTTTTCATAGAATGGAAAGGTAAACCACTGTGTTTGATTTGCAATCAAACAGTTGCTGTTTGTAAGGAGTTTAACTTGAAGAGACACTATGATACGAATCATAAATCAAAATTCGATTGTTACACTGAAAAAATAAGAAGGACACATTGTCATCTTTAAAATCTAAACTTCAAGGTCAACAATCGATGTTTACTAAAGCTAATACTGAGAGCGAAGATGCCCTGAAATCAAGTTTTATTATTGCATTAGAAATCGCGAAGAGATCAAAACCTTTCACTGATGGTGATTTTATTAAAGACTGTATGTTGAAAGTTGCCGATGTTTCATTTCCATTTCAAAAGTCAATAATTCAAAATATTTCGCTGTCAAGAAACACTGTTGCTTCAAGAATAAATGATTTATCTCAAAATTTGGTTCTTCAACTGAAGGAGAAAATTAAGGAATTTACAAACTTTTCACTGGCTGTTGACGAGAGCACTGATACTGTTGATACAGCTCAACTTGCTGTTTTTATACAAGGTATTAACAGTAACTTTGAAATAACTGAAAAACTATTAAAGTGCGTTCCATTGACAGGTACTACAACAACAAATGATATTTATTCTGCAATTGAGCATTTGATAGCAGAATATGAACTCGACTGGAATATACTTAGCAGTACAACTACGGATGGCGCTCCTGCCATGGCTGGCAAACATTCGGGCATTGTAACTAAATTAAAACAGAAAACATCAGGGAATTTTGTGGGATTTCACTGTATAATTCATCAGGAATCATTGGCATCCAAACATTTAAAAATGGACCATGTCATGCAACCTATAATTAAAATAGTAAATTTTATAAGGAGCAGAGGACTAAATCACCGACAGTTCAGGCAGTTTTTACAAGATTTGGACGAAAAGTTTTCTGATGTTCCTTACTTCACCGAAGTTCGTTGGCTCAGTCGAGGAGTAGTTTTAGAAAAATTTTTTGCATTACGTGACCCTATTCAAGCTTTCATGTTAGAAAAAGGCAACCCAATTGATTACGACAATGACTGGTGGGTTGATTGTGCCTTTTTGGTAGATATGAATAAACACTTGACTGATCTGAATGTAAAGTTACAGGGTAAAAATCTGATTGTCACTCAAATGTATTCATGTATTCAAGCCTTTGAAACAAAGTTGAGGCTGTAGGAAAATCAGGTAAAAAATCAAACTTTGGATCATCATTTGGCACAGTGAACCAAAAAAAATTGGATCAATATTCTCAACTTCTGCAAAATTTGATCGCGGAATTCAACAATCGTTTTGAAGACTTTCACAAAATGAATGAAATGGAATTCCCAATTTTCAACAATCCATTCAATTTTGAAGCTTCACAGGCACCAGTTCATTTGCAAATGGAGTTGATAGATCTTCAATCGGACAGTATTTTGAAGGAAAAATTTAAAGAGATTAACGCTCTTACATTTTACACAATATTTCAAGAGTTTGGATAACTACCCGGAATTAAAAAAGCATGCAGCACGCATTCTCTGCATGTTTGGTAGCACCTATTTATGTGAGCAGATGTTTTCCGTTATGAAAATAAATAAGAACAAACATCGCACAAGACTTTCGAATGAACATCTCCAATCAATTCTTAAAATAACTACAACGAATATACCTGACATCAATGAGCTTGTCAAAAACAAGAGAAGTCAGGTATCTGGATCCTCGAGCTCAAAATAATTACCCTCTTTTATAACTTTGATATAATTTTTAACAGTATATTATATACTATATAATTAAATAAATAAAATATTATAATAATTCAGTACATTTTTTTTATTTGAATCTGGCCCGCCTACACGTTCTAAATTTAATATATGGACCTCTGCAAAATTGAGTTTGACACCTCTGGTATAAAGTGTCACTTCTGCACACTAATGATTGAATGATGAACCGGATGATCAGCTGGTGTGCAATATTTATAAGTTTGCTTTTATTATAGCAACAAATAACTTTTTAGGCATCGTTTGAGTAGATAAACACTTACATCTAGAAAGTTGTGCATTTGATTAGTTGCATCGAGTTGCATTAATGTCAGAAGACCATAAAAAAATTTATTCCTGGAAGTATTTCTTCTTCTTTCTGTCCCATGTACTCACACATACACGTCTGGGTCTCTGTACCATTTCTTCAGTTTATATTGAGGTTATTCTCTGCTAGTCGAAAAATGGACGCAGCGTCCGGAACTTCATACGAGTCCCTGATATTCCGGAGCCACGAGTGCGGCTTTCTACCGGGTCCTCGCTACCCCTTCATTTTTCCCTGAAGAATAAGTTTTGGAATCGAGTAGCGGTCACCTCTTAGTATATGTCCCAAAAGTAGTTGCCTCTCCACCCTGCCCCTTTGAGGCACTTCTTCATTGGTTAGATGTTCTGTCCAAGAAATTCGTAGCAAATGTCACAGTATCCATAGTTCGAAAGCTTCAATATGATACAATGATCTCACTTTTAACGACCATGTCTTTACACCATATACGAGGACCGGCCAGACAGCATTTTATTACTCGTAGGCGCAGGGCGAGTGGCAATTGTTATTCAAGCAGCATATTATTTAACTTTAGAGAGATGTCATTTGCTATAATAATCCGCAGTTTATCCCCTTCATTACAATTCCATCGTTCGTTGACGACAGTGCCAAGATATATAAATTTAATAACCCTCGCAATCTCTTAATCTTTTGTAAACAGAGATACATCCTCTTGGGGATGTCTACTAATCACCATCATTTTGATTTTCCCAATATTTATACGTAGATTATACTCCTCGCCAATATCATTCATAGAATTTGCAGATCTTCCATGTTATTGGCAACTATTGCGGTATCGTCTGCATACCGAATATTATTTATAGGCTTTCCATTCACTTTTATCCCTCTGCATTCATCTTCTAGAGCAAGTTGAAATATTTTCTCTACGTAGTTTATGGTGTTAACTTGCCCGCACTTTTGTACCCTGTGAAAAGTTGTTTTTCCCACGCTTGGGCGCAATTTTCTTGCAACCTCTTTTTAATTTCTGATAATGAATTGAGTGGATCCTTATTTTAAAAGAACTAAAGAAATTAAACACACACTAGCTCAGTTTTCCTTGGTAGAGAGATATGGGTAAGAGATAATTTTTGTACGTCTTTTTGGAATTATTTTTTTCTTACTTTTTAAAAAACCTCAGCTGTACGACGTTTGGGCACCATTCATTTTAAAATAGAAAGGATCTAACTTCAGCTAAAAAAAATGAAAAAATACTGAAAGGGTGTACAGTTGTTAAATAAAAAAACAGTTTGGTACAGCCGTCATTATCCTGAAAAGTAAGATAGGTATTCAGTGAGACACTAGCTTTAATCAATAAAAAGAAAATTTATTCATGATTTTAAAATAAAAGTTCTAACCTCTGCGGTTTTAAGGATTACAAAAAATTCTAGCCTAACAGGTAGTTATTATTATTAGAGTCCCTAAATCAGACATTTAAATTCTAAAACCTGACTACCCCCGAAAGCGAAGAATCGTGATTTTCACTTCACCTTTTGTCAGTTCAAATTGCTATTAAGACACTTACTTCGGGAATAGGTCTATTGATGAATGTTCTGGTAACTTACGGTTTTTATTTGGGCTTCTAGGCCTTCGATGGAACACAAAACCGATTTTACACTTTGTAGGAAACACTTAGAGCCCACTACGGCTTTACGTTAGAAAAAAACTCGTGCTTTACTTGGCTCTCATAATTGTTGCTATGAGCCTCTACTGCGGCTCGGTCGAAGTAAGCCTGGCTGCAGCTCGATGGAAATTAGCCTACTTGGCGGCTCGGTCGAAATAACCTACTTGGCGGCTCGGTGGAAATAATCCTCTCTTCCTGTCCACCGGACTCTTAAATAAACCGTGGGCACTCTTTCGGTAATATGGCTACGCCGGAACCAAAACTCCGGATACAAACATTTGACCAATCCCGGCGTATCGAGAGATTCGGTCGCAAACCCGCACAGCACACTAATATACCGAGCGGCTAGCAATTTCTGATTAATATACTGCTCGATACAAAAATGAAAAGAAGTACAATTTAAAGTGAAAAATCAGTAACATTACATGGTCTTAAAATCTAAGAAAAAATGAATGTTACAAGTTATTAAATAAAACTGACGACAGTATGCACCCCTGCCTAACACCTTTTAAGACACTGAAAGGTTTTGTTGAAATATTCTTATTAATTTTGATCTCGGCAGATTGATTCCAGTATAGCTCTTATTATTCGTACATTCTTATCATTTATACTAATCTCATGAAGCCGTTGCATCAGAAAGTCATGCTTTATGTTATTAAATGCCCGTTGATAGTCAATAAAACATAAATACATCCTGTCGTTAGTCGTAACATTTTTGTACAAACCTTTCATAAAGATTTATAAAAGGAAAAATAAAAAGACCTATTAGAAGTGTCAACGTTATACTCAAATTCTTTTTTCTTATTTTGTTCATGATTATTAGCTGCGATAGTGGCTCATTCTCAAAGCAACGTCCCATTGCGAGCGATATTTATGTAACATCTTGTTTTACTAAATTCTACGTATAGCTCTAACTTTTTTTACTAGAAAAGTTCTAGCCACGCTTAAAATTTAGTGTAACTACGTTAACCGGATAAGTGGTTAAACGGCTCCCGAAGATACTTTTCAAACAGCTTATGTTATATCTCAGCGACCGTAGCGTAGTGGCTAAGGTGTCCGCTTTCTGCGCCGGAGACCTGAGTTTGAATCTCGGCACGGAAAATACTAAATAAGAAAAAAACGTGACTTTCGTCTCTCTCGGAAAGGCAATGGCAAACTACCAGTAGTATCATGCCTAGTAAAGTCATTTGGACCTGACATTAAGCTGTAGGTCTCCTTTGTCTGTGAAACCCTTAAAAAAGGCACCAACCACAGGCAGAAGCGAGAGCGTCGTCGCTGTTCGTATCGAATATGGCACTTCAAGATACCTCAGCTAGTCACAAGAACACAATTGACAAATGTCTAAATTCCGAACCTTCATTCGAAAATTAACAAAATCGGTGAAGAGGCAACATTTTTTTTGTTTGAAAACCATTACAGACTAATGAGCTAAATTAGACTTTTTGTCAATTTTTTTTTTGCACATTTTTCATCATTTAAATGAGTGAAATGAAACATCAGAAACTACATTTTTACACCAAAAGAATATAGTATATAATGTTCCGGTGCTGCTAGAAATTAACTTCTGATGACAAAAGTTACGTCAATTTACTAAAATTTATCTGTAACATAACCTTAGTTCGATTAAAAAGCGTAAAATGATGAAATATTACTTGCATCCGTCACTGTCATAAAATAAAATATCTTTATATCTAAGGCTTATAAGAAATAAAGATAATATTTATCACTGACTTACTTTTATTGTTATTAAATAGACAAAAATATTTACTGTGGATTAAATTTTAAGGTCAAACTTCTTGATCAACGCCACGCAGACATGTTGAGAGACATTACGTCACAGTACACCAAGGATAAGGAACAACTTAACGCCATTAACCAATCATTAGAAGAAAAAATTGTAAATCTTGAAGCAGAAACGGCAAAATTGAAAAATGATCTGATCGTTGCTCAGAAATATTCATTAAATGTAGAGAAGGAGAACCAGATTCTTAGTGGAAAAATATGTGAGTTGGAAAAAGATAAAGATCTGCTATTGGAAAAAGTTGAAATTTTGGAAGCGGAGAAACAAAAAGTGAGGTATGTTGATGTCATTTTTATTCTAATTCTTAAGTTTATGTGCACACTTATTAAAATATTGTCTTGTCCATGCCCATGAACTGTGGTTGAAACCACTTTGGAGAATACCTTTCTGGCCTCAATATTTTCTGGCCTCAATTTTTTTTTATTATCTTTGTTTTTCATTTCTTTATCGATCGGTCGGAGCGGATTTTTGGTTTAAAAGCCTTGAGTTTAGGAAACGTTCATCTGCTCATTTTTCCTCTTTGCATAGGGTTATGATAAGTTTGATGTTGTAAATGGCTAAAAACTATCAATAGAGAAGTCAAGAACGAAGATTTTAAAAAAAAATTATTGAGATTCCTTGAAAATTGCGGCCAGAAAATAAATTTGGGTAAAATTTACGTATTGTCTCCATTGTGCACCGTTAAAATCCCATATCAGGTTTGAACAGCGAATGTTATGGCTATCAATTTGAAGTCATTAAGGTTATTTGACTGTTGCATCTTTGCTCCGCTAAATTAGCTTACAAACCTCTAGTAGAAAACCTAAAATGGTTAAAATCCAAAACATAATGTTGGGAATATCAGAACTAATAAACAATGTACACAGCCGCAATGTGATGATAAAAGTTTCTCATACCCTCAGGGCACCTGAGCTTTATCAAATAAGCTACAGTTCTAATTCGCCGCTGCCTGCTCATTGGTGGTCTGTTTCGTTAGATCCCAAACAGTCTGCAATGTTCATTCCCTCAATGTCACATGTACTGGCATATTTAGAAACAATGTGGTACTTTCTTTTTCATTCTCATTTGGTTGCATCTTTTCCTTTACCATATATATTTTTCTATTTAAAATCATATTTCTTTAACAGTTTAAAGAGGGTAAATATTTTTAAATGAAAGAAAAACAAATTTTGGTATAGATCATTTTATTGTTTCTCAGGATATTCGGCTTTAAGACTTTTTCATGCATTCGAACCAATTCTCGAAACATTTTTTCCATTCTGAAGTTGGTACCTCAAAAACATGATTATGGAAGGATTCAACAGCTTCTTGAGGTGTTGAAAATCGCTGTCCACGCATTTTTTTTTGACATTCGGGAACAAAAGAAAGTTAGGCGATAAGTCAGGTGAATACGGGCAATGAGACATTAATTGGATGTTTTTCTCTGTCAAATATTCAATTGTTTGACGTGCTCTGTGAGAGCAGGCATCGTCATGATGAAAAATGATGCCACGTTTTCGGTTGTTTTTCCTGATTTCATCGATGACTTCTGGCTAACAAATTGTTGTATACTATTCAGCATTAACTGTTCTTCGATCCTCTAAAACAGTGGTTGCAACATGTCGGGTATAACTAAACAAACAAGTGATTATTTTTTTGGATGTGATTCGTGAACCATTTTTGTTGGATTCGGTTTATCTTGGAACCCCCAAACAGTTGATTATTGCTTAGTTTCCAGCAAATTTTTTGGGCATTTCCCATTTTCCCTACACCAACTGACACGAGCCTGTTTTTGAATTTCGGTCAAATTATGCGGAATCCGTCACAAACAAATCTTTTTCACAGTTAAACGTTTATGCAAAATCAAATGTACTGTAGTCTTCAATATGCCTAAGGATGTTTCTACCTCACGTTAAGTCACATACCGATTCTCTTCAATCATGTTGCACACATCATCGATGTTTTTTGGAACAACCGATTTTGGTCGACCTTCACGAAATTTCTGCAAACCAATTGTAAACAGTCTATTCTGATTCATTACCAAAAGTTGAACGAAGCGATTCGATGCATTGTTGTTGAGTTAGGCCTGTACTAAAATCATAAAAAATCATCCAACGAAAACCTTCACGTGAAATTTCTATTTGTTCACAGAACTTTTTTTTAAACTCTCACTGTAAACAAACTACTGAGCCAATTTCTGAGCTGCCACTGTTTTAACAATAACAAATGTCAAATTTTACAACAATGGTAATGTCACATCTCATTAGCGCCATCTAGTGGTCGTTTGTAAAAACTTAAAGGGCGACCCAGGTATATATTTTTTTATCATATTCTTAAAATTATTTTATTATTCTACATTTTACCTAATTTCTTTATTTCTATTTGTATGTCCTTTATTTACCAGGGAGATTGAAAGAGAGGAGAGTGAACTGCTTTTATCGAAGCTGACAGCACTGCAAATCAAAAATTCAGAACTGAAGGACAGAAACGACGAGATGGAATCGGAAATTGAGTGTCTTACCAATCAGGTATGGCATTTTTATTTAATTTTAGAATTATAAATGATATTTACTCGGGATATTTTTAAGGCGGCTAATTTGTAAGGGTATTTAGGTGTTGGCTGAGTAAGCATACCTTCTCTATCAATCGGCTGACTCGGTTAAGTTATCCAACGGTTACATCTCGCATGCCATATTTGGATTCGCGTGTCGATGGGGGCATTAGCCTCGAGCAACTTGTTACACGGGAGAACCTGTAAATCAAGGATGAATCACAAGAGATTATATAAACACTGTCGCCAACAGAAGACGACAGGCGGTAATGTTGACGCTGAACGATGGCATTAACCCTGGACACTAAAAAGAATAGACAAAGTATGTCATTTATAACTTCCTTTCCCTCCAAATTAATGACCCAATTTGGAAACTTCAATGAATGCGGTAAGGACAAGTAGAAAACACTGGACAAAAGTTCAACCCTGCCTTATGAAAGAAATTAGCTTACTGTTAGATGTACACATGCGTAGCCTTCATGTTAACCGACGACGCTTAACGATAACGTTACCGATGACGGTAACGCGACGTCTGACATAGGCAGAAAGCTACGAAGGTCAGACAGCAGACGCAATTTTCTAATTTCAAGGTATTGCTGGTGATGTGGGCTAAAAACCATGCAGCTTCTGAGTTCGGCATCACGACTGGAGCAGCTCTTCTCTTAGTCTGCTCTCTGACCTAGTCCTTGATCTGGTCTAGTCCTCTGGGTCAGATTTGTACTGCTGACAATCGGCCGATCAGGATAACAATTTAAACTAATATCGATCAAATCACTTTACGACTTTTCAAAATTTAAACAAACTAAAACGGAATTTTTTAACAGCAATAGACTTGTTAAAGTAGCCTGCTAATTGAAATTTTTTTAGGACTGCCTAAAAAATTTTAAATAATTGTGAATGGTCCTATTTACTTTGTTACTAATATTTTATATGGGCTATATTTGACGAAGTGAGTACTATTACTTTTAAAAAAATTTCCCGTTTTAGAAAATGCCCTGTATATACGGTGTAACGTGTATCAAAAATGCTAATTTAATTTACAGGTTATGAGTATGAAAAACAAAGTCAGCAGTACTCCAACGAGAAACTACAACACTTTGGATCAGTCAATGGAGGAGGACAATATTTCATTGATTTGTGAAAGCGTTGGTCTGGGAGCGAAAAGAAGGAGCGACTGTTCACCTAGTAAGGACGTGCAGCTCTTACGAATGAGTAAGTACCTAAATAAAATTACTTTATTTAAAGGTGATGGATAGCATTTTCCTGATTGTATATATATATATATATATATATATATATATATATATATATATATATATATATATATATATATATATATATATATAATATCAAATATTAGCAAATAAACCAGAGATATTCTTTTTGCCGACCTCATTTTTACGATCAGGTAACGTCAGTCAGACGAGGCCTACAGTGCAAAATAATGTCAGAATCACGTGATGGACAGATGGTACTCTTCGCTAGTTGTTTTACGGCCTTTCTGCTTTCCACTAATTTAGGCATGGTTCAGTGAAAAGGACACTATCTACATCGGCAGACTTTTCTGACCCACCAACAACATGCCTTGTCGGAATCAGCTCTCGACCCATCCAGTCCGACTTCAGATATGCGTTTTACTTCATGACAAGATAGATACTGTCGACATCGTCGGTCTTTTCTGTTCCAAGTGCTCTTCCGGTAATAAAATGCCATATGCGAAGATCGACCAGAGTCGAGCTTTAAGGCATCAGTTATGAACGTCGACGAAAGTTGACAGTTTGTAGAGCTAGATCGCCCTAAGAGTTTTGACGTTTACCGAATGACTGAAGTGGTATTTGGCTAATCCTAATAGAGTTAAATATATAAGTGGACTGACCTGCCGGGGATTGATCTTAAGTGCCTATACACGGAAAAACGGAGCTATACCGCGGCGCAGGGCTGCAACAACGCGACTTTTTTTAATAGAAGTTTAATTTAAGTTTTTACGAAGGATAGGAAATTTTTTACTGTTTTCTGCATAATCCTATCTGCGATTTAGGGTAATCTAAAGTTTCATATTAAGAATTAGCCATAAAAAGGTTTTAAGTTGACCTATTTCTTTTAACACACTATAAATAAATCACTTCAGCAAATGTATAATAAACTAAAAAAAAAACTGAAAAAAAAACTATAAATCTATAAAAATGTATCGTACAGTCTAGGCGACAGGATGTCTGCCGTATATAATAAAATATAGAACAAAGAATTCTTGGCTGTTGGGGTTTCATGGAAATAACGATATTTTATTTATTATAAAATAAATATCAAAGTTGTTGATGTATTTTCAATATAAAATGTTACAGTAGAGGTTTTCAAAGATGGTGGAGTGTAATACATTAAAATTCCGGGTTTCAATTCGTTCGTCTAACAATGAATTTGCACGACGTTTCGCCAAAACCTCATTTGGCATTTTCAAGTGCTCCTGCTGCTGCTGCTACTCGATACTGCGATCCTGCTGCCGCTCGAAGTTAACTCAGTTAACGAGTTTTTGTTTTTAGCCGCCATATTGAGCAGTCATCTTGTTTTTTTTTTCAAAAGGGCCAAGTTGCATTTGAAAGCCTATGTTTCAACGAAAAAATTGACATCCTTGAATTTTTTTTCGTCAATTCTATTTTTGGATATTGGGGTGACTCCGTTTATGCGAAACGTTTCATATATATATATATATATATATATATATATATATATATATATATATATATATATATATATATATATATATATATATATATATATATATATATATACTTAAAACATATTTTTTTTTGCAAAATTCGACTTTATTCATTAATATAGTCTCCTTCAAGAGGTCCAACGCTTTTCTAACATTTCTATTCTTTTTTTTATAGAAGAATTTGTCTTTGCCTTCT
>CM032456.1:67597208-67684708 GCA_019049505.1 Pachyrhynchus sulphureomaculatus
TATATATATATATATATATATATATATATATATATATATATATATATATATATATATATATATATATATATATATATATATATATATATATATATATATATATATATATATATATATATATATAATATATATGTATATATATATATATATATATATATATATATATATATATATATATATATATATATATATATGTATATATACGTATATATATATACATATATATGTATATATATATATATATATATATATATATATATATGAATATATATATATATATATATATATATATATATATATATATATATATATATATATATATATGTATATATATATATATATATATATATATGTATATATATATATATATATATATATATATATATATATATATTATATATATATATATACGTATATATACGTATATATATATACATATATATGTATATATATATATATATATATATATATATATATATATATATATATATATATATACGTATATATACATATATATATATACATATATATATATATATATATATATATATATATATATATATATATATATATATATGTATATATATACATATATATATATATATATATATATATATATATATATATATATATATATATATATATATATATATGTATATATATATATATATATATATATATATATATATATTTATATATATATGTATGTATATATATATATATATATATATGTATATATATATATATGTATATATATATATATATATATATATATATATATATATATATATATATATATATATATATACATACATATACAGTGAAACGGCCACCTGTTATAAGCGGCCGCCTGTGGTAACGGACAGTATTAAGCTTCTCGAACCCTATTGCATTAAAATTCTCGTAGACAAAAACCTGTTAATTACGGTCACTTGTATTAAACGGTCACGACCAGTTAAACCGAAATTTTTATGGCATTTTGCCTTGGAAATTTACCTGGCAATAAGGACCGGGCTGGCCAAAGGGTTTTATGACATATTAATTATGTTTATGAGCCTTCAACCTTTTACTACTACTGTAACTGGGCAGTTTATTCAAGGAAATACCCATTACTGTTGATAAAATTATCTGGTTTAAATTTGAAGTTTTCTGTTTATTCCGTTATTTTAAAGTTGTTTTCTACTGAACACGTTCCTAATAATGTCGCTGAAACAAACACGTTCGTCACTAAAAGACAAAATTATTATCATCGTTGAAAGTGAGAAGTTTGCATTAAGTTCTCGAAAACTGGCTGAAAAGTTCGAGGTTGGAAAAACGCAAATTCTTGATATATTAAGAAATAAGAGTGAACCAAAAAAGAGGTTTGAAGAGGGTGTTAACTTGGAGCAAAAACGAAAATTGTCATCAGGATTAGCAGTGGATGAAGTTGTCTACAGTTGGTTTTGCAAGGCCGGGAATAAAGCAGTTCCAATATCTGGACCACTACTCAAACAAAAAACACTGGAGCCCTCAAGCAGCTTAAAAACATAAAACACCTACACAGCTCTCTCTTCCAACTCAAATGGGACTTGGAATATCCCAACAACAAATTATGGTCCATCAAAACCAATGTATTTCCTCCCCTTAACTCCACAGAATTGAACCGAAGACATAATGTAATAATGAGAAGACTGGCATTGGGACACCTCCACTCTGTCCTAAATGTGACTCCCCCTTATCAGTGTTACATCTAATCGAATCCATTCAACATCAAAACTTGAGAGACACCCACGGCATCCCATCCAACATCACCATCCTCATAAATTCTTTTGTCCCACTTAAAGAAAACATAACCAATTACTTAAAAGAATTCAACTTCATAGTCTAGTCTATTTATACCAAACTAACTCTAGTGGGCGCTAAATGATCTTAGCTGTCGATGCGCCCTGCCCAACAGAAACAAACAAAAACAAAAAAAAAAAGTGGAAAATTTCGCTGCATCAAATGGGTGGTTGGAAAGTTTCTGTAAACGACACAGATGTAAATTTGAAAGATGTAGAGGCCTGGAAAACTACATTACCGTTAATTTTAAAAGATTATTCTCCACAAGATGTATACAATGTTGATGAAACATCTCTTTATTACCGAGCCATCCCAAATAAGACATTTATTTTAAAAAACGGTAAATGTTCAGGAACGAAGGTAGCACAGCGATTAACTATTTTACTGTGTGCAAATATGGAATGAGAAAAAGAAAATCCGTTAGTAATAGGGAAAAGTTAAAATCCTCGTTGTTTTAAAGGTAGGAATCTAACAAAAAGACGTCAGAAATTATGACCATGAAGAAACAAAATAGAAAAGTGCTGCTTTTCTTAGACAATGCTACCTTCCATTCTAAAGTGCCATTAGAAAATGTTAAGCGGGTTTTTTTACCACCAAATACCACCTCATATTGTCATCAAGGAAATTTTAAGATGATATATAGAAAATTGTTGATCAAAAGGCTACTTATGTTTCTAGACAGTTATTGCGATATTGAAAAATCTGAAAAAAGCATAAATTTAACGAATGCAATTCTCCGATGTTGTTCCAGATGATGCTATTTTTGACGAAGGAGACGAAATACCCCTTGATCAACTATTTCCTTTAGTCCATGATAAAACTGTAAACTTGGTTTGTTTCCATTGATAGTGATATGCCTACAGAAAGTTCAAACTTCAGTATTTCGGAAATTGTTAAGGAATTGCGCGGTACAGACCAAAAGCTTAACACTGATTCAGACAGTGATGTGGACGAATGTGAAGCTCCAAAATCTACTTTGTCTAGTATGAGTGAAGTTATATATATATATATATATATATATATATATATATATATATATATATATATAATATATATATATATATATATATATATATATATATATATATAAAATATATATATATATATATATATATATATATATATATATATATATAATATATATATATATATATATATATATACATATATATATATATATATATATATATATATATATATATATATATATATATATATATATATATATATATATATACCAAGTTTGCAATTAATATTTCACTTCGTTCGGGGAGTTATCGTGCCAACAGACGGATTGACAGACACACCGACGAGTGACTTTGTTTGTCACGATCTAGGAACCCCAAAACGTCAAACTAAAGCAAAAATATCGGATTGTGATTTTTTCACAAATACAATTAGTCGGATAATACTATTATTTTTGAGCTTTAAATTTGGCTTACAGTATTTATACATTTTGAGAGCAAGGACTTTTCTTTACGGAAGTAAAAAACCTTTTCTTTTCTACTATGTTTCTCCTTGAGTGCCGCTTTCAATTTTAAATTTTTTTAGTTAGCCACTTTCCACAATTACAGTTACTTTAATAGTATTAGTACGGGCATATGTGTGGGCTGTAAAGTATTACCAATTAATTAGGTAGGAAATACCGGCAAAGAGAAAGTCATTCGATGATTTATTGGAAATAATACCGAGTACAAAAGTAAATATCGAACCATAACTCAAAAAACTGATTTTAAGTTCTAATTCCGAGAGAAATCAACTTGTTTGAACTTTTTTTAATATATTTTATACAGCAGTAACAACCATGAGATAGAAGATTTGGTATCTATCTAAAATACGTATAATGAGAAATTAATAAAAGTAAAAGTATTGTAAAGGAGCTTGTAATGTTTGTTGTGTTGTCTCGGAAAGTATAATTTTTTATTTATTTATTTATTTATTATAATTAAATAATAGATTTTAATAAAATGTCAAGTAACACATAGTTGCTGCTTTTACTCAAATTATATATATTACTTAAAAATAATAGGTATAAAGCTTACGAATAAATTTAACTAAAATAACCAAGCAAACCCGACTTTTGAAATCTATAACATAATAGAAAAGTATACTTTATATACACTGGTGAGCAAACAAATCGACTCGATCTATTTGGTTTCATTTAACACGGATCCTAGAATTTAGTTTTGATTGATTTTTACGGATTTTAATATCATTTGAAAGCCCATTCTATCCTCTTTCTAACGATACCAAATTCTATAGCATGTTTCATGCTTTTTACTGATTTATATGAAGGAAACAATGACAATAAAGACTGAAAATAGGGGTAAGAGAAAGGAGAAATTAAATAAATTTTAAGTTTATTGATAGAAACTAAAATCAATATTTTGTATCCCCCCCCCCCCCTTATTACTGCTTCCACTCGGTTTTTCATGGAGCAGTTGGCCTTTTTCATCGCAACCTTTAAGTCCCATAGTGATGCAGGGATTGCATTTCTGCTATCGCCAACTAACTCAGCGTATCCTGGAGGATGTCCTCGATGTACCGGTGAGCAGTTAATCCACTGCTACGAGTCTCTTCAGTTACGAAAACCAAATCGATTTTCGCGTCCAGTGAGATGCCCCTCCCACACCATGACAAAACCTCCTTCGTAAGCGACCGTTTCGGTAATGCAACACTGCGCATATCTCTTCCCAGGCTTCCTATAGACTCGTTTTGTTTCATCATTGCCATGTGGGCACATTCGGGTCTCGTCGGAGAATAAAACAGAGGTCCAGTCGACATGTTCTCGGGTAAATTTGAGTCACGCTTGTCAATGAGTTGCCGTCAATTTTGTTCGGTTAACTGGCTCTTTGAAGTTAGATTGGCTTCTTTAAGTCTTCTTCTGACTGTTCAATAACTGACAGCCCGACCACGAACTTGTCGGAGCTCCTGCTGGACCTCAACGTCGGTCAAGTGGCGATTTCTTAAAGTTGTGTTGATAATGAAACGGTCGTCTCGCTTCGAGGTACATCTTCTTCTTGCTGATCCTGGTCCGTGTAAAGGCGCCAGTCTCTTGGTAACATCTGTAGACTCTAGAGACAGCTAACTGGCTCAGGTGCAATTGCGCAGCGACTACATGTTGGCTATGCCCTTCTTGCAATAGGGCAATGACTTGTGCGGTTTCTTTCGGGGTGATATCCATTTTCCGATGACGTAATTAGTGAGCAGGTATAACAGAGATGTTGACGGTTCAAGTTCCGATAAAGGAATGATAGGAAAATGCAGTTGCATGTGTTTTTATAGGGATCAATAGCGCACAACGAGTACGTTGCTGAGCGAACAAAAACAGTTCTGTTGAGTAAAATAGTTTTAATCAGTAAAACTTTTTAGATATTCAAATGTTTTTGTTATTATTGGAAACAGTAGAAAATTAGCATTCTAATGATACCAAAAATAATAACACTGTTTGAAAATTAAATTCAAGGATCGGTGGTAAATGAAGCAAAATCGTTTGAGTGGATTTTTTTGCTCACCAGTGTATATATTAATACTAACAGGAAATAATATTCCCAGCTTTTGAGAAGCTCTCTTTGTTATGCATGCAACATGTTTATGTTAAGACATATTTGCTTCCAAGTTAACGCCGGGTTTCGCAACGTCAACTTTTTTAGAAAAAATTACGGTCTAAATTTTCGCAATGCTAAATTCTACTTGGTTACTTTCACTCCAAGATAGAATTTTTTCCAAGATTTTGTTAAGATGAACGACTTCTTGCTGTCTGCGGATATTTGCCTGGATAGCCGATGATCGGACGTTCAAATCAAATGCAGAAACAAGCATACTGTCTTGGACAAAGCTGTGGGTTGGATTCCTGGCAGTTCGTCAATCTTTAACCAAACTACTATGAATAACTGACTAATGTTATCGAGTGATAGTTTCTAGATAGATTGTTCGACTCCCTTAACTTTAAAAAGGATATATTGGAAGCAGTGCCTTCTTACTTCACCCTCTATTCTTTTAGGCCCTCATATACCCGACTATAAATAGTTAGGTTTAATTCGTAGTAAGATGCAACAAATTGTATCTCTGTCTTATGAAAACCTAAAATTTAAAAGTATACCCGCCCTCTGCCGGAGGCTGTTTAAGGCCACATACGGACAGAGGAATTTGTACTAACAATTACCGCTAGACTGCTGGATCGTTAGGGTTCTAACTCTGTAATGGTTCCGACTTATATAGGCCGCCATTCGTCATGGCTTAACGCTTAGATACTTTTAGATTCTTTCTTGAGACTTTATCGCCATCGACTTTGAAGTGGCAATATTAAAAATATTGAGATGGTGAATTGTTAGGGAAGAACTGAGTTTCCTAGTAGCGTATATAATCGTTTAGAAATCTAAACCCTGAGAGGTGAATCACCTGACCATTTGGGATTTTATAGTGTTTATGTGCGAAACACGCGTCGGTCGTTGTTTTTTGTGCGGATAAAATTTGGGCAGATGATCGGACAGCCAATGGTTAGACTCAACTATTCATAAGAGCCTTTCAGGAGATGCTTTTCTGATGCCAAAAATAATTTTCAATAATTAAAATAGAAGCATTTTTTTGAGAGTATCATGCGGCATCCTCGACGATCACTACTAGTGTCTCCTTTATTCACGCTGATATCCAGGCTGATCGATAACCCAGTGGAAAAGAACTCCCAGTGTAAGGAAAAAAAGCTAGCCCCTTGAAAATTTGATGCAAGAGAAAACTGACGCCTATTTTATTTGTATGTAGCGTATCCATCCAATCATTTTCATTTTAAGGACCTCGTAAAATTAATTGGTTA
Source organism: Pachyrhynchus sulphureomaculatus (assembly GCA_019049505.1). Taxonomy (NCBI): domain Eukaryota; kingdom Metazoa; phylum Arthropoda; class Insecta; order Coleoptera; family Curculionidae; genus Pachyrhynchus; species Pachyrhynchus sulphureomaculatus. Next base: position 67,603,843 of record CM032456.1, read on the forward strand.
TTAAGACCTGCCAGTGCCAGAAAAAAGCTTTCACTGCTAGCGTGACTGTCATATACGTAAATGAATAGACCTGCCTTCTCTTGTGTTCTTCCGAGATCAACATAAAGTACCGCTATTAAGTAATTATAAATAACTTCTAGAAAAATGACAACTGAAAAAGTGTATGTTTTTCCTGCTGTTATTGGCTAAAAAACACCCGAACCGTCCATGCCTTGATCTATACCGCTTGTTCATCATGATGTATTCAGTTTACCAAGCCGTTATTTTAATAATAAAGTTAACTTGCATATAACGTAACTTTTATTAAACGGATATTTCGTTGTAATGGGTATTTTAAACTTAGCGTGTATTTAGGATCATACATGTTTTATGAACTATTTATGCGTTACTACATTACCAGCTCGATAAACGGTAACAAATACTTAAATGTAACCTACTAAAAGAAGCAGTTAAAGAAGATATACATTTTTTTTTACCTTCGAGACTGTAAGATGTACTGATTTTTAAAATTTTAATTTAGCTATGCAAAAAGTATTTGAAGGTGCAGAAGATTCATTTCAGCCTGCAAGTAGAGGGAAAATTTCTTCGAATTTTCGAAGCTTAAATTTTGTACGATAGGTTTGGTCGATGAGGACTTTGAATCTAAAGTTTTTCCGTTTGTAATTTATTAGCGAAAATAACGGTCAGAAGAAAGAAGGAACAACACGAAAGAGCAAATTATTATACATTTAATATTGGGCTAAAGGGTATCTAGCATTTTTCTGATGCTATCTATTATTACTAGAATATGTTGTTTTTCAGAATAAATTACTTTCTTTCCGTTCCGTATCAACAGGTGAGTGACCGACGTTTCTGAAATTATCGGTCAATCTGCCATCCACCGCAGTATTTTTCAAATAAACTTATTATTATATATAATAAAATCGAAATCTGTAAAGCACCGAAACTACCAGGTTTTAAAGTGGGAATTTCCGTGAAATTAAACTCATAATCTTACTTTTGACTTGCCTTGTTGAAGAAAATAAAGCAAATCACGTTCCGAGATTTTTGCTGTGTGAAAAAAACGTAAGTCACTCATTGCCGTCGATCTGTCGGTTTGTTGGCACGTTAACTTTCGAACGAAATGAGATATCAATTTCAAACTGGGTGTATATAAAGTCTAATGAAGGGATAGGGCCTATAGTTTTTGAGCGATATCGCTCAAGGCGAAAGGGTGAAGGGGTAGGGCTCGATAAATTTTGTATCATTTTAAAAGTAAGATAGCAATTTTTTCTGGGTTTTTGTTACGATAATAAACAAATATTTTCTATAAATAATTATAGTAAACCTTGAAAAGGGTAAAAGGGGAGGGGGGAGATTAGAGAGGTTGTTTTGTATATATCGTTATAGGGTTTCTGGAGTCTAGGAATTCAAAAGTTATATTTTCAATTTTAATACAAGCAGGGGGTGAAAGGGAGACGTCCATATAATTCGATCAGACAAGCAAGCAGGCAATTGAATGTATGGGGCTATTCAGAAATCTCTTAGAGCTAAGAAATACCATGACTATAAAATGCATAATCTTCAGTTATTAACACAATTTGATTCGGAACGACGACTGAGTTTTGTAGCAGAAATGATGATTAAGTATGACGAAGAACGCTATTTTCTGAATTATATTTTATGGACAGATGAAAGTTATTTTATCAGCAACGGCAAACCTAACAGAAAAGAATGCCATTACTGGACTGACGAGAATTCATGCAACGTTAATCAAATTCAGAATCAATGCCATTTTGGCATTAATGTATCGTGTGGGATAATTCAGAGACATTTGGTTTGACTATACTTTTTTGAAGGAACACTGACTGGAAATATTATTTCGGTTTTTACAGCGTCCTTCTCCGCCCTCCGGTTCTCTGTCACTCCAGTCTCCAGGAAGTAAGTTTCTTTCGGACATTGCTTTCTGGATCCCTCGTGACCATGTCACCTTGGGTCTTCCTTTTTGTCTACGTTCCTTTGATTGCCATTTCAAAATTTGTTTGGGAATCCGTTTCTCCTCCATTCTCTGTACATGCCCGTACCAACATAGTTGTTTTTCCTGGATTTGTTGAATTATATCTGTTTCTACCTTCATCTTCTCCTCATTCCTTACTTTGTCCAATCTCGATACTCTGGCCGACCGTCTCCAGAAATCTATTTCGGTTGATAGAAGTTTACGTTTTTGTTGTTGGTTGATTTGTCAGACTTCTGATCCCTACAGCATTATGCTGTTAAAAACGGTATTATACAGAAGGTGTTTTTTATCTCTGTTTATGCTTTTTGACCACAGCACCGAGTTTAGAGCCCCTATTGTCCGTCTCCCCTTGTTTATTTTTTCCTCTATTTCTCTCTTATATCTCCCACTGCTCATCTCATCTTTACATCTAGGTATTTGTACTCTTCACATTTTTTGATCTTTTTGGCTGTGTCACTTAGTTTCTAATCCCTACTCTCGTCTCCTACGCACATATATCTAGTCTTTTCCATATTTACAGTCAGTCCCCATTTCTCGTATTCTTCAAATAGTTTTCTAGACATATATTCCAGATCTTTTTTTGATTGTGCCAAAACTATTTGATCATCAGCAAAATGTAAAGTGTACAAGATAGTATTTTCATGTAAAGGAAAGCCCATGTTTTGACATTTTCTGTGCCATTGTTTTAGGGAATGGTCGATATAAATTTTAAACAGAGTGGGCGACGGGCAGCAGCCCTGCCTCAAGCCTTTTGTCACCGTAAACGCATCCGACATATTTTGTCCCAGTTTTATACTAGAAGGGGTATCTAGGTAGAGTTCTTTAATCGCATTTATTACCGTTGTGTTTATTGATGTTCTATTTAGAATATCCCATAATTTCTTTACTGGAACTGAGTCATATGCCTTAGTTAAGTCTACAAATAGCAAATATGTAACGCTCTGGCACGTTGCCATTTTCTTCTCAATTAGTTGAGTAATGGTAAATATATTATCGATGCATGAGCGTTCTGCTCTAAAGCCTCCCTGTTGTTCTATTTCATATAGGCCATATTCTTTTTCAATTATAGTAATTATGACTTTGCCGTATAGTCTACTCGTGCTACATATAACAGATATACCTCGATAGTTTTCGCATACCGTTTTACTTCCCTTTTTATGAATATTTGTTATCCATGCTGTTTTCCAGATACTAGGAACGGATTCTCCATTTATGTATTTTGTAAATAATTGGCTTATCGTCTCTTGCATTTTTATTGATCCAGCTTTGAGGAGTTCCGCTGGTATTCCTTCATGTCCCGTTGCTCTGCCATTTTTAGTAGATCCAAGAGCCTCTTTTTACCATATCTGGTGTTCTTTCTATTTCTGGACCATCGATCTTAATAGGTTTAGGAGATTCTAGTTTGTATTGGTCTCTGTCTTCTTGCAATTCCTTTTCATACTGGTTTTTCCATGTCCCTAAGTCTATAACCGGTAGGTTTATTTTCTGAACGTTATTTGATCTTAATGTCTTTATGCATCTCCATGCTTCCGTTGACCTCGTCCCACCTATATGAGTATTTATCTCCATACATCTACGTTGTTAATTTTCATTGTTTTCTTTATTTAGTAATACTTTAAATGCAGCTAGTTGTTTTTTGTACTCTATTCGGTGAGCTGTAGACTTAGTAGATATCCATTTTTGGAATGCGGTTTGCTTCTTTTTCTTTTGCTGTTCTAATTCCTCACTCCATCCTTCTTCTTTCCGGAAGCTTTTTATATATCCCTCTCTCCCAAAGCTTCTTTTGCTGCGTTTTTGATGGCTGATGTAATATGTTTATACGCTTGTTCTACTGGTTTATTTAGTATTTGTTAATCGAGGTATGTATCTAACCGGGTTTGATAGAGCCTCTTTATGCTTTCTTCTTGTAGAAGATGTATTTTATATTTGATAAAGTTAACTTTTCCTACCTCTGCTAATCTTGGCTGTTGATTTTGTTTTTGTCTTTTGTAAGGCACTTCGAGTTTTGATTTTACCAAAAAGTGATCTGTTCCACATTCGCTTCCTCGTTGCACTCGTATGTCTTTCACGATCATATATGTTTTTTAGCGTAGTATTATATAGTCAATAATTGACCTTAATTATCTGGTCTCTTGGTGCCAAGTATATTTGTGGATGTCTTTGTGCTCAAAAAATCCGTTCATTATTCTCAGTTCATGCAGTCGACACAACTGGAACAACTGGAAATAGACACCTTAATTTCTTGGTTAATACTCTACCAGTTTTATTAGAAAATGTTTCGCTTATTTTGAGAAGGCATATGCGGTATCAACACGACGGAGCACCACCTCATACAACTGCTGTTGTTAGAGAGTATTTGAATGAACGGTTTCAACGAAGATGAATAGGGGTTGCAGCCCACTTATTCAATGGGCACCTAAGTCACCAGACCTCACTCCGCTTGATTTTTTTCTTGTGGGGGACTCTTAAAGATATTGTATACAAACTGCGACAAATGATATTGAGCACTTAAAGGCAAAAATATCAGATGCATGCAATAGTATATCTGGGGAAATTATTTACAATGGCACTCATTATGGAGTAATGAAAATAATGAAAAAATGCATAATAAAGAAGAAAGACATATAGAAAATATCTTTTGATGTTTTTTTTTTATTATTTCAGTTTCAGACATTTAATTTTATAAATTTAGGTAATGTTAAAACTTATATGTTTTTTTTTTGTGGTTTTAATAAAAATAAATTCTTATTTTTTAGAGATATTTTATTAAAGGAGAAACCTCAACAGCATAGTAACTAATATTATTATGATTACTGCCAGATTAAAATATAACAGCCGCCTACTAGATAAATTGTTTGAAAACCGCCAAATGTTGGCATACGATCGATGGCAACCGCGATGACCAAAAAATAATATTTTAGGGAGTTTTTTTTGCCTAACTTTTTTGCAAAACAAACAGTTTAAGGCGAAAAATGTTGAAAAAATTAGGGCTTTCCAGTACCGCTTTACAAAAGGTATGGTGATAGAAAAAAGTTGTTTGTATCGCGGCATTCAGCGTCGTTTTCACTACCAAACGTCAAATACGTCAGTATACTCCTTGACATGCACTGTATCATTCTACATTTAAAAAATAAATAAATATCCAACAATTTTCCATAAATCGGGATTGGGCGTCTAAAAATGATCAGCCTGTACATACATTTCGTAGTGTGAGTCAAATTGTTTATTTTAGAACTGCATGTTTACGAGGAAAGTAGTGGGTAAATCATTTTATCAATTTTTTTAACTTGCGCTAATTGTGAAAGTTGAAAAGTTACGAAAATAAATATTTTGTACTTACAATTATATAAATTTAAATCACGGTTGTCATATTTCAATTTTCATAAATGATAACTATATTGTTGTTCAGAATAGTATAGATATATATAGAGATAGTATAGAATAGATATATTAATTCTAAAAAAGTTAACGTTGCTGAACCCGACATAGTTATGTCGGGGCACTCCATTCCCCTAGCATCGTCGCTCAATTCGTTGGGCGTTAGTTTGGGAGCAAATATGTCCTGGCATGAACATTGCAGGCATAGCAAGGAGAGCTTCTCAAAAGTTAGGAATATTATTTCGAACCAGAAAGCTTACATTCCACAACAACTGTTAATTCTTTACAAAGCTCAAATTCGACCAACTCCGCTCCGCTCCCAAATATACACTGCATTTGTTGGATTCTGTTCAGAGAAGAGCTGTTTGTCTGATTGGCGACCCGGAATTGACCGGCGGCCTTGATTCGCTAGAACATCGAAGAACGGTTGGCGACTTGAGTCTATTCTACAAGTATTTTCATGGGAAATGTTCGAAGGATGTAGCCCGCTTAATTTCTCCCAAAGCGGGGCATGTCAGAAATACACGTTCCGCTGGTGCTTCACATCCGTATGAGGTTCAGCTTGTTATTCCGCGTACAACGCTTTTCAAGCAGTCTTTTATATGGAGAGTATCATCCCTTCGGAATAATTTGCCCAGCGCTGTGTTTCCCACCGAGTACAATTTACAGAGATTCAAGAACAATGTGAATCGCTTTTTCCGCCCACATGCCGCTCCTGGAGCGCTTTAGGGACTTCCCTGCACCACGTATGCTAGACCTATAAAAAAAGGTATGTTTTCTCGGGCTATTAAACCGTCACTTCTGATCGGCAAATTTTGAAAATACTGTGGTGTAATACGAGGCTGGTTTGAAAAGTCCGTGCAAAGTCCGAGAGATGGCACCACCGGCGCGTATCGAGGTCATGTTTAGTTAGTAGCATCTCTTGAATGAACGCACACTGAGTTTCAGCCATATTGGTCTATTTCTTTGTGTTTGGCATTCGTGTGAATCAAGGAAGTCGAGTGATTTTCAAGAAATGGCCGAAAAAGAATTTCGTGTGGTGATTAAACATTACTTTATGAAAGGCAAAACGCCTCAGGAGACTAAAAAGAAGCTTGTTAAACATTATGGTGACTCTGCACCTTCGACTAGAACAGTTTATAAGTGGTTTCAAAATTTTCGGACTGGCCATATGGGCACAAGTGACGCTGAACGTTCTGGACGGCCTGTGGAGGTTACGACTCCAGAAATCATTGATCAAATCCATGATATGGTGATGGATGACAGAAGAGTTAAGGTGCGTGAGATTGCTAGTGCTGTGTGCATCTCGACTGAATGGGTACATAATATTTTGCATAAACATTTGGACATGAGAAAGCTATCCGCAAGATGGGTGCCGCGATTGCTCACGCTTGACTAAAAACGGAATCGTGTGAAGTGTTGCAAGGATGGTTTGCAGCTGTTCCAGAAGAATCCGGAGGACTTTAAGCGTTGTTTCGTCACTGTGGATGAAACATGGATACATTACTATACTCCTGAGACCAAACAACAATCTAAACAATGGGTTACCAAGGGGGAATCTGCACCAAAAAAGGCGAAGACAGTTTCTTCGGCCGGAAAGGTTATGGCGACTGTCTTTTTGGATTCGCAAGGGATAATCCTCATCGACTATCTGGAAAAGGGTAAAACTATTACAGGTGAATATTATTCATCGTTATTGGACCGTTTGAAAACCGAGCTGCAAGAAAAACGCCCGCGATTGACCCACAAGAAAGTCCTTTTCCATCACGACAACGCACCAGCACACACCTCAGCAGTTGTGGTCGCAAAATTAATGGAAATAGGATTCCAACTCGTTTCACATCGCCCCTATTCTCCAGACTTAGCTCCCTCGGACCACTATTTGTTCCCCAATTTGAAGAAATGGCTGACGGGACAAAAATTTTATTCAAACGAGGAGGTGATTGCAGATACTAATGGATATTTTGCAGACTTGGACAAATCCTATTATTCGGAAGGGATCAACAAACTAGAACATCGTTGGACGAAGTGTATAAGCCTAAAAGGAGACTATGTCGAAAAATAAAAAAGGTTTACCCCAAACACATAAGTAGTTTTTATTTTTTGCAAGGACTTTTCAAACCAGCCTCGTATTTTAATTTTCATTCGGATGTTTTATGACTTATGTCATATTCTCAAATACTTATGTTATTTAGCATTCACTATAAGATGATTACGAAGTTACGATAACTTTTTAAAATCGATCCGTTGTAATATTTTGCTCAGTAATTCTGGTACCACCCAGTATAAACACATGATTGTTTAGGTATATTAAGGTGGTTCCACACACGAGACATAACAATCGCGTTGGCGGATCGGATCTAAATATTCTGAATAACGAACGAGCGTTACCAACCTGCAAACCAGTCTTCTACATAACCAAGAACAAGTCGTCCTTTGTAAGACATACACTATCAGTTTTTTTTTGCTTCCGTTAAAACCGAAATTAAGAACTTCCGTACTTACGGACAAATCGGAAGTAAAGACGGAATTGGTATTTTTGGATATATAATAGAGAATTAATATTGAAACATACAGATCATTTTATTCTAAATTGCATTCTTTAAAGCTTACTAGAGTGCCGACAGTAGCATGTCGCTTTTAAGTACAAAATTAAAGTGTGTTTGAGTAGATCATTAAGAGTGATTGGTTTTAAATTAAATCACCTATATTTGTGGGTTTCTAAGTTAAAACTACATCATCCTCATTAGTTTATTCCATCTATAATTCGATGTAAGCCTCCTCCCCAAGTTGTCTCCAATCAACTCTGTTGTTTGCTTTTTGCATCCAATCGCGTCCCGCTAATCTTGTCTGTGGTCTACTTTTGCACCTTTTATGTTCTCTAGGCCTCCATTCAAGGATACGGTGTGTCTGTCATGTTTGATCTTCTTCGTATCTCGATGTTAGGAAAACGATCTTGGAGCTTAATATTTAGCATTCTCCTCTTCATTTTGCTCTTTGGATTACCTGGAGTTTATATATTATACTTTTATTTAATTATTAATTTAGACCACGTTTCAGTGCCATATGTTAATACCGGCAGTACATATTGATCTGATCGAACACTCTGGCTTTTATTGTATTTGGGATATCCAATTTAAATGTGTATTGTAACCTTTAGATTTTTTGTCCTAAATATATAAATGAACCTTTCCTATTCTTTCACCTTCTATTAATGGTTCCTGGCTGTTATCTTCACTTTCATTGTTCAAATATTTGGTTTTGGTGAAGTTTATTTTTAGACCTATTTCTGAAGACTTATTTAATTCCGTCAGCATTTCTCGTAATTCTTCTTTGGTGTTGGCGATCAGAGTGACATCATCTGCGCACTTTAAGTGATTTAATCGTTCACCGTCTATTAGTATTCCTTTATTTTCCCACTTTAGCAACTTGAACATATCTTCTAGAGTCAACGTGACAGCTTTGGAATATTGAATCGCCTTATCTAATTCCTTTTTTGATTTTCATTTTATTTGTTTTTTCTTCAAGCATTATTTGTGATGTGGCATTTTTATATGTGTTCAAGAAGAGTTATGTATCTTTCGTCAAGTCTGCTATTACTTGAAGCGTTAAGGACTGCCCATATCTCTACCAAACTACAAAGCAGTATGAAAATAAATTCTAAATAATATCTAAAATAAAAAAATGAAAATGAATTTTGTTCTTTTGTTTTAGCTGTCATATTTCTTAATTTACTTTGATATTGACCTATGTACAATATCCGCCAAATCTGTTCGTGTATGGCCAGCAAGGCCGACGCTCTTCTTAACAGTGAAGCATGAATTAGTTAACCGTCATTTGTTTTCCAACAAGTAGTGAAGAAGGTAAATCGCGGGAGTCGCGCCGCCACCTGAGATAAAGTTTTTCGTTTTTGCGGAGTTTGTGAAAAGTTTTTGATAATTAAGGAGTTGAGGACGATTTTTTAATTGAAAATACACATTTTTTTATTAAATTTTATTTATAATTAATATAAAAGAGACATGTAAAAAAACTCGCGCAAGATTGCGTAAATTGGAAAATATATTAATTAATTTAATGTTAATTATGTTATTAATGTTAACATTCATATTCCCTGCTATTTTACGCTCATAATATGCGAGGCATTTTATTATTATAAAGGCCTGTCTATTATAGTTTTGCCCAGCTTTTGTTTTCACAGCCAACTATCATCTTGGCCGCATTGTATTGCATGCGTTTCTTATCATGTTCGTGTTGTATTTTTATTAAATTTAATCGTCTTGCAGTTCCGTTATTTTTAAAATAATTAAAAATCAAATAATCAGGTAGATTGTTATTAATTATTAGAAATAATAGTGAAAGCTCATGTATATGTGCGTGATGTGATTCGATTCGTGGTTTTTTTTGTTTGTTATAAATGTTAATTATGGATTTGTGCGTTGTTGCACCTTCTTTAGGGGCTGTCGGTAAGGATTCGATTCAATGATTGTTACGCTTTTATCTTTAATAATTTTTTCAGTACTATTTTGATTGTTGATTAAGCTGGTGTTGCCATACTTGGTAAATTTTGTATGTGTAGTGAAACATATCTTTTTTCTAACATTTGTCACGCTGTTTTTTTCTTTGTGCTTTTGATAATGATCAAAAAATAACATTCTTAGAGCGATGACTTTAAACGTCAAATAGGTAAACGTGTTCCATATCGTGGATGGACTCGGTGGATATGAATTATCAAGTAACTATATAACCATTTTAGTATTTACTGCAATTTTGGCGTAAAGAGAATGGTACCCTTGTCCAGTACATACGTTGTATCCATTTATTTGTTAGAGGTAAGTTATAACGTTTCGACCGGTATCTGTGTCAAGTGTTTCTTTGAAGATCCTTGTGCCGTGTCCTACTTGGGCATCCTGTCAACTAACTTTCTGTTACACTATAGAACACACACACACATATCCCTGATCATAATACACTCCAAACTAACGCTAATCTAATCAATAACCAATCAACATTAACCACACTACTACAGATTTAATTAGAATATACAAATATGCATTTTTGTTCACTCCTTTAATTCCAAATACGAGGGCCGCCTTTTAAGTTTATACAAACAACCACTAGATGGCGCTATTGAGATGTAACATTACCATTGTTGTAAAATTTGACATTTGTTATTGTTAAAACAGTAAGTAGCAGCTTAGAAATTAGCCGAGTAGTTTGTTTACAGTGAGCGTTAAAAAAACAATTTTGTGAAGAAATGGAAATTTAACGTGAAGATTTTCGTTGTATGATTTTTACGATTTTAGTAAAGGTTTAACTCAACAACAATGCCCCAAATCGCCTTGTTCAATTGTTGGTAATGAATCACCATTAGAGAAGACTGTTTACAATTGGTTTACAGAATTTCGTCATGGTCGTGCGATAAATTTCGTGAAGGTCGACCAAAATCGGTTGTTGTTCCAAAAAACATCGATGCACCGTTAGAGGCATCCTTAGACATATCGAAGACTGCAGTATATTTGATTTCGCAGCAACATTTAACTGTGAAAAAGATCTGTTCCCAACGGATTCCGCATAATTTGACTGAAACTAGGTAAGGAAATGCTCAAAAAATTCGACTGAGGACATGCAAAATCCGTATACAACATCGGTAACAGGATACGAAACTTGGATATATTTGTACGAGTCGAAAACTAAACAACAATTAACTATTTGAGTGTTCCAAGATGAACCGAATCCAATAAAAATGGTTGATTCGCGAAATGCTTCCGAGAAAATGATCGCTTGTTTCTTAGGTTATACTGGACATATTAGAACCATTGCTTTATAGGATTGAAGAGCAGTTAATTCTGAATGGTACACAACAATTTATATACCAGAAGTCATCGATGAAATCAGGAAAAACAACCGAAAACGTCGCATCATTCTTCATCATGACAGTGCCAGTTCTCACACAGCACGTCAAACAACTGATTATTTGGCGGAGAAAAACATCAAATTAACGTCTCATTGCCCGTATTCATCTGATTTATCACCTAACGACGTCTTTTTGTTTCCGAATGTCAAAAAAATGCGTTTACAGTGATTTTTATCACTTAAAGAACTTGTTTTTTTTTTTCGTTTTCACGGAGTTCGTGATCTTTCTCGTTTCTATTCTTATGAAAATGCTGACTTCTATAAATTCCTGTTAAACCAGAAATAGAGGATAAACTTATTTTTTATGGACTACCCTGTAAATTAAAATTATTACTTGTCATTTTATATCTGTGATTGGTAGTTTTTTTATTTTGCTAGATGTGAATGTTTAATAGACGTTAACAGTAAATTCCCTAAAATAGTTTTAAGACTCCGTCTAGTTACCACGAAATCTAAAACTCGGTGTAATGTTTTCTATTGTAAATATCATCAAATAGACATTTTTTAAGGTTTACTCAAAAACGTTCTATAAAGTTGATTTTATTTATTATTCGTTTTCGCAAACTTCGTGATCTTTCTCATTCCTGTTCTTATGAAAATAATGACTTTTATACCTTCTTGTTAAACCAGAACTAGAGAATAAACTTATTTTTTATGGACTGCCTTGTGTACTGAAAATAAATTATTTGTCATTTTATGTCTGAGATTCTTAGTTTTTTTTTTTTTAGACTTCTAACCTTTAACTGTCTAGTCGACTTTTCTTTGTATAATGTAATATTTTGTAATGTAAATATCATGAAGTAAACATTTAGTATAAAAATCTACAGTCCAAGCATTGGAACAGTTTTTCGTCTTATAGTGCACATTGTCATAACTTAAATTGGCTTACTGGTGCTAATTGCTAAATTACGTAAGCTGTCTGAAAAGTTCTCGGCTTGGCACATAGATGGCGGTAGAAACTGTAAAACCATAATTGTATTGGAAATTTTCCATCCTTTATATAAACACATGTAAAATTTTATTTCGATCTGTCAATTCATTCGAGTAGTAGCAGCTGTTTAATATTGACGTATCACTGATGTTTTTGAAATGGAAAAATTTGAACATCGTTCAGTGATTAAATTCTTTGTTTTGGATGGTTTAACACCAACATTAATTCATCTGAAATTGTTAAAAGTATATAAGGATGCATTACCTCACAATGAGCTGCTCTTTTTAATTCTTCCCATACAAGCCTCGAAGATGATCCATGCGAAGATCGTCCAAAAACTGCATCTGTCTATCTATCTAATAAGCCAGTGTCGGACATAGACCCCTCCCCTTCCTTTTTCCATCCATCTCGATTCCGCATCTTTCTGATCCATCCTAAACCAGCTGTTCTTTTCAGGTTATCTTTCCATCTTGTTTGGGGCCTTCCTCTGGATGTTTGTGCCAATCATTGCCTCCATTCTTGAATTCCTTTATTCCATCTCTCATCTTGTTGTCTCATTGTGTGACCTGCCCATCTCCATTTCAAACGTGCTACCTATTCTCTTACGTCTATCACTTTGGTCTTTTGTCTTATACTTTCGTTTTTGATTCTGTTTTGTAAACTTATATTTAGCATCTGGCGTTCCATTACTCTTTGTGTTTTACTCATTTGGGCCAGCATTGATCGAATACCATCTTTTTTAGTTTCAGGGGAATTATTTTGTTGGTTAGTATTTTCCTTTGCTTGCCAAATGCTGCTCATGCCAGTCTGATTCTTCTCTGTACTTCTGCTGTTTGATTTGCTTTTCCGCACTTTATTACTTGCCCTAGGTAGATGTATTCCTCTATGTATTCAAGTGTTTTGCCCTCTATTCTCAAGCTTTGCAGACTGTCTTCGGTTGTCATAGCCTTTGTCTTATCTTTATTCAGCAGTAGTCCTACCCTCTCTGATTTGTTTTGTAGTTTAGTAATCATTTCCTGTATGTCATCAAAATTATCCGCATAACGCAGATGATTTAACTTTTGTCCGTTTATACTGGTCCCCTTTTTTTCCCATTCGAGTTCCTGGAAAACTTCTTCCAATGCTGTTATAAATAATTTTGGGCTCGTGGAATCTCCCTGTCTTATTCCGCGTTTGATAGGTATTGGATTTGTTTTACTATCCGTTTCCACTATCATCTGAGCCTTGTTGTAAATTGTTCTTATGAGCTGAGTATACTATAGTCTATTCTCTCTTTCGACGGCCCAGCTTTCGATCCTATCAAAAGCCTTTTGTTAATCTATAAATACCAGGTACAACTTTTAAGTTATATTCTGTTGCTTTCTCTATTAAAGTTCTGATAGTTAAGAGATGATCACAAGTACTAAAACTCTTCCTGAAGCCAGCCTGTTCTACAGACTGGCTTAATTCCAGCTTGTTTTCCAATCTATTAGTTATTATTTTGGTGAACAATTTATATGTTTGCGGATGTAATGAAATCGGACGGTAATTGTCTAACCTAGTCTTATCACCTTTTTTAAAAAGTAAAGTTGTTGAAGCTGTGTTCCAATTTTCTGGTATCTTCTCTTCTTCTAGACATTTATTGCCACACCTGTATCACCAAGTTTCCTCCTGGCGTTTTATTGTTTTTCATAGTTTTTAGTGTTGCTAATATTTCTTCATCTGTTATCTCTGGTATTTTTTCTGAGTTAACATTGATTATCTTTCTATTTGGACGTTCTTTGAGATTATCTCGTGGGCAATTTTTTTGGTTCATACAAGTTCTGTTAGTATGTTTAAATCATGTGTGTTATTTTCTCTCGATCTTTCACATCTTCTCCATTTTCATCCTTTGAGTTGTGTATTGTAGTTTTTCCTAGGCTTTGTCGGAGTATTTTCATGTTTTTGTTTTGCTCTACAATTTTTTCTATCTTTGTCTCTGTGTTTTATCTTCTTTAATGGACTTTTTTAGGGTTCTGTTAGTTTCTACAAACTGAATAGTATTTCTCTTTCCCTAGCTAGCAGTTTACGTCTTTCTTCAAACAATTCTTCCGTTTTTATGCCCCATATTTTTGTTTTATTGCTCTTCTTTCTAGCTATTTGCTCTCCTGTTTTCACCAAGATATTCATCAGTATTTCATTAATTTCGTTTATATTTTTGTTATCAAGGTCATCGGTTTTAGGTAATTCTTTTCTTATTTCATTTTGGTATTCTGCTTTCTTTACTTTTAAGATGTGGTATCAATTTTTGGTTTCTTTTTGTTATGAATTTTTTTCTTCTATTTGTTCATTTATTTCTGTTCTTCCTCGGACTATTCTGTGGTCACTTCCCGTGTTTATCCTATTTATGATTGTATATCCTTTACTATATTTTTTTCTGATGATAATATGTAGTCTATTTCGTTTTTTACCGCTCTGTTTGGACTTACCCATGACCATTTTCTATGTGGTTTTTTGTAGTAAAAGGTATTCATAGCGAATAATTGTCGTTGTTCTAAGAAGCTTATTAACATTTAACCATGTTCATTCCTTCTACCTAAACCAAATTTACCTATTTTATTTTCACTTGCGTCAACCTGACCGCCTATCTTGGCGTTAAAATCGCCCATCACCAGTGTATAATGACAACAATCCCGTTCGGTGGCATTTCTTATTTTGTCGTAGAAATCTTCTACTGAATCATCATCGTATGATGTTGTTGGGGCATACACTTGAATTATTTTTTATTTTACAGTGTTTTGTTATCTTTAGTACAACATAGGCTACCCTGCTTGATATTGCGATATAAGTTATTATGTATGGAACTATTTTTCTATTTATTATAAAACCTAGTCATCCAATGTTCTCTTCCTCACTTTCTACCTCTATTCCCCTGTAATATAATATATTTCCTGAATGTAGTGTTATGTATTGTTCTCCCCTTCTTTTAATCTCACTCAGACCCATTATGTCCCATTTCATCTGTTTCACTTCCTCTTCCAATTCTTCAACCTTATCATCAGTACTCATCGTACTTATGTTATATGTCAGTATGGCCAGTTTCGTTTTCCTTTGGTAGCCTTTCCTCAGGAGGGTATTCTTAGCACCCTTTGTCCCTTCTCCACATCGATTGCTGCCGTAATCACGGCCGTTCATTTCTATGTCTGTTCATATTTCATGAGGGGGGGGTTGGCTTTTACTCACCACGCTTGCCAGACGTGTTGGCGAGTTTGTATTCAGCCGCCCAATCTAAGAACAGACGCTGTTTGCAGCCGCCCAATCTGGGTCAGACGCTGCAGTTGCAGACTTTCTTAGCTTCACCTCCTTCATCAATACCTTACCGGCAAGGGTGGCCCTACCAACTACTGCCAGCATCGCTCCTTGGAACTTACTGGAGGTTACTAAGCCTTCTTACCGACGACAAGGTGAAAGTCCCCGAGAGGTCCAAAAACTACTACAACACCACAAATCATTCACCAAATTCATGATATGGTGTTAAACGATCGATGAGTGAAAATGCGTGAAATAGCTGAAGTATCTCAAAAGAACAAATTGGAAATATTTTGCATGAAGAATTGCATATGATAAAGCTTCATGCAAGATGGGTGCCGCATTTGCTGACAATTGGCCAAAAAAGCATTCGAATGCGTATTTCTGAAACGTGTTTCGATCGTTTTAAGCAAAGTAAAATGGATTTCAAGCGTTATTTCATAACTGTTGATGAAACTTGAATCAACTACTATACACCAAGCGAAAAGAATAGTCGAAACAAGGGATTGAAACCGGTAAAAGTGCACCAAAGAAGGCAAAGACGGTTCCATCAGCAGGGAACGTTATGGCAACAGTTTTTTGGAATTATAACGGTGTTTTGTTGATCGATTATCTTCACAAAGATAAAACAATTAACTCTGAATATTATTATAACCTTTTGGATCAGTTGGATGCAAAAATTCGTGAAAAGAGACCTGCTTTAAAGAAGACAAGTACCATTTTTCATCAAGACACTGCACGCGTTCACAAAAGTGTTTTGACGATGGCAAAATTCAATGAATTGAAGTACGAATTGCTTGAACATCCAGCATATTCACCAGATTTGACTCCCTCTGACTATTGTCTGTTTCCAAACCTGAAAAAATTCTTTGCTGAAAAGCTTTTTACCTCAAATGATAAAGCTATTGCAGCCTTGGATGGATATTTTGCAGACCTTCCGGAATCACACTTTAATGATGGTATTGAATTATTGGAAAAACGGTCGAATAAATGTATTGAAATTTCAGAAGATTATATTGAAAAATAACACATATTTCACGTCAAAATTTTCGGACTGCCCACGTAGACCACTTATAAAGTTAGACATTTTGAATCAGGCAGTAAGTGTTCCTGATAATTTAAAAAATAAACTCTCTAAAAATATAATCTCACTAAGATTGTTCAAGCCTATAAGTTTTGCAGCTAGCAATAGGCTCTTATGTCTCGCTGCTTTTAGCATTCCAAGCATGGTAATCAAGTCGCGCCCCACGCACCGCTTGCATCGCTAGAGTTAGTGGTTCACGTAGGACGCAGCCTTATTAGCAGAGACGTTGTAATTTATAATCAGTAAGAACAAGGCAACTTAACTGCCTGTTGTACTTATTTTCGAAATTATAAGTTTCACTCGTTACTTTACTAGAATTTAAATGTGAAAGTGCAGCTTTTCATCAGTTTTATTCATTTTCTTTTTTTTCTTGAAGGGGCATATTCGATAAGACGTAGACGACCCTCTCGCCTTTGCCTGTGGTTGGCACCTTTTTAAGTGTTCCACAAATAAAAGGGACCTACGGTTTAATGTCGATTCCGAACGGACCGAAGAGATAGATAGGGCTTTACTAGACATGATACTATAGGTGGTTTGCTATTGCCTTCCCCAGTTGAATTTCTTATTCTGTTGTAATTGTCATTAGGCAAAATGGTTTTTTTTGATCACTATATTTTGATAAAACAGTTAATGGACTAGTTGATATTAGAAAACCTGGTGGGTAGAATCGTTTTAATTGTAGCTGCACGGAGTACAAAATACGTAAGAATTTTTAAATATTGTGGTATTGTGAACCTACATAATATAACTGCAGTCAAGGATGCCCGATGTTGTCTTCAGACAGCGCATCATAAAGCGTATTTTAATGAAGCTAGACACCAAGAAGGCTTCTGGCGCTGACGGAATACCTGCCATAGTTCTCAAAAACTGTGCAAGGGAACTAACACCAGTTTTCTGTAGACTTTTTAACCTATCCTACAGAAAGGGAATAATATTTCCGTCCTGCTGGAAATGTGCCACGGTTCAGCCGATACCTAAAAAAGGTAAGAAGACCTTGCCAAATAACTACCGACCAGTTGCACTGCTTTCGATAATATCGAAAGTCATGGAAAAGGTTATCAATGAGCATCTTCTAAAATATCTTGAACGATTCAATATTATTAGCGATCACCAATATGGTTTTCGTAAACATAGATCAACAGGAGATCTTCTGACTTATGTAACACATGTTTGGAACAACGCAATTGAACACTTTGGAGAATCTCGAGCGGTTGCTCTTGACATATCCAAGGCATTCGACCGTGTTTGGCACGATGGACTGTTGGCTAAGTTGCGCTCTTATGGTATGTCTGAAAGGTTCTGTTTGTGGCTCTCATGTTTCCTCAGAGAGCGTTCTTTACGAGTGGCGGTCGACGGATTTCTTTCTAACACCCTCACTATCAACGCCGGTGTGCCCCAGGGCTCCATACTGTCTCCTACTCTCTTTCTCATTTACATTAACGATCTGCTGGAAAAGACCGGGAATCCAATCTATAGCTTTGCAGATGACAGTACGCTTGTCTCTTCATTCACCTTGAACGCTCGGACATCGGCTGCTCAGGCGAATATCCGCAGACAGCAGGAGGTCGTTCAACTTAACAAAGACCTGGAAGAAATTCTATCTTGGGTGACAGTAACCAAGTGGAATTTAACGCTACAAAAACCCAAGCGGCAGTTTTTTTCTAAAAAAGTTAACGTTGCTGAACCCGACATAGTTATGTCGGGGCACTCCATTCCCCTAGCATCGTCGCTAAATTTGTTGGGCGTTAGTTTGGGAGCAAATATGTCTTGGCATGAACATGTTGCAGGCATAGCAAGGAGAGCTTCTCAAAATTGGGAATATTATTTAGAACCAGAAAGCTTTACACCCCACAGCAACTGTTAATTCTTTACAAAGCCCAAATTCGACTAACTATGGAATACTGCTCCCACGTTTGGGGCTCCGCTCCCAAACATACACTGCATTTGTTGGATTCTGTTCAGAGAAGAGCGGTCCGTCTGGTTGGGGGCCCGGAATTGACCGGCGGCCTTGATTCCCTGGAACATCGAAGAACGGTTGGCGACTTGAGTCTGTTCTACAAGTATTTTCATGGAAAGTGTTCGAAGGATGTAGCCCGCTTAATTCCTCCCAAAGCGGTGCATGTTAGAAATACACGTCGGGCTGGTGCTTTGCATCCGTATGAGGTTCAGCTTGTTACTCCGCGTACGACGCTTTTCAAGCAATCTTTTATATGGAGAACGTCATCCCTTTGGAATAATTTGCCCAGCGCTGTGTTTCCTACCGAGTACAATTTACAGCGATTCAAGAACAACGTGAATCGCTTTTTCCGTACTCGGACTACATTAAAAAATAATGTAAATCAGTTTGTAGTTTATGAATAACAAAAATCTAAGGTCACATAAAAAGTACTTGATATTTACATACATACCGAAGCGTTTAACAGCAATCAAAATCAAATCAACATACAACGATAAAAAGATTTATAGAGTAGGATTTTAATACCTATTCTGATAGTAAAAAGTACATAATTTATATCATCCTTAAATATTTAAATGGATTATTGTGGAATTTTCGTTACTGTAACTTTATCTTATATCATTTTTGGATTTCCTATCCCATTGTGATTAACTTTTTTTTTGTACTATCCTATACCTATCTCTTCCGGTTTCGAAATTTTAATTATTTTCCATTTTTTCATTCAGAAAACATTTCCTAATTTAATAATATAAAACGTATTCTTTCAGAATCTGAACTCCAGGTTGAGATTAGTTAAGGCCCTAAGGGATCACGTCCTATAACTAAATCTTATTTAGAGCATACAGGGTTGTTCGGAAACAATTTTGTGTTGGTTCATTACAAAAAGTTCCGTTGTGTAAATGGAATATCCTATGTATTATTTTCGTTTCAGAAAGCTGTTGGGATTTGCTATTTTTATATTATACTATATATGTTAAAACCCTACGTGAAATATATAAAATAAAAAAATATTTAGCCGCTCCTATCCTTGGACTTGATATCTATTACTGCCTGTCCCTTCGTGATATGAAACAACTCCTGTCCGATAGATATATGAATTATATCAAATTTAATAGTTGGACCCATTTTATAAATGGGCAGTTGTGGACCCCGCTGCGCATTTATAATTAAGGGGACCATCATTTTACAACACTGTAAACACGAGAGAGCACAGAGAAGGTGTTTATAGGGATCAAAATTTGGCGGAATTGTTGGTAATGATAATCACGTCAAATTCTGCTTGCTGTTTACCCATCTTGTCTGCTCTTTTTTTGGTGGTTTCTCAATTATTAACGCCGATTGTGGCTTTTTAGTGTTCCGTACGGTAGACTTATGGGATCATTTCGTTGTCCGTCTGTCTGTCTCGTCACACCCGATTTTCTCCGAAACTGTTTGGCATATACAGTTGAAATTTGGCCAAATATAGTAATTGATGGCCCAGTCAGAGCCGTGTAGCTTTGAAAGTTAAATTTTGACTTAAGGGGGATCGAATATTAAGTGAAAAAAAAAAATTTTCCAGGTCATCGAGTGGGGTGTCAAATAAAAGCTTGTCAAGACAGGAGTTCAAAAATATATATGATGTAATAGTTGCGCACACTTCTCTTTGTAGTATTTTGAAAAAAATGGCCAAAAATCGCTGTCCTCCCACCCTATTTCAAAAAGTATTGATAAAAAAATGGTGAAAAAATTCTGCAATAATCTTCATGAAGTGTAGATTGAACGAAAATTATCACGTGTGTATTACGTTTGATAATTTAACGGGTATAGAAAAAACTATGTGCCTTGACAATATGGTGAAGGTTTTTCTAATATACTTTTCAGTACATTACTGTACCGAGATAAAATAATTTTATTTTATTTGTTTATAATTCAACAAATATTTAGGTAGTAAATATTTGTTTTACACTTTTATTACTAGATTCTAGAATGAGCTAGATTGATTTATTGGCTATTAGGTAGCGAAGATGCTATCACTATTATACATTATTGACTAAGAAAAAAACGTGAAAATACATATTGGATCTTGAGATGTATACATGTCAGGGACCTAATTAACTTAGCCTAGGTAAGGATTTTATTTTAGTTTAAAAGCAATCACCGTACGGAACACTAATTGTGCAAGTCCGACTTGCACTTGGCCGGTTTTTTTTTTTAATATAGTGGATTGGGATGACTCCCGGATTATATATGCAGGATTTGAATTTACTTTAAGAACTCCTATACTATTTCTAAAGGCCCAAGACCTACAGATATTTAATAAAGTAAAAAGAATTTTGGCTTAAATAACGCCTTATATATTTATTCCTTTCACTAGTAATATTGTAATACCTAATGCTGGGGCCACACTAAGGTTTAGTGCCGTTAACTATCACGTTAATGGACACTAAACATAGGTGTAGGCAATTTTGTAACGGCATTCATATTGCCATTAGGCGTTAGGCGATAGCTAGGGTGGCGGTCTTTTTTGGCACATCAAAGAGACTTGACGCGTTATTTAATGCGTGTAGTGGCCACACCAGCGATTGGTATTGTGCATCGTGAGCGCGGCAGGACCACACGTGTTTGTGGAAGCAACTATCGATTGAGGTTAAGTACAACTATGGAGTGGCGAAATGAGAAAGTGCTCGAGTTTCTGGAATTACTGCAGACCAGTGGTCTCGAACGTCTTAATACGTAATCGGTAAAGTTGCCCACTAATATCGGTATATTTGTACCCGAAATCGGTATATGAAAAAAAATATAATATTCAGTCAAATTTGTTTATTTTAAACTTCTTTACCTTTGTAAAATATAGGAACTTTAAGAGTAATTATTTTTTACAATATTTTATATAAGAGTGAATAAACACTAGTGAATACTAGTAAAAACATAATGAAATCAAAATAACAAAAACATAATAGACTAAGTAAGTTATAATTCGTTTATTACTGAAGATATCTAACATCAAATAGGTACACAAACTTAAATCTAATTAATTTTTACAATTTTTAAGATCATACCAGTATTCTTTGGCCATAGCCGCAGTCATCTTTGAACTAATTTCGAAGTCATAACAATTAGCGTCATTAAACAGTCGTTTTGTATATAATAGACCAGTGATTGACTCAGTAGACAGTTTATTTAGCTGTTTTGTTTTCATAAGATTAATATGCGAGAATATGCGGTCAACATTAGCCGATGAGTGGGGTAGTGGTAAAAAATTAAAGATGAAAGTAGACAACAAAGCAAATATTTGAGTGTCATCGCCATACTTAAGTAAACTGACGTTATCCAAAAATAGTTGTATGTCATCAGGAAGTGTTTTGATTTGTTCACAATTTTTTAAAATACGCCACTCTGTATCAATTTGTTGGAAATCATTGTTCTGAACAATGTTGAGAAAGAGTCTACTAACAGGAATTATCGACTCAGTTTTGCTACTTTTAACATTCTTCTTCTTCTTCCTACGTTAGGACCATGTCCTGTGTTCACTTCAAAGGTTTCCCAGAAACAATTGCGATGATGAAGACCAGCTCTCATACCATCTTATTGGTGGTCTTCCGAACGGTCGAGGTGTGTTTGGTCGCTTCTCTTTTGCAATCTTAGCCAACCGGTCATTTAGCATTCTGTCCACATGGTCTCTCCATTCTCTTCTCCTATTCCCATCTCACCACATCCTGTATTTCGCACATTTCCCTTATTTCTTCACATCTCTTCCGGTCAAATAAGGTATGTCCTGTTATCGATCTAAGTGTTCGCATTTCTGTTGTTCTTAGGAGTCGTTTTGTTATTGTGTTCTCCGCTCTGGTTTCTATCGCGTACGTCATGATCGGTCTTACGCATGTTTTGTATATTCTTACTTTGCTCCTGGTGCTCATATATTTGTTTCTCCAAATTATATCTCTTAAGTATCCTGATATTAATGATGCCTTTGTTGTTTGAGTTTTTATTTTCTCCTTAAGGTTCCTGGTACTTGTTATGTTTGCCCCTAGATATTTGAAGGACATCACTCGTTCTACACTCTGATCATAAATCGCGAGTTTGCATCTTTTCGGTTCTTTAGATATTGTAAGGGATTTTGTTTTGTTTACAGATATCTGCATATTAAACACTTTTGCTGTTTGTTGGAACTTATGTAGGAGTCTCTGTAAGTTATCTTTGTCTTCTAATATGATTACTGCATCATCGGCGTAGCATATTATCTTTATTTCTTTATCTCCCAATCGATATCCTCTCCCAGTTTGCTTTACTTGGTTTTATAATTTTCATCCATTATGATGTTAAATAAGATTGGGCTTAGGCTATCTCCTTGTCTGATTCCGGTTGTCATAGATATTTTATTGCTTAATTTATTTGCCACTCTTATATATGTGTGGTTGTTAATGTTCAACTCTTCGATAGTTTTTATTATATTCGGGTGAATTCCCCTTTTTTGTAGTAGGGTTATGACATTAGTTAACCGCACCCTATCGAATGCCTGGGTACGATCAATGAAACACATAAAGCTATCTTATTAAACTCTATGGCTTTTTCGGTAATTTGGTGGATTATAAATATGGCGTCTAGAGTAGGCCTGTTCTTTTTGAACCCTTGCTGTTCTTCACAGATTCCGGTTAACATTATTTCTTCTGCTAAAATTTTAGGGAACAATTTTAGTACCGCACTCATTAAGCTGATACCTCGATAGTTTTTTTGGATCTGTCCTTTTTTCTTTTTTTGAAAATTAGTATCAAGATGCTTTCTTTCCATTCGGATGGTATAATCTTGGCTGTGAATATTTTGTTAAAGCAAATCTGTAATTCTTCTAGTAATTTATCACCTCCATACTTGATCATTTCGTTCTTAATTTCGTCCATGCCCGGGGCTTTTCTGTTTTTTAGATTCGCTGCCATGTGCTGTATTTGATTCAAGGAAATATCTTTCCCATTCTTCCACCGTAATTTTTGTATTTTGTATATACTCATTTATTGTTTTTTTTTTTGTATTTCTCAGTAGATTCCATATTTTTTTTGTCCTCCGTACAGATCATGTTCCATATCGTTCAAAAATTTCTCCCAATGCTCTCTTTTGATTCTCTGGATATTCTCGTTGACCCTGTTTCTTACATTTTTATAATCATTGTATGTTATAGCATTGGATCTGTATTGTAGGTACGATTTTCTTTTTTCTTCAGCTAATGCCTTAACTTCTTATTTGAACCAAGGCTTTCTTTTTAGTCCTTCTTCTGCTGCTTCTAGCATATTAGTTTTTTAGTTTTGTCCATGCCGTTTCTATGTCATCGGATTCTCGAATATCATTTGTGGCTATTTTTTCTGTTAGCCTTTGTTGATATAGATATTTGGTTGAGTCGTCGGATAGAGATTCTATATTGACTTTGCTTATTTGTTCGACGGGTTCGCTACGAAGTCGTTGCATGGTTGTTCGTATTTTTGCTGTTACAAGATGGTGATTCGTTCCAGCATTGGCGGAAGCTAAAGTTCTCACGTCTTGTATTCTTGTTGGATGAATATTTCTATTTGTGATTACATAATCAATTGTTGATCTATGTCCACGTTCACATTCGTTGGTTCAGTTATATTTAAACCTTTTATTGATTATTTTACGACTTTCTTGCAGCCAACCTGAGACTTCTTCCTATTATTTTGTATAAAATTGTAGGTATTTTTTTCTTTTTGCACTCGCGCTTGTACTTGGTTCTTCGTCGGACGACATTTTGACTTGGTATTATAATAATATTTTTGGTAGATACTACTAGTAGAAGCTATTAGTAACTTGGAGAAAGTTTCTCTTCTTAATAATGAAAATTAATGAAACAGTAAAATCCAAATTCTTGTTTATATAGACAAGCGATTTAGCTCGGGGGAGCCCCTAAAAACGTCAAATTACGAGGTAGGGTATTCCTCAAAATATATCGGGAACATTCTGCAATAAGTACTTATCATACAGTCGAGGGATTCCCCGTAAAAACATAAACGAAAGGGGTTGCAAATTTGGAAATGTAAAATAGGTTAAAAATTCGGAAGAATTTCCTCGTGTTCCCAGAAATCGTGGAAAAATCGTAGAAATACCGAAAAATCGGTAGGTTCGAGACCACTGCTGCAAACTGAACCATGTTTATGGGATCCGCGACATAAAATTCTTGGTAGTCAAAATGATGCTTGGAGTCGAATTAAACAAGCGTTGCCGTTTCCAACAATTATAGAAGATTTAAAAATGAAAAAAGAATCTATCATCGGATTTTACCAAGTAATGCAATAAATTCATACAATAGCTATTCATACTCATGAAATAATTCAGCGTAGCAGCTTCGACCTCCATCTTGAAAATTATTGTCAAATAACGCGTTATTTATCGGCATTAGACGCTAAATGCTATTTTTGCGCCTTAATTATCGCGATAATGGGCGTTAGACATTAACCTTAGTGTAGCCTGAGCATAAGAATATCTAATTATTTGTGCCTGTTTGATGTTCGCAGTAATAATAATTTCCATAAAAGTATCATTAATAACATGTTTCTGACATCTAAATGATTAAGCTTATTATTTTCGGGGCTCTATCCTCTGTCCTATTAGGACTCTGCCATTTCTATTCTATTTAATGATACACACTGTTATTATGCGAAATCGATATTTTTACACAATTAGAAAATTGGGTTAACCTCACAGTCATGAGTGTTCTTGGTATTTTACTTCGCATTTTATTGATTTATTTTAGTTTTCTTTTTGTGATGATACAATCTAGTGTTTGATTTTAACAAGGAACCTGTCTTTTAAAGGGTGTCTATAATTGTAATATTGAAAGTTGAGTAGTAAAAGTGCTGTGTGAAAATGTTATTAAACTATTATTACCCGGAAGATGTATTGAATAAGAAATTCACTAAGCTATGGCTAAGAAAGCACGTAAACTACTGGAAGTGTTTAATTTTTATAAGTAAGTTAAATGTTATTGATAAAAGAAATATTGGCGGTCAAAGGTTCAAATTATAACCGCTGTTTAAAACTCTCGAATTTTAATGAAAAGATTAGCAGTACTGATAATAAAATAGTTTCTTACGTGACAAGTTTGGAGGATATCATTTGTGTGTTCCGTACGGAGCACTTATGGGATCACTTCGGTACCTACCTATCCGAGCATCTGTCACACCTGATTTTCTCCGAAACTGTTTGGCATAGAAAGTTGAAGTTTGACACAAATATAGGAATTGATGGCCCAATCAGAGCCGTGTAGTTTTGAAAGTTAAATTTTGATTTAAGGGGCGGGTGAAATCGGAAGTGAAAAAAAAATTTACCAGGTAATGTGTCAAATGAAAGCTTGTGTGTCAGAAATATATATTATGTAATACTTGCGCACACTTTTCTTTGAATTATTTTTAAAAAAACGGCCAAAAACTCCCTGGCCACCCACCCCCATCTCGAAATTTTTAAAAAATTCGCCATAAAGTGTAGATTGAGCGAAAATTATCATGAGAGATCGTTTGATAATTTATCTGGTATAAAAAAAAAACTACGAAAATATAATTTTCGTAGTTTTGCTTGACCATATGGTGGAGCTCTAATTAATATACTTTACAGTAAATTATTGCTTGTGCGTCTATACAAAAGAATTTTTTTACTTGTTTATAATTAAACAAATATTTATTATTACATTATTACACATTTTTGAATAAGAAAAAAACGTAAAAATACATATGCGATCTTAAGATATATACATGTCAAGAACCTAATTAACTTAGCCTAGGTAAGGCTTTTATTTTAAAGGCAATCCCGGTACAGAACACTAATTGCGCAAGTCCAACTTACACTTGACCGGGTTTTTAGAACTAATCAACTAGCGTACGAGTCTTGCTACAATATTACCATATGATGCGTACAATTTTTTCTCAGTATTAAGATAATTACGCTAGAAAATATGCTAGTTTATCCAGGACCGTCAGCAAGGTTTGCCCATTACATTAAAAGTACATAAGGTCTAACAAGAATGAACAAACCTGTCATGCTGTCTATCACTGACCAAACAAGGACGTGTCATTATTTCGTTCCATTTCATTCATTATCAGCTAGGCTAGGTGGAGATGACAGTGTTCGGCATCTCACAACATAATCACCACAGGAGAAAAGATTTAAGAACTATATTTTAAAAGATTTTGGTACCTAACAAACCTGTTCAAGAGATAGAGAGTGGCTAGATTTTCTGTAACTTAAGAATCTTATCATTATCTTGTAATTTATGTTCACCGTAAAAATCAACTTTAAAGTTGTAAAGTAATCATTTCATAAATGATTTGTTAACAGTTAATATTTGCTTGCTCGATAAGAAACTACGTAAAGGCAGATGCTATATTGTTTCAAAGTGTTGAAGTTTCCTCGATTCTAACCAATATTTTAAATTTTTGTTCGAGGAGAATATAATTTGTTACCTGTTGAGTCTACCTACTGTTCCTTAAGGGGTAAGACCACTCAAGGATCCAAGAAAAAAGGCTAATTTTGGGAATTTTTTTCAAGAGTATAATAAAAGCAGTCGAAAATTTACTTGAAGTACTTTATTAAAAAAATATTTAAGTTTTTTTTTTATTGTTCACTTCTCCGCCTAAGTAGGGATTTTACCCTTTTTCATATCCTGAAGATACCGTCGGGAATGTCGTAATACCGGTCAACGTTGTCCAAGTGCCGGAACATACAATTTTCTATTTCACAGCACTTTTTAGACAACGGGGTAGTGCTGCCACGGACGTTATTGCATTTCTGCAAACAACTAGTATCTATGTATGTGGCCTGGTCAAATATATTTAAATAAATTAATAAATAAAGCATACCGATCTGTCGGGATTGGAACTCGAGACCTTCTGCACCGTAAGCAAGTTAATTCGAAATGGCCGCTTTAGAATCTAAGACGACAAGGCACCTTTTATGCGAGGCCTGAAACTGGCAAAACGATTGCTCCCGTAGATTTTAACCTAGAACAAAAATCAAGAAATTTTCATTAATATATGTCAAAAACTAGTGGATAACTTACGGATTTGGCGATAAGTTATAAGCTTCCTTTTTTATGTTATAAACAACTTTTCGAAAAGTTTTCGGGTGAAAAATAAACATTTTCTTTTTCAAACGTGCACCATTTTCGAAAAAACGATATTTTCAATTTTTCGTTCGTTATCCACTAGTTTCTGATATGTATTAATGAAAATTTTTTGGTTTTTTTGTTCTAGGTTGAAATCTACGGGAGCAATCCTTTCGCCCGTTTCAGGCCTCGCATAAAAGATATCTTGGATTCTGAAGCGGCCATTTTGAATTAAAAAGATAAGAAAAAAATATTTTTGTACACTTAAATATTTGTTTAATAAAGTACTTCAAATAAATTTTCGACTGATTTTATTATTATACTTGTGAAACAAATTTCCGAAATTAGCCTTTTTTCCTGGGACCTGGGGTGGCCTTACCCCTTAAGTACTATACATTTTTTTAAAATAAATAATCCTCAGAGAATAGAGGTATTTTATGCTCATCTAATATGTTTTTAAGATTTAATATTACTCACAGACCAGGCAGTGAAATGACGTAATGTAAATTACCACACAGAATATTAATTAAAGGCAAAAAACACAAAGTTTCTAATTCCACCGACCATTCCTACTGATTATTTTATTGTTTTGTTGTCATCTGTGATTGTTCTTTTAATCTGATTCGGTATCACAAGAATAATTAGGTATCCAAAATGGTAATGTCCAAGTCCATTAATTGTCAGGTGTGGTGTAACTAATTATATGATAATATCTAATAGTTCTATCAGATTTTTAGGGGTCTTTTTACAAACAAAATGGTAATAAGGTATTATTCATGGTTTGTGTTTTATTAATCTTTCTATGTATGTGTAGTTTTTACGCTATTGTACAGTCTGTTAAGTAAGAACGTGTCCGCGATAACTAATTATTGGTAGATGCGATTTTGGCGATTCAACAAAAAATCGGTAGAGGGAACCTTTGTCTATGACGCATTTTAGTAAAAATATCAGTCGATTCCAAACTTTCGTCGAAATCACGTAAAATCCAAAATGAATAACTTGTTTGCGCTTCGGTTCGAGACATTCTTTCTTTGTTCCCATTCAACGGAGCCTAAAATGACACATTCGGCGGCCGCTAAATATATTACAAAGTCGGTGTCGTTTTTGAAGAAGTGAGTAAATCGTTTTAACAAGACGAAAAATGTTGACGACTTGCCGCAACGTGGCTCGGTAGGCAGTCACTCCGAAAGTCGAAAAAGAATGGTGTCTTTATTTTCACGGGACCCGAAATTGATACTGCGTCAAGGAGCGGGAAAATTAAAAAAATCGGGCTTGAATGTGTCCCATTATTCGACATCTTCGTGCACATTGAAGAAACCTTTGGTGAGCGAAATCACTTTGCGAAACGGCTCGCTTGGGCCCACGATAAGATACTAGAGTAGCCCTCACAATCGCCAGATGCCAACCCTATTTAAAACGTTTGGTCCCTTGTAAAGAAAAAGGTCAGAGCAGAGCCGGCCCTAGCTTTTTTTCCGCCATAGGTAAGCTCAAGCTTAAAGAAAACTATGTTAACCAGGAAAATGACATATAATTGAATTAAGACAATACTAATACATATTTACGAAAAATTGTTTTATTGAAAAACAAAGTTTACGTTTTTAACAAGCTAACGACAACGAACTTGCAAACTAAAACTAGTACCTACTATTTTCAGAGATAATTTAAATATACTTTTAAGATAATGAACAAAACTAGTACAATAATATACAAATTCTAAATCTAAATTAAAACAGTTTTTCAATTTTCATTTCTGCAAAATCGCGAATAATTCTTTCAGATCTAATTTACTACTCAATTCGTGTTCAATGGCCAACATTGCTAACCCCTTAACACAATTTTGTGTAGTCATAGTTTTAGAAAAAGTTCTTTCGCCGGTAGCAACAGTTATGGGAGTTAACAAAATTCTTAGAGTAATACTCAAATTTGGCCCAATTTTAAGGGAAGTTATGAATTTAAAAACGTCAATTGGACCTTCTTTCTTAGTTAAAAGTGAAGAAACAAGGCCTTTTTCGTCAGCCAGACCTAAGCGAATCACCATCTGTCGAGACGTTTTCGGAATCTTTACAATGTGCCATACACATGTCTTTAAGTTTATAAACATTATATAAAAATTCATTATGACTATTTAGTAGGTTGAATCACAACTCCAATCGCCTGATCTATAGTAAGACAAAAAAAAAAAACCAAGTTTATCTTGTATCGGTTCGTCTAAACTTTCATATGAAAAATTTCATTTTGTAGTCTGAACACGATGACGTGATGTAATCAATTCAAAGTTTTTTCTACGTCGATTTCGCTAGCTAAATTTTCAGTTTCTAAGATAATGCAAAGGATTCATCCGATCTTAATTCTTTAAAAAAAATTAATGATTCATATAATAAATTAGTGGCTTGGGATAAATCAAAATCTTTGGATTGAAATAGCTTACTTATCGGATTAATACGATTCAAAATTTTTAAATAACGATTTAACATAAAATCGTAATATATTTTTGTGAGTTGTGTTTTTTTTTTGCGCTCTAGTAGTTCAGGCAATTTTGCCGCCCCTAAATTTTGCCGCCGTAAGCAGTTGCCTACTTTGCTTACTGCCTAGAGCCGGCCCTGCTCAGAGGAAAGACGCTGAGGACTTTGATTTAGTTGTCTCGCGATATTCGAAAAATTTGGGGATTATTGCAAAAATCTCGTCGACAGCATGCCTCGAAGATGTCAGACGATTATTGATGCAGGAGGCGATTGGACAACTTACTAAGGGAATTGCACCGTTGTTAACACACTAAAGAATACATTGATGGCAAAAAATGTTCTCGAAATACATTTTTTCAATAATACGAGCGGTCACGTTCTTATTTAAACTGTAACTAAAACTAAGACTAGTATTACCATTATTTTAAAGTGAAAAACATCAATTGTTTGGTGTTATCAGTACTTATTTCAAAAGGAAGTACACTACCGTCAGAAAGTAGTTGCTTGCTTACTTAGAAGTTTCAATGTAACTACCAAAATTTAATACCTAATTAAACCCTTTTATTATATTAGTTAAATTTGATTATTTTTAACAAGTGTCCATCGTCAAATTGTTTAGATAAGCCTTTTTGGTGAAATCACAAATTAAAAACCAATTAGAACAAATTTCCAAGTTTTGCATGATAATCGTTTTGAGGCGATTTCTGAGAAATCTAGTTGAAGTAAGAACTCATTTCAAGTTTCTAGGGATTATGGAAATACCTAATGACACTTTATGATAAAAACCATGCTATAAATACCATTGCCCTTTTGGAAATTAACCATTCGGAAACAGTACTTTGTCATTGATACAGGCTTAATTGTTTTGTAAAAATATCGGAAACGAAAGAAGTTGCCGTTGAAAATTGCGAGACATCAAAATGGGGCGACAAATCGCGAGTGATATGCGGATGCCAAGGAGAACGGTGGACTACATCGTAAAAAAAACTTCTGCAGGGCATGGAATTCCAATCAAAACGTTCTGGAAGGCCTCGAAAAACGACTCCCGCTGAAGACAGAGCTTTAACAATGTCCAGCAGACGTAATCGCCGCTTAACCGCACCAGAAATCACGGCTCAAGTAAACCTGGAGGGGCCCATCTCCATTAGCGTGACAACCGTGAAGAACAGGTTAGCAGAAGGTGGACTACACGGGAGAGTTGCAGTGAGGAAACCACTTCTTAGGCAAGTGAATAAAAGTAAATGATTAGAATGGGGCCGAGAACATGAAAATTGGACATCAGAACAATGGAATTTCGTCCTTTGGAACGACAAACCTAAATTGGAAATTTTCGGTTCAAATCGACGAGTTTACGTGCGGCGGTCAGCTGGAGAGAGGATGTTGGAAGTCTGTCAGTTGCCTACAGTAAAACATAGTGGAGATTCAGTAATGGTTTAGGGTTCTTTTGGCAACGGTAAAGTTGCTTCCTTCTAGGAAAGATATTTTTCAGGGGAAGTTTATTTTTCAGCATGACAACGACCCTAAACATTCTCCTAAACAAATTAGAGAACTTTTGGACCAATGAAAATCTGATGACGTCCTGGAAGTGATGACTTGGCCCCCACAATCACCCGACTTGAACCCTATCGAATTTCTGTGGGACCATTGAGACAGGTATGTTCGAAAACTCAATCCAACATCAGAAAATCACTTGTGGGAACTTTTATAAGCAGAATGGGTTAAAATAACCGAAGAAACTTTGAAGAAACTACTGGACAGAATGCCGAAACTCTGTAAAGCGGTAATTAAAAACAAAGGAGGTCACATAGATGAGAAAAATCCTGGAAAATCATGGATATTTTTCTGATTTTCTGGACTGTAAATCATGTGAAAATAAATAATAATTCATTAAAATTTAAAAACATATATTATCTGTGTTTTTGTTGTCTTAGGATTGAAATAACTAGGTGGGCAAATACTTTCTGACGGTAGTGTACTTACCACTGAAAATGAACGTATACAAAAGCTTGTCGATAAAGTTCCTCATGTCCGATGTCTAATGATTTCCAGATTGTATACTAACCTCTAACACATAATTTGTTATTTTTAGCACGCATGAAAAACTTTGCATCTTAGAAGTCTAGACGATCGTATTTTTAGTGATTAGAATTTCCACATGTTTTTTTTTTAAGCCTTGACTCATTTTCTGGAAAAAAATAACTTTATGTACATACATATTAAGTGAGGATTAACAA
The DNA here is from genome assembly GCA_019049505.1 of Pachyrhynchus sulphureomaculatus. Lineage (NCBI taxonomy): Eukaryota > Metazoa > Arthropoda > Insecta > Coleoptera > Curculionidae > Pachyrhynchus > Pachyrhynchus sulphureomaculatus. The sequence goes on from CM032456.1 coordinate 67,636,141, forward strand.
TATTTATAATATGTATCTAACGTTTATTAATTCATAGTGACTGAATTTAAAACTATTGTTGTTATAAATGTTAAATGTTTGTATTGATTATAATAGATGGTGTTGGTGAAATGATAGTGAAGCATAGATTTATATTTATTTTGAAAATAACATTTCGTGAGAAAAAACCTAGTTACAGTGAGTTAATACATTTTATTGTTTTTGTTTTTATATATAAAAAAAGTGAACCTTTGCTGTAGGAAGAATTAATAACAAGAAATATTTTTAAAAATGTTTTGTTTAAAATTTATTATCAATATAACGTTCATAGCGAATAATTAACATGTCAAAAGACTTTCAGTTTCTATTTTAACGTCAACACCTTGTTCAGTACGGTGGTCACGGCGTTTTCAGTGTATGAAATGTCCCCTTAAGGAATCCCTTTTATTAGAATTTTAAATTTTAGAAACGGAAAGTAGTTACATGTCAGATAAATGCGGTGGCGACCTTGTGTTCAGGTGCATAGTTGTGCGACCAGCGGTCTCGAACGTCAAAATGCGAAATCGGTACAGTTGCCCACTATATCTTTGTACCCAAAATCGGTATATGAAAAGAAAATACAATATTTAATCAAATTTGTTTATTTTAAACTTTTTTATCTTTGTAAAATAATAGGAACTTACAGAATATACTAAGTATGCAATTAAAACTAACGAGTAATTTTTTTTACAATATTTTAAAGGGTGTCTTAATTTTGATAGAAAACACAGGTTTTTAATTAAAAATTGTAATTTTTTATTGATTTATAAAGTATACAGTATGGCACATACGCACTCTTTTGTCGAAATTTTCCATAACCGTTTTGCATAAATATGGCTGAATTTCGTTGATAAAGCGCTTAATTTCCTCCTTCAAGTCGTGGGCTTGTTGGGATAAACCTTAGACTTTGAAAAACCCCAAAGAAAAAAGTCTAACGGCGTTAAATCGCATGATCTGGGCGGTCAATTCTAATCACCAAAACGACCAGAAAATGACTCAGTAATTGAATTGTTTCTCGGGCTGTATGGGATGTGGCACCGTCTTATCACAACCACATGTTGTCCACATCCATATCTTGCAATTTAAGCACAAGAAACTGGATTATCATATCGCGATAACGATTACCATTAACTGTTATTATCTGGCCAACCGCATTTTCGAAGAAGAGTGGTCCGATGTTGCCTCCAGCCCAAAATCCGCACCAAATAGTGACACGTTGTGGATGCGTTTGTTTCGCAACAGTCATGTTAGCTTATCTGAACCCCAAATGCGACAATTTTGTCGATTAAGGAAGCCATCAAGATGGAAATGAGCCTTATCGCTGAAGATGATTTTCTTCGAAAAATCAGTATCCACTTATTGTCGTTCCATAATCCATTCAACGAACTCTCTTCGTTGTGTGTGGTCAGTAGGCTTCAGTTCTTGAGTCAATTGAACTTTATAAGCATGAAGATGCAAATCTTTCGTGAGTATACGCTGTAGAGAGCTTCGCGAAATGTCCGGTTCTTGACTACGGTGCCAAATTGATGTTCCTGGAGTCTCAGCAACACTATTACGAACTGCTTCAATGTTTCGTGTCGAACGACTTGTTGAAGGACGGCCAGAGCGTTTAAGATCACTAATTGATCCAGTCTGCCTGAATTTTTCAATTACTCTCTTCACAGTTGATGAGGTTAAATCACTATTCCGACCATATTTTGTACGAAAATTCCGAACTGTAGCTGCCAAACTTTCATTATTTTTAAAATATTGCTGAACAATGAAAACACGTTCTTTCGTGTAGAACTCCATTTTTAAAAACACTGAAGTGTCAGCTGTCATGCTGTGTTTTTTGTTTTGTTGGCAACATTTTACCATACAAATGGCGCCAAATTCAAATCTTGCGTAAATTTGGGACACCCTTTATATATGAGTGAATAAACACTATTGAATACTACTAAAACGTAATGAAATCGAAATAACAAAAACATAACAGACTAAGTAATTTGTAATTCGTTTATTACTAAAGATATCTAACATCAAATAGGTACACAATCTTAAACCTAAATAATTTTTACGATTTTTTTGGGATCATACCAATATTCTTTGGCCATAGCCGCAGTCATCTTTGAACTAATTTGGAAGTCATAACATTAAATAGTCGTTTTGTATGTAATAGACTAGTTATTGACTCAGTGGACAGCTTATTTCATTGTTTTGTTTCCATAAGATTAATATGCAAGAATATGCACTTAACATTAGCGGATGAGTGGGGCAGTGATAAAATAGTAAAGATGAAAGTAGATAACAAAGGAAACATTTGAGTGTCATCGCCATACTTTAGTAAACTGACATTATCTCAAAATGGTTCTATGTCATCAGGGAATGTTTTGATTCGTTCACAATTTCTCAAAATATGCCACTCTGGATCATTGTTCTGTAAAAAATAATGAAATATTTTTGCCTTGTTTAACTTGTATATCAGGTTTTTGAGTTTCTGTCACAGTATCACAGTTGTGATTTTATATTCTTTGATGATACCGAGTGTGCTTGTGAAGAATTTGGTTTCCTAAGAGCGTCTTTCCCTGATTTAATATTAATATCCCTATTACAACTTTTACAATAGGTATAGTTTGCGCTTTTACGACTTTCTTGCAGCCAGCCTGAAAATTTTTCTCCCCATTCTCTTCCATAAAATTGTAGGTATTTTTCCTTGTTGCACTCGCCGCACTTGTACTCGGTTCTTCATCTGACATCTTGACTTGGTATTATAATAATATGTTTGGTAGATACTACTAGTAGACGCTATTAGTACTCGGCGAAAGTTTCTCTTTTAAATAATGAAATTTAATGAAACAATAAAATCCAAATTATTGTTTATATAAACAAGCGAATTAGCTTGGGAGATCCCTAAAAACGTCGTGTTACGTGTTGTAGGATACAAGGGTATTCCCCAAAAGATATCGGGAACATTCTGCAATAACTACTTATCATACAATTGAGGGATTTCCCGTAAAAATATAAACTAACAGGGTTACTAACTTGGAAATGTAAAATCGGTAAAAAAAATCGGAAGAAGTTTCTTGTATTCTCAGAAATTGTGGAAAAATCATTAAATTTCGGTAAAACAGACCTCATATCGGTAGAAATACCGAAAAATCGGTAGATTCGAGCCCACTATATGCAACCGGTACAAAGCCGTTCCAAAATGCCTACGGTCGATCAAGTAAGAACGTGTTGCGCATTGTTTATTAAAAAATGTATTTATTCAAAAGTTTTTTACATCATTCGAGAATAAATGATTGCCATTAAAATGCTAATAATTCAGTAAGCCCGAATTCGCCGTGACCGCTGCTTCACTGTATAGACCTTTTTACTACGAAGCTTCTTCTTGATCTATGACAACACTTTCTTGATTGGGTTTGCATCGAGCGATTGGAATGGCCAATCCAATGTGACGATACCGAATTCCCCTTTCCACTGGCTGCACGTTTTACTCTGATGATCTTTACGGTCGTTATCCTATTGGAGAATCCACTCCTCATTTTTATCGACAAACCACCGTGTGGCAGTCGGTATTACTACCTTTTTGTAAATCTGGAGCATTTTTTCAGCATTGAAATTGTGGTACTTTTTTCGAAAGAGAGCCCCAAAAATGGATCTTCACAGGGTGTCCTCGGAAAAAATTACATTGCTCCAGTCTATGTTTTTCCATGCCCACGCGAGTCGTTTTCCCTCTTTGCTTCTTCGCTCAGCTCAGACTGTTCAAAACATCCTCAACTATAAGACTAGAATCTCTGGATACGCCAACTCTCTGCATCACATTCGGATCCTGTCCCAAAAATTCACGTCCTTTTTGGGCATTCTCATCCGCAGTCGAGATTCGTGAACGATTACTTTTTGGATCATTTTCACTTGGTTCTCCGCCGTGCTTAAATCCAGAAAACCATTTGTGAACTTGTTTATGAGATCGGCAATCATCCCCATATACTTGTGTTAATAACTTTAATATTTCGGTAAAAGTTTTGTTGAATTTTAGGCAGAACCTTATGTTCATACGTTGGTCCATCACACTTTTTCGATAAGCGTCACTAACCAACTGTTATGTTAGGCGACGACCGACGGATTCAAATGCTACTACTGACTATTGATAGTGTATCAATCAAGGTATTTAGTTCGCTAGTTACATCTAGATAGCGCGGATAGCACTGTTTCTATGGCTAAAGTTCGGTTTCTTTTTCGATAACCTATATATAATTAATTTATTAATATATATTAATATTATCTGAGAGGGAAGAAATAATCCGACTTGACAAATCCTGTGGCTCCGACCCACATAGGCTGTCACGCGGTGTGGTCCGAAAATTATGATCACGCCTCACGTCCGTTCGGTTAGTGATCATCGACCAAATTCATTTGCCTGAGCAATCTGAACCACCCAAGGATAACTGCCCTCTGCATCTTGATTGTTAATGAATCAGCCAAGGCGTTGCAAGCCGGTATCTTCTGAAGGTTCTTCTGGGATGTGTTCTTAATTCGTCCTAAAATTCCGATGACCAGGACAACCATTGCTACTGAACGTCGAGGGAACAAAGCGCGAAGTTCGTAGTTTAAGTCTTTGTACTTAGAACTTTTCTCCTCTTTCTTGATTGCTATATTTGTTTCGGCAGGTGCTGAAAACTTATTTACATAATTTTTCTTTACCGTTTTATCGAGAAGTAGTATATCGGGTTTGTTGGCTTGTGGCCTTGTGGTCGAAAAGGCAAAATTCCAGTAAAAACGTCATCAATACCGTACAAATGTTTAAGATGGTAATATCGGACACGCAACACTGCATTATGACGATGGTTATAAGATTATATATCGTGAACAGGACACGCTGAAAGTAAATGCATCAGAGATTCTGGCTCTTTGTTGCATTCCCTACACTTAATGTCGACTAGTTCGGTAATAAGATACGATATAATAGGGTATTAATCACACCATCCTGACAAGCTAGTAAAAATCCCTTGGTTTCTGACTTAAGACTACTAAATCTTAGTTTTTTCAACAGCTGCAGCGAATCGATGTTCCTATAAAACACTCCATGTTGGGATGTTTCTGTGTACTGCTTGTAAAATTGTTGTGATTCTGCTGTTTTAATGACTCTCAAGTCTAGATGGTTCTGAATCTAGAGCATGAACTTCATCATTTTGTTGTTCGATGACGTCGCTGAAGTTTACTGCCAGACCAAGTTTTTCTGCTGCATCTTCCGCTGTCTTAAACGTAAAGGCCTCCACTCCTTTCCGTTCCCAGGAGAGAATCGCAACTCTTTGCAACCTTACACATTAGTCCCACAACGATTCGATTATGCAGACGCTCTAAGCTCAAAAGTCCTCTTCCACCTTGATGGCTTGAAAGGTATATTCGAGGAATAAAGGATCGAGGATGAAGACTTCTATTCATGTGCATGATTTTTCAGGTGCTAACATTCAAATCTCGCAGTTCTTTCGTCCACTTCACTACTCCAAAGAAATAGAGACGTACCGGTATAGCCAGCATATTGGTAGTAGCAACTTTATTACGTCCCGTGAGTTTTGACGACCAGATCTTTTTTAGTCGTTTCCGGTACTTGTTATGAAGTTCTGTTTTAATAGTTGCTGTATCTTGTATGCGATGTTGTGCGATGCCTAGATAGTTAGTTGTACGTTCCCTCGGCATCTAAATGGTGTAGAACGTTCATTATCAGATAACTGCATGTTCTCTGGATGTTCATGATAGTGTCCTCTGTCGAGCTTAACAACCGCACATTTGTCCAATCCAAATTCCTTATCAATATCTCGCGTTTATTGTTCAACTACCCTCAGTGATTGTCTTAAGTCCTGTTCTGAATCAGCATAAAGTTTAAGGTCATCCATATAAAATAGATGAGTGACTTTATGCCTGCGATCTCTTGGTGGACCACAGTTATACCCACGGTTTGGCGTAGAGCAACATGAAAGAGGAAACAACGAAATACAGAATAAAAGTGAGCTTAGTGAGTCTCCTTGAAAGACTCTCCTTCTAAAAGTTACCAGTTCAGTTTCTAGCTTTTAAGTACCTGATGGTACAGTAAATTTAGTTTTCCAGAGCGGCATTAGACGTTCTATATCACAGAGATTATATTTTTAATTCCACGTGAAGCTTTCAGATGTCATTGGCTGTGCATGTTCGATAGTTTTAACAATATTTTTTTCAACCACAATTCAATGCCAATAGAAAATATGTTAAATAATATTATTATTTTCCTCTGTTGTTAGTTTAGTAATACAATAGAATGTTTTGATAGACAATAAAATGTCAACAATTTTTGAGGTCAGATTTGTTGATTTTCATATTTTATTGTCAACTTACTGTTATACTTTACTGTAAATTTAGTTGTAGGTACTTAACAGTGTTTACGTTGTACATCATATTTATTTTTCCGCAATGTAGGTTTTTACAATTTGATTGACATTGTTCCTTTTCGTCTTTAAACAGGATGTTTGTAAATTCTGCCCATTTTGTATTACGAGGGTAAATCAAATATGAACCGGAATTCTTCTTTAAATTTTCGTGAGGTAATCCGATCGCCTCGCCCTCCCATTATTAGTTGAATATTGGTCTTACGAGTGGGAAAGGCCACTCAATTAACACTCTCGATCGATTTTGTCGTCAGTAGCGGCATGTCAGATTCGGATATTATCAAGTTTTTAACGCTAAAAAGAGTAATACCTTTTAAAATTTTGCAAAGACTGACGAAACAATTCGGCAAAAAGACGCTTTCGAAAACCCAAGTCTATGACTAGCACCAGAAATTTTCCTATGGCCGGAAAACGGTAGACAATCTCAGTCATTCTCGCCAACTTCGGACCAGCATTACGGATTCGAACATTATTTCTTACGAGAAGACAGAGGGCATTATGTTAGAGAAAAACGCGAAATAATTTGGTTTTCAGGATATAATGAATGTGGCAATGTAGCTTCTCGCTTGCTTCCGTCCGCACCTTGATACTTTTACATGATATACTACTGTGATAAAAAAAATAGTAAGACTTTTAAATTTAAATCGCCTGGGCATTTCCAAATCGGATTAATTTTTTTTCGTTAGGTTGGTAGGACCTTAACTGCCATCTGTGTCAAATTTTAAGACCATAGCGTCAGTAAATAACCCGTTTGCGTTGTATTTCAAAAGTCTTACTATAGTACAATAAAAATTATGTATAATTAATTAAAATGATACTTTGGATTATTTATTAAAAATATATCAATTACTAAGTATTGATAACTGAATAAATGCGCGTGCGAGGCACACGTTTATTCTAGTATCTTGTAAAAGAAACTCCGATCAGTGCAGTGTATATATGTGATTGAAATTTTGAAAGAATGCCCGCATCCGCGCACACAATCTTGTTCAAGCTACGTTGCCACAGCGAAAATTCACTTCATAAGATACATCAAAAAGTAATATTTATCTAATATTTTTGCAACAACTAGGAGGTAAACTGCTTTCATATTTTAACAAACGAAAGCAAAGTATTTTTTTTTATGTATATATTTTTTTGTGACTTTTTACATTTTAATACACATACGACAACAAAAATTGTAAAAATGCATGCTTTTGATCAAAGAAAAAGTACGGATTCTTATTTTTTACGTGTTAAATATCTGAAACTTTTACAACTAATTATACGTGGTAAACCATTTTTATATTGAAGCAGTGAATGCATGATGCTAAAATCCTTTATTTCTCAAAATTTCAAGCAAAACTACTTTTAACAGTTACTCGTAAGAAATACCTTAAGGCGGTTGATTTTCTCCATGAATGACGTACCATTACCGCTGTCTACTACTGTCAACTTCTCGATCAAGTTAGACTTGGTGATCGGCAAAAAAAGGCAAGACATGCACATTCTGAATGTGGAACTGCTTCAGGATAACACTCGACCTTACTCAGCTATATTGACTCAACAAAAATTGGAACGAATGCACCGGAAATCCTTGGAACACCCGCCTTGCGACTTCTATTTGTTTGGCCCTTTGAAAGAAGCGTTCGGAGGCAACCATTTTGAAAATGACGAAGGCGTAGAATCGTTCGCTCGTAATTGGCTCCTGACGCTACCTGCTTCATTTTACGATGACTGTATGAAAAAACTTCCTTTTCAATGGGAAAAATGTGTTTTGAACGGGGGAGACTCTGTAGAAAAATAAGGATTTTTGATTTTTTCCAATATTGTAAAAATAACACAGGCCAACAAAAAAAATATTTGTAAAAACTTTTTAAACCAATACATCTAAGTGTTATGTATTTTTAGGTGCTGAAACCGTATCTGGTATCAGTTTTTTTGTACCACCCACAGTTTTTTCACAATATGACATCGATTAAATTTCAAAAAATCCTCTTCCTGCTTGAAAAACTGAGCAAACTTGTTTGTTGTTCTATATTGGTAAATAGATGTTCCAGATTTCAATAAATGTTTATCTTTCAGCCTAGAACCAAGCAACTCTGCTTTTTCCTTAGTCAAACCCAAATCTCTCACTAAATCATTTAACTCAGCTTGTGTAAACAACTGTGGTTTTAAATTTTCTAGAGAACATTAAAACTCATCATCTTCCGGTCGACTTTCCTTAAATTCGAGACTTTTACGTCATCAATAGACTGAGGAGGCTCAGGGACATGAAGTCCCGGTCCACGTCCTACCGGCCGATTAGCTGAAGTAAAGTTAGAATAGATAATTACTTTCTTATTTTTGGAGTTATATCCAGAAACATCAACGCAGCAAAAATAACAATCATTTGAATGATTTTCTTGTTCTCTCCATACCATGGGTACTGCAAATCTAAAAGCTTTCTTTTCTTTCTTATACCATTTCCTAAGATCCTCGACATAAACATAACATACTTTGTGAGGAGCCCAACATTTTCCTTGATTACCGATTTCTACACCAAAATATGTAAAGTATACTTTTTTTACAAAGTCAGTAATGTTTCTTTGAGGTTTTTTAACTAAAAACTCACTACATATATAACAAAAAGTGTTGGGAGAGTTTTTACAACCACGATTACTCATACTTTGAGTGTGAATTAAAGCACATGTGTTAAACACTGCAATGCGAGGTTATATTAACTGGAAGAAAACAAACAGCTGTGACATTTATCGGAACTGCCAACTTAATAACATTTGATTTTACTGCCAACCTTATAAAATTTTAATTTTGTTGCCAACCTAATAACATGCGAATGATACAAAATAAACTTTTCACATTTTGAATATTAAAATGTCAAAAATTTTTGGGTGATACGATTTTTTATTATTATTTCCGGACTCAGCACACCAAAAAACATCGGAATCAAGTAAAATTATTAAAAAAGTTTTTTCATCGTTGGCCCTTGTAATATTTTTAACAAAGAACTTCTATTTAGATTTGGTTTACCCTCGTAAATGAGAATACATGTCACATTTCTGCATCTAATTCAAAATTAAACGAGTCGTACAAGAAGATATCTCCAGTACATATATATATATATATATATATATATATATATATATATATATATATATATATATATATATATATATATATATATATATATATATATATATATATATATATATATATATATATATATATATATATATATATATATATATATATATATATATATATATATATATATATATATATATATATATATATATATATATATATATATATACGAGGCTGGTTTGAAAAGTCCGTGCAAAAATAAAAACTACTTATGTGTTTGGGGTAAACCTTTTTTATTTTTCGACATAGTCTCCTTTTAGGCTTATACACTTCGTCCAACGATGTTCTAGTTTGTTGATCCCTTCCGAATAATAGGATTTGTCCAAGTCTGCAAAATATCCATTAGTGTCTGCAATCACCTCCTCGTTTGAATAAAATCTTTGTCCCGCCAGCCATTTCTTCAAATTGGGGAACAAATAGTAGTCCGAGGGAGCCAAGTCTGGAGAATAGGGGGGATGTGAAACGAGTTGGGATCCTATTTCCTTTAATTTTACGACCACAACTGCTGAGGTGTGTGCTGGTGCGTTGTCGTGATGGAAAAGGACTTTCTTGTGGGCCAATCGCGGGCGTTTTTCTTGCAGCTCGGTTTTCAAACGGTCCAATAACGATGAATAATATTCACCTGTAATAGTTTTACCCTTTTCTAGATAGTCGATGAGGATTATCCCTTGCGAATTCCAAAAGACAGTCGCCATAACCTTTCCGGCCGAAGGAACGGTCTTCGCCTTTTTGGTGCAGATTCCCCATTGGTAACCCATTGTTTAGATTGTTGTTTGGTCTCAGGAGTATAGTAATGTAGCCATGTTTCATCCACAGTGACGAAACGACGCTTAAAGTCCTCCGGATTCTTCTGGAACAGCTGCAAACCATCCTTGCAACACTTCACACGATTCCGTTTTTGGTCAAGCGTGAGCAATCGCGACACCCATCTTGCGGATAGCTTTCTCATGTCCAAATGTTTATGCAAAATATTATGTACCCGTTCAGTTGAGATGCCCACAGCACTAGCAATCTCACGCACCTTAACTCTTCTGTCATCCATCACCATATCATGGATTTGATCAATGATTTCTGAAGTCGTAACCTCCACAGGCCGTCCAGAACGTTCAGCGTCACTTGTGCCCATATGACCAGTCCGAAAATTTTGAAACCACTTATAAACTGTTCTAATCGAAGGTGCAGAGTCGCCATAATGTTTATCAAGCTTCTCTTTAGTCTCCTGAGGCGTTTTGCCTTTCATAAAGTAATGTTTAATCACCACACGAAATTCTTTTTCGTCCATTTCTTGAAAATCACTCGACACGAATGCCAAACACAAAGAAATAGACCAATATGGCTGAAACTTGGTGTGCGTTCATTCAAGAGATGCTACTAACTAAACATGACCTCGATACGCGCCGGTGGTGCCATCTCTCGGACTTTGCACGGACCTTTCAAACCAGCCTCATATATATATATATATATATATATATATATATATATATATATATATATATATATATATATATAAGGCATTCTTAAACTCGGACACCTCCCTCCGCCCATAAATAGAAAGCACTTTCAGGACTCGGATTGGTCGCAAATTTTAGATTTTTATATCTAATTTTGATTGTCACATGGTCTTTTTACAAAACCGAGATGGTTGAGTCGTTGTGTTTGAATGTACCCGGTAAAAAAGTGTAAAAAAACGCAATTTTTTTAATTCTAGAGTACTTTACTTGTGAATTTTATGTCGGCATTGTTAAAATAATAATAGAATATTGTTAAATGGTGTTATCACTGATTGACAGACACTTCCGAACCATTTTGGACTATACTAGAGATCGCCAGAACCCTTCAGAACCAAAATTTCCCCCATATAGTTGGAAATATGGAAATACTGATTCTATTATACTTTGTTCAGCACTTGGCTGTATAGAAAGTCTTAGAAATCGATCCAAATAATTACATAATAGAAAATTGGATAATTCATATTTCATATGAATTCGAAGAGGTATTTCAGTCCTCAGTCATAAATGAGTAACGGAAAAAATCGATAATTCCAATTTTTCTACGTTATTGGCTAAACTAGCGTGCTGGCGGGTTTTGGTTTGGTCCAAATTGTTTCTAAATTTTTTGCTACTGTATCCAGATGATATTTTGATCATTCTTCAAGAGGTATTTTAACCGTGAGTCCTAATTAAAGATAAATAGCAACAAGAGTCCTATGTTTTTTACGATATGGAGGTTATTAGGGTTTTTACGAAGTTAAGAAATAGTCCAAAATGGACCAGAATTATCCGGTTTTGTATTATGTAAGTATTTGGATCGATTTCTAAGAGTTTCTATACAGCCAAGTCCTGAACAAAGTATAATGGAATCAGTGATTCCATATTTCCAACTTTGTGGAGGAAATCTTGGTTCTGAAGGGTTCTGGCGATCTCTAGTATAGTCCAAAAGGGTACGCAAGTGTCTGTCAATCAGTGATAGCATCACTTAACAATGTTCTATCATTATTTTAGCAATGTCAACAGAAAATTCACAAGTAAAGTAGGCTAGATTTAAAATAACCGGTCAAGTGCAAGTTGAACTTACGCAATATGTGTTCCGTACCTTGATTGCTTTTAAAATAAAAAAAAAATTGTTACGGAGGTATAAAATGATTAGTGATTTCACAAAACACACCCCCCAAATGAGTTTTCAACAAAGTTTGTTTCCAATCTTTACTGAAAACACCTACACGATGACCTTGAAATTTTTGTTTTTTTTTCATATACCAGTTAAATTATTAAAGGTAATGCAGTCATGATAATTTTCGTTCAATTTATACCCCGTAGAGAATATTCCAGAATTTTTTCAAAACTTTTTGATCAGTACTTTTCGAGATGAGATAAGGGGGCGACAGCGATTTCTCGCGATTTATTAAAAATAACACAAAGAAAAGTGTGCGCAACTATTACATTATATATATATATATATATATATATATATATATATATATATATATATATATATATATATATATGTATATATGTATATATGTATATATGTATATATGTATATATGTATATATATATATATATATATATATATATATATATATATATATATATATATATATATATATATATATATATATATATATATATATATATATATATCTGTTACTCGTGTTTTCGCAAGCTTTCATTTGACACCACACTCGATGATCTAGTAAAAAAATTTTTTATCACTTCCGATTTCATCCCCCAAAACTAACCCTTTAAATCAAAATTTAAATTTCAAAACTGCACGGCTCTGATGAGACCATCAATTCCTATATTAGTACCAAATTTCAACTTTTCGTGACAAATAGTTTCGGAGAAAATCGGGTGACAGACGGACAGACACCGAAGTGATCTTATAAGTGTTCCATACGGAACACTAAAAAATCGGTCAAGTGCAAGTTGAACTTGCGCAATTAGTGTTCCGTACTTTGATTACTTTTAGAATAAAAATTGTTGTTACGGAGGTATAAAATAATCAGTGACTTCACAAATCCCAAATGAGTTTTCAACAAAGTTTTTTTATATACCAGATAAATTATTAAGGGTAATGCACTCGTGATAATTTTCGTTGAATCTACATCCTGTGGAGAATATTCCAGAGTTTTTTCAAAATTTTTTGATCAGTACTTTTCGAAATAAGGGGAGACATCGATTTTTCGCGATTTTTTAAAAATAAAACAAAGAAAAGTGCGCGGAGGTATTATATTATGTATATTTTTGAACTCGTATTTTTGCCTTCATTTGACACCTACACGATGACCTTGTAAAAAAATTTTTTTCACTTCCGGTTTCACCCCCCAAAACTAACCCCTTAAGTCAAAATTTAACGTTCAGAACTACACGGCTCTGATGAGGCCATCAATTCCTATATTAGTACCAAATTTCAACTTTCTATGTCAAATAATTTCGGAGAAAATCGGGTGTAACAGACGGACGGACGGACACCGGTCTTATAAATGTTCCGTATATAACACGAAAAAATTGCGGGGGGTCCGAATTTAAAAAGAATGCCCTATATATATATATATATATATATATATATATATATATATATATATGTATATATATATGTATATATATATATATATATATATATATATATATATATATATGTGTATATATATATGTGTATATATATATATATATATATATATATATATATATATATATATATATATATATATATATATATATATGTATATATATATATATATATATATATATATATATATATATATATATATGTATATATATATATATATATATATATATATATATATATATATATATATATATATATATATATATATATATATATATATATATATATATATATATATATATATATATATATATATATATATATATATATATATATATATATATATATATATATATATATATATATATATATATATATATATATATATATATATACGTATATATATATATATATATATATATATATATATATATATATACGTATATATATATGTATATATATATATATATATATATATATATATATATATATATACGTATATATATATATATATATATATATATATATATATACGTATATATATATATATATATATATATATATATATATATATATATATATATATATATATATATATATTTTTATTTATGGCTTTGTTTATTTTTTCTCTACAAGCAGTATGTACTTACCGCATAAAATTTTTTGATGGTTCGTTTGACCTTCCAAAATACCGAATCTTGTCTATTTTACATCTTGAACCTTCACGACAAACGAACGGACATCGAGTAGATCGATGCTTCTTAAGATATACAGTCATTTTACGCTGGTTTGATTGTAATTATGTTCATTCAGTCATCAGATAAACAAAATAAACGTCAGTTATCTGATATTTTATTTTTATTAAGAGTTATCGATTTTTTTTTTAAAGAAACTTAAAAACATTACAAATCGTAAGTATGGGGTTATCGACCGGTCAAAATATGATTTTGATTTGAAGAATCAATATGAAAAAAAACGCACTAGATCTTTTTTAATGGGCACAGCACACGTGCTGCAGGGAAATCCTTAAAGCGTTACAGGAGCGTCGCGTGTATGGAAAAAGCGATTCACGTTGTTCCGGAATCGCTGTAATTTATACCCGGTAGGAAACACTCCTGTGCACATCATTCCCATCACAGGATACGGTTCCCCATATAAAAGATTGCGTGAAAACGAGGAGCGACAAGTTGAACTTCATACGAATGTGAAGTATTGGCGCGACGTGTATTTCTAGCATGCACCGCTCTCGGAGGAATTAAACGCTCTACATCTATCGAACACTTTCCATAAAAATACGTGTAGAATAGACTCAAATCGCCAACCGTTCTTCCGATGTTTCAAGGCCTCGAGGTTGCTGGTGATTTCTGGGTCTCCAATCAGGCGAACAGCTCTCTTCTGAATAGAAGTTCGAAATAATATTCTCAGCTTTTGAAAAGCTCTCTTTGCTATGCTTGCAACATGTTCATGTCAAGACATATTTGCTCCGAAATTAATGCCTAACCAATTGAGTGACGTTGCGAGAGAAATGGAGTTCCCCGACATAACTATGTCGGTTTCAGCAACGTCCACTTTTTTAGAAAGAACTGCTGCGCTACAACAGTCGGTCAAGTAAGAATGTGACCGCTCGTATTCTTGAACAAAATGTGTTTCGAGAAAATGTTTTGCCATTAATGTATTCTTTGGTGTGCTAACAACGGCGCAATTATCTTAGTAAGTGATCCAGTCTCTTCCTGCATAAATAATCGCCTGGCATCTTCGAGGCATGCTGTCGATGAGATTTTCTGCATACTCGCGTAGCAATGATTTCCAAATTTTTCGAATTTCGTGAGACAACTTTGTCATAGTCCTCAGAGTATTTCCTTTGAGCTTTCTCTTTACAAGGGGCCAAACGTTTTCAACAGGGTTGACGTTCGTGACTCTAGTATCTTATCGCTTCGCAGTGTGATTTTCGCCCAGCAAAGATTTCTTCAACCTGCTTCGGAATTTGACATCATGAGCCCGAAGATGTCGAATGGTCTCATGGGACACATTCAAACCTGATTTTCTTAATTTTGCCGCACCTTGACTTAGCGTCAATGTTGGGTCACGTAAAAACAAAGAGACGATTCGTTTTTCGACCTTCGGAGTGACTTTGCCTACCGAGATACTTTTTGGCAAGTCGTCGACATTTTTTGTCTTGATAAAACGATTTACATACTTTTTTACAAACGATACCGACTTTTTAATATATTTAGCGGCTGCGGAATGCGTCATTTTAGCCTTTTTGGATGGAAACACAGAAGACTGCCTTTAACCGACCCGCAAACAAGTGTCTCATTTTGGATTTTACGTGGTTTCGACGAAAGTTTGGAATCGACTTACATATACTTTTACTAAAATTCGGTTCTCTCTTCCGATTTTTTGGTGAATCGCTAGAATCGCATCTACCAAAAATGAATTATCGCAGACATGTTCATTTATGGTTTCAAACAAATATAAATCACATTACAATTTTAATTGTGAACTCATTAGAAGAATTTACTAGACCTGATTAATTCTAGCAGATATTTTTTCCATCTAGTTTCCAGAAACATGACTTTTAAAGGTTTTTAACATGAAAGGATATTGAAATTTCTACACATGATATAAACAAGATGTAAGCAAACTAGAACAAAATTAACATTTCAATTAATATTCAATAAATAATTTCAAATCTTTTGAAAGTGACGTTTTTAGATACTAAAGAAAGATATAATAAATATGTCATTAACACCATTATTATTTTCCCACACAAATGAATATTTTTAAGTGAAGAATTAATGAAATAATCTCTTGGACCTACTGAATATTTTTAAATACACTACTGCGAAAGCAAACGATCAAAGGTTTTCTAAAGCTAATAGAGAAATTGTTTAACGAGTTGATAATAATTACCGAGATGGATCTGTCAGAGTCAAAAACTGCTGAAAAATGGACTTTGTCCAATTTTAGTGGTTTAATATTTATTTTTATGGACTTGAGGTGGAAAGCGCTTCTTCTTTTCATGCCTTCTCCTAATGGAGGTTGGCGACCATTCAACTGGTCCATTTTCTGGTGTTTCTCAGCCAAGACTTTTTCTTTCTACCATCACCTCTTCCCTGCATGATAGTTTGAAAGAAAGCGCTAATTGTTAGCTATCCGCTGCACAATTCCTCTATGGATCTGTGGCCTTAAGCAGCCTCCGACAGAAGGCAGGTACTTCAGATTCTCTAAAAGGGTATAAAAGGCAGACCCTGTCTAGTGGCCACCAAATCTAAGCTCCAGTTGTTCAATTGAGTTTTGTTCTTAACAATGTAATATTTTGTAAATACCATGAAAAAAATGTTTTTATAAGAAAAAGTCTTGGAACAGGTAGGAAATATAATAGTTTTTAGAATTGTCACATAATATTTCATTTGACAGATTTTGCAACGCTTATTTTTCACATGCTTTGTCCTTATTGTTATCTCAAGCATGCGCAGTATTAACGCGAAGGAATTGCAAGGTTAAGTTAGTATTCATCTTCTATAAACTTAGGGTTTTTTTTATTAATTTCATGGTTAAGCACACCGGTTATTAGTATTAGATGGATCAACACAACTTTCTAAATTAAAACTGTATCTAGCAGGTTTCTATCACTTCTTTCAATATTTCCAAGGTAATGCGAATGTGTAAAAAATAAAATTTCATTTGAAATTAGCACTATACACACTGTTATGTCATTGTGACAAGGATTGCAAAATCCCAACATAATCTGAACACTAATTAACTGTTGTCAGTGTTATTTGCAATAGAAGATTATCATTTCGATTTTCTTAGTGGTTTGTATACCTAAGTAGAAAAAAAAAACAGGCCTTATCATAATAGCGATGAGAATAACGAACTTCAGATAACCTCTCTCATAAGTTCCTAAATAAGGGAAATCGTTATCCTTAATTAAGATTTCTCTTATTTTGTTTCAATACTGCGCAGGCTCCAGACGGTGGGTGCATACTTTAAATAAAGATAAAGACTGTGGCCTACCAAAATAAACGTTGCAAAATCTTTCTGTTTTTATTGGTTTAAACGCGAACTACACAGCCTGATGAATATATATTTTTTTATGAATCTAGTACACGTACTGCAGAGAAATCCCTAAAGCGCTACAAGAGCGACATTTGTGCGGAAAAAAAAAAAAAGCGATTAACGTTGGTCTTGAATCGATGTAAATTGTACTCGGTGGAAAACACAGTCCTGGGCAAATGATTCCAAAGATATGAAGTTCTCCATATAAAAGACTGCTTAAACAGGGTTGTACGAGGAATAACAAGCTGAACCTCATACGGATGTGAAGTATTAGCGCGACGTGTATTTCCAACATGCACCGCTCTGGGAGGAATTAAGCGGGCTACATCCATCGAACACTTTCCATGAAAATACTTGTAGAACAGACTCAAGTCGCCAACCGTTCTTCGATGTTCCAACGAATCAAGGCCGCCGGTCAGTTCCGGGCCTCCAATCAGACGAACAGCTCTTCTCTGAATAGAATCCAATAAATGCAGTGTATGTTTGGGAGCAGAGCCCCAAACATGGGAGCAGTATTCCATAGTTGGTCGAATTTGAGCTTTGTAAAAAATTAACAGTTGTTGTGGAGTATAAAGCTTTCTGGTTCGAAACAATATTCCCAACTTTTGAGAAGCTCTTTTTGCTATGCCTGCAACATGTTCGTGCCAGGACATATTTGTTCCCAAATTAACGCCCAACAAATTGAGTGACGATGTTAGAGGAATGGAGTGTCCCCACATAACTATGTCGGGTTCAGCAACGTTAATTTTTTTAGAAAAAGCCGCCGCCTGGGTTTTTGTAGTGTTAAATTCCACTTGGTTACTGTCACCCCAAGATAGAATTTCTTCCAGGTCTTTGTTAAGTTGAATGACTTCCTACTGTCTGCGGATATTCGTCTAAGTAGCCGATGTCCGAGCGTTTAAAGTGAATGAACAGATAAGCGTACTGTCATCTGCAAAGCTGTAGATTGGATTCCCGGTCTTTTCCAGCAGATCGTTAATGTAAATTATAAAGAGAGTAGGAGACAGTATGGAGTCTTGGGGCACACCGGCGTTGATAGTGAAGATGTTAGAAAGAAATCCGTCGACTGCCACTCGTTAAAAACGCTGTTTGAGGAAACATGAGAGCCACAAACAGAACTTTTCAGACATACCAGAAGAGCGTAGCTTAGCCAACAGTCCATCGTGCCAAACACGGTCGAATGCCTTAGAGATATCAAAAGCAACCGCTCGAGATTCTCCAAAGTGTTCAGTTGCGTTGTTCCAAACATGTGTTACATAAGTCAGAAGATCTTCTGTTGTTCTATGTTTACGAAAGCCATATTGGTGGTCCCTAATAATGTTGAATCCTTCAAGATATTTTAGAAGATAGAGAATAGGTGACTTACTGCTGCTTTTGTCAGTATAAACCCAAAATTGCAAAATTACACCAGCTTTAAAGTTAGACTTTTTAATGAATCAGATAATCAATGTGTAAATCCAACTGCAGTTACAATTTTATTATGCGTATGGATTTTTAATTTGATTACATTTTTCTACCATCACAATATTATTCATTATATATATTTTCATGTTATATTTTGTCTTTATTCATCAAGATCACAACAAAACTTTGAGATAAAATCTGTATATCTGGGGATATTTACCGTTAAATTTGTTAGAACTAAATTTAATTTTAATAGATGATCTCATATTAGATAATGGGTGCTTTTTTTAATCTGACCCAACACGGTATATAATTATCTGTTGTATTTCGGTGTGTTTGGCAACTGCTGCTTTAGTTTTCGGCCATGATAGATACTAATATTACTAAAATTGCTACTTGCTTTTTTAAAAATTAGTGTTATTTTAATAATTAGTGTTAGTGAAGTGACGATGAAGTGTCAGTACACTTATATAAAAATAACTTTGACAGGCTTAATACACAGTACTGGTATACATATATTTTTAAATTGCTATTTTGTTTTAAAGAGATTAACTCCTGCGTCAAGAAGCTTGGCACGAAATGTATTTTACTTCCTTACTAAGAGTATGAAACAAAATAAGATGCAATTACAGAAAAAGTGCAAAACTGATTTTAAAAATAACTTAATTCGAAGCCATCTGAATTTTAACCTCAGTCTTTTTTGTACTTTTTCTTGTAAATATTATTTTGTCAAATAACTGTATATTTAAGGTCACTAAATATCTTTGTTCTAAAACATCTGTAAAACATGATTACCTAATTAACCAGTTACAACTTTTTTTTGAATAATTAAGATGAACCCTCATCTTTAAACATCAACTAGTATAAAGTCCTCATATTATTACTAAAAATAAATGTAAACAATCAATAAAAATAAAATTTGAATATCGTTACCAAGATATCTAATTATTGTCAGTATTTCGAATGAGATACCAATTTTGTCAAATCAATAATTAATTTTTATTATTAATTTATACGAACAGACATAGAATTAAGTACGTGTCATGCTATGAAAGAATTAGTGTTGTAGCAGGCTTCTAAATTCGTCCTAAAATTAAATGTATTTTTAGCCTTGTACACTCGTTGGTGTATAGGAATGTGTGAAGAACTAACAATCTAATATAGCTTCATATGTTCAGTTTATACTTAAATTTATGTACGCATGAAAATTAACATTCTTCACTGTCTGTTTAACATCTTAATGTTACAGATTAAAATCACGATTCTTTATTATTATCACTACAATTTCCATGTCTTTACCAGTCATCTGTATGCATTAGTCCTTCAGTCTCTAATGCATTCGCCATTTTGTTTTTCGTGAATTTCGTAGTTATATATAGTTCCTAAAATTAAAGCCAATAGCAAAGAAAGTATAAATTGTTAAATTATTAAAGTGTATATACGTTGCAAAAAAGAGTTATTTGTCTGAATTTTGGGAACTTTTAGGTGTACAAATTCATTAACGGCCCTTAAAGCTCAACTTTCACGTTTATTTAGAAAAAAAACTCACACTTCAAAGTAGTCTCATTCGCTTTCTACACATTTTTGTGATCTCAATTGTCGGATTTCTAATCGAAAATATGATGGTTCTTACTATGCGGTGCATTCATAGCGACTCTTTTGGAACCTGTTCGACAGACTTGAATTATAGGGATTGGAATAGATAGTAATCCGAAGAGCCCAAGTCTGGAGAATACGCCGTATAGGAGAATTCTTTCCAGCATAAATATGAGCTACTGCCAGTAAACTGTTTGTTTTTTTGCTTAAAATTGAAAAACACAAAATGGATAGTGTGTAACTACGTTTACAAATATCTATTACATGTAAAAAATCGTATCAAAAGATTTGTTACAGTTTCGACATCTTCGGTAATTTCATTTCTTTATTAGTATATAAACCTATTTTTATCTGATGATGTCATATAACAAAAAAAACTTTCTACTGTTTGACCCAAACGAGATATACATTATTACGTCTGCATTACTTATTCATGTGTCAGATAAGTGACGAGTTGCAAGTAATATATTGCGGGCTGATTAGTTAAATGGTTAAATACGAAATATATGTCGATATTAGGTTAAAATTTTAATCATGACATTTATCAAGTAGCATTTTGTCAAGGTAAATACGTAGTGGTACTTTTTTTAAAGCTGAATAAATTAACCATTTTTATTTGGATATTGTGCAATATTTTTAATGTTTTTTTTTTTACTTAAGCCTTTTAAGCAATAGAGTTTTTACAAAGACTTCGAACATCGAGGCGTTGAATACATTTTTGAGACTAAACTTTAGGAGGTATTAAAATAAGCATAATTTTCTCAGTTTTAAATATGAGTTTGCATAGTTGATATCTATTTGTAGATAACCTAAACAAAGACTTGATTTATACTTTGCAATATAAAAGACTTATAACGAGGTGTTTTTAGTGTCCCGTACGGAACACTTATGGGATCACTTCGGTGTCCGTCTGTATGTCACACCCCATTTTCTCCGAAACTATTTGATATAGAAATTTGAAATTTGGTACAAATATATGAGCCGCCTAGTTTCGAAAGTTAAATTTTGACTTAAGGGGTTAGTTTGTGGGGGGAAATGAAAAAAAAAAAAAAATCATTCTAAGGTCATCGAGTGGGGTTTCAAATGAAAGCTTGTAAAAATACGAGTTCAAAAATATATATGATGTAATTCTCGCGCAAACTTTTCTTCATATTACAAGTATTGATCAAAAAATTTTAAAAAATCCTGGAATATTCTTCACAAAGTGTATATTGAGCGAAAATTATCACGAGTGCATTACGTTTAATAATTTATCTGGTATATAAGAAACTATTTGTCTTGACAATATGATGAAGGTTTTTTTTTCGTAGAAAATTGTGAATTTAAATGGGACTCTAAGCTACGAAATATCAGTACGTATTCGGTGCAAACAGTAATATACTCCTATACTTTTCAGAACATTACCACTTTAAGCATTCCCGGTACGGAATACTAATTGCGCAAGTCCAACTTGCACTTGACCAGTTTTTTTCAGTTAGGAATTTTTTCGACAGCGTCTAGTACTCTCTAAATTAAATAAGTCATTTCTTCAAATGGGGTGGATATAAAAGTTTAAACTGCTTAAAAATACTACAGTTGTACACCAGTGCGCCTCCAGAAAAATGTTTAAAAATCACTTATGTGCTCAATTAACGGCTATTAAAAAAATGGTTATGAAACAAACCTTGGATGGGTGAATTAGTCAGTCACTGACATTTTGTAAGTTCGAATTTAAAACTCTAAAAATCTTTGGTGAAGTCATTTTTTTAGTGTTCCGTACGGAACACTTGTAAGATCACTTCGGTGTCTGTCCGTCTGTCACACCCGATTTTCTCCGAAAACTATTTGTTAGAGAAAGTTGAAATTTGGTACTAATATAGGAATTGATGGCTTCATCAGAGCCGTATAGTTTTGAAAGTTAAATTTTGACTTAAGGGTTAGTTTTTGGGGGTGAAAAAAAAAATTTCATCGAGTGTGATGTCAAATGAAAGCTTGTGAAAACACGAGTAATATATATATATATATATATATATATATATATATATATATATATATATATATATATATATATAAATCGCTGTCCCTCCCCTTGTCTTGAAAAATACTGATCAAAAAATTTTATAAAAAGTCTGGAATATTCTCCACAGGGTGTAGATTGAACGAAAATTATCACGAGTGCATTACCTTTAATAATTTATCTGGTATATAAAAAAACAAAAATTTCAAGGTCATCAGTTTTCAGTGAAGATTGGAAACAAACTTTGTTGAAAACTCATTTGGGGTGTATTTTGTGAAGTCACTGATCATTTTATACCTTCGTAACAAAATTTTTTATTTTAAAAGCAATCAACGTACGGAACACTTATTGCGCAAGTTCAACTTGAACGTGACAGTTTTTTTTTTAATTCTTTCTCTCTTTACTTGTGCCGGTTATTTTTTTTGGCTTGGGCAGTTCTCCCATACAGCCAGTCGCTAATTGGAACATGAAGTGATTTATTTTCGAGAGTATGACAGAGTGAACACATAAGGAAAAGCTCCAACTTAAATAAAATTCTTTATATCGAATATTTTTATTTCAGCTGACGGCAGTCCACGCTTAGGCAAGGTTCGTAAGTGCTACAAATCCAGGACCCCAGACAACCTCGAAGTTCCATTCACGTCAAGCGAAAGCGGATTTGATACCGAACCCGAATCTCTGTCGACTTCGACCTGTGATAATGAGAAGTGAACAGGTTAGTTTTATATGGCTGGCTTATGTACCTCCAAAATTTGTGAGGTCTTGAAAACGATGTGTCCTCAGATGCATTCGTAACTTTATTCAGTAAGCCTAAATCTAACAACATTTATCACTTTAAAATTATAACTCATCCACCGGTTTGACAGACCTTTACAAACAAGTCACTGTATCACTTTGTTCTATTTCTTTGCATTTTTGATCAATATGTATTTTCCAGTTTTCTCAGTCTGTCTGTCCGCTATTACTCTCTAGTTACAGAGTGATCTAAAAAAATGTTAATTTGATTATAGAACAGGTTTTAAAAATACAAACGGTTAACTTGGCCTAAACTTATTTACCTCTGACAGAATAGGTAAATTATCGTTTTTACTTCCCTTGCTACAGGGAAGTATTGTATTCGTGAAAAAACACCCTCCGCGATTTTTGCTTTTCTTTACGTTTTAGAGTACTTAGAACACGAAAAACATATTTTTCCATTTCCGTTGGTGTGTCGGACTGTCAATCTCTTGGTACCATAATTCTCAAACAAAATGATACTTTAATACTTGAAATAGAAATGAAACCTATAATTTTAGAACGATATCGTTTTAGGGGAAGGGGGTTGGTGTCGATGTGTTATATGGTTTTAATTATATGGTAGAAATTTACTTTCCTTTTACTTGATAAAGAGTCAAATTCGCTGCTTACTTTAGAACTTCTTTTTTATGCCTATTTTTTTATTTTATGTCCTGTTATTTCTTTGTATTTTAACTTTTTTTTAATTTTATTTTAGCAAATAAACGTTCCTTATTATGTGAATTAAACTTTATATCCTTTCCATTAAACTGAACATTTCTTTTGCAATTGCCAAAAGCCTTGTTCAAGGCATAAAACGCATTGCACGTTGACTTGTTCAACCTCAGTTATGGTCTTAAGGACGAATGTCGCTTCGGAAGTTCCCCCGTTTATTCTAAATCTAAACTGATTATACCATGTGATCGGTTTGTTAATATTTTTAAAATGTGTCTTATCAATATAATGGTTGACAAAGCTTACTAACAATGAGGTTTGGACGGCACCACTTTAGCAGTAACTACTTTTGGCTTGTGTGAATTTCCAATACATTTTGAATGTATATTACAGTTACAGTTAATTTATTGGCTAATTAGGTAGTTTTACGCTATTACTATTATACATTCACTTGATTACAGAAACATAATATAGATATTGGATCTTAAAATATTTACATATTAAGGACCTTGCTAACTTAGCCTAGGTAAGGAGTTTATATAAATGTTTGATATTTGAGAGAACTTAAGATATTTGAACTTAAGATATTTCATGAACATAGACTTAAGGTTAAACTAGAAATTAATTATGGCTAACTTAAGCTACCATCGGATGCTCAGAGCAAAAATAAGAATAAATTTGAAGGAGGAGAGACGTAGATTGATAATGCACACAAAGATAAAAACAGAAATAATAAATCAAAACACAAACGAATATCGACTAGCACTAGAAAATCATATAAAACACGTAAACTACCAAACAGAACTTGCCGAACTAAACGCACAAATAACCAACAACCTACTCATGACTACAAAACAAACTAAGTTGGGAATGTGGAATCTTTGGCACAATGACACTACTCAGTATATATCACCACTACATCAAACACTTTATTTTTGCACTCGATGCGCGTTTCGCTAACCATGTTAGCTTCATCAGTCAATCATCACTCCTGATAAAGCTAACATGGTTAGCGAAACGCGCGTCGAGTGCAAAAATAAAGTGTTTGGTGTAGTGGTGATATATACTGAGTAGTATAAAACAAATAGCAACATCGGAAAAAGAAAAAACACAAAAATTAAGGAAAGAGACACAAAATCTCAGTAAACATAGGCCATTATTAAGAAATGATCCTACAAATTGCAGATTAGGGTTGGTAGAAATAGACAAAAAAATAAAGAAAAAGATCAGAAAAAATGTCAAATAGTACAGAAACTCGAACCCTTGAAAGAGGGGAAAAGTTTGAAACACCTAAACAAATGAATGAAGGGAGACATCAAATAATAAAACTTATAAATAACGATAACCAAGAGATCGCACAAGTCAAAGAGAGAAAGGAAGCTACAGAGAAATATTATCAAACACTATATAACACGAAAATATCGCCACCGCCCGGGAAAGAAAAAGGAAATAGAGTGATAGTAAGAAATGTGGAATCTGAAGAAATTCCTGATGTAACAACGGATAAAATAATGAATGTCCTACCATATATGCACAATAACAAAGAACCAGGGACAATGAAATAACTATAGAAATGATAAAGTATGAAGGGGCATCGATAATACAATTTCTTCAAGCTCTATTTAACAGGTGTCTAATAGAAAGTAAAATACTAACACCTTGGGTAAACGCCTTGATTGTGCTTATATTTAAAAAGGAGAATTACAGACCTATCAGCCTGTTATCGGTGCTGTACACGATCCTCACTAGAATCGTAACGTATAGATTAACAGTTATCAACTACGTGAACAAGCGGGATTTAGACGGAGACACAGCACTTTGGACCATCTTCAGACAATTAAATTACTAGTGGAAAAAGCAAACGAATATAAGGTCACCTTGTGGATAGCAATGACTACGAAAAAACATTTGATTCGGTAGAGATATGGATAGTCCTTAACGCCTTAAGTAACAGCAGAGTCGATGAAAAGTACACAACTCTTCTTGAATACATATATAAAAATGCCACATCACAAATAATGTTTGAAGAAAAAACCAAATAAAATCAAAATTAAAAGAGGAATTAGACAAGGCGACTCGATATCCCCAAAGCTGTTCACTTTGACTCTAGAAGACATGTTCAAATCGCTAAAGTGGACAAAGGAAGGAATACTAATAGACGGTGAACAACTAAATCACTTAAGGTTCGCAGGTGATATCACTCTGATCGCCAACACAAAAGAAGAATTACAAGAAATGCTGATGGAATTAAATAACAAGTCTTGAGAAATAGGTCTAAAAATAAACGTCACCAAAACCAAATATTTGAGCAACGAAAGTGAAGAGAACAGCCAGGAACTATTAATAGAAGGTGAAAGAATAGGAAAGGTACAAACATTCATATATTTAGGACAAAAAATCGGAATATAAAAAAATAATTTGAAGGCTGACTTGGATAGAAGAGTCTCATTAGCTTGCTCTGCGTTCGAAAGGTTACAATCTACATTTAAATTGGACGTCCCAAATACAATAAAAGCCAGAGTATTCGATCAATATGTATTAACATATGGCACTGAAACGTGGGCTTTAAATAGAAGTATAATAAATAAACTCCAGGTAACCCAAAGAGCAGTGGAGAGGAGATTGCTAAATATTAGACTCCAAGATCGTATTTCTAACATCGAGATACAAAGAAGATCAAAAATGACAGATGTAATACAACGAATATGTTTATTAAGGTGGAATTGGGCGGGGCATATGGTAAGGCTGAATGATAACAGATGGACACACCGTATAGTTGAATGGAGGCCTAGAGAACACAAAATATGCACAGGTAGACCACAGACAAGATGGACGGACGACATAAAAAGATTAGCAGGACACGATTGGATGCAAAAAGCAAACAGCAAAGCTCATTGGAGACAACTTGGGGAGGCTTACATCCGACTATGGATGGAATAAGCTAATGGTGATGATGATGATGAACATAAGCTAATCTGGTGACATGGGGTCCGAGGGCCTTCATTCGCGTCGGGTATAGCGTGGGGGCGGGTGGCAGGCGGTCCTGACTAGGGGGTTAGGGTGGTTCGTGGCTTTGTCCAGGAATTTGAGTTGAACGTTGCTCATAAATTCCCGGATTGTTGGCATCTGAAGGTCTCGGTAAAGCTGGGTGTTGTGGACAAACCATGGGGCTTTGGCGATGATACGGAGGGCCTTGTTTTGGACAGTCTGGAGGGTGGATCTGCAGGAGTGTGACGTCTGCACCATGCTGGGCTGGAGTAGGTCAAACCGGCTCGGATGATCATCTTGTAGATTGTTAATTTGTTGCGGGTTGATTATTTGCTGGACTTGAGGAGAGGGTAGAACTTGTCAAGGATTTGGTTTGCTTTCTTGGTGGAGACGGTGACTTGGTCCTTTCATACTAGCCGGTTGTTGTAGTGGAGGCCCAGGTACTTGATGCTGCTTGACTATCGGGGTCTCGTTCCTTGGAAGGGGAGGCTTTCCGATGGTCAGTTGCAGGCCTTTGGAAACGTGATGGCTTGGGTCTTCGCTGGGTTGAGCTGGATTCTCTAATGTTCGAACCACGAGTCTAGCGTGTTGAGATGGCGTTGGAGGCGGCTGGTGATGATCTTGATGTATATTACAAAGCTTTTTGGATTTATAGAAATTTCTACTAAACCAATCAATTGCTTCATATGATTTTAAATATTTTTAAGCAAATTTTAACGAAAAACAGTTGCTTAACCTACTCGATGACCTTTACCTAACATTAAACCGGCCTGTGTAACTTGTTTTGCATATTATCTACGGCATGCTAAAAAAATAGTTGGTATGTTTACTGATTATATTCTAACAACTAATGGTTACAACAGCTTTTTGCTAAATATTGTTTTTGGTACTAATAACATTAGCAAATACAACCTGCTGCTGACATCGTTATTAATTATAATCGTTTCCAAAAATATTCAGTATTTTTCTTCCTTTTGTTACAGGTTACAAGCTAAAGTAGCATTCCTAGAGCAAGTGCTCCTTCAACACAACATACCTGTACCTACTTACGAGGTAAGTTTGACAGTTGCATCAGTGAACATGTCAGATGCTCTACACTAACAATTTTCTTTTTTATGTGGTATCATAGATATTGCTAAATTGAGATGTAAGTCCCTAAATTAATAAGACAGATGGAAACTTTGGCTGGCTAAATAACGTGTGACACACCTCCTAGTGACATCGGTAGGGATTGATAGGTGCCGATACCGAAAAGGTCACGTCCACATTGTTCGGTCTTTTCGTGATGTTTAAGTTACTTTTACATCGCTAATTATTTGATAGTAACATAATTCGATTTTTAAATTTATTGGCATAATTTTATTCTGTATTGACATCTTTTTGTGTTGATATCACGGGAATATAAGGCTTTAGTGTTACCGTGTCGTCGCTGCAGACTGTTTGATACTGCCTTGCCCATTTGTAGTTAATGAGATCCGGTAAACCTCGAAAGTAGCACATGGGCAGTAAGCATACTCGATGGTAGTCCATTATTGTGTACTTTTAATGCAGGAGAAAATGTTACCGCTAATCTTTGTCTGCTATGCCATCAAGTTTTTTTCTACATATTATTAGTCTTTGAAAATTCTTAATCAGTATTTAGAATCGGATGTTCCTTAAAAACTATTTTTGGCAAGTTTTGTTTCACACGTGTGGAATTTTTTTTATTTTTATTTGTTTATATAATTATTTTGTCAGGTGTTCAAGCCACCTTAAGAGCAATATTTTCAGTGCAATGTATATCGAAATGTCAAGTACTCAGACAGGATACTTTTTAAAGTTATTGGGACTTCTTGTGTATTTGGAATTAAATTTAAATATGTGGGACGGCTCAAAATAAGTAATATATAAGTGAAAATTTCTTTCTCGGATTTCAAAAATAACTATGTTTTTCGATAGAGATACAAGTATCTTTTACCCCCTACATTTTTTTGACAATACTTCAATTATTTTGCGAATAATCGCTAGTTGGATATTTATGTATAGAACTTTTCGTTTATTGATATTTATACTTTTCAGTTGAATTCATGTAATCGTTATAAAAATTTAATTTTTTAAAATTATAAATAATTTTTTTTAAACAATTGCGAATTAAATCATGTTCTCGGTTTCACTCGAAAATGAGATCGCACTTTTTTAATGCGTAAAACGCCACTGAGTAAATTACAAAAAAAAAAAAGAAAAATAGTAACCTCTTATATTAAAGAAGATTAATATTTTTCTGATGACGCGCGGCCTCCAACGTGCTCGTGGAATCTAACGCGCGATCCGTCACATTCTCTGATAACGTGAAACATTCAGCGGCTTCAGTTGATTTGTATAATAAGAAATTGATTCAACATTTGAAGGCGACTCTGCAGTTCGAAAAATTTATTATTTTTCTGACGAAGCTGGGTCTCAATATAAAAAAGGAGCTTGCGATGGGATTGGTCGTTGCGTTCAAAGTGCGGCGAGAACTGCAAGCAGTGAAAATCAAATAACATCTCCCAAACGCTTGTTTGATGGGGCAGTTAATTATTTTAAAAATGTAAGCCTCGATTTTTGCACAAATGAATAGTGTCAGGCTCACGAAAACTTTTATAAATTGAATATCGTCGAACTTGTAAAAGTTATATCTATGACTCGCCAATTCCATGCGTTTATACCGAAAGAAAATAATGAATTGAGGTGCAAAATACTTTCTAGTTCTGAAGAAGCAGTAACAGTTAATGTTTGAAATAATTTAATATGTATTGTATAATTTTTACTTAATTGTTCATTAAATAACAAGTGCAAAAAGTCTTGATATTACTATTATAATTCCTTCATTAAAATTTCATGAGTAGTAATAGCTCAGGACAAGGAAGACCTAGAATACATAACCTGAAAGTTAATCAAAGAATATGGAAAATGGGGACTTGAGATAAACAAAACCAAAACGAAATACATGTGCGTAGGAGGAGAGCCGGAAGAGTTGGAAGTTGGAAATACATCAAAATTGAAGGCTGTGAGGAATATACGTACTTAGGGGTAAAAATAACAAGTGAAGGAAAATGTGAGAAAGAAATTGAAGACAGAATCAGCAAGGGAAGGAAAATAATAGGAGCATTAAACTCTGTGCTTTGGTCTAAGGATATACTGGATAACAGGAAAAGGATACTATATAACACTATCCTTAAAAGCAAAATGCTATACGGTTCAGAGGTATGGCAACTGAGTGAAAAGCAAAAAAAAAAACTCTTGTCAACAGAAATGGACTTCTGGCGAAGATCGGCCCGAGTCTCTCGCTTAGACAAAATTAGAAACGAGAGAATAAGAGACAAGATGAAAGCAAATAAGACCATCATCCAGGAAATTCAAGAAAAACAACTACGTTGGTATTGCCAGGTACAACGTATGGCCGATGAGAGAATACCGAAGCAAGTAATGCATTGGACACCTGGGGACCGACGAAAACGAGTCCGACCTAAGTGTACCTGGAACCAAAGAATAGAGAGGGCCATGTCTGAAAGAAACCTGCAGCCAGGAGACTGGAACGATAGACGAGAATGGCAACTGGGAACCGTAGGGCGTCGCAGAACGCTATGAAGTGGATTTATATATATATATATATATATATATATATATATATATATATATATATATATATATATATATATATATATATATATAAAATTCATGAGTTTTTCGAGAGCGTCGGCGTTAGCGGCTCGCGCGTTAGAGTCCACGAGCCCGTCATCAGGAAAATATTAATAACTTCTTTAACATAAGAGGTTACTACTTTTTTTTATAACTTTAACAAATTAAATTTTTAAAACAACCGCATGAATTCATTTGAAAATTATAAACATTTAGCTTCATTAAAAAAAAAAACTCAATTATCTCTATTCGTTTTCAAAATATGAATAAATGAAAAGTTCTATACATAAATATTCAACTAGCGATTATTCGCAAAATAAATGAGATATTGCAAAAATTAGGGGGTAAAAAAGTACCTCTACCTTTATCGAAAAACATAGTTTTCTTTGAAATCCGAGAAAATAATTTTTCAGGTGGTCCGTTTTACTTAATTTGACCCAGACGGAAAACATTTTTATTTGATACATATCTGCCTATACATCTTTTGTCCCTAGTAAAAAAGTGAAAGTTTGTAATTTAGAGATCAAAGATAGAAAATAGAAATATTTTATTGGCAAATACAAAACATAGTGGTAAATACTTCATTTTATTATCAGAATAAAAAAGAAATGATATTTCAGTAAATAAGTTTTTGCGTAGTAACTTTCAATGGCATTTTTAATAACAATAATTAAGATTTGGCATCCAGAGATAAAAGTTTAATCTCAAAAGATTACGATATTCTATTGAAAGGCATGACATTTCGATTATAAACAGCAATTTATTTTGTTATAAAAAGTTCATTTTTTTATTTGCATTATAAATCTATACGTGCTATAAATTAGTGGTTCTCAAACGTTTATATTCTATAACCGTTAGTGCAAATGTAAATTGCCGATTGTTAAAACCCTTATATTGTTTAAACAATTAGTATATATTGTTAAGTTGATAAAGAGCATTGGGGAAATAAATGGCTGTTATTAATATAAAAATATGTAGAACTCGGATCTGCAATAGTAGTTTGAAAACCACTGATATTGAATTGTATAGAAATTTCTAGCTATTAGATTTACGAATATCTTAAAAGATTTGCTAGTTGTGTTGGGACGCTTTAATTATTTTGCGAATTTTTGTTGGGATTTTGGTAAACGGTATTTATTTTGTGGTACTAACATGGGTTTATACAACTTCTTAATTGGTAAAATAGAAATTAAAAAAAAAACTATTAATATATTAATAACAATATATATTAAAACCAAATAACAGTAAATTTTATAAACCCATAGTTTATTACATTTTATATTAAATTATTTATTTAGTGATATATTTATTTATTTTTAGAATGACTGCACTATGAGCATGCTTAATTTTTGTTTGATTTATTTATTTTATTTCTTTGTTTTTAAAAACATAACTTGTATTTGGGAGAAGCTGGGGTATTATAGCATTAGTTTTTTTTTTGTGTGTTTTAACAGTTATAATTTAACTTATGTGATTTTTACAGTATTAACATACTAACTCTATCAGTATTAATAACATATTTCGTATTAATAGATATTTAATATGATTAATTTATTTATTTTTATATTTATTTACTTCTCGCTTATTTAGTTTTGCTCTAGTGCTATCATTCCGAAGCTTCTCCATAAAACTAAAACTATTTTTTTTATATATTATAATTTCGCTTTTTGTACTTTTTATTTAATAAACTTTTTTGCACACAGACACCTTTTGTTGTTTTTTTTTATGGAGAAGCTTTTTTGTGTGTGTATTTTTAATAAAATATATATATATATATATATATATATATATATATATATATATATATATATATATATATATATAGGGTGACTAGTCCAAATTCTTTTTTTTTATTTTTTTTTGGTCCTACCCCCGCGAAATGTTCAATCCTATGAAAAAATTAAGCCCCTAAATTTTTTGATAAAAATATTAATAGAGGGCAGATCCATCAATTGGAAACATATGTTTTCTCCTGATTTGAATTTAAGGATTATGAAGATGTTTTCTTGTACATTTTTTGATACTGAATCCGTTCCCGAGGGCCGTTTCCCCCTAAAATCCTTTAATAATTTTTCGCAATGCTCAAAATACCTTTTCTTTTCAAAAAAAGTTCCGCAAAATTTACGGGAAGGATTGTAGATCAAGTTTTATGATGCAAGATCATAGATATTACAGAGATCTTTGAGAAATTTTCATGGTGCGCGAGTAATATTGGATAAAGACAGCGAGAACGAAGCGCTTTGTGGAAAAAAACATTGACACACCTAAAAAACTCGACAAAAGTTTTAGCATTCTTACCTGGAATTGAGTGGGTCTATTAGATTTTGGGCTCAACTCTATGAGTCCCAAAATTCAGAATTTATATGGAAACCCAATACCTTTAATAGATATTTGAATTCAGCGATAATTTTTAAGTCCGAGTAAATATTGAATTTTGATTGGACCTCATTGAGACTGCATTGAAATGCGGCACTTGAAATGAATTATGTCCGTGTTAAAAGCTAATAACTAAGGTAAAAAATCGACTGACAAGCCAGTATTTTGTTGTTTTTTTTTCCGTCGAGCATGTATTTACATGAGTCCTTGTCTCCTCCCCTTATGCAGCGTCAAACTTTCATAGTAACATGCTTCACTTGAAAACTTTATAGAGAATATATTTTCCACATTACCATTGTTATTTGTTTGCATATTCTTTGACATTTTTTTTTGATGTGTCAATCTTTTTTTCAACAAAGTGCTCTCGCCATATTACTCGTGCGCCATGAAAATTTCTCAAAGATCTGTATCATATCTATGATTTTACGTCATACAACTTGATCTACAAGGCTTTCCGTAAATTTTGCTAAACTTTTTTTGAAAGGAAAACCTATTTTTTTTACTCTCAATGCGCGCTTATCATGAACATTCCGGAAAATTGCAGGATTTTAGGGGGAAACGGCCCTCGGGAACGGATTAAGCATCAAGAAATGTTCAAGCAAACTCCTTCATTTTTTCATAGAAATGTACATTTTGCGGGGGTAGGGCCAAAGATAATCAAAAAAAAAATTAGTTTGCTACCCTAATATATATATATATATATATATATATATATATATATATATATATATATATATATATATATATGGCGGTGTTTTTTTTTTTTAATTATCTACCTAGCTATAAAGGAAAGCTCGCGGAGTTTAACTTAAAGAAATATATTTTTCTTTATAACTATTCGCCGTTTCTTGAGTTTTATTCTATGCATAAAAATGTATATATTTGCCCCTTAAAAAACGACATAAATGCGGCTTTCATCATTTAAGAAAAATTTTGGGCTCCTGAGATCCTTCTTCAAATGCTTTAACCACTAGAAGTCGAAGGACACTCGAATTTCTTGATTCAAAGCCCACGTTTTTCCTTCCGTATGTTAATACTGGCAACACGTATTGATCAAATGTGTTCTCTTTTAGTGTATTTAGGACATTGGAAAGGAAGATGTTCTGCAATCTGCCAAACGCGACCGAGCCAATGATACTCTCCTTGATAAGTCCGCTTTCAAGTTTTCCTAGGATATTACTATTTTTTATCCAAGATATACGTATGCATCCGTTCTTGTGATTTTCGCATTTTCAATGTTCAGTACTACTTCTTTATCACAGTCGTCATTTATCATAAATATGCTTTTGGCCATGTTTGTCTTCAGACCAATCTCTCTGGACTTGTTAAGTTCGTTCAGCATTTCTTCCAATCCTTCTTTATCGTAAGATATAATTACAATATCATGCGCGAATCGCAAATGACTCTCCTCCTATATTTATACCCTTACTTGTCCATTGAAAAGAACTTCTAGCGCCAATGTAAACAATTTCAGCGAGATGGTGTTCCCTTGATGTACCCCTCTTTCCGTTTCTATTTTATTGGCGTTTTCTTTTAATACCACCTAAAATGTTGCATTTTTATATATATTTTGAATAATCTACGAGTATCTGCTATTAATGTTACAGTTACTTAGACTGTTTAATGTTGCCCATATTTCAAGGGAGTCGAACGCTTTCTAGTAATTCACAAAAGCCACAAATCTTAAAATAATACTCGTTTGACTTTTCTATTAAGGTTCTTAATACTTGAAGATTTCTGGGTTAGTCCAATTTCTTTATGAGTCTCGCAGTTTTCATAAATATATATTTTCATAAATAACTTGTCCATTACGGATAGTACTATTCGTAATTTTAATTCCTATATTAGTGCCAAATTTGAACTTTCTAGGTCAAATAATTTCGAAGAAAATTGGGTGTGGCAGACTGACAGACACCAAAATGAACCTATAAGTGTTCCATACGAAACACTGAAAATTGTCTACTTGTAAATTCCGAGGGATAAGTTTTCTCAATAGTAAATCCATAATCGTAACAATATAAAATTAAAATTTTTATGCAATAAAATATTTTCCTTATTTTTGTGTAACTTACACCAGCCTTTTGCAAAAAAAAAAGCAAATAGGTAGGTTATTTGTAGAGTTTCTTTATTATTTGATCCTATTTTTTTTTTCAAACCACGAGAATGTAAAGTAGAAACTGTTAATTTTATTAAATATTTTTAATCATACTGAAAATTACGATTATTAAAACGAAATTCACAAAAAGACGTGTTTTTTTGTCGCCAGGAAACCGAAAATATAGTGATAACGACGATGCAGCTAACTACTCGAGTGAAAGAATTAGAGAAAATTATTAACGACGCTAAAAATGAGATGAATAAAATGTTAGATGTAGATAGAGATTGTCTGAATTGTGAGAGGTTAAGGCACGTTTGTGAGAAATTGGAAAAAACTTCGTTACTGTCAAATAAAGAGACTCAGCAGGATTGCGTCGATGGCTCATTTGGCAGGTAAGTTCTATTATAAATAATGGAAATAATTTTTTCAAAGGTTTGCTCAAAGTAATCCCCACTTTGGAATGACTAAAATCCTATTAATAGTTTTAAATGCATTGACAGGTAAAGAAGTTGCTGCATATAATGTACTAGCCGTGCTCACGGCTCAGCTCGCGTGTAGCGGTGGGGCAAGACGTAAATTTGATGTGAGCAAGATAAATTTTGCTGGGCTCTCTGGTAGCGCAAGACGACGGATTTTATATAGAGAAAAAAAAATTTCGAAACTGTCAAATTTTGATTCATAAAAATGCAAACATCTTCACTTTAATTAACATTATTAAGTTATAATTAACAGTAAAGAATTAAAGAAACAGAAATTTCCTGCTTTTAGCCTTACTGAACTCCTTAATAACTGTATCCTAATCCAGCTTAGATGCCGTATCTGCTTCTGCCGTATCTTTGCTCGCCCATTGGGTAAATTTCTTTTAAATTATTTTCTGTTATATATTAGAGCAGCTTGTTTCACATCTTTAATGAAGTTGGGTAAATTTGGGATCATTGTTTGTAATTCTTCATATAATTCGTAAGGTTGGAAGTCACCGCTCTCACCCACTCGCGGGAGTGTGTGTAAATCTTAACAGTTTTTTAATATATGCTCTTTTGGGATATTTTTTAACTTGCTTAAATCATTGAGAAAACCAAAATTTTCAAAATGTTAATTTAAAGATTTAAATCTTGAATCCATATTGCTCACTATGGAATCAATCGTGGTGTTAAAAAAATCTGTTTCGTACCGGCTTTTGGGAGACTGTATAGGTTCATCGGTGCTTTTATAGTCGAACATCCTTTTGTTTTTGGCTACCCTTTTATTTTTAAAGTCTTATGGCAGATCATAACTGCTTTTCTCAATAAATTGACGAGCGTCAGACAAGTATTGTTTGAACCCAGTTTATTCATATTCTTTGATCCAGTCACAAAATGTACGCAATGGTCAAGACCAATGCTTAAATGGATTTATACAGATTGCCCTAATTTGCTTATGATATTAACACGCGATAAGATCTAATACCATAAATGTAATGATATGATAAATTATATGCTGAGCATTTGGTTCAAAACCGAATCACAATCGCTGAGTGTGTCTGATTCTTCCGTGTGATTTTTTAAGCTTTCAGTGCATTTAACAACACCATCATATCGTAAAATCTTTACTCGCCGTCAGGGCTTTTAATGGTCCTAGCTAAATATTTTATACATACATATATATATATATATATATATATATATATATATATATATATATATATATATATATATATATATATATATATATATATATATATATATATATATATATATATATATATATATATATATATATATATATATATAATTTTTACTTTACATCTGTCTGCTGTAATATTTTATTTTTAAGTAGATTTTCTTTATGGGTATAGAACCCGCACTGAAGGGGAAATTCTGCAGGGGCGACACAAGTGCAGAAGTAGGGATTTAAGTTGCTGCAGGTTATACTCTGTGGGAAAAACAGTGTTCGTCAGTTCATTTCAAAGGGGCGAGGTTCTTCATAAAAGAGAGTAAGACGAAATGACGAGCTGAATCTTCTGTGGGTGTATTACCACAATTTGTATCAGTATCACATATTTCCCATGAAAGTATCTATAGAAGAAACTCAACTGACCAGGTTCTCATCAGTGTTTTAAAAAATCCAGGTTTTTGATAGTGACATAGCGCTTCTGGATATAATCTAATAAATAGTTGTAGAGGACATCGTCAAACAGGGAAGTGGACCATTATTCCATCAGTGGCCGTGGCACCGAGAATTTATGTTATTTCATTACAGTAAATGCCTTGGTGATGATTGCATCTTTTTCCTGCTACGCCCCCTTAAAATCCTCATGAAACAATTAAATTATCCTATGTAAATGTACAGGGTTAGTAATTATAAATGAACCATCCCTATAACTCGCTGATGAGGCGGACCGTAGCTTAGTAACTTGTTTGCGGTGCAGAAGATCTTGGGTTTCAATCCCCGCAGGTCCTTATACTTCATTTATTAATTTATTAAAGTATATTTGGCCTGGCCACGTACCTAGGTAGTAGTTGTTGGCAGAAATGCAATAACGTCCGTGGCAGCACTACGAGGCTGGTTTGAAAAGTCCGTGCAAAGTCCGAGAGATGGCACCACCGGCGCGTATCGAGGTCATGTTTAGTTAGTAGCATTTCTTGAATGAACGCACACCAAGTTTCAGCCATATTGGTCTATTTCTTTGTGTTTGGCATTCGTGTGAATCAAGGAAGTCGAGTGATTTTCAAGAAATGGACGAAAAAGAATTTCGTGTGGTGATTAAACATTACTTTATGTAAGGCAAAACGCCTCAGGAGACTAAAGAGAAGCTTGATAAACATTATGGTGACTCTGCACCTTCGATTAGAACAGTTTATAAGTGGTTTCAAAATTTTCGGACTGGCCATATGGGCACAAGTGACGCTGAACCTTCTGGACGGCCTGTGGAGGTTACGACTCCAGAAATCATTGATCAAATCCATGATATGGTGATGGATGACAGAAGAGTTAAGGTGCGTGAGATTGCTAGTGCTGTGGGCATCTCGACTGAACGGGTACATAATATTTTTGCATAAACATTTGGACATGAGAAAGCTATCCGCAAGATGGGTGCCGCGATTGCTCACGCTTGACCAAAAACGGAATCGTGTGAAGTGTTGCAAGGATGGTTTGCAGCTGTTCCAGAAGAATCCGGAGGACTTTAAGCGTCGTTTCGTCACTGTGGATGAAACATGGATACATTACTATACTCCTGAGACCAAACAACAATCTAAACAATGGGTTACCAAGGGGGAATCTGCACCAAAAAAGGCGAAGACGGTTCCTTCGGCCGGAAAGGTTATGGCGACTGTCTTTTGGGATTCACAAGGGATAATCCTCATCGACTATCTGGAAAAGGGTAAAACTATTACAGGTGAATATTATTCATCGTTATTGGACCGTTTGAAAACCGAGCTGCAAGAAAAACGCCCGCGATTGGCCCACAAGAAAGTCCTTTTCCATCACGACAACGCACCAGCACACACCTCAGCAGTTGTGGTCGCAAAATTAATGGAAATAGGATTCCAACTCGTTTCACATCCCCCCTATTCTCCAGACTTGGCTCCCTCGGACTACTATTTGTTCCCCAATTTGAAGAAATGGCTGGCAGGACAAAGATTTTATTCAAACGAGGAGGTGATTGCAGACACTAATGGATATTTTGCAGACTTGGACAAATCCTATTATTCGGAAGGGATCAACAAACTAGAACATCGTTGGACGAAGTGTATAAGCCTAAAAGGAGACTATGTCGAAAAATAAAAAAGGTTTACCCCAAACACATAAGTAGTTTTTATTTTTGTACGGACTTTTCAAACCAGCCTCGTATCGCGTTGTCTAAAAGGTGTTGTGAAATACAAAAATGTATGTTTTGGCACTTAGATAACGTTGACGGGTATTACGACATCCCCGCTGATATCCTCAGGATAACCAAAAGGGTGAAATGCGTACTCAGGCGGAGAGTTGAACAATAAAAAAAAATGTAGAGTTAACTAAAAATATCGAATACAAATATTATAACGTGTTTAAAGATATTTTTACGGAGTTTAAATAAAAACTATTCAATATACTACTCTGAACCCGAACAGATTGAGGGACAAAGTATTTTATTTCTCTTATTGCTCGAGGATTTTTGTTAGCCGAAAAGTGAATATTTCTTCTAATAAAAGCTGTGGAGAAAACGGGCTTCTATTTCATACGATGCATTATTTCCTCACAAACGCCCAAAGGTAATTCTTTAGTTTCCTGGGGTAAATGCTTCTCTAGTAAAATGTTATATGGGTGGTAACCATGTTTCTATAAAGTCTTGTATATCCGTTAATATCTTTTGTTAAAATCTGCGCAGCCTCTGTTACAGAAATTTCTAGATTTTTTAAAATCAAAAAACATTAAATATTAGTTTTTTATAGTAGTAAGAGATGCGAAAGAAATTCTAATTTTTCCTTTTCGTAGTTTTTTTACTTTTTTCGTTTAAACGTTATTTCAATTAAGATGTGGCTTTTTATTCTTGGAAATATATTTAAGCTAAGGATTTTCATAAAGTATTGTATATCCCCGTTGAGCTTGCTTTTTGTTATAACCATCTTTAATAAATATTTCGTATATATCCCGTTCTTCACTCTCCGAAAATTAAATTTTTATACTAACACTTAGTTTTAACTCCGTACCATTATCACTGTACGTTATTGTGAAACGTGCTTTGTTAACTTCAGGGAAGTTAAAAAATACGGTTTTTTTCTTCTTTATTATGTACACCATAAAAATATATATTGGCGTTTCTAGAATTAAGAGTTCCATAAAACTGAAAAAATATATATAAAATGCTTCATTTAACAAATATAAAGCTTGTGTCATATGTCGGAAATGCTTTAAAAATGCTACATTTAATATTTTTGCCAAACTCTTGAAATAACTGTGTTATAGAGGCGGTCCATTTACAATCAATAGCCCCATACGACCATTATTTTAATATTGTCTCCAGGCAAATAGGTAAAAAATCGCACATAGCAACGGTGGAAAAACACCAAATAGTAAAAAATAACAGTGCATTGCTGCATATAACTAAACACGACTAAACAGACTGATCGGTATATTAAATTTTAGCCAGACGTACTTATGATTCAAATTTATAATATATGATATATTTTGTCTAATTTATGTAGTGAGAAGAAGTTCTCCGAGCAAGGGTGCCAGACTGACTTTAGTATAGCCTTTGTAGAAGCAAAAGTAAGGCAATTAGAAGAAGAAAATACAGAACTTAGTACAAAGTGTACTGAACTGGAAGATTGTGTAGAATTGCTTAGGAATGAATATGAGAAGTGCGAGGATTATTGGCAGGTACGTGTTCCGCTAGCATTTATAAATTACGGAACAATCTAACCACCTAGTATAAGCAGATATAACATTCATTATGTATAAAGATAAAAATTTCCATTTAAAATCTTATTTGTATTTGTTTTTAAATCCACAAGCACACAATTAAAATTGTATAATGTAAAGAAAAATTAAAATAAAGACTTGTTTAATTATTTTTTTTAGAATAAAGTCGATGAAGAAAGGCAATTTTTCGAAGCGGAGCAAAAGATTAGTGGGGAAAAATTGAATGAATTACTTGAAAAAATGAGAGAATATGAAGAACAGTATGCTAGTCAGGTACATTTAATTTAGTAAAATTTCTTCCCTACAAATAATTGCTTAGGAAAAGAAGTAAAATATTTCTGAAAATATTCTACATCAAATTAATTTTTAGGATCTAGTTGATAGTCGTCTACCCACGATAGCTGAAAATGAAAATTTAGAAAAACAGTTTACAGATCTAGAGCAGGAGTTTGAAGACTTTAGAATGTATCACGAAAATGAGATATACAAGAAAGATGAAGAAATAAGCATTCTTAAGGAAAAATTGACTGAAATAGCTTTGAAACAGCAAAAAATGCAAGAAGCGGCGGTTCAAGCTGATGCCGATGCGGAGGAACAAAGAGTTTTGAATAAAATAAAGAATTTTGCCAGTTATATTATAGAAAGTACTTGTAGGTAAGTTAAATAATACTAGTTTTTTGCAGAACATAATAGTAATTGTTAGGAATATCTTATACAAAAATTTAGAATATTCTGGTAAAAGATAGCTACAGTCTGTCAAGTAAGAACGTGACCGCTCATATTCTTGAAAAATGTGTTTTGAGAACATTTTTGGCCATCAGTGTGTTCTTTGGTGTGCTAACAACGGCGCAATTACTTTAGTAACTTGTCCGATCGCCTCCTGCATTAAAAATCTCCTGGCATCTTCGAGGCATGCTGTCGACGAGATTTTCTGCAATGATCTCTAAATTTTCGAATCTCGCGAGACAACTGACTGAAAGTCCTCAGAGTCTTTCCTCTTAGCTTTTTCTTTACAAAGGACCAAACATTTTCAATAGAGTTGCCGTCCGGCGATCGTGAGGGCTACTCTAGTAACCCAGTAAAGGTTTTTCAACGTGCTTCGGAATTTGACATCATAAGCATGAAGATGTTGTCGAATGGTCTCGTGTAACACGTTCAAACTCCATTTTCTTACTTTTGCTGCTCCTTGACGCAGCGTCAATTTCGGGTCCCGTAAAAACAAAAACACGATTCGTTTTTCGACTTTCAGAGTGGCTTTGCCTACCGAGCCACGTTTTAGCAAATCGTCGACATTTTTCGTCTCGTAAAAATGATTTACCCACTTCTTCACGAACGATACCGACTTTTTAATATATTTAGCGGCCGCGGGATGTGTCATTTTAGGCCC
Organism: Pachyrhynchus sulphureomaculatus; assembly: GCA_019049505.1. NCBI lineage: Eukaryota > Metazoa > Arthropoda > Insecta > Coleoptera > Curculionidae > Pachyrhynchus > Pachyrhynchus sulphureomaculatus. The sequence continues at coordinate 67,678,146 of CM032456.1, forward strand.
CTTTGGATGGGAACAAAGAAAGGCGGCCTCGAACCGATTTTACGTGATTTCGACGAAAGTTCGGAATTGACCGATACTTTTACTAAAATGCGTTGTAGACAAGGGTTCCCTTTACCGATCACTAGAATCGCATCTACCATTGACAGACTGTAACTTACGACTTAATAATAATATTAATAGAGGGTTTCTAGCACTTACGGAATTAGGTACACTAAGCTGACCGTTTTATTAAGTCATGTGTTGTGCCATATGTCGTAAAATTCGAACACTGAAAGAATGACAATTCCCAAAAGTATGTGTGTTTTATTTCTGACATTATTTAAGGTTGAGCCCTACACGTTCTTCTTGTCAGGTTGACGAAACTAAAATCATACGTAGTTACTTCATATAAACTAATTTAATTCATCATAATTGCTACTGAATAATTTTCTTTTTTCTAGATATTCAGAAGAAATGCTACCTCCTCAGAACCCCCATAGTTTAGACTTTAATAATCCCAATTGGGATAAAAGTACAGTTAGATCAGAAACCGAGGCATCTACCACGAGTTCTCTGCCACAACTTAATTGGAATTTAGCTACGGAGAATAGCAAAGAAGTTGCCTCTCTGGGAATTGTACCTTCTACATCGTCTAGTCAAAATTCAACACCGTGCAGGTGAGAAACACATAATTTTAAAATTCAATATCAAGATTAAGTTGGGAATGTGGAATCTTTGGCACAATGATACTACTCAGTATATATCACCACTACACCAAACACTTTATTTTTGCACTCGACGCGCGTTTCGCTAACCATGTTAGCTTCATCAGGAGCGATGATGAAGCTTAACATGGTTAGCGAAACGCGCGTCGAGTGCAAAAATAAAGTGTTTGGTGATATATACTGAGTAGCAATATCAAGTTGCTTATTAGAGAAGTTATGAGTCAAATACATGCGTTGTTTGTGTGCTTTATATTAATACTTTTACCAAAATACTTCTTTAATATTCATGAACCATCCTCTTAGTTTTTTATGGAATAGTCAAACCGTGTTAACAAATATATCTGGGACCGTCGGAAAAATTGCTTACTCCACTGTCGCGACATTATTTCCTGTAAATTCCACCCACGCCTATGAGTCCCCCTAAACCTTTTTTGACTACCTAATGATCTCGTTAGTAAGGTAGTAACAAACCCAATAAGGCGGGGCGATAATACATACACCATCGACAAGGTTATTTTACATACAAAAGCTTATTCTGCATCATAATTGGCAACAGTTTGCTTTTGAGTTTTTTTTAGCATTTTTGTTATTCTTGCATTGAAAAGGACGAATTTAATTCTCATTTCTAACATCAAACTTGTATTTTTGTTGAAGAAGACATTTCTGATCATTATTTTTTCTTTCATAATTTTTTATCGAACTATATCCCAGTACCTTGGAACAATAGAGCCTAGTTTCACTATAATTTGATACTGGCAGAAAAAATGATTCAGAATTTGAGTTTGCTTTACCATATGAAAAATAATTATTATTCGCTGGTGGATATGAAGATATAATATAAAAAAGGTTTTTTTTTTAAATGTGCAAGCTTTTTCCTAATTTCCTCTAAAAGTATCAAAATTATTGTAAATAGAAGGACAAAAATACAATAAAACTATATTTTCAGAATAAATAATTTTTTTACGTTATGTATATATATTTTTTATTAAATTTTCAGGCCAAAGAGAACAAGAAAACATGACAAGAACCTTTATAAAAAGAGCAATCCAGAAAAAGAAACTAAAAAGACTGAATCGACGCAGCCACAACAGTCTCAATGCCCGAGTTATCAAAATACCAAAGGAGGTAAGGAAATGCATTGTTCTTTTTATTATTTTACTGCTAACTGCATGTATATCCGTTCGAAATACGATTACAAAATTATCTGACCGATTCGATACATATCGTCGTAGATATGTTAGTGTCCATATATTCAATTTTAACTTTGATTCTAACACGATCTTGATATTGACGTCAATTTCTTTTCTCACCATTGCCTTTTTAGGGGAACAGACTGTAGTACTGCCTATTAGCGCTTTTAACAATATTATGGGTAAGAAAAATTATTTAGAGCAAAGAATTAGGCATCTGCAACTATGCATGAAGCAGCAGCACTATCATAATGAACAAACACTACAATGTAAGTAGTAACCATAGATATATTTTTTTTAATTTAACAGTTTTGCTTCAAAAAATATTTTCACAATAGCAGACAGAAAAGCAGGCACAATTTCAAGATGTGCTTCTCTCTCTGCCGATCTACGATATTGGTCTAGGACAAAATAGTAAAAAAGGGATGTCCCATAACTAAGTTCAAATATACTTGCCGCATTACGCGAATATGGGACGGATAAGATGGGGATACAAAACTTAACACCAGAGCTTGGAAATTTAGTTCCTAAAAGCATTTCACAAGAACGAGAGGTGCCTTTTGTGTCTCATTTTAAGTAAAAAGTGGATAGGGCGACCAAAGACATTAAGAAGCTATGCAAATGTAAACATCCATTCGAGTCAATTTGTCAGAATCCCAACCTCTCGATCAGGTACCGTAAATGTTTGTTACAATGTACAGTGTTCTTAAGGATTTATTGCATCTCAAAAGAAACAGCTGGTGCAATAATTAAAGCCAGCCGCTCGGAGGCACACTTTTCAACATTTGCTAACATCTTATTCTTTCTTTACCAGCCATGTCAATAAACGAACTTGCCAATGTTGGAGTCCAACAATCCAAAAAATTATCAAAAGCGTTCACATTTTCCCTAAGTTACGGTTTGGGTTACAAGGTAGTTCACCAACTGTTAATTTAAAGCAAGATGAGTCGATGACAGAACTTTTTCACACTCGATATACAGAGTCTTGATGATGATAACTTGATTTAGGAAAGATGGGGAAACATCACACACTTGAAACTCATCTTCAATCATTGAGACGTTTTTGAAGTAGGCTCTACATAGCAATAACATATGTGCGAATATCTCAAAACGATGGTTTACAGGTTCAATACTCGCTGTCGAGCGCAATGATGGCGATCACTTGCCGAGCAGTAATCAAAAATTTCACCCTCACTTGTAGAGTGCTGAGTTACATTTATATGAAATTATTTGTAAGAAATAAATTTCCATAGGGTGTGGCTTGATGTACCATAAAATATTTACTTTCCTTGCTAAAGGAAAGTATTTTATTTGTGAAAAAAATTACATTTTAAGATTTTTGCTTTTCTTCACGTTTTAAGGTTCCTGGATCCAAAAAACAGTAGTCACTCATTTCGCTTCTGGCAAAAGGGGAGGGAGTCAATAAATTTTATAAAATTTTAATAGTAATATAGATACTTTTCCTGTGCTTTTTTTGTCGAAATAATAAATAATTATAGTGAAGCATATAAGGGACAAAATGGATGGGAGAGGAGTTGATTCGTGCATATCGTGTTATATGTCGTTTTGAGGATTTTTGAAGTTGAGAAATCCAAAAATTAGGTTGTTTTTTTATTGGTTTCAATTTTAAGAAAGGGCTGAAAGGAACGTGAGTGTATTTAATGTGCTTTTAAACAGCACTTTGAAATATTTACAGGTTTTTTTTGACAAATTTTTAGTGCATTATTTATAGCATAATATGTAAGGGGTTAAAGGGGAGGGGTGGGGGTGAAAAGGGTTAAAGTGGTCAAATATGGTATAGTTTTAATAATATTAGGGGATTTTTTTTCGAGGTTTTTCGTTGCAATAATGAACACATTTTAAGCATAATTACTTATTTACTATAAATAATAATGCAACGTACGGGAGGTAACAGGGTGATTTCGTATTTATTGTGTTGTAGATCTTTTTTCTGAATTCTTCGAATCCAGGGGTCGAAAAATTACTTTATTTTTAATATTAACTGGGCTGAAAGGTGTGGGAATCATTAAGTATTGTATAATTTTTCCTGGTTTTTGGTTTTTGCTAATTATATATAGTAAAAAATATATGAAGCGAAAGGAGTGTGGTAAGGGGTTAGGAGGGTGATTGCGTAGATTTCATATACTTCTTTTTCAGTTTGCTTTTTTTATTATTCCCAATTTTAACGAAAAAGTGTGTAGAGGGGATTGAGACCCGCTTACAGAGTAATTTAAAAAATGTTAAGTTAAATATAAAAGAAGTTTTAGAAATACAAACAGCTAACTTGGCCGAAACTTACCTCTGGCACAGTAGGTTTTTTTTCTTTTGCGAAATGGAAGTATTGTACTGGTAAAAAATTACCCTCCGCGATTTTGGCTTTAGGTTTTAGGGTTCTTAGATCATAAAAAACATATTTTCTCTCGGTTATTTAAGGGCGTAGGCTGGTAACTTTTTTTCAAAAATCTGTTTCCTTAAAACATCATTCTTTTATAGTAAATATATGTAGAAATACGGTAAAAACCATTATTTGCTCTGGAAAGGCTGAGAACAGGCTGAGAAATACAATAGAAACTATTGCACGGATCAGGCTCAAATTTTATGGCTTATTCTACACATGAATGGCTATCGCCGATACTACTTTTATAATTATTCAATAATATTTAACCATGTTTCTAAATAATTGAAGTTGCAAGAATAAGGTCGAAAATTTCCAAAGTCCGCCTTTTTGTTTTTTTTTTTTTCATCGTGGGTATACAATTTTACTCTGGCGATAGCGGCAATTCTATATTATAAGAATCCACTCGAATATTTGCTCTCAGATGCTCCAAAGTCCAGATATTATGTCGACCAGATTTACAGATGGTCCTGTTTAGGTAGCCCTACCAAGGAAATGAATCATGAAAAAAAAATTCTAAAAGTTTAAGTATTGCTAGTTACCAGACTACCTCCTTAAAATTTAATATATTTTTTTTCACAAATATTTTCAAATGAAACTTTTTTATCGAATACTTTGTATTGTCCTTTGTAATTAAGAAAAAATTTATTTAAATTAAAAAATTGGACTGATTACTATAAAAAATGTTTTGTTTTTAATATTTTATCATTTCTCATAATAATAACGGTTTATTATTTTCTAGACTACTGGCAACAATTTAGAGGTGAAAGAACAGAACTGCACACCAAATTAAAATTTTTGCAAGAAAAGCTCGACCAGCAAATGCGGATTAACACTGAGCAATTGGAAAAACTTCAACGGAACGACTTATTCGTTAAAGATTTGTATGTAGAGAATGCTTATCTTTTTGCCAACGTGGAAAGATTGGAGAAACAATGTAGAATGTTAGTACAGATAAATAATTGTTCAAGTTCAGTGTAAATACAGAGATATGCAAAGTTTGATATAGTTATGGCATCAAAAGTCATATTAAAGGAATCTGCGCCATATTGTTGATTCTTAACTTATCTAAGTTACTGTTTATTTAATATCTGCTTGAGATATTGAAAAAGAAAAAGTGCTATATCAAGGACAATCATAACGACCGAAAGATCGTGGGCTCGATTTCCATAATGTACAGACTGTTGTGTTTGTCCGCGGAATATAAATTAAAATATAATATGAATTTGTTGGATTCCAACCAGATAGGCACCTGTTATAATTATTGAACAGAAGCATCTGCCAGAAGATTACATCTTTACGTGACTACTCAGTCCACCTCGGGCTGGATACTGGGGTGAATAGGGGACTATCTTGTTGGAGAAATCCAGTAATTAAACTTTTGCTTTCTTCTAATTTCTCATTTTTCTCTTTACGCGTTTTACGAAAGATCCAATCCCGGAAAGTTTTTTATTTTGGCATGTGTTCATAATTCGGCTCATGAAAAAAAACATGCCATCTGAGTTAGCCACTTGTTTAAAAGACCTAACTTTGGATCAACGTTACCGGAATATTGCTTTCCTTACAGTGCTAATGAGGTTAAATCTCTACTACTAGGTAAGCAGGTGGACTTAACTCTCCACGACCCGGCAACCCAAACACCCTAACTTGGCTTCTAGAAACGGAACTGAGATTAAATTAAAAAATGAACTTTATTTAGAAGTTTAATAATGAGCAATATTGTACAGATAATCCTGCTTTGTGAAACAAACACTAGCGATGTATTGCTGTCCTTTGTTTAAAAAGGACCTGAAATGAAGCCTAATAAATTGATAAAGATGAAGTTATTTAAAAAACAGCAGCAAGGAATTCCATCATTAGCTATTGTTAATTGAAAACTTTGTCCTAAGGAGACATATTCATTTTTTGTGGAAAATATCTGAAACAAGACTCGAAAAATGCGAGAAAGAAACCAAATTGGTCAACTTTTATTACCTATATGTTTCCGTACTTCTGTCGGTACAGAGGGAGTAATATTAGCCGAAAGCACTATAAAAAAAACATAGAATAATGAAGCAGTCTAACAAAAAATTCCAATTTTCTAATTCATAATTTTGAATGCCTTTAGGTTTTACGTTTAAATGAAGGAGTGATACAATTTATTTTGAAGAAAGATTGTAAAGTATTGAGACTATCGTGTGGATGAAATGAGACAGAACTCTCTAAGACATGGAACTATTTATACATTTTTTTTGGTGCCTATTCAAATATTTCACTTACAAATTAGGAAAAATC
>CM032456.1:67689708-67979708 GCA_019049505.1 Pachyrhynchus sulphureomaculatus
TTTGAAACCGTTAAAACTACAACTAAAGAAATATCAGAAGCAGAATATGTGACAGCCAGCAAGATCATATCATCCATCGTATCTTGTCTTACAGAAACATATAACGAAATGAAAACTCAGACGGAACTCGGTGCTAAAACAACGATTTTAATTATTGAAGAATTAAAAAGATATTTGAAACTGTAGAACAAGTCTATTCACTTTTTTGTCAAATTAGCCTGTGCTAGAACGATAGATAGAGTAAATTCAAAATGAAACTGTGGATGAGGAAGAAGCAGGAACAAATAACAAAGTTAAAAAACAACTCAATAATTCAGATGTACAGGAAGGTCATGGTTTAAATGAAGAATTTAACCACTATTTATCCCAGGCAGTTGTGCACTTGAAGTGTGACCCAATATCTTTCTGGCCTGAACAAACTACCTCTATGTACCATTCCATTCGTTCAACAGCCATTAAATACATGTGTATTGTGGGATCATCTGTTCCTTGTGAGCGTCTTTTTTCGGTCGCTAGGAACATCGCACATGAAGAACGAAATCGGTTGGATCCCACTAGATTAAGCAGACTTTCATTCCTCAAAAGCTTAGATATTAAATACTGGGAATTGTAAATTATATATGATTGATAACAATTTACATTCTTTATTCTTTCAATAAATAAAAAAAATATAATAAAAGCGATGTTTCATTGAAAATAACTTTTTTCATACTTATTAATAGTTAATTTCTTTAAAATAAAAAGGATAGAAGATAGGTTTTAGGATTTTCCATGTTTACGTAAAGAAAGAAAAGCTAAGTTTTTAAGGTATAAGCGGTTTTTAATATTCATATCCTAAATTGTGAAAAGAAATTAGTGAGCGGTATGTTCAAACGAATGCAGTATTAATTTTTGTAGCAAGTATACAATAGATAGTACGTCTGATGGCCTATATATTGATTGATTCATTAATTTTATGAAATGTAAGTTCTCAGGAACAGAATATATAGCTACATATGCTGTGCTTTAGACTAGGCCAAAGCAATTCATTTAATATTAATTGACGTAATCAAGTTACTTTTCACCCAGAATTCCAGATCACTGGGTGATGAGCTCCTAGTAAATCACTCGTAATACATATCAATCCTTCACAATTTTATAACTCGATGTTTACTGGAGTTTTATGATTCAAGATTAATATAACAGAAATCTCATATCCTACGCATTTCCCTTTTATTAACTCATATCTGACAGAAAAATTCAAAATCGTTTATAACCTCAAAGTACACGTCATTTGTGAAGAGTCAGTAAAATTCTGTTTTAAGATAATAGTTATTAATTATATTAAATTTAAAGTAAGACGTAAAGTCATTCGATCAAACTGGCATCGTATAAGATGAGGCGATCCCATGCAGGTAACTATTATGAGCCGTTAGCCCAAGATAGTAACGAAATTGAACAAGAAAATGAACGTATGGCTCAAGAATTATCTGACAAAATTGGAGTCCTGAAATCTTTGTCCATAGATATAGGAAATGAAGTAAAATATCAAGACAAATTATTGAGAGATGTAGATGATGATATGGACAGAACAGGAGGATTTCTGGGGAAAACTATGTCGAGAGTAGTAAGATTATCGAGAGGATCGCATAATTATATCATACTGTATTTATTTGTATTTGCTATAATTGTATTCTTTATTCTGTACCTTGTATTAAAATTTAGGTAAATGTTCATGTAACAAAACCAAAGTATCTTAGCATAGATGAGTAAAACAAGACATTTATCCGAAGAAGTCAATTCAAGTGAATGTCTGATGTTCCTTCATCCACTGTTTCGTTGGTTATTTAATATGGTGTAGTATGGCAAAATTAAAAATTCACCAGCAAACTGTATATTTGAATAAGAAAATATTTTAGCCAATTGATTTTATATATATATATATATATATATATATATATATATATATATATATATATATATATATATATATATATATATATTTTTACCTTATAATATGAATGAAACAGTTTTACTCATGTATAGAAATTATTAGGCATGCCATGTGACAGTTTCAAACTGTTCAGAAACAATGTAACTAGTAGAATTTCATCAGCTAACTGTTTTAAAACTGACATCATAATTAAGCCTATGATAAACATCAAATTGTTATTTTGAAAACATAGTGATTTTATTTTCAAAATATAATTTGTCGACATGATTCTGAAGTTACAGTATTTTTTTGTGAATGTCTGTCATATATGATAATAAAGTTATTATTTAATAATTTGTAAGCTGTTTATTACCATATTCACTTAAATTTGTAACAGTACTGTGAAAATAGGGTTCAGCTTCCTTTTAACCCAATGAAATTAATAGAAAAGAATAAAATAATGTTGAAACTATATCAGTTATTGGTGATTAAAATACTCTCAATTATGACAGATATAAATTCATCAACACGGTATTCTGTACCAATTTCTGTAATAAAATGGAAATTTTACATCATTTTGGCTAAATTACAAGTAGTTTACTGTGGAGAAATCAAATATTAGATTCTTAGTTGTTTAATTTTGAGTTTTACTATTTTAAGACAATTTGAGGTGCGGTTTGAGTTTAAATACAACAGCTAACACAGTGCCTCATTTTATTAAGATTTGGTTTAAATTATGGTCAGGATAATTTGATATCTAAAAATTCTTGTGATAGAAATCAATTATTATGGGGTTTCTCTCATATATCACTAAAACACCTATTTAATTTTATTAAAACTCGAAAGACTTAATCACTCAATCTGACATTTACATTTTTTGTAAATAACTTATTTTCAAACTGGTAAAATTACTTAATTTTTTTATTTTTAAACTACTAGAATCTACACAACCTCATTAAATAAAACCAGTTTGGAGTGATAGAAGACAAGTTTAAGCATTTATAAAATACAATACTTTCCTTTAGCAAGGAAAGCAAAAATATTTAGTTTATATATTTTAATAACGTATCCGAGACTTCTTTCAGCCTATTCAACTTCTTGCCGTTGATGATACAGCGCCATGTCTAAAAAATAATAATGAGTGTTTCACATATAATGGTGACACAGTATTTTCAGCACACCTTTGACTGTGAACGGCGAGAAGCCGTCTAGTCTAAGATAGTTAAGGAATCATAATTGTATTTATTGTTTTTCTGTGTATTACTAATATACACACTAATTTTTATATGTGAATTTTATTTCATATCCCTTATTCATAATCCTTGTAGATGAAGCTAGAAAGTTTTTTGCTGTGTCTTTAATGTAGAAGTGAGTCAATGGGTTAATATTAGGCCCAACTTTGTGATAGAATCACGATTTTGATCTTTAGTGTTATTAAAAGGTACCAAACATAAAGTATGTAATGTCATAAATGAACTTGAAGACTGATTTTGTTTAGAGAATAAAAAATATTATTAAAATTTTCATTCATTTAACATCCACACAATCTTGTGAATTAGTTTAAAGTTTTTAATAACCTAAACATAGTTTTTTCTTCAAAAATTATATGGCATAGAATAGAAACCGTTAATATTGCCTTCATGACATCTTTAGTTTGTGACTTTGCAATATTGTTCAGTTCTGTATTTCAGTCTCGCAGAATCTTTTACTTCTTCAAATACCATGACCATTCAACGATCGTTGGTTATCATATTAGCTACCCTGTTTTTGTTTTATTTACAGCCCTAGGATAAGTTGAACCATTGATTTCCTTTACCACTGCCTCAAATTTTTCAACCACAAGGTTCTCCCTGCCTCATTTGCCTGGAATCTTTTCATCTATAATCAGATGCAAGATTTCCCATTTTTCTGGATGTCTCATAATGTCAAAATATTCTAATTTGCGTCGCTTGATGGTTATCCAAGTCCTTGTCCATGCGAGTAAGAATGCGGCTGTTACTACTTCTGTCTATCCAACTGATTTTCAGTAGCTGTCGATACCCCCATATCTCAAATGCCCCCATATGTTTAACCATTACTTCAGTGATCGTCCACACTTCCATGCCTTTAAGAGAACCGGAAAGACAGCAGCATAGCACTGACCGCAATACTTCAATATTAGATTCTTTACGTATAATCATATTTTATTTTATTTGCATTAAGTTTAAACTGTGTAAAAGTGTTATTTTATCCATCAGTTTTTGCTTTGCTTTCCGTTATTAGTATTAATTAAGAATGAAGAATTCCTGAATATGCCTCTTGCAATTGTTGAACTAATTCCAATTTCACATGGTCCTGTCTCAAAAACTAATTTGTCAATAATTGACAATTTAGTGCTTTTTGTATTCTAATGAAAAATAAAATTACCAATGAAACAATATCTATTTGATCATTATTTATTAAGTATAATTATTAATAGGTACATGTTATGGAACACTTTATATTTCTAAACATTACTGAAATTTGGCAAAAATTAACAAATTCAAATGGTCCCAAATATGGGAATAAATATAAAAATCTTTGTTTTTTCATATCTCACAATATAGCACCAATACAAAAAATATACATAGTAAAATACCAAAAAATTGACAAAAGACATAAGAGAAATTAAAAAGATTTTGGTACATAAATACAATTTTAAAATAATTATATACTTAGGCCAATCTTATAATAAAAATTATTGTAAAACGGAAATAGGGGTTCAAGAAACAAGTATGGAAACAGGATTTATAATAGAATACATGATATGAACGTAAAGTAGCTAGGGGAACCATAAAGAGTAGCAAAAAATAATGTAAAACATTTTTTATGTTGTGTGTATTTTATTGACAAAAGACATAAGAAAAATTAATGATTTTGGTATATAAATACAATTTTAAAATAATTATATACTTAGGCCAATCTTATAATAAAAATTATTGTTTTTAAAAGGGAAATGGAGGTATGAGGAAAAGATATGGAGCCAGGATGTATAATAGAATACATGATATGAAGCCACAAAGAGTAGCTAATAAATAACATAAAACATTTTTTATGTTGTGTGTATTTTAAGAAGGGGCCCCATATATAAAATTTAATAATTAAAGCTACACGTTTGTTCTTACGAGAAACTACTCACTCTAATACACCCTGTATAAAATTCACACAATAAATTTTCTTTTCAAATAACTAACCAGCACAAAAACACATCAGTAAGGTTACAGGATGTCATCTCCTACATAGAGCCTTGAAATACCCCAGCGATCGCTGACATGATTTCTCTTTTACAAATCTTTATTCTTTAATCAAAGTTTAAAAATAACAATAAAGCCAGAGGCCAATCAATTTGGGTTGCCGAGCGCGGGTATTACTCGAAAGCTCGCTTATTGTTTTTTATATTAAAATTCATTCTATCTTATACGAAAAACGAAATTGCCGACGAAAAATATACTCGTTTTACATTGGAAGCGATATTTCAAGTCTTTTCATAGAACATAATTGAAATAGACTTTAAATCGGTGCGAGCTAAAAAATGGATCTCAAAGAAGAGAGCTTGAAAGGTGTAAATTTGTAATAATTTGACTAAACGTGTCGTGAAGATATAAAACTTCTTTTTCTAACGGAGCAAATTTTTGACTTGAATATTCTATGAATTTTTGTCAAATTGTAAAGTGCTAATGTAATATTATTTTATTTTTTAAATGCTATTTTATTGAAAGTTGATAAATGAAAATAAACATATTCTAACATCACATTATACATACAATCTTTACATTTACTTAGAATGAATAGGTATAAAATGTCTGATTTACCTGTTTAATAAGTTAGTTGCAAGTTACTTTTGGATACCAAAAATTTCAAATTAAAAATTCATACCAATTTTAAATGAGAATAGCATATTGAAAGATTTTTTTTATTTACAGTCGCCAAGGAGAATAGAAAAAAAAAGCAAAAAACATTAACATACAGGATCTTCATTTAAAATAAGTAAATTGATTTATTAATACACTCTTATTAAACAGGGCATAGTTGAGACAACTTGTATCTCCTAAAAACACCACAAATTAGTCTTGTCAAGCCAATGAAATCTTTCATATGTTTATTTTAATTTATTTAAATCGGTGCTACAAAATTACATGATATTTAATAGAAAAACTTCGTAAGATCTAAATTTTTCTGCCTTATTATTATCCAAATGTTTTAAGATTTTTATAGTAACCATTCATATAAGAATTAAAAAAATATGTAATTAACATTCAGAGTTAATTTTTAGTCACCATCCTATGTAAAAGTTGGGAATGTCTAGAAATAATAATTTAAGGTAAAAAACGCACAACTAAATGATACTTTTCTAAAAATATGTCTTAAGTATAGTAAAAAAGATAAATCACAGATCAAATTAAATAAATATATTCTTAAAATAACGAAAATAAGTAGTTAATTATGGAGACCTGTATAAAAATACTGTTACAGTCCAACTATACGATGTAAATACGATTGGTATAATACATACACAATGTCATTAGGAGTCAATTCATATTGCCAACAAATAGCGACTGTAATAAAAATTTAACTGTAATCTGTTGATATTCTGGAAGTCTTAAAATTACGAGACAACATTTTCTTGCAGCTGTGCAATATATCTGATGAAGTAATTAAGGTGAAACTTACAAGAAACGAAAACCAAACTTTAGTACAGTACAACACAAATAAACAGCCCAGAGAAATGTTTAATGGCAACCAGACTTTCGTGGGATTTATTGTCTGGTTTGATTGATATTGTTAATCCCGCCAAATTCTGGTTGCTATAAACTTTTTTCTGTACTATTTTGTTTACAGTGTTGTAAAATCTTGTTTCCCTTAATTAAAAACGGAAATAATTGTAATTTAAGATGATAAGATAAGATCTGGATCTTAAAATGCCGTAAAGGTTTTTATTAAAATATAAAAACCTATAATAATAAAAAATGAAATTAGACCCATTTCTCACCTTAAATTGAAAGACCATATTTTAAATTAATCTCAGTTTCAAATAACTTGAAACTTTCATTAAGAAAAAACAAACAAATTTATTGATTTTCGGCTAAAATTTGAGATAAAAGTCTACTTAAGCTGTCAAGACCTGTCAAAAATCCACCGTCGGGACCTTCATGGACTTTATTCGATTTGATATTGCTACAACTGTGTTTTGTTACAAAGGAGGTGTGAGCAAAATCAATTATTCTTATATCCACTCTAGGGTCCGGATTATAAGTTGGTGTGTTTCGGCTAGCTGTTGAAGATTCACTTACACATAACCTGTAATAAAAGAAGAAAACATGTACTTCATGAAGAGGAATATATATATATATATATATATATATATATATATATATATATATATATATATATATATATATATATATATATATAACTAATATATATATATATATATATATATATATATATATATATATAACTATATATATATATATATATATATATATATATATATATATATATATATATATATATATATATATATATATAATAATATATATATATATATATATATATATATATATATATATATATATATATATATATATATATATATATATAGTTTTTCGGGTATCCCGTGTTAGCTTAAAGTCCCTTAATGAACGGTTTCGCTGACGTTTCGATCCATCTTTTTCAAAGCGTTCATCACTGGGCGGTGTCTTGGCGTTGAATTCAACCAAGCCAACTTTTTAGTGTTCCGTACGGAATACTAAAAACATGATTTTTCAGTTGGATGAAACAAAAAGAATGTGTGTTGATTAAACATTGGTTTTTGATAGGAAAAAATACAGCCAGAATACAAGAATGGCTTGAGAAGTGTTATGTTACATCTGCTCCGCCGAAAGCGACTATAACACGTAGGCTGAAAAGTGTTTGGTCTGACACATTTCAAAAAATTCATATGATTTTTAGGAAGTACCAACCTTCAAACGATACGTGTCAGAATTTCATGACATTTCGACGATTAGTTTATAAATTACAGTGGTTTTAGTGACGCTACTTTTGATATTTTCAAAACAATGGAAAAAATCGAATTTCGTGTGTTGATTAAACACTGTTTTTTGATGGGAAAAAATACCGTTCAGGCAAAACAATCGCTTGATAAGTGTTACGGAGACTCTGCCCCTGGAAAATCACTCATCATTTACTAGTATGCTGAATTTAAACGCGGTCGTATAGATACAAATGATGCTGAACGCTCTGGACGCCCAAATGAGGTGGTTACACCACACAAAAAAAAAATCCACAAGTTGTTTTGGATGACCGTAAAGTGAAATTGCGTGCGATAGCTAACACTAAAGATATCAAAAGAACGTGTTGGTCACATTTTGTATGAACATTTGGACATGAGAGATCTCTGTTCGAAATGTGTACCGCGTTTGCTCACAGTGGACCAAAAACAACAACGTGTTGATTCTTAGTGTGTTTGGTCTTGTTTAAGCGCAATAAAAAGGATTTTTTCAACGGATGAAACATGGATCCATCACTACACACCGCAGTCAGCTAAGTGGACAGCAGCCGGTGAAAGCCGCCCGAAGCGACCAAGACATTTTGGGATGCGCATGAAATAATTTCCATTGACTATGCTGAGAAGGAAAAAACCATCAATAGCAAATATTATATAAAGTTATTGAAGGTAGAATTCGCAAAGAAACGCCCAAAATGAATAAAAAAAGTGTTCTTTCATCAAGACAATGCACCGTGTCACAAGTCAATGGTTAAGATTGCAAAACTGCATGAATAGAAGTTCAAATTGCTTCCTCATCCACCGTATTCTCTAGATTTGGCCCCCAGCGACTATTATCTATTCGCAGACCTCAAAAAAATGCTCGCGGGAAAGAGATTTGGCTCCAATGAAGGAATTATTGCCGAAACTGAGGCTTATTTTGAAGGCAAAGAGGAGAAAGGTATAGAAATGTTAGAAAAGGGCTGGACTGATTGTATCGCTCTTGAAGGAGACTATATTGACGAATAAAGTCGAATTTTGCAAAAAAATGTGTTTTAAGTAGCTAGACCAAAAACTTGTCAGCCTACGTGTTATGTCTATGGTTTAATGAACTTAAACGCAGTCGTACATGCACTGATGATGCACCACGTTCCGGATGTCCAAATAAGACAGACGCGCCAGAAAACACCTAACCTGAACTAGAAGAGAAATTGGACCAATTGGGCTATGAATTGCTTCCTCATCCGCCGTATTTACCAGATCTGGCCTCCAGCGATTATTACGTCTTTCCAAATTTGAAAGGGTGGCTCTAAGGAAAGAGATTTTGCTCAAATGAAGAAGTCGAATGGCAAACTGAGGCTTATTTTAGACAAATCGTACTATATGAGAGGTATCTAAATGTTGGGAGATCACTAGAATAAGTCTATCGCTCTTGAACAATAAAATCCGTTCTTGGCAAAAATCTCGGGATTTTTCACCTCATGTAGTAATTATTACACGTGCTTACCTTTTAGAAACAGTACACCTACTCGCCAATTTAGGTATCAACTCTTCGTCCTCCGTACTATCCTCGATATCAAGATCAGACAGTCTCAATGAACAACTCCTTTTTGTTTTTTGTGGCGACGAGTCGCTGTCCGAACTATCGTCATTTGAACTAGAATGGTGGTGAGAATATTCGTCATCGCTTGAGCTATTAGAGAACATCATCCAACTATCAACAGATCTAGGACTAGAATTTGTTATACTCGGAGCAGGTGGCGAGTCTGAAAGAAGAGTTATTTCCCATTAGAAAATTGAATAATTTTAAGATTATACAGGAATTTCGGTAAAGTATAAGGCCTTGATAGGCCCACATTCAATCAAGCCATTCGAGTCATACATTTAAAATTAATAAAATTTAAAAAAAAAAAAAACTTGGCTAAACATCTATATAAATGTATCGCCACAGGCGTACTTGAACTATACATTGGCTATATGGAATTTTAAGTGAATTTTCCATGAGTTATCAATGGCTGATCATACAACATCAGCTACTTAGACCAAAAGGGGGACCCGAAATTTTGAGCTGTCGACTAACCATCTGTCTAGTTCATTCCTTAACGTTGATTTTGCGGCCCCCGTGTCCTGGAATGCCCAGATAAGACCCAAAATGCTACATCCAAAAACGTACTGTCGTTTAATCACTTGAATCAAGTACCATAACATTTGTTAAGACAAAAACAGTCGAGCGACCCAAAGAGTAGACGCCGCCGAGACCGGACCCAGCTTTAGGGTCCAAAAAACGTCGGTCAAAAAATGGACTTAACCATACAAAATCAGTACATTTAGATTAAAAACTCGAAAAACTAGTGTTTTTGGCTGGAAAAAGCGGGTCCAGTGTCGTCCTCCGGTATTGGCAGCGCCTGCTTATTTCCTCTTATTTTATCAAGAACAAATTGAATTTATTGAATTTATATGGTTAAATGACATTTTCCATTTTCGACGTTTTTTGGGCCCTAAAGCTAGGTTCGGGCTCGGCGACGTCTGCCCTTTGGGGCGCTCGACTTTTTTAGTACCAACAAATGTTATGGTACTTGATTCAAGTGGTTAAACGACAGTCCATTTTTGGATGTACCATTTCGGGCATTCCAGGGCACGGGGGCCGCAAAATCAACGACTCCCCCGATAGAATGAACAACTCATCATCCATCCTCTCGTCCACTGCTGGACATAGGCCCCCTCCAAGTCTCTCCGGTCCCCTCGATGTTGTGCTTTCGCTATCCAGTTCTGGGCAATTCTCTTTAGGTCGTCCATCCATCGGCTAGGTGGTCTGCCTCTCCTTCTTTTGTTTTGCCGCGGTCTCCACTTAACACTTCTCTTCATCCACCTGTTGTCCGTCAGGCGCACCACGTGACCGGCCCATGGTATCTACTATCTTTGTACGATCCTTAATGATTCTGTTCGGGATTCTATCTCTTCTTGTAACGCCTATCATTGGCCTTTCCAATGCAAGCTGTGCTACTTTTAATTTCTGTATTATCTTCCTTGTCAGAGTTAAGAGTTTCAGCTCCGTATGTCATGACTAGCATTACACATTGCTTAAATACTTTTCGTTTTAGACTTAAAGGTATATCGTTGAACGTATCACGTAGTCTTCCGAGAGCTGCTCACCCCAAGCCAATTCTTGTCGGGATCTCGCATGTTTGATTATCTCCGCCCAATTTTATTTCGTGCCCCAAATACTGGTAGTCGTCTACTTGTTGTATAGTTTCTCCAGATATGTTTATCTCTTCACTTAACAGTAGATTAGTCATGAGTTTGGTCTTTTCCATGTTTACTTCTAGACCAGCTCTTCCTACAGCCCGTTTCAGTTCTTCTGACATTTTTATTGCATCTCCCGTATTATCTGTCAACAGGACGATGTCGTCTGCGAATCTAAAACGATTCAGATATTCGCCATCTATACTAATTCCCATATTATCCCAGTTCAAAGTTTTAAATGCATACTCCGACGTTGCTATAAGAAGTTGTGGGGATAAGGTATCTCCTTGTCGGATTTCTCTTTCAATTCGAAATGATGATGTTGATTCGTGAAGATTAATGATGGCTGAAGCAGTATTGTATATACAGTATTCTATTAATTTCGCGTATCCATATTAGATTCTGCATTCTCTTAAGGCTGCCATTATTGCTGGTAGTTCAATGGCATCGAATGCTTTTCGGAAATTAATAAAAACTAATACTCTGACTTTTCGATCATTATTTTTAGCGTTAGAAGGTGATCATTTGGACCAAAACCACTTCGGAACCCAGCTTGCTCCCGCGCTTGATAGAAATCTAAATGGGCTTTTAGGCATATTGAGATTATTTTCATGAAGAGCTTATATAGGTGAGAAAGTAAGCTGATTGGTCTGTAATTTGAAATATCTGTGATGTCACCTTTTTTGTGTAAGAGAATCATGATGGAGTTGTTCCAGGCTTGAGGGGTGGTTGCCTTATGTAGGCATAAATTGAATAATAGTGTTAATGTCTCTAACAGTTTATCTCCTCCTATTTTCACTACGTCTATTACAACTCCATCTTCGTCAGCTGATTTATTATTTTTCATTTGTTTTAAGCTATTTTTTTGATTATGTCTGGCAAATCTTCAGATCCTTGATTTAGAACTTTCCTGTCTCGAATCTGTCTTTCTCTTCCGTTCATGTGTTTGCTTTTATATAGCTTCCTGTAAAAGCTCTCTGCTATAGTTAAAAAAAAACCGGTCAAGTGCAAGTTGAACTTGCATAATTAGTGTTCCGTACGATTGTTTTTAAAATAGAAAATTTTGTTAGGGTGGTATAAAATGATCAGTGATTTCACAAAACACACCCCAAATGAGTTTTCAATAAAGTTTGCTTCCAATCTTTACTGAAAACTGGTGACTGGAAGTTTTGTTTTTTTTCTATACCAGATAAATTATTAAAGGTAATGATAATTTTCGTTCAATCTATACCCCGTGGAGAATATTCCAGGATTTTTTCAAAATTTTTTGATCAGTACTTTTCGAGATAAGGTAGGGGACAGCGATTTTTCACGATTTTTTAAAAGTAATACGAAGAAACGTGTGCGCAAGTATTACATTATATATATATTTTTTACGCGTGTTTACACAAGCTTTCATTTGACACCACACTCGATGACCTAGTAAAAAAAATTTTTTTTCACTTCCGATTTCACCCCTCAAAACGAATCCCTTAAGTCAAAATTTATGTTACGGTGATATAAAATGATCAGTGACTTCACAAAACACCCCAAATAAGTTTTCAACAAAGTTTATTTCCAATCTTTACTGAAAATTGATGACCTTGAAATTTCTGTTTTTTTTTATATACCAGATAAATTATTACAGATAATGCACTCGTGATAATTTTCGTTCAATCTACACCCCGTGGAGAATATTCCAGAATTTTTTCAAAATTTTTTGATAAGTACTTTCCGAGATAAGGCGGGTGGACAGCGATTTTTCGCGATTTTTTAAAAATAATACAAAGAAAAGTGCGTGCAAGTATTACATCATATATATATATATATATATATATATATATATATATATATATATATATATATATATATATATTTTTACTCATGTTTTTCACAAGCTTTCATTTGACACCACACTCGATTATCTAGTAAAAAAAATTTTTTTTTTCACTTCCGATTTCACCCCCCAAAACTAACCCCTTAAGTCAAAATTTAACTTTCAAAACTACATGGCTCTGATGAGGCCATCAATTCCTATATTACTACCAAATTTCAACTTTCTATGACAAATAGTTTCATAGAAAATCGGGTGTGACAGACGGACAGACAGACGGACAGACACCGAAGTGATCTTATAAGTGTTCCGTACGGAACACTAAAAATGAACAACTAGGCAGACTGTTAGTCGACAGGTCAAAATTTTGGGTCGTCGCCCTCTTGGTCTAACTAGTACGTATTAAATTTTTAAAGCTCACGAGCGGGCTAAATCTGCGTTCACGCTTTAAACTTCAAATTATTTATTTATTATTTAAAAAAAAACTTGGGCCCAAAATAAAATTAATAAGTCCAAACTTAATGGCACTCACCTAAAAATACAGTCTCTTCATTAATCGGCACAAAATTACCAGTTCTGACACCTCCTCCTCGCGCACCTCTCGCTGCTGCTTCACCGAACCCTCTATGATGTGAATCCTGACTTACTTCGTCACTAGAATTAAATCCGTTACTTTTACTATTGAAGTCCGTCGAATTGTAATCTCTACAGTTAAAGTCTCTCGAATTACTAAAATCAACACTATTAAAGTCTGAATTAAAGCTAGAATTAAAATCGGTAGAGGAAGTGCTTGTATCTGCATCATAGTAACATGGTGTGTGACTGGAAGAGTCTGAGTTTTGGTTGTAGACGTCGCTGAATACGGGGTCCAAGATTGTCGGTTGAGGTACCCTAAGATTGGGGGTAGTACCTTCGTAGACTATAAGTAGTGAGCTGGAAAAAAAAACAAGGCAATTAATACCACCATAATTTTAAAAAGAGTATAATCGGTGTACCATGCTGAATTTTTTTATTGACAGTGTAGTATAAGGTTTAAAGTGGATTTCACCACTTACCAACTTTGAGTTTCATCCTTCTTGCTCCCCCAAGTACAGGAATATACCTTCAGGAGAGGATTCCAACTCTTAGTTTTTTTTAGAAAATCTTACTCTTTTATGAAGTAGTGCAATCCCGTCCATGAATGAGGGTACCCTAATTTATTTCGCATCCTAACTATTTTTACTTATTAACCACTACATTCATGCTGAAACTATTTTGTTAACGTAACTAATGTCTCGTAAAAGGTTTATCTGATCCATTTCACCCTCCAAGTTGTAAAACATAGCACCGGAGGACACCTTATACCCCTCAAAAACACAAACAACCAACTTACCAAGAATAGTACCTATAGCAACTCTGTTTTTCAATGATCCTTTTGAGCTGTTCCAATTTGGCTAAAACTTTTCTAATTACAAACACTCTAAGTCCACATTCGTTGTTAAAAAACCTACATAGAGCATTTTTAAGACCTTCTTCGTTTAATTCTCGGCCCCAGTACTTGTCTCTCTTGTAATAGTAATCTGTGTCCGCTTGGTAGACTTGCATACCACACAATCTGAAAAAATTGACAACAGTTTTAATGCACCGAAAAGTATGATCACCTGAAATAAATCACACCAAGACTGTTTGAAAAGTGTTGTACGGGGAGTGACAAGCTGAACCGAATATGAGCTTTGCACAGAATTAACAGTTGTGGAGTGTAAAGCTTTCTAGTTCGCAATAAAATTCCCAGCTTTTGACAAGCTCTCTTGCTACGCATGCCAGATGTTCACGTGAAGACATATTTGCTCCCAAGCTAACGCCAAACATATTGAGGGACAATGCTAGAAGGATGGATTGTCCCGATATAACTATGTCAGTTTTCGCAACGTTAACTTTTTTAGAAAAAACTACCGCTTGCGGTTTTGTAGCGTTAAATTTTACGTGGTTACCATCACCCCAAGATAGAATGTCTTCCAGGTCTTTGTTAAGTTGAACGACTTCCTGCTATCTGTCAGTAGCCGTTATTCGAGCGTTCAAAGTGAATGAAGAAATAAGAGTGTCCTATTAAACAAAAGGGGGAAGAAATGAAAACGATGTGTTTCTGAGTTCTTTTTAGGTTATTTCTGAGTCAATTGAGGGTATGTATATTTCAATCTAGATTTAATAACATTGTTGTAAGAGCCTTCCCTAAACTAAACATTATGGCTTAATTTCTCTTCTTTTCTTCTCTTTTCTTATATGGTGTGCCATATAAGTAGGCATACTGCCTGTTTTATCCCCATTAGGTCTCTTTCGATGTGGACGTCCAGCATCCTTCCTTCTTTTCGGAGGTTTATCCGATTTACGTGTTTATTCCATTGTTTTCTTCCAGTTCTGGTCCATTTGGATATTTCTTGGATCTTACTTAGTTTACTTAGTTCTTGTAGATCTTTGCTGCGGATTTTGTCGTGGATAGTTTTTCCATGTATGTCCCTAATCATCTCCATTTCTGTTGTCCTCATCATTTGGGCTGTTTTACATGTGTTAGCTCTTGTTTCTACACCATATGTGAGGATCGGTTTCACTGTTGGCTTATATATTCTTATTTTGCTTTTCACTGTGAGGTATTTATTTTTCCCAGACTATATCCGTCAAGCAACCTGGTATTAGTGATGCCTTCATAGATTGTTATTTTACTTCCCTGTTTAAGTCTCCGTGGCTTGTTATCATTGTTTCCCAAATTTATTAACCTGTTCAATAATACTTCCTTGGATTTCCAGCTTGCATCTTAATAATTCTTTTGAAGCTAACATACATTTTGTCTTGGTTGTGTTAATAATTATGTTTAGGCATGAACGATCTTCCGAAGGTTGTCCTCAGAATCGGAGATGAGGACTGCATTATCGGTGGAGTAGATTATATGGAAGTATGTGTTTCTCATTTTGTATCCTCTAGTTTTTGGAAGATCTGACTATTCTGTCCATGACGAGGTTGAAGATAAAGGGACTAAGTGAATCGCCTTGTCTTATTCCGGCGTTTATTTTTTACTTCCTTGCCCACTTTTATATTTGTTTTGCATTCTGTTTTAATGTCATGTATGATTTTTATTAGCTTCTGGTTTGACTGCTTTTCTTGTAATATTTTAATAATATCTGTTAATTGCACTTTATCGAAGGCTTGAGTCATGTCGACGAAACACATATATGCAGGTTTGTTAAATTCATTAGCTTTTTCCATTATCTGCTTCACTATAAATATGACATCTGTAGTCGACTGATTTTTGCGGAATCTCTGTCGTTCCTCTCGCATTTGAATATTGCTTGCTCATTTCTTTCAATATAATTTTTGTTAATACTTTTACAAGGTAGTATTTAGGAGCTTAATTTCTCAATTAAATCAATAAAAACGTGTACAGTTGGTGTAAGCAGCTTATAAAGAAAACATGCCCATTTAACTTATATTTTTAACGCTTTATTCAATTCGGCAAGTTTCAATTCTCGAAATTGGCAAATTTCAAAGTTGCGGAACTACTATTTTAGGTTTATTTACCCTTTAGGATAAGGCAGCTTGTTAACATGTGTAAAAGACCATGTGTTAAATGTGAATATCTAAAAAAACTCGTTCTATAAATTTTGCTTAAAAATAGATAAAATTACAGAGCTCTGTAACATTTCCAATGAGAAAATAAATCACGACCGTTAAAAAAATTTAATAAATATTTAAGATATGAGTGAATTTAAGTTGTTGAGAAACAAAACATTGTTTGAAGTATAATGTGGGTCATTATTCTTATAAATAGTTCCAGGAAGAGTCAAATAAACTGTGGATATCTAAATATATTTTAGACTGTTATTATATTTATAGCTGAGCAGATAATGCACTAAGTCTTAAAACAATAAATTTTACAATGTGGGAATATTTAGAAAAGGAAAGTGAAAACTTATATTCCAAGGTTTTAAATAATAGGGCGACTTGGGAGTGCACGTGTATAGCCTGTCCCAAAATATAAGATCCTGATTTTTGCCGTTTTAAGTGGGCAATATAAAAATTCTGACCTTTTGTTTATGATACGTTGCAGAGATGGACTTAAGAATTTTATTCATTAATGCAAATAAATAAAATTATAAGTGTTTTTGGAGATGTTTATTTATAGATGCATGTAAAAACAAATGGATAAGAAGTAGAAATATACAGTTTGGATGAATGGTGTTTACAAGAGGGGACATATTGTATAAATAAAAATATATTTTAACTTAAGCCTAATTCGGTTTCACTATCACTGTCATTAGCTGAGGTAATTATCAGTGGTTTTATATTATTTACATAAATATATGAATCTTCAACTTTAACAAGATGCTGAATGGAATTCTTTCAGCTTTCACAAGGTATATCATTTATAACTTTTTTTACTAATTCAACCACTGACACGCTTAACGTAGGAGAAACATTTTGTGCCCTTATTTTTGATTTAACTCGATGCCAAATATGGTCAGTTGGATTAAACACACAATAATACGGAGGAAGCCGCAAAACAGTGTGTCCTATTTTCTCAGCCATACTATCACAAACATATTTCTTTTTCAATTTATAGTCTTTCAAAACTTCCAAAATATTACTTTTTATAACTAAAGTCAAAATAAATGTCATTTTCTGAAATAGATTCCTGTATTTTCGATTTGGTGCTAACTGCATTGGGAACCTTATTTAGTAAGCGACTATAGTAACTTGCATTGCCATAACTATAACACTTTGTTCGGGAACATTTGGTAAAAGGGAATTTTGAAACCAATTTTTAAAAAGTTCTGCGGTCGTTTCTTCGTGATAGTCCAAACTAGAATCTTTTATGTTTTTTACAGATAATAGTAGACAAATATATCAAAAGAACGTGTTGGTCATATTTTGCATGAACGTTTGGGTATGGGAAAGCTTTGTTCGAAATGGGTACCGCGTTTGCTCACAGTGGACCAAAAACAACAACGTGTTGATGATTTTGAGAGTTGGTTGGACCTGTTTAAGTGCAATAAAAAGAATTTTTTCATGCGATATGTGACAATGGATGAAACATGGATCCACCACTACACACTGGAAGAAACGGCCCCAAATGAACAAGAAAAAAGTGCTCTTTCATCAAGACAATGCACTGTGTCACAAGTCAGTGGTTACGATGGCAAAATTGCATGAATTGAAGTTCGAATTGCTTCCTCATCTACCATATTCTCCAGATTTAGCCCCAAGCGACTATTATCTATTCGCAGACCTCAAAAAAAAGGCAAAGACAAATCGTTCTACAAGAAAGGTATAGAAGTGAAAAGCGTTGGACTGATTGTATTGCTCATGAAGGAGACTATATTGATGAATAAAGTCAAATTTTTCAAAAAAATGTGTTTTAATAGCTAGACCAAAAACTTTTCAGCCTACGTGTTAAAATAATGATGGCTAATAACAATTACTGTTTTACCGAAAAATTATATATATATATATATATATATATATATATATATATATATATATATATATATATATATATATACATATATATATATATATATATATATATATATATATATATATATATATATATATAACTTTCAATTTACCTTACTCCCAAACTCGCAGACGTACTAGCGGCGCACTTAGCGATTTGTTTGCTCCTTTTTTCTGCACTGGCATCGTCTCCATGTTGCCTAGTGCCCATTTTCAAATCTAATATGCACGGATGTCCAAAATGTGAAGTTATATTCTCTAACATAAGGAAATATTGCTTATTTGAGTTGTCTGATTGCGAAATACTCTTTATTACATCTTTCGGATTGCCAGTGTGGTGAATTCTCATTCTAAAAATTAAAATTAAAGTTGTGAAAATGGAAACTTTCCCCCTACGAAAATTAATAATATCAAAGTGGTCAAACCCAATCCAAACACATATGGCCAGCGATTTTTTTGGTTTGAACTTAGGCCCTGTAAATACTAAAAAACATAACGGTTATGGAAAAATTAAGCAAACATTATACAAATAATAGTTTAGGTGAATTAATGCTGGAAAAACTTACTTCAAAACTTCTTCTCGTTTCCTCTTCCTATCATTTTTAACAGTTTTTGAATTTTCATCTCTAAAACTAGGACTGTACCTCTTTTCCATTTTCGATCCACTGCACATGGTTGCTTGCATTACTCCTGAAACAATTCGCAAGAGAATATAGACTAAATGTTTATTTTCCTAAGATGTTTATAAGTTCCTATCAAAAATATTCAATTTTTTTATGTGTTATTAAAATATTTAAATTTTTAATATTTTGAAGCAGAAATATATGTTTTTTTTTGCAAATATCATAAATAATTGATTAATACTATTAGTAAACATTTATAAATGATTAAGTTGATTAAGATGATTAAAATAAAAAAAATAAATATAATGAAAAACACTGAATATGAGGAGATATAAGCTTGTTAAGCAGCATTACACAAAACTAATAGAGACTAAAAATAGTGATAAAAGTTTTACAGTTGTCTATTGTTTAATTTTTTTTTTTAGAATTTTAAAAATAATTTTGATTTAATGGATTATAAAGCATGTCTTACAAAATTCATTGAGCATCTTTTAAGAATATTTTTTAATCATATTTGATGAAGATTTAACAGTGTAAAGAATAAGAAAAACTATAAAAATCAGTAATCATGTTTGGTATAAATTTTTTGTAAAACAGCCTTAAAATTGATAATATTAGAATAAAATTAGACATAAGTCCAACCCGTATAAAATGTAGTAGTAGTTGTAGGATACAGGTCCATACAAACCCATTGAACCATGAGAAAAGTGGCTTTTGGGCATGGGCCAAACGACTGTTTTCGGAATGTCTCGGACATTTTCGGGCCATCGGCAGCCGCCATCTTGCCATTCCCGTGACGTCAGCCGGATGGGAGGGGCCCTCAATAAAACAATGAAAACGTTTTTTGTGGAAATAACCATGTGAATACACATTCACACAACGGGCATACGTGGTGTGTAGATTTGGCAATATTTTGTTATTTTTGTTGGTATTAGGTCGCAAAAGAAAACGAGAAACAATTGTCTAAAAAGCCCGGGCAGTAACGAAAACGTGGAAAAACTATTATTACGCTAATTCAAATTTTATAGCAGTACATTTAAATGTATGTATGTATAATGTAGAATTCTCCTAAATTTAAACAGTGCAAGAAAAAAAAAGACCGGCCAAGTGCAAGTCGGACTTGCGCAATTAGTGTTCCGTACGGTGATTGCTTTTAAAATAAAAATTTTTGTTACGGAGGTATAAAATGGTCAATGACTTCATAAACACACCCTAAATGAGTTTTCAACAAAGTTTGTTTCCGATCTTTATTGAAAAATTGATGACCTTGAATTTTTTTTTTATATACAAGATAAATTATAAAAGGTAATGCACTCGTGATAATTTTCGTTTACACCTTATGTAGCATATTCCAGAATTTTTCAAAATTTTTGCTCAGACAGGGTGGGTGGCCGTTTGACCATTTTTTAAAAATATTACAAAGAAAAGTGGGCGCCAGTATTACATCACATATATTTTTGAACTCGTGTTTTCACAAGCTTTCATTTGACACCCCCCTCGATGACATGGTAACTTTTTTCATTTGGCACCCCACTCGATGACATGGTAATTTTTTTTCGCTTCCGATTTCACCCCCCAAAACTAACTCCTTAAGATGAAATTTAATTTTCAAAGCTACATGGCTCTGAAGAGGCCATCAATTCCTATATTAGTACCAATTTTCAACTTTCTATATCAAATAGTTTCGGTGAAAATCGGGTGTGATAGATGGACAGACACCGAAGTGATCCCATAACTGTTCCGTATGGAACACTGAAGATATATTTGTGGTAAAGAAGTGAGAAAATATACGGCTTACTTCGAATAAAATTACTTTTGTTGGATGGCTTGGTTGTAGCTGTCAAATAGACACTATCGCAATTTTTTAAAAAAAGGGTGGGATAACCCTGGTGTCTTCAAATATATGATACAATTATAAAATGATTTGGAGAATAAGAAATTTATTTATAACAAAATATGCCAACTACCACATAATTAAATCCGATATTTTACTTTTACGTAATTATCTTATAACTCTTGTATACTTACCCCAACATAACATATATTTAATTTTTACTTACTTTTCAATTTTAAAAACATCACACATTTTTTACCGAAATGTACCAGTTGTTACCAGTATATTTGAAAACATGTGAATTGAAAGGATATTGAGATATTTCAAATATAAATCAAAACAATTATTTTTAGAACATTTGGCTTTTAAATATCTTAAAATAATTTCAAATTCTATAAACGAGCTCAATTGATGTAAATTTTTGAAAAGCAAATAAAAGAAAAATGGTAAAAATATTTATCATCTGTCAATATGTTTGGTATGATACATAAGTTAGAATTTAAAATGTTTCTAACTTCTTGTCTAAAATGCACATGTATAATTAATTAGCTACGGTGCAAAAGTACGATTATATATATATATATATATATATATATATATATATATATATATATATATATATATATATATATTAGACCAAGAGGGCGGCTCGAAATTTTGACCTGTCGACTAACCGTCTCCCTAGTTGTTTATTCTGCTGATTTTGGGGCCCTGGAATGCCCAGATAAGGCCCAAAATGCTATATCCAAAATGGACTGTCGTTTAACCACTTCAATCAAGTACCATAACATTTATTGACACTAAAAAAGTCGAGCGACTCAAAGGACAAGCGCCACCGAGACCGGACCCAGCTTTAGGGCCCAAAAAACATAGCTCCAAAAACTCAAAAAAAGATAGTTTTGGCTGGAAACAGTGGTCCAGTTTCGTCCTCCGGTATTGGCGCCATGTGGCTTTTACAGGTTCCCTCTTACTTTATCAAGAACAAACCGAATTTATTGATTTTATATAGTTAAATGACAGTCCATTTTTGGATTGACGTTTTTTGGGCCCTAAAGCTAGGTCCGGCCTCGGCGGCGTCTGTTCTTTGGGACCTTCGACTTTTTTAGTGTCAACAAATGTACTTGATTCAAGTGGCTAAACGACAGTCCATTTTGGATGTAGCATGTTGGGCCTTATCTGGGTATTCCAGGGCACGAGACCGCAAAATCAAAGACTTTTATTCGGCTCGCCCGATGGAATGAACGAACAACTAGGTAGAAGGTTAGCCGACAGGTCAAATTTCAAGTCGCTCTCTTGGTCTGTCTATATATATATATATATATATATATATATATATATATATATATATATATATATATCCATACATATATGAGCGAGTTCTTTTGAGTTATCTATCTAAATATGACCATCTACACTAATATACTTAGTCCCCGAGTTTCTAGAGTTGTTTAATTTCATAAAAAATTCTTTTGTTTCCGCGTCAAATAAGGATGCTACTGCGTCTTTCAACCGATCATCTAAGAAACAATTTTGGTCCCTGAAGTGTTTCTTCTGATATTGGAGCAAAAAGAAATCACAATACAATACAATTGATATTGTAATGCGATGACGCCACAGCTTTCGATAATAACTTGAGCTGTGCGAACTTTGTGATTCTTACAACTGTTGCCCAACAGCAAAGTTTTGGTTCCCCATGAATTACGACGTTTTTCTTTCTGCTTCAGCTTTTAGATTATTCTGCGATAAACCTTTCCACTAATTGTGGCCCCTTTTCTCAAATATTCGGTAAACATAACAAGGAGGCAAGGAGCATTTGAAATTGAACAGTTTAGATACAGAAATATTATGATTTTTTTCTCTCTGGAATGTCACCAGAAGTGAGACCTAAGTTTTGGACCTCGAAAAACTTGTGCTCTTTTGTTTATAAACAATTGAAGTTTTCAAAACACGTTTTTTGAGCTTAAAATGCGAACTCCGGTTATCTATGTCGGATCGAGACAAACAAAAACTAAACTCTTCGTAATGAAATTTCCAACCAATCTTCGGTAGCTGTATTTCGCTCAAATGTGTACTCAAAATTGAAAAACCCACTAAAAATTTTTTTTTCATTTTATTGTACAGACCGACTAAGTGAACCGATCGGCTTGAAACTTTCAGAAAATATGCCTTTTGTTATAGCAAAAATTTTGGTTCAAGAATATTGAACCGAGTGGGCACAATTGAATTTGTTATTTAAAATTTGAATTGCCCGCCATTTTATGCCATTTAGTTCAAAATGGATCTTTTTTTTCAAAATTTAGGTCTTGACGCCAGCTAACCTTTTGTTTTACATATGTTTATTAATCAAATAAAAACAAATGCGTTTTTTCGGACATTTTGAAAAAAAATTGAAAATTTGTTATCACATCTGGTAGAGAATCGCAAGATTTTTATTTAAAAAAAAAATCATTTTCGTTAACAATTTTTTTTCAAAATGTCAATTGTTATTATTGGATTAATAAACAAATGCAAAAAAACGGTTAAAATTTTTTTTTAATGGCATCGGAAAGCTGAGGTCGAGACCTAAATCTTGAAAACAAAAAGATCCATTTTGGACTAAATGGCATAAAATGGCGGACAATTCAAATTTTAAATAACAAATTTAACAGCTTAGTCGACCTGTACAATAAAATGAAAAAAAAAACAGATTTTTACCTGTTTTTTCAATTTTGTAGGTTATGTACACATTTGAGCGATTTAAAACCAACGAGGATTTGTGGGAAATTTCATTTCAAAGAGTTTAGTTTTTTGTCTCGATCGGAGTGATATAACCGGAGATACTCACATTTTAAGCTAAAAATATACGTTTTGAAAATTTAAATTGTTTATAAACAAAAGAGCACAAGTTTTTCGAGAACCAAAACTCAGGACAATACTCCTGGTGATATCCCAGAGAGGATAAAATCATAAAATTGCTGTATCTAAACTATGCCTATCTCATCATTATTTTGACCTTTTTTACTGCACTATTATGAATCCATTACTTCGACTCCTGTTTCGCGGGGGAGTACCAAGTTTTATTGCCTGTGAAAATTCGCCAAAAATAACTGTCGTCGCAATTTTTCCTAGGACGTCATTTTCATGTTTAGGTAGATTACAAAAAAAACACCCTCATATATTAAAAAAAGAAAAAATTCTAAAACAAAAATCAGTCAACTTCCTTATATCCAAATCATACACACATCGAAAGAGTAGAAATAAAAAAGTGTTATGTTACCTTCATAACAACATTGAGCGCACACAGGAAAAATATGATTAGGAAAAATAAATAAAAATAAATAAATGTTAGAAACATGTACGGTATTTCTAAACATACTTAGTAGACAATCACAAATGAAAAGTTAATAATTTGAGTACGATGATGTCATGATTTTTTTAAGAGCGAATCTGTTCTAGTTTGGTTTTGGCATCTGCCTAGATTTAGATGATATTAATGACATAAAGTATGTATCTATAGTGTTATTCATTACTGCCATTTTATTCTTTAAAGATCGCATTACTGGATACTATATTTAAAAAAGCTTCATGTTAGAGAATATATTTTATTTAAAAGTTAACGAAATAATTTGCAAGGTTATAAGTTTTTTTTAAAAAAATTATTATAGACAAATTTTATTAAATATACGTAATTTTTAACTATTCACCTAGGCTGGGATATCAGAAAGATATTTCAACGCTTATTTTTCAGATGCCTTTGTCCTTATCGTTATCTGAAGCATACGCCGTATTAACGCGATGGAATTGGAAGGTTAGGTTAGTATTCATCTTCTATAAACTTAGGGGTTTTTGTTTTATTTATTTCATGGTTAAGCACAGCACACCGGTTATTAGTATTTGATGGGTCAACACAAGTTTCTAAATTAAAATGGTGTCTAGCAGGTTTCTATCACTTCCTTCAATATTTCCAAGGTAATACGAATATGCGATAAACAAAATTTCATTTGAAATTAGCACTGCACACACTGTAATGCCATTTTGCTAAAGATTGCAAAATCTCAACATAATCTGAACACTATTAATTGTTGTCATATATCTGCAATAAAAGATTATAATTTCAATTTTAATTTTTTTATTGGTGTGTATACCTAAGTAGGGAAAAAAAAACAGGCCTTACCATAATAGCGATAAGAATGACGAAATTCAAATAACCTCTCCTTTAAGTTCCTAAATAAGGGAAATCGTTATCCTTAACAAAGGTTTCTTTTATTTTGCTTCAATACTGTACAAGTACTAATGGTAGGCGCATGCTTCAAATAACGATAACTGCTAAGTCCTTATATTTAATTTCTTCCCTTTACTACTGCGTAAGCTCCAAACGGTGAGCGCATGCTTCAAATAAAAATAAAGACAGTGACCTACCAAAATAAGCGCTACAAAATCTCTCTAATAAGTAATAAAAGTCGTACCAGTACTTTTGTTTACATTTGTTATTTTTCTGCTCTGGCATAAATGGTATATGACTATTTACCTCTTAGAAAACACTCTGTAAACTTTTATACAAAACTGAAAGTAATTTCTTAGAGGTTCTGATCCACTAAAGAATTCACCGATTTATTTCTTGATTACTATTCTGATCTTCAAGTAAAATTTTGATTTAAATTGTTTCGACGGAGCTAAGGCTCAATTCAGGATGTCCTTAGATCTCAAAGGACGAATAAAGTGCTTGTTAAAGAATCTAGAGTATCTGAAACTACAGTTTCAGAAGATTTAAGTACAAAAACAATTTCTGCACGATGGCTCCCCAAACTTCTTATATCGGAGCAGAAACTGACGAGGAAAGAAATTTCTCAAGAACATTTGGCCGTTTTAGAGAATAATGAGAGTTATTTTTCGCGAATTGTCACAGGTAATAAGACTTGGATGTTCTATTGGAATCTCCCACGAAGCAGAGATCGATACAATGGGTTTATAAGGACTCTTCACCTCCAAAGAACGCAAAAACTCACTAATCTTTTGGAAAGTTGATAACAGCCGTTTTTTGGAGCTACGAAGCAATTTTGCTTATTGAACATATTAAAAGAGGGCCACAATTAATGGAGAGGTTACTGAAGCAGAAAAACATCTGAATTCATAGAGGCTAGCACAAATCAAGTCATTACAGAAAACTGCGAATTCATCAAGTTACAACACCCTATGGTCCTGATTAGTGTCCTGCAATTTATTTCTGTTTACACATCTGAAGAAAGACCTCGTAAGCCGAAAATTTTCGTCAGATGATGAGTCGCTGTAACGTCATTTTTGGAGGCGCAAACAAAAGGAATTCGTATAGAATGGAACAACTTGAGAAATGCCGGACCAAGTGTATTACTGGTCTAGATAATAGTTACGTAGAAAAATATACTTTTTTAAGTTTTACGAGTTTTCCCTTATAATTATGTAGATAACTTAAAAAAACCTCCTCCTAGTTTCCAAAATCCGAGTAAATAGAGCCCCAAGGGAAACAAGATTCCATAATTTTAAAAAGGGTGAAAAATTATTGTAAAATTAATAAAGCTTACAAAGTTCAGGAAGGGTCCCGATGTTGGTGTTTTAATAATGTAGCAACAAATTTTCATCCTCTAGAAAAATAAGCTGTTGAGGCCTTCTAGGCGCATTTGCTTGGATTTTGGGAACTGAGTTTAATAATTAAAAAGTAAAAAGGTGAATGCGACACTGGATCAGGGTCTTAAGCAAAACCACTCGGTAAAATCCGCGGTGGGGGGCAAATCTATATTCACTTTAAAACATTGAAAACTGTTTTTACCCCTAATCCGTATTTGTTTTAAGGAACACCCTGTATATTTGTAATTCAATGAATTACATACATACATAATCTCAATATGAATTTAACGATATAAGATTTATGGTTTTAATTTCTAATATATTATTGAATTTGACCAGATTCGTTAATTTATTGATGAAAACCCCATTCCCATGTAATTTAGAGAAACACCATTTTACAACACTGTAAACAAAAAGGTGCAGGAAAGATGTCTGTTCGCGTTTGTAATTAAGGAAGATCACCATCGTAGAGAAGTTGCTTAGAGCAACTCGGATTTGGCGGAATTAATTGTCTGTTTTGATTGGTATTGCTGATCCCGCCAAATTCTTGTTGCTATAAACCACTTCACTGCCTTCTTTTGTTTGCAGTGTTACAACATAGTGTTTTTCTTAATTCAAATGTCCACAGTAATCAAAATTAGGCGGGATTAACAATACCAATCAAAACAGACAATTAATCCCGCCACATCCTGATTGCTATATTTTCTCGGAGCTCTTTTGTTTAGAGTGTTATGAAAGTAGTAAAAGATAGGCCCCCTTAATGCTGTTTAAAATAAAAATATATGGTTTGCCACGTTTACAAATTCTAAAAGGGCAGTTTTAGGAGCGTGGGGTTGAAACACAATGTGTTTCCCTAATCCTCATTTGAAAAATCTTTTTTCAAATATTTCAAATTTTCACTGTTTTCGAGTTATTTAGAGTGTTTACTTTCGACTCAATATCAGTTTTCATTATTCAAACTCAAGCAGTATTTCTATCATATTGTGGTAACGAAATCATGAAAAAATAATACGACACGCAATATATTATTTACCAACACAAATTATTGCGACTCTTTTATTTATTTTAATAAAAAATAACGTGATAAGAAACATTGACAAATAAATATCGGAATGATGAAAGTTAACCAAAACTTTCCCCAATTCATTCTCACAAATTTAATAAAATAAAAATAATTTAACTTTTTATTGTTATTAATCTTTTGTTATTTTATTGTAAACTTTTCCAAGCATATGACATCAAATCGTCAAACAATATTTATTTCAATAAAATAATGATAAAATACAATAACATTTACCTTTTATAAATAAATATTTATTTGCTACTATCTATTTTCCATAATCACAGAAATAATTTCAATATATCACAGGAAATTTATATGTAGTGTCTTTTTAGACATACTTTATCTTACACAAAAGATTTATTATATTTACAAAGCAAACTATAATAGAATTCACTAAACTTCTCTTAATTCTAGAGTCTTTTTTTCTAATGTCCGCTAAATGTCACTTTTGAGAAAGTGTTACTCAGCTTACCTTTATATTTGGGAACGAACATTTTTATTTCTTGATCTTGAATATTTTGGTAAAAATCTAGTTCCCTAAAGTTCAACGGTTTGCATATTGTGCTTGGATTGAGGACCATCAGCCTTGTGTGACCGCCTACCTAAAAAAAATACATTAATATTAGAAACAATATCGTTTAATGGAAATCTTACCAAATCTGTTATATTCATATGTACAGATTGAAAAGATTTATATTAAAACATCTCATAGGAATGGATCACAATTTTTTACTGAACATACTAAAGACTTCCTTAATACATCCAAATTTTGAAGAAAAATTGTATTTAAGATAAAATATATAAATCCTGTAAATAATTATTAACATCATCATTATCATCAGCTTATACTGTCCACTGCTGAACGAAAGTCTTCCTCAAGTCCATATTTTTGTGTTCTGGGTAGTGTTACCAGGTCCAGCATGCCAAATTTCAGAGCGGAAAGTTAAAAAAATCGGGATTTTTGGTTATCCAATCGGGACAACTAAAGAAAACAAAGTCCTTATAAATTAACGTTTATTTTTATCATTAAGTTGTGAAAATAATGGTAGGGCAGTACAATTGGTAGTACCTATTTGATATAACTAATTTCGATAAACTTTGAACCTTTTATAATTACCGATTGACCTAAAATCGGGACATTCGGCGTTCCGATCAAGGGTGAATCGGGACGTGTCCACAGACCCCTGAAAATCGGGACATCCGGCGCAAATCGGGACCCCTGGCAACGCTAGTTCTGGGCTACTTGTACTCAATTTCTAACCAGTCTCTTCAGATCATCAATCCACCGACTTGGTGGTCTACCTCTACGTCGGTAGGCTTCGCATCTTGGTCGCCACTCTATAATTTTTTTTGTTCATTGTCCATCCTTAAACCTAGCAACATGTCCAGCCCAGTCCATTTAAGATGTAACATAGAATGAATTTGACTGCGTCTTGTACCCCCATTCTTTTCGTGATAATGTGATTTGGGATGTGATCTCTAAGAGTAACGCCTAACATTGACCTCTTTATTTTTCTTTGCATGACACATATTTTGTTGATATTTTTCTTCGTCACTGTGAGAGTATGGGCTCCATATCTAAGAATGGGTAGTACGCATCTGACAAAAACTTTTCTTTTTAAACACATCGGAAGATTAGATTTATATATATAGCCCAGTTTGCCATATGCTCTCCAGGAGAGACCTATTCTCTTTTTTTTTTAAATTTTCTTTATTAACAAACTACATAAATTATTTCATAAATATTTATTTAGAAAATATAGTCCCATGCACCACCTCAAAAGCAATGCGGAGTTCGGGAACTTTACTAAAATATGTTAAGAAATTTGAAAAACACATTAAAGATTTTTGGACATGAGTGTAATAAATTATTATTCGTTTGTTTCAGATGTTTCCCGTACATATACATCATCTAAGGGCAAGAAGCGAACGACAACTAACCTTGGATGTGGAGACAGGACACCAAATTAGGTGTCCTACGTGTAATGGCGTTCGTCGTCTACGCCTATGGTTATCAGATTTATTATCAAACCTTACTGATAACTTGTCCACAGAGCGTTGTCCTATAGTGTTTTCTTTTAATAATTAATCTACACATATGTAAATTTTACCAACCAGTACACTGACATTACTGATAAGACACGTACACTTTGATAAAAATCTGGACAACATCCTAGCAGTTTGTTGCTTCTAACAGAATGATATCAGTGGTCAAAATACTCAAGTAAATACACCTTAATAACTATTTCGCGAAAGGATAAATTTGTCCAATTCAATTAAAAGCCCAACGGCAATTTTTCAAAGTAAAATATAAGTTGTAAAAAATAAAATATTAGGCAATTCATCTTTAAAACTCGTGGGCGTTTAGATATAATTTTACTAATCACTGAATAAGCTTGGCATGTACAAAGTAGTATCCTATACGTGTTTATGTTTCTTAGAAGTAAAATTAAAAAAAATATATTGGCAAACTCAATGACTAGGATGTTCATGATTGTAATCTAATATGGAGAAATAAAGGTGAATTATTAAAAATAGTGATTTATTAGAAATCTAGTATTCGTATGCAGTTTTTTCTCGCATGAATTTAAGAACACGACTTAGTATTGGAATACAAAGTATGTTTTTATGCCTATTGTATTATATTTTTTAATTTTCACCTTTTAAGTTACAGAAAACCAGTTAACCTTTACAGTATGCTGCCTAGACAGATTTAAATTATTTATTTTGATTAAACTTTAAGAAAATTATTACAAAAATTAAAACAGAGGCCACAAATATTTATTCTGTAGCCCATTGTATTTAGTAAGTAAAAGACGTATAAGATCAACTAAGGTTTTGCAGCTCCTCTCTCAGCAAACTCTGGGTTTCCAGGTTACTACACAGACACCAATGCGGGACAACATTGCAGAGGGGGGTAATATTCGGTTCTTCGTTTCATTAGCTTTAGCGATATATTGTTTATACGAGAGCTACCTTTTAAGTTTTAACAAAAACAAAGAAAGAAGTCGTTTTATTATTTCTCAAAATTTTCGCCTTCAAGCTTTATACACTTTTGCATGCATTCGAACCAATTCTCGAAACATTTTTTCCACTATACCTCAGAAATATGGTTTTGGAAGGATTCAACAGCTTCATTTTTTTTGACATTCGGGCACAAAAAGACGTCTTTAGGCGATAAATCAGGTGAATACGGGCAATGGGACATCAATTCGATGTTTTTCTCCATAAAATAATCAGTTGTTTGACGTACTGTGTGAGAGATGGCATTGTCAAGATGAAAAATTATGCGACGTTTTCGGTTGTTTTTGAATTTGTGCAAATTATGCGGAATTCATCGGGAACAGATCTTTTTCACAGGTAAATGTTCATGCAAAGTCGAATATACTGCAGTCTTCGATATCTCTAAGTCACATGCCAAGCTTCTTCAATCATGTTGAGCACATCATCGATGTTTTTTAGAACAATAACCGATTTTGGTCGGCCTTCACGAAATTCATCGTTGACGGAAGCATGACCATGACGAAATTCTGCAAACCAATTGTAAACAGTCTTTTCTGGTGATTCTTTACCAAAAGTTGAACGAAGCGATTCGAGGCATTGTTGTTGAGTTAGGCCTTCGCTAAAATCGTAAAAAATCATCTAACGAAAACGTTTACGTGAAATTTCCATTTGTTCTCAAAACTGTTTTTTTTAACGCTTACTATAAACAAACTACTCGGACAATTTCTTAGCTGCCACTGGTTTAACAATAACAAATGTCAAAGTTTACAACAATGATAATGTCACATCTCAATAGATCTCAATTATATTTCTATGTAAAAAAATGCTTACTTTTTAAAGTCTTCTAAATATCTTCCTTTATAAATAGATTATTATTCACTTAGTGTCAAATTATATACGTTCCTTTATTTTCCATATAGTTAGTATGAAGAAAAAAATTCTAGTGATGTTATAACCTATCTTCTTCTTCTTCTTCTAGCGATTCTCTATCCTTTGGATATAGGTTTATGTGCTTCCATATGTCCCTGTTTTGAGCAATTTGATACCAATTGAGCCCCGCTGATCTTTTAGTATCGTCATACCAACGTTGTTGAGGTCTGCCAGTACTTCTTTTCTGCCCCCATGGTCTCCATCTGGTCACTTTTCTGCTCCAGTTATCAGTACTTCTGGCCACATGGCCAGTCCAGTTCCACTTGAGGGAAGATAACCTCTCAATTATGTCGTTTGGTTTGCAGTCCCTAAGTGATATACCTAGGATTTTCCTTTCAATTGCTCTCTGATGAACTTGCTAATAATTTTCCGTGTCAGAACCTAAGTTTCACCTCCATATGTGGTTACTGGTAGAATGCATTCTTAAGTTTTAAAGGCAGTTTGGACTGAAAGACTTGCTTCATTTTCCCGTAAGCCGCCCATCCCAGGTATATCCTTCGACTGACTTCCAGTTCTTGGTTCACTTTTCCAAGTGTAACTTCCTGTCCTAAATATACATATGAATCCAACATTTCCACTTGTTATCCGTGTATGGATATTACGTCATTAATGGTAGTTTGTTCGTTTGTCATGAATTTGGTTTTTCTGATGTCCATCTCTAAACCGACCTTCAGTTTGTAATTCAGCAGCATTTCTTTCAATTCGATTTCATTTTCGGCAAAAAGTGCAATGTCATTAGCAAATCTTAAGTTGTTGAGTCTCTCTCCGGAGAGGTTAAGTCTCCTGTTTTTTTTGGGTGATATAATGTCATCCTGTCTAATACCTCTCTTTATTTTTACTTCCTTGGTATTCTCGTGTAATCTCACTTTCAGTTTTGATTTTTCATTGATTTTTATAAGTATGTTAATATACCTTTCATCGACTCGCGTTTTTCATCGCTTTCTCAGTTGCCCAGTATTCCACTTTGTAAAAGTTTTTCGGAAGTCGACAAGTACCATCCAGGCTGTGATATTGTATTCAGTTACCTTTTTTATAAGTTGTCTGTCCGTGGGTAGATGTTCGATTGTGCTAAATCTCTTTCGGAAGCCTGCTTGTTC
The DNA here is from genome assembly GCA_019049505.1 of Pachyrhynchus sulphureomaculatus. Taxonomy (NCBI): domain Eukaryota; kingdom Metazoa; phylum Arthropoda; class Insecta; order Coleoptera; family Curculionidae; genus Pachyrhynchus; species Pachyrhynchus sulphureomaculatus. The sequence goes on from CM032456.1 coordinate 67,722,295, forward strand.
TTTGGGTTGATAATTTTCAAATTTCTTTAATCGATTTGTGATTATTCTCACGAATAATTTGTATATTTGTGATAGAAGACTTATTGGCCTATAGTTCTCCAAATTGATAGGATCTCCTTTTTGTATATCAATATAACTATGGCAGTTTCCCAATCTTTTGGTATCACTCTTTCGGTTAGACATTTATTGAAGAGTTTTTTAAGCTCTTTGAATAATGGCGGTCATCTCTCTTTTAGCATTTCCAGCAGGATGTCGTCTTCTCCTGCTGCTTTTCCATTTTTAATTTAGTTAATGGCTTTTTCAATTTCTTTAACTTCGATATCTGGTAGATCTTCGGAACTTTCAGTTGTCCTGTCTTGATCTTCTCAGAGTTTCCTCATCGGCTTTCGGCTGCATAGGATGTTTCTGTCACTTTAAGTATTTGTGGTCTTTCTTCTATAGGGTTTCCATTTTTGTCTATCGGTTTGTTAATCTCTCTTCTGTGTGAGTTTTCCTTTCTGAACATGTTTAAACCCCTATTCTGTTGTATTAGTTCTTCTATCCATTTCTCCTAGTATTCTTTAATATCCTGGTTTGCTATTCTTCTTGCAGTTCTATTGAATTCAGCATATTCCATCGTATTTCTTTAATTCGACTTTATTAATTACCTCCATTTCTCCAGAAGCTGTTTTGTTTTTTATGTTAATTTATCTTTTCTTTGTTCCTTTAATGTAATGTGGTTTGCTGCCGTTTCTTTTATCAATTTTGTCATTTTGTTATAACCTATAATATAATAATATATATAAAACATAACGTTTCTCTGTCTGTCTATCCGTTATTGAGCTTATCACTCGAGTACCACTTATCCGATTTATGTGTTTTCTTTTTAAATTCATACATATGTTTTTTGGTCAGATTTTAGTATATATTTTGTTACGTTAGGTAACATAAGGGATAAGTAGTGACGATAATAGTGAATCAACCCGGAAAAAGTTTGCCGCCAACGCGCCCTCTTGCAAAAAAAATCTAAACAATAATTCTGTAGTCCACGCGTTACAGTTAATAGTATAAGTTACGGACATTATTTTTCCTTAAATATCTATCGAAGGCAAACGTGTAGCTTTAACGTTAGGTTGTATTTTTAATAGAGAGAGATTGGTACACGCCTTTTGAACTTGCGTACTTTCACATAATTTCTTGGCTTTAACACTTTTATTTGGTCTATTCCACTTGAATTTCGTCCAATCCACTTAAAAACCCTGTAAAATTAACCCTCTATATGTTATAAACGTATCCGTAGGCTATTGAAGAGTTGATATTCACTGCCGCGGGAGACTGCGGTTAGCAGATCCAATGAATCAAATTTAGCAACTCTTGAAGTAGACTAGTCGAAGCTAATCACTACTGCGAGCGCAACTCAAATTCTGTACATCAAAAAATTGATTTTTAACAGTATTAAATTACGTAATGAATTTTCTTATATTGCCGTACTTTAAAAGGCGAGGTTAGCTATTGAAAATTACTCAACAAACTCGACCTTTTGACATTAAATAAAAACTGAAAAGGTCAAATATATAAACATATCAGATTTTGCTACATCTTTTGTAAAAAAAATAGTCTCCAGTTCGAGGGTTATCAACCACTTGTTAACATCCTGGCAATTTAAATTAACAATCTAGACTGAACCAGTTTCATTGGATAATTATGAGAATACTTTTTGTATCGTGTGAATTATTCCGAATTAAAAGCTTTCTATTTATAATGTCTAGATCATTATGTGTATTATAACTGTGATACGTCTAGCTATTGTTAATAAATATATATCTATTATATAAAAATTACGTAAAAGCTACTCTTGGGAACCAAACCAATTATAATTCTATATTATAATGAGACCTGTCTAGCTATTTTTAACCTGTTAACATTTTTTCGGTAAAATCAATTAATCAAGAATTTAAAAACTATCTTTTAGAATCAATTTATACATAAAAGTAAAAGTTATAAACAAATAAAACCGGCTAAGTTCAAGTCGGATTAGCGCAATTAGTGTTCCGTATCCTGATTGTTTTCAAAAAATATTTTTTCTTGTTTTTATATACCAGAAAACTTATTAAAGGTAATGGACTCGCGATAATTTTCGATCAATCTACACCTTATGGAGAATATTCCAGAATGTTTTCGAAATATTTTGATCAGTACTCTTTGAGATAGGGTCGGGGGACAGTGATTTTTGGTAATTTTTTAAAAATAATATAAAGAAAAGTTTCCGCGAGTATTACATCATATATATTTATAAATTAGTGTTTTCATAAACTTTTTTTCTTCCGATTTCATCCCTCAAAACTAACCTCTTAAGTCAAAATTCAATTCTCAAAACTACACGGCTGTAATTGGGCCATCACTTTCTATATTTGTGACACATTTCAACTTTCTATGTCAAATAGTTTCGGAGAAATTCGGCTATGACAGACAGACAGACATTGAAATGTTCCGTTGTTCAATTGTGATACGGAACACTAAAAATACAGTGAAAAAGCACACTATTACTTCTCTAATCTCTATAAGGATGGTCAAAGTTTGGAACAAACTTTTAAGTCGTTATAATTCTAAAGTTTGATTAGGTACTTAAATAATAATAGTACTTACAGATACACTTTTGATGATTTTCAAGGGTTTTTTTTAAAAAAAAACAAGGTCGAGAGAACTGTTAAGAAGCATTATTTAAGATGTATCGTTTTAAAGATTCTAATCAAAATGAAATATAATTACTATGGCACGTATTTTTAGTGTTCTGTACGGAACACTTATAAGATCACTTCGGTGTCTGTCCGTCTATCACACCTAATTTTTTGTCAGGGTCAGGTTTGGGGGGGTGAAAAAAGTGAAAAAAAAAGAATTTTTTTCAGCTCATCGAGTGGGGTATCAAATGAAAGCTTATAAAAACACGAACTCAAAAATATTTATGATGTAACACTTCCGCACTCTTTTCTTTGTATTATTTTTAAAAAATTGCCAAAAACCGCTGTCCCCCACTTATCTCGAAAAGTACTGATCAAAAAATCGCTGTTCTGAAATATTCTCCATAAGGTAGATTGGTATATAAAAAAAAAAAATTTAAGGTCAAATCTTAAAAACAAAAGCTGTCAACAAATATCGGAAACAAGCTTTGTTGAAAACTCATTTGGGGTGTGTTTTGTGAAGTCTAAAAAAAATATATTTTCAAGGCTATTACGGTACAGAACACCAATTGCACAAGTCCTACTTGTACTTGACCGGTTTTTTCACTAAAAAAAAAGATTACCGCAATGTAACTAAAACTTCTAAGGAGAATGGGTGCTCACATTATTTTTATTTTAATAAATTAGTAGTATTTCGAAAGTGCACGACAGACACAACATAAGATTCCATTTATTTATTAGAGATAGTGAAGCTAACAAAAAAAAACTACAAGAGACTTTGGAGTAAAAAATCATCTTTTATATATACCTAACAGCTGATAGTAATCGACTCTCTAAGTTTAAAGATATTGATTGAACATTGGATGTTAGAAGTATCGAAAAAAGGATCGTAACTCATTTAAACCCCTCTTCTTCTTCTAGAATGAAATTAGAACATATCCAGAGGGACCTAAACAATGGAGTAAAGAAAATGGTAGCAAATGTACCTATGTATATGCCGGAATTCCACATATTACTTACTGCTGAATACGACTCTTTTTTTCTGTGACACCAAATCGGTAGGAATTAATTTAAACGTTACTGGAGCTTTTACAACCATTCAGCAAACTACGAAAGATTTATATAATATCAGAAGGAATTTGAACAATTTTATACATAAATATTTTATGGAAATGGAGGTTCCTGGTTTGGTATTTATGCGGAATAATTTATTTGAAAGTTGGAGTCAGAGATTCGCACATATTGAAACTAATAACAATTATATAATTGCCACGTTCCTGGATTCAAGATTTAAAGATGGCCTAACACAGAAAGAACAAGCAAATCTTAAAAACAAAAAATGTTTATTAAACGAAATTTCCTTCAACTCTAAACACTAAATGCAACAGTTATAATGTAACTCTAAAACTTTTAAAAAAACTCCTTGTGTTGGTTGGCAAACCAGTTTTTATATGGATGAAATTTGGGTCTTTTAAAATGTAAAAAAATAAGGATAGCATGGGGGATGGTCAATCAGTTCAAAGCCTAATTCGTTTTTTTTTTTACAAAACTATCAGCGATTTGTGAGCAGGAATATTGTGTTGTAAAAACAGTACCGTTTAGGACATTTCTGCATGGAGTTCTTCCACAATTTTTTGGCGAAGTTTTGTTAATTCTAACTGTAAGAAATATCTCATCTTTGTTCGAAAAACGAAAGCAGGGCTTGTTTCTGTTGCTTTCTGTAAGTAAAATTTCTTGGGTCGAGGTGAACCAGTATGTTTCTACTCCATTGACTATTTCTTTGTCTCCGAATTATAATGATGGACCCACGTTTTAAAACTGTTACAAATCAGCCTGGATGTTGTGCATAGTCGTTTTTTCAATCGGCCCATATTACTTTTAAAAGGAACTCTATTACATCTACAAGCAAACAGTCGAAACTCATCAAATTTTAGGAAAAGTAAAGTTCTGCAGCTTCAAACGGAACCTACCCTATTTGCGTATGTTTTTCCTTACGATCACATTTCTAAAAAAGCTTTGTTTGTTTACATAATATGCTCACTAATAATAGTATTAACTTTAAAAAATGTAAAAGTAGTTATGTTGTATAACTCATAAACCTGCTAATTATGTGCTTTTTATGTGAATGCTGTAATGTCAATAAAAATTTTTATGTATCTCGAAATTAAATGATGGAACTGTTAACTAAGAGTTATGTATTTACATTTTCTAGTAATTTCGTAAATTCTACATTGTCATTATTAATTTATTCTTCAAATCACTTATACTGGATATCCGATATTGAAGGCGGCAAACCAATTCCCTGTTATAACTACTATAGATTCAAAATGGTGTCCACACGGTACCATATGTCATGAATACGGTGCTTGTTTAATCTTTACTTATAAAGTTACGAATAATTATTAAATTTTCTGCTCTAATTCATGTCTTTTTTACGATTTAATTCCCGTAAACGACCCATAAATAATACACCTTATTAATTGTTTGGCCAATTGAAATGAATTTTTTGTGACCACCACGGTAATCGAAGAAAACAGTTATCATGACGTTGATTTTTCAACGAGTAGTGACGTGCTGTTTTCGGTTTGGTTCACTTATTGCACGACATTCACTTGATTGTTGCGCTATTTTCGAGTCATATGAACAGATCTACATCTCCTCACCACTAATTATGCATTTCAAAGAATTATCACCGTAACATTTTATTATCATTTTTAATGTATCGGCACAAGAAATACTTCGGCTTAAAATTTAATATAAATTCTTTGATCAATTCAATTCATTCATTTTAAAAATTGTCAATAAATTAATTACAAAACTAGCTTTTATTTCTATCCTAATAAAGCAAATGTCACAAAAACTTTGGTCAGATGTTAGTAACCGTTCCACCAACCTAAAAAACAGCGAGTATATTTTAAAATACCGGTCAAGTGCAAGTTGAACGCAGTTAGTGTTCCGTACCTTGATTGATTTTAAAATAAAAATTTTGGTTACAGAGGTATAAAATGATCAGTGACTTCACAAAACACACCCCAAATGAGTTTTCACCAAACTTTGTTTTCGATCTTTACTGAAAACTGATGACCTTGAAATTTTTGTTTTTTTTATATACCAGATAAATTATTAAAGGTAATTCACTCGCGATAATTTTCGTTCAATCTATACTCCGTGGAGAATATTCCATAATTTTTTAAAAAATTTTTGATCAGTACTTTTTGAGATAAAGGAGGGGGGAGATAGCGATTTTTCATGATTTTTTAAAAATATTACAAAGAAAAATGCGCGCAAGTATTACATTATATATATTTTTGAACTCGTGTTTTTACAAGCGTTCATTTGACACCCCACTCGATGACCTAGTAAAAATTTTTTTTTTCATTTCCAATTTCACCCCCCAAAACTAACTTCTTGCGTCAAAATTTAAGTTTCAAAACTACACGGCTCTGATGAGGCCATCAATTCCTATATTAGCACCAAATTTCAACTTTCTATGTCAAATAGTTTCGGAGAAAATCGGATGTAACAGACAGACGGACGGACAGACATCGAAGTGATCTTATAAGTGTTCCGTACGGAACACTTATAAGCGATCTTATAAGTGTTCCATACGGAACACTAAAAAAAAATATACCTACTAAGTGTGTTTTTGGTTAGGTATTAGAATTCTATCCCAGGTAAAACAAAGTTACATTCTGTTTTAACGGCATCATTCCTTGAATTAATTAGTCATCCGATTGTTGGTACCATTTACATTTAGTTTATTTTCTGTCAAATGACACTTTATAAATATGCTATTCATTACTGGAAATGACAGAACTTTCAATAAATATCTGTACTTCACCCTTGGAAAAAAAGTGGATTAAGCAGTAATGAATTGCTGGTTGCACACAGTGGAATTCACCCGAAATACCCAGCTTCACTTTCTTGAGGAAGCGACAGCTCACCTTAACTCTGAGATAGCTAACGCCTTCAGACACAACGCAAACGTCGGTAATCGCTACCTACAAGTCTCAGACATATTACAAATAGACTAATAGACATGGCTATAACTCGACTACCGGCTATATTACCTACTTAGTATATAGGGATAAGGTCGTAGTGTAGTTGAGCTACTCTTCGCCACAAAAAAAGCTAAACATGTAAACATCACACACCACTAACACTATTGTAACACAACACTCCCGAAGTAGCCAGTAACTTAGCTTTTAGTTTTGAGTAGACTTAGTTAGGTTAAAGTAGCATAGATCTACACATTAGAAACTCACCCACAAGTTTTTAAAACTCACATCCCCTATATAAAGAATAATTGTCACATTGTAAGAGAAGTAAAGGGTCGCAGACCCAGCTTACAAGGAGCTTTAGTGGGAATGCCAGCCACTCCGGCTGGAGAACCACCACATAACTGGAGCCTTCTGGGGCACCCATAAGGTGACGCAGACTGCTTCATTATCCATTAGGCGGATTCTTGCCTGTAAAAAGAGCACACATTGGGGTGTACCAGGTACAAGTATGAATTGCGGATTTCAGACAACAGATGGTGCACCAATGCAGTTTGTGCTATAAAGATTTGAACAGTGCTATTTTGTTGTGTCATCACTAAGTGTTCAATATGTCGAAATTTATACCGAACAAAGAGCATTCGCGGACAGCATTAATTTTTTGTTTTCATTTGAAGAAAACTGCTGTCGAATCATACCGATTACTTCGAGAAGCTTAAGGTGAAAATGCTCCATCGCAAGATACGTGTGAACGATCGTTTCGGCGTTACAAAAGTGGTGACTTCGATGTTGCAGACAAGGAACGTGGAAAACCACCAAAAAAATACGAAGATGTGAAATTGCAAGCATTGTTGGACGAAGATGATTCGCAAACACAAAAAACAACTCGCCGAGCAATTGGGCGTTAGTCGACAAGCTGTTTCCAATCGGCTACGAGAGATGGGAAAGATTCAGAAGACCGGTAGATGGGTACCACATGAGTTGAACGACAGGCAAATGGAAAAGCGCAAAAACACGTGCGACATTTTACTCGCTCAGTACAAAAGGAAGTCGATTTTGCATCATGGGTAGACCCAGGCGCACTGTCCACATCGACCGCAAGACCGAATCGCTTTGGTAAAAAGACGATGCTCTGTGTTTGGTGGGTCCGGAGAGGCGTGGTCTATTATGCGCTGTTAAAACCTGAGGAAACGGTTAATACTAAACGTTACCAACAACAACTGACCGATTTGAACCGTTCGCTGCTTGAAAAAAGGCCAGAATACCGAAAGAGGCAACACAAAGTCATTTTTCTTCATGACAATGCTCCGTCAGATACGGCAAAACCAGTTCGCGACACGTTGGAAGCACTCAACTGGGAAGTTCTACCCCATTTTTTTTTTGATTGATCCCTGCCTTTGGCGTCATGTCCCGATTTCTCCTGTACTTCCCTATTTTATTTTTTTTTATGGGTCTAGCACACGTGCTGCAGGGAAGTCCCTAAAGCGCTCCAGGAGCAGCATGTATGCGGAAAAAAGCGATTCACGTTGTTCTTGAATCGCTGTAAATTGTACTCGGTAGGAAACACAGCGCTGGGCAAGATGATGTTTTCCATATAAAAGACTGCTTGAAAAGCGTTATACGCGGAGTAACAAGCTGAACTTCATACAGATGCGAAGCACCAGCACGACGTGTATTTCTAACATGTACCGCTTTGGGAGGAATTAAGCGGGCTACATCCTTCGAACACTTGCCATGAAAATACTTGTATGCGGCTTACTCACCAGACTTGGCTCCTTCCAATTACCACTTGTTTGCATCGATGGGTCACGCACTTGCTGAGCAGCGCTTTGATTCGTACGAAGATGTGAAAAAATGGCTCGATGAATGGTTCGCAGCAAAAGGTGAAGATTTTCACTGGCGTGGTATTCATAAATTGCCCAAAAGATGGGAAAAATGTATAACAAGCGATGGAGCATACTTTGAATAAAGCACTTTTTATCATTCTTCCGAATTTAACATGTTTATTTAGAAAAAAATACGCATTTCATACTTGTACACCTGGTACGCGACAAGGCCTCTGCCAACTGATGGTGAGTGGTTTATTCTGAACTGGAATGTGACATTAGGGAAACCTAATTTTATTCCCTCCAATGAATGTAAAAATACTAAAAATTCGTATAGGTAACGTATAAGAAAATAAATTGATAAAGATATGGTGGGCAACGTTGCGTTTTTTGTAACTTTAAACCTTAGTTTACAACTTGAAATTATCCATTATTGTTATGTTACGTATTTAAAATTTAAATGTAACTTTATTTAACTAAATGATACAAGCGAAATAAAGTATTCAGGAATATCAACATAATATTTATTTATCAACCAAACAAGCATACAAAGATACCTGTTTTTAAACAAATGTAGCTTAGCAACAACTGGATTCTTGCGTCAGACTACCAATATTTAACATGATCTTTGTTTTTGTCTACAATATTGTAAACCATTAATCTTCAATGGTTTTTATTTTATTTTTATTAATATTTATGTAAATTTTTCCATGACTGTGTAATTTAGTTTTTGATTTGTTAATTTTGAAGGTTAGGCGTTAGTTGTGATAAGGAATGACGTATTTTAATACCTGATTATATATGCAATCTTAGTAGAATAGTAGAATGATTGGTGACATCAAAATATTATTGTTTTTTTTTTTCCTGATGATCTCCGATATTTTATTATATTCGCAAATAAATTAAATATTAATATTGCCAAATAGATTTAAAACTTATTGAGTAGGATATTAAATATAGGCTATAGAGTAAAAAAAAAGATAGCCTCTAACAGCTGCTTAAAAAGGGCACTTGTTTTAGTACGCAATTTGTAACGTACCGCGCTTGGTGGCAAATTAACAAAATTGATGCCTGCCTTTGGCGTCATGTCCCGATTTCCCCTGTACTTCCCTATTTTATTTTTTTTTATGGGTCTAGCACACGTACTGCAGGGAAGTCCCTAAAGCGCTCCAGGAGCGGCATGTGTGCGGAAAAAAAAGCGATTCACGTTGTTCTTGAATCGCTGTAAATTGTATTCGGTGGGAAACACAGCACTGGGCAAATTAGGGATGTTGTTCTCCATATAAAAGACTGCTTGAAAAGCGTTGTACGCGGAGTAACAAGCTGAACCTCATACGGATGTGAAGCACCAGCGCGACGTGTATTTCTAACATGCACCGCGCTGGGAGGAATTAAGCGGGCTACATCCTTCGAACACTTTCCATGAAAATACTTGTAAAACAGACTCAAGTCGCCAACCGTTCTTCGATGTTCCAGCGAATCAAGGCCGCCGGTCAATTCCGGGTCTCCAATCAGACGGACAGCTCTTCTCTGAACAGAATCCAACAAATGCAGTGTATGTTTGGGAGCGTAGCCCCAAACGTGGGAGCAGTATTCCATAGTTGGTCGAATTTGAGCTTTGTAAAGAATTAACAGTTGTTGTGGGGTGTAAAGCTTTCTGGTTCGAAATAATATTCCCAACTTTTGGGAGGCTCTCCTTGATATGCCTGCAACATGTTCATGCCACGCCATATTTGCTCACAAACTAACGCCCAACAAATTGAGCGACGATGCTAGGGGAATGGAGTGTCCCGACATAACTATGTCGAGTTGAGCAACGTTAACTTTTTTAGAAAACATGCAACGTGTAGTTCTAAAAAAAAGTACTGAATTTAATTTTTTTCACACTAAAAAAATAAGTTAATCCAAACGCTACAAGTCGATATTTTAAATGATAATTAATGTACGTATAGTTATTCATAACAAAAAAAGTTTAGCCGAGAAAGAGCTTCATAGATATTTACCATTTAAATCCGACAATTCCTGGTATTTCCGTTAAAACTGAAAATAATAACACAATTTTGACCCTAAAAAGTTGGTGTAATATGATATATACGAAGCAACCACTCTAACCCCCTCCCTTATCTCATTAACACCTTACCAACTGAAAATAACAAAAAAATGTCACAACGTTCACATTTTTTGACTCCAAAAACCCTGAAAAGAACACATATCACGAAATATGCGAAGCAGTTTCTCTAACACCCTCCCCTACTTCATTAATCCCGTTCATATTGAATCCATTGAAAACAATGAAAAAAGTAGCTGAAAGTTTAGCTTTATCGACTCCAAGAACCCTGAAATGGACATATAACACAATATATTCGAAGCAACCCCTCGAATCTATCAAAATTACCCCTTACATATTTGACCAGTTGAAAATAAAGAATCCTTGATATATACGAAGCCCTCTTAATTTGTTACACCTCATCCCTTACAAGGTTGAACAATTAAAAATAATGAAAAAAAAACAAAAATTTCGTATTCCTCAATAACAAGAACCCTGAAAAGAACGTATAATACAAAATTTGTATATCTCTCTAAACCCCTCATCTTAACTATCTTATAAACTCCTTATTTGTTTGACCCTAAGTAATAGACAAGACTGAAAAAAAAACACGACTTTCAGATTCCTTTACTTCGAGAAATCTGAAAAAGACTTGGTATAACACGATAACATATACATATACGAAAGATTACTTAACAAATGTATTGAAGAACAAGAATACCTGTACATTGGCAAAACACTGAGGTCATACTTTTATTTAAGAAAGGCGATCACGGAAACCTTGGGAACTATCGCCTCATCAGCTTGTTATCGCATTTGTACAAGCTTTTTATTAAAACTGTCACAAACCGTCTAAAAAATAAGTTCGATGACTACCTACCAATCGAACAGGCGGGCTTTCGCAAGGAATTTGGAACAACAGATCATATCCAGACTATTTACAGAAGAAGCGACCGAATATAATATTAAGCTGCGTCTAGCTTTCAAAGATTATAAGAAGACTTTCGACTCCCTAGAACATTGGGCAATTATGCAGCCCTTAGAACTCCTAAAATTCATATATGAAAATGAGAGATTAACGGTTCAATTAGATGAAGATCGAAACACAGAACCCATAAAGATCAAGAAAGGTGTTAGGCAGGGCGACACACTTTCACCAAAATTGTTTACCCTAGTCTTGGAGGATGTATTTAAAAGTCTTGAGTGGAAAGAGAAGGGAATTAAAATCGATGGCATACATTAACATCACTCGCAGATGATGTAGTACTGATTAGTAAAGATCTAGAAGAACTCAAAAGTGTAAACGATATTACGCGTCTGCAGGAAGATCTGAATCGACTTTATCACTGGTCAGAAACTAAGTTGGGAATGTGGAATCTTTGGCACAATGATACTACTCAGTATATATCACCACTAGTCAATCATCGCTCCTGATGAAGCTAACATGGTTAGCGAAACGCGCGTCGAGTGCAAAAATAAAGTGTTTGGTGTAGTGGTGATATATACTGAGTACTGGTCAGAAAGAAATGGCTTAAGTCTAAATGTTAAAAAGTGTTTCTGCATTTCCTTTGGTAGGAAGCAGAATATTGAGCGTCACTGGTATAGTTTGAACGGCGCCCTGCTTGAGTCGGTTTTGTTACCAGATATAGTAAGCAATTGTCGGCTAGCACGTTTAGAGTGTTGTATTTTTCAATGGTGCGCTCTGGTTTGGAGTATGCTTCGGTAGTGTGGTCACCATCTTACCAGTGCCATATTGCTGAGATTGAGTCAGTGCAGCGTAGATTTCTACCAACTTTTAAAACTGGAATAAATATTTATAAGGATGCAAGTTTTCATATTGACTATGGGGTGATTACGAACGGTTTTGGTGTGGCTACTTTGGAAAAGCGTAGGGATCTTGCAGATGTTTTATTCCTATATAAACTCCTGAATGGCTTTATTTCCTGTCCACCACTTTTGGAGAGCGTTCAACTTAATACTATTCATAGGACTCGTGGCAGTGTACTGCTCAGTATTCCATTTCACAGTGCTAATTATGGCTATTGCAGTCCTCTTACGAGAATGTGCCGATTATTTGATACATACAGCCTTGATCCCTTCAGTTGTAGTGTTAGCGAATTTAAAACGCTTATAAGCGCGATCGGGATCTGAGGTGTTAAAAACTGTTGTAATGCTTGTTTTTTTTTTCTATCCTTTTTCACGTTATGAATTGTATATGTGCATTGTGTTTTAACATTATTTTGTTTTTATATTTCTACTGTAATTTTGTTTTTATATTACTATTGTAATTGGCTTGTCCGTTAAAATAAATAAATAAATAAAAATCATGATAGAACAACTTAAATAAGCTTTACAGAAACTTGGATTCGAGATGAACATCGAGAAAACAAAACTTCTAAGCCCACAAAACACAAGAATTAAGATCGGCATGGAAGAGATCGAGAGAGTATAAGAGTATATATATGAGACATAAGATTAGATTAGATAAAGACAATCAAACAGCGGAAATACCAAGGCGAATTGGTCTCAGCTGGACTGCATTTCAAAAACTAGGATTAATTCTAAAAACAGACAAATCCTCATGACCTTAAAAAGAAAAGTGTCCGAGAGCTTACTTCCAGTAAGTACGTATTGGCTGGAAACAATGACCCTTAAAAAAAATAGTTTTTGTCGACTCCAACGTATTCAATGGGCCGTGGAAGGACAGATGTTAGGTATTAGTTTACGAGAATCCATTAAAAGCGAGGATATCAGGTGAACAACAAGAGTTACAGATATCAGTGGCAAAATTAAAGTGGTAATGGGCGGGGCATGTGGCTAGAACGAATTATGGTAGATGGACAACAAAATTACTTAAGTGAAGACCTTGGGAGAGCAGACAAAGTGTCGGAAGACCAATGAAAAGATGATGATATCAGGCATCAGGCAGTAGATGGATCCATCCTGGCCAGGATAGAAACAATTGGAAACTTCGTTAATAATGGAAATGATAATAAATTAATACTACACATAAATATTCTGTATTTAGTCTGTATTTTAAATCCTCTTTTATGACGTGATCGTCGACTCTCTTATTAGATATCCAATAATATTTTGCTTATATATATTTTAAAAATTTCATTATCATGTAAGTGAATGCTGTAAATTGTCTCGGATTGATAAGCGTCCGCCATAACTAACTGATATCTCCAAGAAATTATTACGTAAACCCCAAGATTTTTTCAATTAAACATTTTTCAAATGACCTGTTTAATATACATTTTTTTATTATATATTATGTTATAAATTAGCATTAATAACTACTATAAATATTCTAAGCTAATAACTCTATCATATAATAAACAATAAAATATGTTATACTAAAAAGTCACGACTTACTAATAAATATTGAGCAAAGTAAATATACTATAAGTCATCAAGAATATAATTGCGATCAATTAAATACTAATATCTTGCTTTACAATAAAATCAAACCTTTATTTGTCATTTCTAAATCTTAAATATTTTATTAGTGACATTGACTCAAATTGATAAGCTGCCCTACGTCATCAAGTCATTTGATATCTCTGTGAAATAAATTTCACATGAATTGCTCAATAAAACTTTTTTTTATTGTAGATTATAAAATATAATTAATAACTACTATAAATATTTTATGCTGATAACTCTATCATATGGTAAAAGATAAACATATGTTTTAGTAAAGCGTCACGACTTAGTAATCAGTATATGTAAAGTTGTATACAGAAAGAAAGCAAAGAACCTTGTATATTAGCAATATTAGTATATGCATTTATTTGAATTTCAACCGAGCGCTTTCGGTCTTTAGAAAAAGACTATCCTCAGGGTTCAGACTTTCCAAACAATATGGTTAGCAAATAACGAAGACGTTACTTACCCATCAGTTTCACTTGTCAAAGAGCATACTTTTCCCTAGGCAAACGAAAGATCGACCATAGTCTGTTATAAGAAGGAATGGACATTTTTTCGATAAATCGATGGTTAACGATAGGTGAATCCAAGAAGTATTGATATTACGATAGTTATCGGTATCTTGATAGGCATCGCTTATTTCTACCGCTGTTCATCAACTTTAGAAGGTAGTAAAATTTCCCTGAAAAGGGAGGATTCTTTTCTTGGACGTCTACCCCGTTCCGATCATCAACTTTTGAATAATAATTATCGATATATTGCTAGTTATCGATATATCAATAACTATAGACAGTTCCCGATTTACCGATAACTATATACGAGCAAAAACTATCAATATTTCGATAAGTAGAAATTATGGATAGGTGGGTTGTCATTGACTATCGATAGTCCAGGGCAAGCCATCTAACTTTTACTATACACTAGAAATCTCAACTTATCAATATGTCGATAGTTATCGATACATCAATAATTGTCGAGAGTTATCGATATAACGGTAATTATTATTAGAAAATTGTTTACCGAAGTGGCAGAGATTTTCAAAAAAAAAGAATGCTATCTTCTAAAAAAAAATTATCACCTTAATTGATGACCGAGGGGTGGAAATAATTCCTGCCTCTTGATATATTGATAACCATAGAAACTACCGATAAATATCTCTCGAACTCTTCAGAGTATTTTTTCCCTCTACTGAATATGGGGATTGAGAATTTAGAAATAATGAAATACTAACATGATTTTCGAATTATCCTACTCCAAAAAGTCTGAAAATGACATACAACATTATATATTTGGAACTACTACCCTTAATCACCAACTCATCTCTTTTGTAAAAAAAATTATAATAAAGTAAATAAATAATAAAATACGATATTTTGAAGTTTTTTAGATTTTTAATTTCAGAACTGTAATATGTACTACAGTAACAAGTTCTGCAAATTAATGGTAAGTATTACATATTAAAATTTGTTTACAATTCTTTTTTTCAGTAAAATACCACAAATATCGTGACGCCTAGAGTTCAAATGCGTACACTAAGTCTCTGGATCGGACTAAATGCAATATTGTTACCTTCGTAAAGAGCGAAGTTATGGAAGTGAAAATTAGGTCTTACTGCGTACACCTGCTATACCCTCTAAATAAATAGGTAAAAAGTTGGAAGTAGTACAGTCTGTCAAGTAAGACGCATTTTAGTAAAAGTATCAGTCGATTCCGAGTGATACTTTTACTAAAATGCGTCAAAATAACGAAAAAAAAAAGGCACATTCTGGGGCCCTAAATATATTAAAAAGTCGGTATCGTTTGTGAAGAAGTGGTGAAATCGTTTTAACGAGACAAAAAATGTCGACGATTGGCGAAAACGTGGCTGGGTAGGCAAAGTCACTCCGAAAGTCGAAAAACGGATCGTGTCTTTGTGTTCTGCGCCAATGAAGGTACTTACTTGACAGACTGTACCATAAATATTTTTTAAATTAAAAATTGGGTGAATATTACAATATTTTTTTAAGTGCTATTAAAGCTTCGATTTTTAAAAAGTCACACCATAATTTTGTTATTCTAATTAATGATAACGAATTAAACGATAAATATTGTGTATTTGACCTAATTAACTTCCGATATCTATTAATTTTCGAGAAGTTTTAAGTCTAACAATGTTGAGTGTTTTTGTGAGTTAACCAATTTCTTGTGCGATATCAATCCGTAAACATCGACACATTTTCATCTATATCTTCTTCAACTGTGCTATGTTTCACATCGGCGAGCACTTCAAGATATTGATACGGAGTCTATATCGCTTATCACAATCTTTAGGTTCGTTAGGATTAACTGAAAGTTGTCGAGTTTGTCAGCTAATATTGCAGTAACGTCTAAATATTATTTATGGAATTTTTATGCATCAAATTTAACGTCTACTTACATGTGTGTTTGTTTGTACGCCTGGTTATAACTCAAGAACGAACAATTCAATTTTTACGCAGC
The DNA here is from genome assembly GCA_019049505.1 of Pachyrhynchus sulphureomaculatus. NCBI lineage: Eukaryota > Metazoa > Arthropoda > Insecta > Coleoptera > Curculionidae > Pachyrhynchus > Pachyrhynchus sulphureomaculatus. The sequence continues at coordinate 67,738,733 of CM032456.1, forward strand.
CCTGAGTTTTCATAATATTTAATTAAAATTGGTAGTAACCAAGTAGCAAGCAGTAGCCTTATACTGTGTGATGAATAGATGAAGGCGACGGGAGTAAAATAATAAGTACCGGAAATTCTAATCCTTTTACGTATTCGTACGAAACACTTATAAGATCACTTCGGTGTCTGCCTGTCTGTCCGTCCGTCTGTCACACCAGATTTTCTCCAAAAATATCTGACATAGAAAGTTGAAATTTCGTACTAATATAGGAATTGATGGCCTCGACCGAGTCGTGTAGTTTTGTTTTGTTTGTTTGGGGGGTGAAATCGGAAGTGGAAAAAAAATCACTAGGTCAGCGAGTGGGGTGGGGTGTCAATTAAAAGCTTGTAAAAACACGAATTCAAAAATATATATAATGTAAAACTTGTGCACATTATTATTTTTAAAATTTGCGAAAAATCGCTGTTCCCCGCCTTTTCGCGAAAAGTACTTATCAAAAAATTTGGAAAAAATTCTAGAATATTCCCCGCAGGGTGTAGATTGAACGAAAATTATCAGGAGTGATAATTTATCTGGTATCTAAAAAAAAAAAAAAAATCAAGGTCATCAGTTTTCAGTAAAGATTGGAAAAAAATTTTTGTTGAAAAATCATTTGGGGTGTGAAGTCATTGATCATTTTGTACCTCCGTAACAAAAATTTTTTATTTCAAAAGCAATCAACGTATGGAACACTAATTGCGCAAGTCCGACTTACACTTGTCCGGTTTTTTACTGTAGTGATACAAATAGCACACGTAAATCTAAGCGTTAAATTTATTGAAGTTAAAATTTTTATGGAAAGTGGAGAAAGCTACAGCACGTAACAGCATCGGTTACGTTGGGTAATCAATTTGATTAAAAATCTCTGACGCGGTAAAAATATGACAGAATAAAGGTGATGATGAGTTGAAAGCCTCTGAGCGTCATTTTTTTTAAAGCGCAAACAAGGTAAGCTTTTTTTAGAAAGAATTTAATTTTTTTTTTATAAAAAACAAGGTATATAACGTTTTTTTTTGAAAAAAACAAAAATTTATTTTTCAGCATAAACTCCATTGAGCTCCCACATTTGGTCCAACGAGATCCCAATTTTCTTATTCTCCCCAAAAAAAAGGTGTTTCGGACTGTACATAACCTCTTCATTCGACCAAAATTTATTTCCTCTAAACAAATTTTTGAGGTTAGGAACCAAAAAAAAGTCACTTGGGGCCAAATCTGAGGAACAAGATGGGTGGGGAACTATTTCGAAGCACTTTTGACATTGCAACGGTCGATGTGTGAGCAGGCGGATTATCCTGGTGAAGGAACATTTTCTTGCGAGCTAATCTTGGTCGCTTTTGCTTCAACTCACTAGGGAAACGGTCCAATAACGTTGCGTAATAAGACCAGTCATTGTTTTACATTTTTCGAAATAGTCCATCATGATGATACCCTGTGAATCTCAAAAAATAGTTGTCATCACTTTTCCCGTCGATAAAACTGTTTTCGAGGTTTTTTTTACTGTACTTTCACCTTTGCCAACCTATTGTTTTGACTGTCGTTTTGTCTTCGGGGCGTAATCGTAGATCTATGTTTCGTCTACAGTCACAAAATGACGCCAGAAGTCTTGCGCTGCAACTTTTCCTAACACAATTGTAAAATGTCCTTATTCGTGCGTTTTTAGTCTGAAGCGAACGAACCAGGTTCCCAAAGTGTACTCTCAGCTTTTTCATTTTTAGAGTTTCATGCAGGATATTACGTACCGTACATTTAATATCCCTATGCAGATCTTCTATTACGACACTATGAATTTTATTCACCATTTCGGACACACACATTCGGACGTCCTGAATATGCAGCATCTGCAGTGCTCGAACGGCCACGTTTTTAAATTCATTTACCCAGTAATAAATCGTCCTGAAGCAGAGTTCCTTAGGTTCAGTTTCTATCTGGCCTACTTTACATAAAAATATTTTATCACTGCAGGGTGCTCGGCTTTATCCATTTCTACGCAACGTGTAACACCGATCACTTATGACAGCTGCCAACAAACATCTGCGCGTTGCATCTGTTTGAAACTTTGAACACAACCGTTACAGAAATCACGCTTATTCGCAGTCATGCTGTTTAACAAAATTTGCGACCATTTCGTAGAAATTTACCAGACTTATTAATTCATCCCGGTAAATATATTAGTGTAGATATTTATTATGTAGAAAAAACTTTGCAAGTTTTGCTTCATAGTCAGGTAGATAATTTAAAAAAAAACACCCTCGTATATTTACAAACTACATCATAAAAACGAATACTTGATATTTGATAATGTTTATAATAAATTTCATCTATTTCACGGAGGTGTGGGAACCTGCTTGCAATCTGCTTACGATAAATTATTGCGTAAAATATATTATATAAGTTTCTCGGGTTGATCAATGATTTATAGATTTTTTTTTAAATGGTAGTAGTAAGAGATACGTATTAAATGAATGAAAATTTTAAGGGGGGACCCTGGTCCAGAAATTTGTTTGACCATTTTTTTTTCGCTTAAAGTACTCCTTAAAATCCTTTTTACGAAATATCAACTCTAAGTTTACCTGCCGAGCATTTTTCCAAGTAAGTACAATGCGCGCAGCCGCTGCTCATGCCTGCCTTAGGAAGTATTATAATTCAGTAAAAAAGAATTTTAAATGCTCATTCATAGTTGAAGCCTGAATCTTTGATCAAAAATTAGTTTCCCGCAAATTTCGCGGAAAATAATAAAAATTACAAAAAGATATCTCGAACAAATTGATAGATAATACAATTATTTATAAAATCGTCTCGAATCATTTTTCACGTATATACAATATAAAACGAGATATTTGAAAATTGTTATTTGACGCACACCTAGTTAAAAAATAACCGAATCTGAAAAAATTCATAAAAAACAGCAAATATCATTATTTTTGAACTTTTTTTTAATCGTATCTGACGCAACATGACTAATTTTTTCAGAGAATTTTTTTTTATTAACTTCTTGAAAAGTTTTTTTTAAATTAAATTTTATTTTTAAAATTGATTTTTTTCTGTTTTATATAGATGTCTGTATATAAGTAAAACATCAAAGAATGTAATAAGATAATTTTTTTTTTCAATTTTAACAATAAAAAATTAAATTCAAAAAATATAATTGTTTGTAACTTTTGAAAAAGAAAATAAAAAAAATTCTCTGAAAAAATTAGTTACGTTAAATAGATACGATTTTTTTAAAAAAAGTTCAAAAATAATAATTTTCAATTGCAAATACCTCATTTTATATCGCGAATATGTGAAAAGTGATTCACAACGATTTTATAGATAATTTTATTTTCTATCGATTTTGTCCGAAACATTTTTTTGTAATTTTCATATTTTCCAAAAATTTGCGAAAATGTGGTTTTTGGGGTAGTTTTTATTTTTTTACAACCCCTTCATTCAATTTCCAATTTTTGACTATTGATACTTGATCTACCCATTAAAACTAATTTTTGATCAAAAATTTAGGCTTCAACTATGAATGAGCATTTAAAATTCCTATTTACTGGATTATTAAGCTGTAACAGTTTCAGAGCTTCCCCTACCATTTTTTCGAGCAGCTGTTGAGTAAACACTCAATAGAATATTTGTGTGAATCATTCTATACATTATATATGGTCCAGGGATCGCCGATTACCAGATTAAAAGCCGTAAGTTCCCCAAAAAAAATTTTATTTACCGTTTCTTCATAATTTTTTAATTTTTTTTTGTATCGAAAACCATGTTTTCGGAATTGGCGTGTAGGATTACTCAAAAATTAGTAAACCGATCGACTTGAAATTGATCATACTTTGAAAATATATAATTATCTTTGATACGAATATTCAATTATTTAAAAAAAAGATTTTTAGATCATTTTTATCATTTTTTTTTTACTCTTCAGTATATATCACCAAACACTTTATTTTTGCACTCGACGCGCGTTTCGATAAAATGTTAGCTTCATCAGGAGATGATTTACTGTCAATCATCGCTCCTGATGAAGCTAACATGGTTAGCGAAACGCGCGTTGAGTGCAAAAATAAAGTGTTTGTAGTGGTGATATATATATATATATATATATATATATATATATATATATATATATATATATATATATAAAATTGAGAAGGGTCATTGTGCCAAAGATTCCACATTCCCAACATAATTTTTTTTTGCAAAAAATTGCTTTTTTTCAATTGTAAAAATGCGATTTTTTAATTTTTGCACCTATTCATATAGAAACTGTAGGTATGTCGATTACACATTAACTTGATTTTTTCAGATTGAATGATTTTTGTAATCCTGAGGTTGCATGCCAATCAGGGTGTACGTACCGGAGGTGCTCCACGAGATGTGCCGTATTCTTGGTTTAAAAAAACATTTTTTCATTAAAAAAAATTCTATTCTTTTAGAGTTGTTCTAATATGCCAAAAAAGTTTTACATTTATTGCGTTTATGTATTGCAAATAAACAAATATTTAAAAAATCATGTTTTTTTTGCGCTAACCAGGATCCGCCCTTAATATGAGTCAATAACCGAAACCACCGGTAATTTACCGCTGTTCTAATTGATTTGATCAGACCTAATCAGCAATTTAAATTCATAATAAGATAAAGTACGTCATGATCTACAGTGTCAAATGCTTTACTGTAATCGGGAAGCCCAAGTTAAGTAAGTTAGTTTAGAATAGTGAGTTTCAACGTATCAAATTAATCTATCAAATGAAAAAAAAAAAAACAGAAATAACTATTTAAATAACACTTACTTAAGAAACTATAAATATGACTCACTTGATTACTCAGAGGAAGTAAATCCACTTCGCTATTCTCCCTGCTATCTAAAAGCTGTCCATCACTATAGCAACGTAGACTATTTCCCGTTGGATCAGCGGTATAGTTATCAGCAGCGTAGTTACCGCGTTTGCCATGTGGAGCCTCACTATCTCCCATACCCCACTCTGCCAAAAGGTACACCATCCCTTCTTTCCACAATAAAATACAATTGGTTCTTCTTTGTCTTTAATGACTCTTTAAAAATATCGTACACACCTCCTCACGAAGCGCAACTTCTGATTTGTCGTAGTGCTCTGAAACAAATGACGAGAGCTATTAGACTATCTGGTGACTGATATCAAAGTGAAAATTTAAACATTTCAGACATAAAGTTGTACATTTTTCTTATCTTATCAAAATTTTTGGAATATATATTTCTGTCACTAATTTTAATACATATAATTTATTAATAAACTTGTGACGTATTATAATAATATTTTTATCATAAAATTTTCTCTAGTAGTAAAACCAAGCAACAACAAAAAAATATATTTGAAGGTGCTATAAATAATAATTAAAACAAACAAAATTTCCGAACGTAATTTGTGTTAATTTTGAAATTAGACAAAATATTAAAGATTGATTTACGGAGTTGTTATGAGGAATTATCTTCTGAAACTTGGATGTTAAAAAATGACGGGCATAAAGCCGCATTATTGTCACCTGTCAAAACCAAGGCTGCCTTTGTTTTCCGTTATTAAATATTGAGGCAATAAATTAGTAATAATATGCAGTCTTTATTTTATTAGTTCAGTAAATATTAGCCATATTTTCCTTTGAAGCTGTCAACGACAGCTGACAGCATCTGTAAGCGTTTTTATTATTATTTTTAATAAATTAATGAGGTCAGTTGGCTCACAGCGTTTATAAGTTGCCTCGGAAGATGTTTAACCACTTTCTAACGGATGAAAGCGACTAAAATGACATTTTGCTGGATCGAATTAAAGATAATGTTTATATCAGTTACATTTTTATGAAAACTAAATGTTGGAAACTTCTGATAGATAGATGGGCATTTAACCTTAGTAAATGTTACTTTCAATACTTTCCTTATATGTAAACAAGGTCACAAGAACAATGTAATTTTCCCCATATTTTATTTCCGATAAAATTGAACAAAAAAAATACTGTTTAAAGATTTTTTATTCGGGAATATACTAGCAATTACCATCCTGCATTCAATAAAAAAAAAACAGGTAATTTTACATTCACGGTTGTGTCTTTAGAAGTTGAAGCTGAGCACTTCCGTTTCGGAATAAAAGCAAAAATGAAAATATCCTAAGGCAGAGTTTGAAGACAACATTCTAATGCAAAATTACTAGTAATTTTAGATTCTTTCTTGATATATCCCTGAAAATACATAAAATACAATTAATTCTATTAGTATTTATTTTATACTATCGACCAGTTTAGAGCATATTTATTATATTTAATTACATACTTAGTATTTTCCATATAACATTTCCAAACAAAAAGCCAGAACATTAGCAAAGGCAGTTTTTTCTGTTTACCGACTCCGATGCAATGTCAATATTAAGAGACATTTTGCAACGCTTTATTTTGATAGGCCACTGTCTTTGTCTTTATTTGAAGCATGCGCCCACCGTTTAGAGCTTGCGCAGTAGTAAAGTAAAAGGAATTAAATATAAGGACTCAGCTGTTATCGTTATTTGAAGCATGCGCCTACCATTCGGAGACTGCGCAGTATTGAAACAAAATAAGAGCAATCTTTATTAAGCATAACGATTTCCCTTATTTAGGAACTTACAAGAGGTTATTTGAAGTTCGTTATTCTTATCGCTATTATGGTAGGGCCTGTTTTTTTTTTCCTATTTAGGTATACAAACCACTAAAAAAACACAGTAAAATGATAATCTTTTCTTGCAAATAACACTGACAACAGTTAATTAGTGTTCATTTTATGTTGGGATTTTGCATTCTTTGGCACAATAGCATTACAGTATGTGTGGTGCTAATTTCAAATGAAATTTTATTTATCGCACATTCGTATTACTTTGGAAATATTGAAGGAAATGAAAGCAACCTGCGAGACACAATTTTAATTTAGAAAATTGTGTTGGCCCATTAAATACTAATAACCAGTGTGCTTAACCATAAAATGAATGAAAAAAAAATGTCCTAAGTCTATAGAAGATGAATACTAACCTAACCTTGCAATTCCTTCGTGTTAATACTGCGCATGCTTGAGATAACGATAAGGACAAAGGAATATGAAAATTAAGCGTTGAAAAATCTCTCTATAATTAACCATTTAATTTTTGTTAACTAGAGAATTAAAATATTAAAATTAATGTATTAATTATCTTTGAATTGTTGTGGCTGTTACTTGATGGAAATTCATAACGAATGTAATGAAAGACTAATATTGTCAAATTTCCACTTTATTTAGTTTCACTGAAACTGTATGACGCGTTTCGCTATACTATAGCTTCTTCTGATACAAAATGATATTTGAGTATTACTGTTGTTACATTTATAATAAACACCCTAAGGTAGATAGGTAATAACAAATATTTATTAGCATATAGTATTAATTTTATTACCTATCTACCTTAGGGTATTTATATAAATGTAACAACAGTAATACTCAAATATCATTTTGTATCAGAAGAAGCTATGATATAGCGAAACGCGTCATACAGTTTCAGTGAAACTAAATAAAGTGGAAATTTGACAATATTAGTCTTTCGTTACATTTATTAATTATCTATTTAAAAATCGTTTTAAATCTAAATATATAACGTACTAGAGTAGGTGTAAGGCGATAATTTATTATTTTTAAACCAAACCTACTCTAAATTAAACTACTTAATAATTTCGAAAACACTAAGTTGTATAAATCGTCATCATAATCAGGGTGTTTTTTTTATCAGTGAAAAACTCAAGAGGTCAATAATTAATTTCGTTCCATTTTACTTCCCTAACTAAAGAAGTATTGTTCTTCAACATTTCAGCATTTCCTCACGTTTCGGTGTCCCAAGATGACGAAAATTATTTTACGAGATGCATGACAACGATCTTATGAATTTTTGAAAACTGTGTTCAACCAATGTTTTTTATTGAGACAAAAAGTCTGACCGATGAACAGTAAGACATACAGAGAGATAAACATAGACTCCATTCCGTAGATATTATTGTTCTCTCAATTTTGGTAGTTAGGGGAGTAAATTATTTAGACTGCATGCATTTTGTGTCATCGGTTTTCAAACGACCTGTCCCCCTATCGCTATTACCCTTATTATTAATGATTGAGGAGAGTGTTGTGCTAAATAAATTCTTTAACAAAAACTAGTTACTTCTCTAATATGAAACAACAGCACACAGGTGCCGTCCACCTCTTTTTTTAGCACCCTATTCTTCCAAATGGACATCATTTTTACCTGCTTAGTTTTAGAATTTCAAAAGAAAATACATAAAATTAGATTTTTGTTAAAACCGTGAATTTAATATAATTGTAATTATTTGTAGCAGTAGTAGTTTTATACAAATGGAGAAAAAGTTTATCTTACATATTACCAAAAAAATGGAAATTCTTATATTCTATATATTAACGAATACTTCCCGAAAGAGATACAAAATCAGAAAAGAGGTTTAATAAGATATATGAAAGCAGCAAGAGAACAGGGGCAGGAAGCAACATTAATGTACAATAAACTGAAAATGGGTGAAAGGTTTATATACATTGAACCAGATGGATGAACTGGAGGAAGAATTGGGAAAAAAAAAATCAAAAGAACAAGTGAACAAGGCACAAACATCAAAAAGAACGGTTAGCGAAAGATAACCCAATGAGACAGGAAGAAGGAGGAAGAAGAAAGGACATACAAAGTGATAAGAAGTATAACAAATACTAGGAGGAATGCAAAAAACTATTAGGAAATGAGAAGAATAAGTGGACAGGAAAAAACGCAATGAGTAAAGAAACGACAAAGGAATCTCGAAATAACCAAAACAAGAAAATACAGGAAAAATGAATAGCATAGGAAAGGAAGATAATGATAGAGAGAAAAGTACAAAGTTAGCAACATGGAATATGACGTCATTGACTGGTAAAGAGCCAGAAATTATCGAGGAAATAGAGGCATAAAAAAAGGATGGAACCTACAATTGCAGATACATAGATAAATTATTATCCGACACCCGGCAGGGTAAAAAGATATAAGAGAAAGAAAGAAATATTTCACCTCTAAAAATTTAACTTTCAAAACTACACGGCTCTCCTCCTCTATTAGTGCAAAATTTCAACTTTCTATGTCAAATAGTTTCGGAGAAAATCAGGTGTGACAGACAGATGGACAGACAGACCGACGAACAGACAGACCGAGGGACAGACAGACCGACGGACAGACAGACCGACGGGCAGACACCGAAGTGATCTTATAAGTACGGAACACTAAAAATGCAACATCCGATTAATTTATAACCTTTATTTCCAGCCTCTAGAATTTTGCCAACAACCCAAAACGGTTTAACAATTTAAACGCAAAATGACGCAATAGCTGGCGAGCAGTATCTATGCCAGAATAGATATGACGTGTGCAAATATATTCTTGTAAAAAAAAAAAACATATTAAAAATGCATGTGGTCCAATACAAACAGAAATTTGTAAACTTTGGGTGGGTGTTTTAGCAGTATGAATGACACACACCCATTGTATAATTTTTCGAACATTAATTATTTTGTTTTCTTCTTTAAGCATATTTATTAAACGTTTTGCCAAAAGGTTAAAATGTAGATCCTATTGAACACTGAGATAAATGAATAATTTATTAGTAGATTTTTTAAAAATAATACGAAGAAAAGTGTGCGCAAGTATTACATTATATATATTTTGAACTCGTGTTTTACAAACTTTCATTTGACACCTCACTAGATGACTTGGTAAATTTTTTTACTTCCAATTACCAAAACTAACCCCTTAAGTCAAAATTTAGCTTTCAAAACTACACGGCTCTGGTGGTGCTAGTAATTCCTATATTAGTACCAAATTTCAACTTTCTAGTTTCGGAGAAAATCTGGTCTGACAGACACACAGACACCGAAGGGAACCTATAAGTGTTCCGTGCGGAGCACTAAAAGTTATCAGATAAACTTATTTCTAAATGTCTGAACGCTGACCAAAAACCACTGAGAGTCAGAACATCCAAGATGATTATCTAACTTTTTTGACCAAATGGTAGTTATGAATGAAACGTAGGGCCAACATTATGATCCAGAGACAAAGGAACAGTCGAAGGACTGGAAACGTGCTGGCTCAACTCGCCCCAAAGAGTTTCTCTTACAGGCGAAGTTCTTGCTTACTGGGAATATGGCAAAACACTTATTGGAGTATAATTTTCTTCCTTATTAACTAAATGATTGATCATCCTCCTATATACTCCTGATGTAGCTCTCTCGGACTATTAGCTATTTAAAAATATATGAAAGGGCACAAATTTCATTCAACTGAAGAAGTAATAAATATTATCAAGACTGGTTTGCAAACCAAGACAAAGAATTTTATTTGTTTGTAGTTATTTTATAACCGTAGTACTAAGTGTATGAAGTTAAAAGAACAAATAATTTTTTAAATTTGCTGATTCGTGTTACGCTAGGCTAGAAACTAATCAATACTCTCTCGTATGTATATATATATATATATATATATATATATATATATATATATATATATATATATATATATATATATATATATATATATATCTATATATATATATATATATATATATATATATATATATATATATATATATATATACAGTTGTGGTCAAAATAATAGCAGTGGTTCAATAAAAATAAATAAAACTGTTGAAAGGTAACTGCAAAATTCCAAGGCAAAAAATATTTTATCGTTTAAAAACTTATCAACTGTGCTGAGGTTTCAACAAAAAATATGTATATAAAAATAAATTTAAACAAAGTATTTACGTTTTTTGTAGCAGGAGATGAATTTTGCTTGGTCAAAATAATAGCAGTGTTCGCTTAACACTGGTGTGTTTCAAACCTAAATGGTTTTTTGCCCCTTGTGTTCGGTTAAATTGTCAAATTTATAATAGTTTTGTGTCAGATCCATCAACACTTTTTTTGTTTTCAATACAACTATGGGAAGGAAGAAGCACTGTCCTCAAAAAAAACGTGAATTAATAAGAAAATTGCGTCGTGATGGAAAATCTTACATGCGGATTCAAAATATTTTGGGATGCTCAGCTAAAATGGTAGCAAACGCTTTAAGATGGCAACCTACACCTGAAACTCGCGGTCGTAAACGCAAAACTACATTCAGACAGGACACACTTATAGTTCGAGCTTTAAAAGCAAACCCATTTGCTTCGTCAACACAACTTCAGGTGATTGTGGGAGTGGATGTAGCTCCTAGGACGATACGACGACGACTTAAGGAAGCAAAGTTACCAGCAAGAAGTCCGCGTAAGGTACCCTTGTTAAATAAAAGACACAGAAAGAGGCGATTAGAGTTCGCGAAGGAACATATTGAATGGCCTCTAAATGGCGTAATATACTGTGGTCCGACGAAAGCAAAATTGTATTATTTGGAAATGTAGGCCGCAGAACATACGTTAAACGCCCTTTAGGAACCGCATATCAGCCTCAGTACACCATTAAGACAGTTAAACATAGAGGTTCAAAAATAATGGTATGGGCATGTTTCTCCTACTTCGGAGTGGGGCCTATATTTTGGATTAAAAACATAATGACCGCCAGTGTTTATGTTGAAATTTTACAGGACGTTATGTTGCCCTATGCAGAATATGAAATGCCACTTAAATGGGTTTTTATGCATGACAATGACCCAAAACATAGCAGTCAATTATGTAAACAATTTTTAGAAAAGAAAAAAATTAATGTCTTAAATTGGCCAGTTCAAAGCCCAGATCTGAACCCGATAGAAAATCTATGGGGCGATATTAAAGATAGCGTAGCACTTGAAAAACCTAAGAATCTCGTTGTTGGATTCGGTTCATCTTGGAACCCTCAAACAATTGCTGTTTAGTTTTCCACTCGTACAAATACATCCAAGTTTCGTCTCCTGTTACAATGTTGTATATATATTTTGCATGTCCTCGGTCGAATTTTTTGAGCATTTCCTTACACCAATTGACACGAACCTGTTTTTGAGTTTCGATCAAATTATGCGGAATTCAACGGGAACAGATCTTTTTCCCAGCTAAATATTCAGGTAGAATCGAATGTGCTGCAGTTTTTGATATGCCTAAGAATGTCTCTACCTCACGGTAAGTCACATGCCGATGCTCTTCAATCATGTTGCTCACAGCATCGATGTTTTTGGAACAACAATCGATTCAATTCATCGCCGACGGAAGTACGACCATGACCAAATTCTGTAAACAGCCTTTTCTGATGGTGATTTAGTATCAAAAGTTGAACAAAGCGATTCGAGGCATTGTTGTTGAATTAGGTCTTTACTAAAATCCAGTTTACTAAAGCTAAAAAAATCATCCAACGAAAACCTTCACGTGAAATTTCCATTTGTCAACAAAATTGTTTTTTAAAAACGCTCACTGTAAACAAACTATTGGGCCAATTTCTGAGCTGCTACTGTTTTAACAATAACACAGTCAAATTTTTACAACAATGGCCCTTGTAAATTGTGGAAAAACAGTATGATGAGTTGTAAGAAAAATGAATCGACCGTGTATATTTAGAATGAACTACATTATTTGACTAAACGTAAACTTCCATAGTAAATTTCTATTACATCACAAAAGACTTTCATATTGAGGCTAGAATTCGTTTATAAATTGATAATTAATGATACAATAGTATTATTATAGTAAACAACACCTGTCTGAACAATTAATTATAAATATGTTAACTGTTTATTAATATTTAAGCCTAGTTATGTGGTGTGAACGAATCAGGTAATGACAATTAATTACTTATGAACATTGGTTAAGACAAATTATTTTTAAAACTATTATTTATTTGCGGGTCACCTGGTTAAGAAATTACCATCACGAGCGGACAATAATGATTCCTAATTTTTTTTATATTAGTATGATAATTAGGATATTAAAATTTAAATGGCTCTTTTATGTAATTATATCGCAGTCTCTACGTATTATCAACTATTGTCACTTTCTTTTTTATGGCTTTTTGTTCCAATTCATTTTTTTCGTTAATTATTAGTATCGTTAACGTATGTTATCATCACAGACATTTTATGCACAAAGGGAAATAAACCATGTTATTCATGAAATCGCTTTCCGCTAAACCAATCATCTATTTAAAATTTCAATGAGTATGATAAGGACAAGTAGAAAATAGTGGACTAAATTGCAATCCTGTCTTATACAAAAAGTTACCTTACTCTACTTTCTGCAATACCGGAAAAAAAACCTCCTGCTGTTCTATAGAGCAACCCGCCTTGGATCCGTATTCGTGTTGTTACATTCCGAGATTTTGCTTTCCTTCCTCAGAAAACACATAATTTCCCATTTTTGTTGACCTGTCTGTTAGCATGATATAACGCCTGAAGGAGGGGAAACCTATAGCGATACTGCTTCAGGTGACAGGCATATCGATAAATTTTATATCCTTATGACAATATTAAGGAAGTTTTTCTTGACTTTTTGTTGAGATAAACAAATTTTATGCATAATTACTTATAGAAAACATATCAAGGGTTAAAAGTTATGGTTGCATTATTAGTTCAGGTTAGGAACACTTATTAGGACATTCTGTCCGTCCGTCACACCCAATTTTCTTCGAAACTCTTTGACATAGAAAGTTGAAATTTAGCACTAATATAGGAATTGAGGGCCCCATTAGAGCCGTGTAGTTTTGAAAGTTTTGGGGAGTGAAAACGGAAGTGAAAAAAAAATTTACCAGGTCATCGAGCAGGGTGTCAAATAAAAGCTTGTAAAAACACGAGTTCAATAAGATATCTGATGTAATTCTTGCGCACTCTTTTCTGTGTATTATTTTTTAAAAAATTGCCAAAAATCGCGGTCCCCCCTTACCTCGAAAAGTACTGATCAAAAAATTTTGAAAAAATTTTGGAATATTTTCAACAGGATGTAAATTGAACGAAAATTATCACTTTGATAATTTATCTAGTATATATAAAAAAATTAAGGTCATCAGTTTTCAACAAATATCAGAAACAAACTGTGTTGAAAACTCATTTGGGATGTGTTTTGTGAAGTCTAAAAAACAAATTTTTATTTTAAAGGCAATCACGGTACGGAACACTAATTGCGCAAGTCCAACTTGCACTTGATTGTTTTTTTTTTTATTCTTAATATTGTATTGATCCAACGGTATTATGCGAATTTTTTCAGGTTATTCGCTGAGAGAATGGACGTTTTTAAGAATAACAGAGCCCCACAAAAAAAAAAGTGGGGTATACTTTTGACGAGATATATCAGATCCGTAGTATTTGTGCCCGCTGATCACGAATCTGACGTCAGAATATCGCCATCGATGTGATTCAAGCTTTTTCATGAGTCCAAAGATGTATTAATATGTATTCGGACACGCTAAGCTAATATTCATCGGTTGGATTGAGCCATACAATTCTGTTTTCTTTCTAACCTCAATAAATCAGATAGATATAGTGCTTCTCGAATGCAAAAACGAATTCAAATTAAAATTCAACCGATCCTTACCAAATTGGGTACACGGGGATTTTTTGGGTTGCTGATCACGAATCTGAGGTTGGATTTGCAAAATTCAAGATGGCAGATGTTTTCGCGCCATTTTGAACGCCGAGAAAATTCATCGGTCGATTTTTTATTCTTCTACCTGCATCCAGGGCACCTCCACGTGGTGACGGTGGGCAACGGTGTTACTCCACTAGCCGGCAGAGTCCCTGGATAACGGCTTAGATGCCGTCATGGCAGGTAGAAGAAAGAGAATTACGATGCAGGGACTCGGAAACCCAGGCGGTTGGTCAGGGTGGGAAAGCGGGCCCGCAGCCGTCGTCATCCAGCGACCGTAGCTCTTCATGTGTGGGTGACTTGGCTCATGTAGTGTATAATGCTACAAGAAAACGGTCTCATGCTACAAGGACTTTTCATAAGTGCGATAAAAACAGTGATTCATTTTGTTATATTTTGCTGTCAACACGTATTGAGTAAAATGGGTCACCGATAACGGATAAGATTAAAACCTTATATAAGGATTGTTTTAACATTGAAATACAGCACCAGGATACAGATTGGGTTCCCCACATCATTTGCAGTTCTTGCAAAATAATGTTGTACATCAATAAGAAGGCGATTAAATATTCCAGACCAGCAATATGGAATAGACCATACAGTGAAAATGATTGCTACTTTTGTATGAATGTTGTATCTAGGCATAACCGAAAAAATAAAAGCACCATTACTTATAACGATGTTTCGACAGTAACAAGACCAACTAAACTAATTCCGCCTCCTGAACCACTTGATGCTGATGTTATGGAAACAAATGATTTCACCTTATCAGTTCATGCCGAAAACCTTGAGACTGTCGAAAAAGATTCAAACACTGTTACTAATGAATGTTCTAGTGACAACCTATCATATACTAGTGACACAGATAAAGAATTTCTACCATACAACCGTAAACCAGAACCAATACTCGTATCACAGTCAGAACTTAGTGATCTAGTCAGAGATTTAGGCTTATCCAAAGACGGTTCGGAGCATCTTGCTTCCTTTTTAAAGAAAAGACATTTACTTAAGCCAGAAGCTACGATTTCTTATTATATAAACAGAGATGAAGAATTTCGAAAATATTTCACAATGGACGAGGAATTGTCACTTTCATATGGTACCGATGTAAAAGGTCTAATGGATGAATTTCAAAATAACTCATACGATCCTGAAGAATGGAGACTGTTCATTGATTCTTCTAAACGGAGCATTAAGGCAGTTTTGCTGCATAATACCAACGTTTACGCTCCCATTCCGATTGCTCATTCCACAGTTATGGAAGAGCAATATGAAAAAATGAAGCAGCTTTTGATAAAAATAAAATATGCTGATCATAACTGGAAAATTTGTGGAGATCTGAAAATTGTAACAATATTGCTTGGCCAACAGTCAGGTTTACACTTTATCCCTGTTATAAATGTCTGTGGAATAGCAGAGACAGAGAACGTCATTATAAGAAAAAAATTTGGCCAACAAGAGAATCGTTCACTCCTGGTGAAAATAATGTATTGTTTCCACCATTGGTAGATCCAGGAAAAGTTCTTATTCCCCCGCTTCACATTAAGCTTGGACTTATGAAGCAATTCACGAGAGCATTAGATACAAACGGCCCATGTTTCAAATATTTGCATAAAAAATTTCCGAAATTTTCTGAAGCTAAAAATTAAGGCAGGCGTATTTGACGGGCCACAAATAAGAAAATTGTTTCAAGATTCATTATTTGTTACTAAAATGAATAAAGTTGAAAAAGATGCTTGGCTTAGTTTTAAAGAAGTCGCAACAAACTTTTTGGGAAATAATAAAAGTCCTAAGTACAAAGAAATAGTCGAGAAAATGGTAAAAAATTACATTTCCTGGACTCCCACATCCATGATTTCCCAGATAATCTTGGTGACTACAGTGAGGAGCAAGGGGAACGTTTTCACCAAGATCTGAAAATCATAGAAAATCGGTATCAAGGACGATGGGATGACCATATGCTAGCGGACTATTGCTGGTCGCTAAAAAGAGAAACAAGTCCTCAAAAGCGTTTGGGCAAAAAGCCTTTGAATAGGTCATTCGCGGAAAAAAGAACAAGATACAGCCAAAAAAAGGAAAGTTAGGCGCGGGTCTAACCTTCGCAATTCTAGGGCTTAAGGGTCTACTATTTGAGAGTATATGGTTTAAAAGTCCTGGTTTTGAGTTTATTGGGTCTTATTTTTAAAGTTACAGGGTTCTTGAGGTCTATTTTTTGAGGTTACAGGGTGTGGGAGTCTAAGGTTTCAGGGTTTAGGGTTTAAGAATATCAGGTTTGAGGATTCCCCAACTGTATACCAAATTTGGTAGGAATCGGTTGGTTTTCAAAAATTTTGTCCGCCATCTTGGATCCGCCATTTTGAATTTTGCAAATCCGACCTTAGATTCATGATCAGCAACCCAAAAAACCCCGTGTACCAAATTTGGTAAGAATCGGTTGAATTTTAATTTGAATTCGTTTTTGCATTCGAGAAGCACTATATCTGTCTGATTTATTGAGGTTAGAAAGAAAACAGAACTGTATGGCTTAATCCAACCGATGAATATTAGCTTAGCGTGTCCGAATACATATTAATCCATCTTTGGATTCATGAAAAAGCTTGAATCAATTTTTTAGGAGTATATTTTTCTTAATTTTTACTAATTTTTACCTATTTTTTGAGGTTAGAAAAAATTGAGATGTGATGGCGATATTCTGACGTCAGATTCGTGATCAGCAGGCAAAAATACTACGGATCTGATATATCGCATCAAAAGTATATCCCACTTTTTTTTTTTGTGGGGCTGTGTAATTATTTATAGTAAAATATATTAGAGATAAAGGGGTAGTGAAGGGTGTTAGGCAGGTGGCCTCGCATTTAACATAATATAGGTAGTCTTCAAGGAGCTGTTTGCCTGACTGGAGACCCAGAACTCACCAGCAACCTTGATTCCTGGGAACACCGAAGAACGGTTGGTGACTGGAGTCTATTTTACAAGCACTTTCATGGACGGTATTCGATTGATGTAGCTTAATTTCTCTCAGAGCAGTGTACCAACCCTTTTCGGGCAATTTTTTATTGGGAGAACCTTATCGCTTTGGAATGCTTTGCCTGGGACGGTGTTTCTCACTTGAATAACTTTTTCCGCACACGCGCTGCTCCTGTAGCGCTTTAGGGATTTTCCTGAAGCACGGGTGCTCTATTATTGAATACAATTTTTTGATAAAATTATGGATCAGTTTCCCATTCTTCTATAGCTTTATTAGCAAAGTCAAGATAAAATCGATAGTCTTGTAGCTTCAGTTACTGAATTAATTAAATGTATACCTAAATCTGGACGCAAAATTCGTCAAGTTAATGTTATAAAAACATTTAGTTCCTGCGAACATTGTGGAATCCGTAAATTTGGATCATCACCAATAATTTAACCTTGGCAATGCTTGCTTAAATGCGAGCGGAAACAGCTCTTCTAATTCTCGGATTATTTATTGTGAATAATGTATTTGTAATTGGTGCAAAAACACTGAGAACGATGTGATAAGTTTGTCATTCAGTTGGCCGATTATGTTTGCAAGTCGGACCTGCGCAATTAGTGTTCCGTATGGTGACTGTTTTTAAAATAAAAAATTTTGTTACGGGGGTATAAAATGATCAGTGACTTCACAAAATACATCCTAAATGAGTTTTCAACAAAATTTGTTACCGATCTTTGTTGAAAATTGATGACCTTGAAAAATTTGTTTTTGTTGTATATACCAGGTAAATTATCAAAGGTAAAGAACTCGAACAAGAAAGCATAAACCAACAGTGGACATCCATAAAACAAAACATTATTAACGCGGCAAAGGAAACCTTAGGCCAGAGACGAGTAAACAACAACAAAACAAATAAAACACCTTGGTTTACGTCAGAAATAAAGGAGCAAGCAAAGAAGAAAAAGGAGGCATATATACATTACATACACAACAAAACCCAAGACAACTGGAATGCGGATATCGCAGAAAGAAACTTAATGAATAGAAGAAGAAAACAAATTAAAGAAGAATATTGGGACACATTTACCATACTAGAGGGATGGAAAGTGACTTGTATGGCGCTCAAAGAAAAGTCTGGAAAATGTTAAGACGGGACAAACTTGATATACAAGACACGGTGCAAACTAATAAAATTACAATTCAAGAATGTCAAACATACCTCGAGAAATTATATAAAGAAGAAGAGAATAATGAAATCATACTTGAATAGGTGGAAGAAGTAAATCTAGAAGTAAGCTTAGAACAGGCAGAAAGAATTATGAAAAGTCTGAAAAATAGAAAAACCTCAGGGCCAGATGACATTACAAACGAGATGATAAAATATGGAGGAGAAAACTTACATCAACAACTAGCATAACAATCGCAATATTCAAAAAAGGGCAAAAGATGTCACCCAAAAACCACCGCGGAATTATGCTCCTAAATACTACCTTAAAAGTATTAACAAAAATCATACTAGAAGAAATGAGCAACGATATTTAAATAAGAGAGGAACAACAGGGATTCCGAAAAAATTGATCGACCATAGATGGCATATTCATAGTGAGGCAGATAATGGAAAAAGCTAAAGAATTTAACAAACCTGCATATGTGTTTCGTCGACATGACCCAAGCCTCCGATAGAGTGCAATTAACAGATATTACAAAATTATTACAGGAAAAGCAAACAAACCAGAAGCTAATAAAAATCATACGTGACATTAACACAGAACGTAGAACAAATATAAAGTGGGACATCTACCGAGCAAGGAAGTAAAAATAAACGCCGGAATAAGACAAGGTGATTAACTTAGTCTCTTTATCTTCAACCTCATCATGGACAGAACAGTGGAGAATCTTCCAAAAATTAGAGGATTCAAAATGGGCAACACACACTTTCACACAATCTGCTACGTCGATTAGGCAGTCCTCATCTCCGATTCTGAGGACAACCTTCAGAAGATCTTTCATGCTTTCAATTTGGAAGCGAGAAAAGTAAACATGATTTTCAACACAACCAAAACAAAATGTATGGTAGCTTCAGGACTATTAAGATGCAAGCTGGAGATCCAAGGAAGTATTATTAAACAGGTTAACAATTTTAAATACCTGGGAACAATGATAACAAGCTACGGAGACGTAAACAAATGCGTAAAACAACAGTCTATGGCATTACTAATAGCAGATTATTTGACAGATGTAGTATGGAAAAATAAATACCTCACAGTGGAAAGTAAAATAAGAATATACAACACAACAGTGAGACCAATCCTCACATATGCTGTAGAAACAAGAGCTGACACATGTAAAACAGCACAAATGATGAGGACAACAGAAATGAAGGTGATTAGGGACATACATGGACAAACTATCCACGACATAATCTGCAACAAAGATCTCCAAGAACTAAGTAAAATCCAAGAATTATCCAAAGGGACCAGAACTAGAAGAAAACAATGAAATAAACACGTAGATCGGATGAACTGCGGACAGACCTCCGAAAAGGTGGAAGGAATGCTGGATGTCCACATCGGAAGAGGCCTAATGGAGATAAAACAGGCAGTATCCCTACTTATATGACACACCATATAAGAAAGAAGAAGAAGAAGAAGAAAGCATTCGTGATAATTTTCATTCAATCTACACTTAATGGAGAATATTCTAGAATTTTTTCAATCAGTACTTTTCGAGATAAGGGGGGACAGCGATTTTTTAAAAATATTATAAAGAAAAATTTGCATGAGAATTACATCACATATATTTTTGAACTCGTGTTTTCACAATCTTTCATTTGACACCCCACTCGATGACCTGGTAAATTTTCTTTTTTTCACTTCCGATTTCACCCCCAAAACAAACTCCTTAAATCAAAATTTAATTTTTAAAACTATACGGCTCGGATTGGGTCACCAATTCCTATCTTTGTGCCAAATTTCAACTTTCTAAGTCAAATAGTTTGGGCGACACTAAAAAGCAAACATGGTCGTTTACTACCATTACAAGGGCTGATTATCTTACGAAAATTTGCAATATGGACAAGCATTGTAAAAAATTTTCTCTAATTTCAGTGGTATTCAGCCTTAACTAGTTTTTACTTGAAACAACAAATTTAAATATTAAATATTTACATTAATCTATCCATGGCGATTATTATCTTAGCGTGAAGACAACAGTTATAAGATTATTTTGTAATTTAAAGAAAAATATACGTGTATTGATATGATAAATGTATGTACGAACATAATACTACATTAATTAACTGAATTTTATAATTTACAAGGGGACTGACTTAGGATTTTTTTAAATATTGTCCTATAAAATTTAAAATTTAGGTTTTATTATTATGTTTTATACTCTGTCTTTAAAAGACGGGGAGTAATAAATTACACAATATGACAAATTCCATAGGCGTACCTACTATCAGATTGCTACTTTCATTTTTATTACTTTTATTTAGTAAATATGCTTATACCTGGGGTCAGGTAACTTAATTTATTATATTGGGAGTGATATGGGTTTCTAAGAAATTGTGATAATATATATAATATATAGTAAATAAGCATAAATAATAGGCATTAAGAGTGGGGTCAGGTAATTTCGTTTAATCTATTGGGGATGATGTGGGTTATAATAAATTGTGATATTAACAGTACATAGTTCGGTGTTGTCCAGAGTACAAGCATACGAAGTGAGATCAGATGGGGAATTTGCAATCAATTTCCAAAAGACCTAAATTAGGAGCATTATCAGTAAATGAAAAGACAATGATTCTTAATTGTTTTAAATCATGGAAACATAATCATTTCAGTGCGAGTGTTAACGAAACAGTGGAACAGTGTGCTATAATGCTGGGTGTTGCACCATCAATTGTATATAAAGTAATAAAAGACTCCAGAAACGGACCGTTAAAATCGCTGATGAAATCATCAGGTCGACCAACATTTGAAATTGAAAGATATTTGAAGCAAGGAATAAGACGTAAAGTACATGTTTTCTTTTTCAACAAGGAAATTCCAACATTAGATAAAGTTTTCGTTAGGGTCCAAAAAGACCCGGATTATCCCAAAATGAGTCAAAATACATTGTGGAAAATTTGGCTTCCAATGGAAAAGTCATTCTAGGAAATCTATTTTAATAGACAGAAATGATATAGTCTCTTGGAGAAGGCATTACTTAAGAAACATCCGAAAAGCTAAGCAAGAAGAGAAACGAATATATATTTAGATAAAACATCGGAAGTTTGGAAGGATTTGTTGAAGGTGGGCTGTTCACATTCGAATCTAAACGCAGCAGAGATTATCATGATGACATGGAAGCTGACGTCTTTGAAGAATGGTTTTCTCAAATGTTTTTATTACAGTAAACTCGATTATTGTTATGGACAACGCAAGTTACCATTCATTACAAGAAAAACCACTAACAAACACTTGGCGAAAAAATGGATGTATTGGAGTGGTTACGCTCAAAAAATATCAGAATTCCAGATAATGCAGTGAAAAGAGAACTGTTAGATTTAGCCAATATTAACAAAAAAAAATTTAAAAGTTACGTTGTAGATGAACTAGCATCTTCACGTGGTATAACAGTACTGCCACGTACTTCCTTATCATTGTGAAT
Source organism: Pachyrhynchus sulphureomaculatus (assembly GCA_019049505.1). Taxonomy (NCBI): domain Eukaryota; kingdom Metazoa; phylum Arthropoda; class Insecta; order Coleoptera; family Curculionidae; genus Pachyrhynchus; species Pachyrhynchus sulphureomaculatus. The sequence continues at coordinate 67,760,928 of CM032456.1, forward strand.
TAAATCCGATAGAACTGATATGGGCACAAGTAAAGGGGAAAGTCGCAAGAAACAATACAACATTTAAAATGGCCGATGTTAAGTCCTTATTTGGTGATGCGATAAGTAATGCGAAGAAGGAGAACTGGGAAAAATGTGTAAATCACGTTATCGAAGAAGAAAAAAAAATGTGGGCACTGGATAACATTATTGACCAAATAATTGATCCGATTTTTGTTAAAGTTCTTCTTCTGAGTGTGGCATGGAATAGCTTATTTTAACAGGAAGTACCGTTTGAATAGCCAACAACCTCATATACCTAGTTATTTTCCTATTCGTAATTTATTTTTGTTTCTTGGAGTTAATTATTAGTTCCCATATTTTCATTTTAATTATTATAATAAAATGTAACAGAATTAAAATATTATTTGTTTTTCTATTGCCATCTTATATACACGCTTATGATTACATTATTGCCCAGATTAATAATAGGTCGACAATGAACAGACCCAACAATTTATCTTATTATAGGGTGAATCTATACGAATCGAGGAGAAGTAAGGCAGACTCAATACAAAATAGTAAAAAAATACACAAAATGTTAGTGTACCACCCTATCGTGGTTTTACATACTAAAGTATCATTTATCACTTTACGTCTTTTGAAGATAAAGTATAACTTCTATAGGAAGTTAGATGACAACGATAGATAGATAAGTTGTTAAGTTATTTACCCAGTACTTCCAATGCTAATAAAAGTTGCAAAGTTAATAAGCAAGATTTCATGTAAATATTTTGATGGGTGTAGTAATGACTGATTTTGTACACACACCTTACTGTAAAATTTATTTTACAATAAAAACTTTTTATATTTTGTATTTTTAATTTTTAATTACAAATTTTTTAATGCTTCCAATTTTCTGAACGGTAATGCATAACGATTAGAGCTCTGGGCATATGCAAATTAACAGTATCGTTAAAATATCATAATGTGTGTTTCAGTAGTATTTGAAAATTCAGACCTTTCAGACATGTAACATAGAACGAAGAGTTATTAAGATAAGGAAAATTTTATTTATGAGGACCCTAATTTAAAAAAATGTTTATTGTATACGTTATGATTACTGAGAAAGTGTAGGCAAAACACCATAAACTAATAAAAATTATTATCTTTTATTTAACTGCAATAACTACACCGTTTATTGTTTAAACAGTGTTAAAGATGTTATGTAAAAGTATGGATAGGTATTTTCGTTGGTTTGGAGAAAGGCTGGATTCAAATTTAGTCATTAGTATTTGCTTTTTTAAAGGTAATAACCATTTTGGAATTACTTTAAAACGTAACGCTGAATATTAGTATTACTAGCTATACTCTTTAAAAAATTATATTTTTCGTAAACATAACCTTTTACAAGAATCCTGACAAATTTTCAAGTCGCACGCATGCAGAGCGAAGATATCAGGCTCAGTCTAAAGAAGCAAGAATAGCTTGGAGAATGCTTAATCCTGAACAAAATGAGTTTTATGAAGAATTGGAAGGGTTACTTTATGGCCCTGGAATAGCTGATTAGCTGTAAGTATGATTGAAACGTGATCGAAATCTTTAAACGCTTATATCTCCAAACTACTTTTTTTTTTCGACCTCGGCTCCATGATTCCGTCATTATCGCTTATCCAGTCTCTTCGAAATTTTGACACAGGGTTTAGAAATGAAAAAAAAAACCATGAAATAATTTTTATCTCTGAAATTTAATTTTTTATCAACGAATTGACGAAAATCAAACATGAAATTTTGAGTAGCCGCCATTATGTTATATATTGTAAAATTTTGTTGTCTTTTCTGTTTCAGATGTTGCTGGCAGTCGGAATCATGGAACCTAGCGAGGTACCTTTTATATATATATATATATATATATATATATATATATATATATATATATATATATATATATATACGGAAAAATCCTCGTTCCGGGCCTGGTTGAAAAGATTTTAGTTTTAGGATAGGCCGAAGAATGCAATATAAGAAAGAGAATATTAATTATTGATAATTGTTTTCAGGCAGATTAGTTTGTTTACATTACGTAGATTAAATTATATTTAAGTTACCGTGATTGACATGTCTCAAATCACCAAACCCTTGAATTTGTTTTATGTGAAGATAGGCCATATATGTCACATATCTGTTCATATATCTTACTAAGGTGTTTATGCAATCGTAATGAGGTTTAGGATCTTTTGGTACGCACTATGAATTATAGTTTAGAGAGCCAAAGAAGATGACCAGCTTTGTTAGATGTCTGAATGCAATTGTTAATAAAAGTAATTGTTGTTGAAACTGCCCAAAAGTGTTTAATTTTTAAAATAAAAGCTAACATATATATAATTAGGATAAGCCGAACGATGCAATATGAGAAGGAGAATATTAATTATTGATAATTGTTTTCAGGCAGACTGGCTTGTTTACATTACGTAGATTAAACTATACTTAAGTTACTGTTATTGATATGTCCCAAACCATTAACTTTATCTATTACTACAGATATGACCATAGCTTATAAAAAGTGTTTATGTAACCCTAATGAGATTGAGTAATTGGTGTAATTTTGGTACGCACTATGAATTACAGTTTAGAGAGCCGAAGTAGTCGGCCAACTTTGTTAGATGTCTGAATGCAATTGTTAATAAAAGTTATTGTTGTTGAAATTGCCCAAAAGTGTTTAAATTATTTTTTTTTAAATAAAGGTATACATGTATATATATATATATATATATATATATATATATATATATATATATATATATATATATATATATATATCAGACCGATTTAAAAAAATTTACGAATGTACTCCAAAGTTTAATAATTAATAATATCTAAAAAGTTTTTTTTAATTATGTCTTATACTGTTTTGAAAACAATCCCAAAAAAACGCGAAATTTCAGTGGCCCGGAGTAGGATGGCTCGTTAAATAAATTATTATTCGTCCAAATCATAGTCAAAAATTGATGACGAGTACGTAAGCAACAAAAAATGATCAAAACTAAAAAGAGTGCTGGAAAAAAAGAATTCCAAGTGAAGAGGAAAAAAAAGAAATTAAAGAAATAAAAGAAAAAGGGAACAAAATAACACTTTCGATCGAGATAAAATTAAAAACAGATAATAAGCCTATTAGATACTCACCTTGACAGAGGCAAAACTTTAATGGCCAAGCTAACGTTGTTTATGCGCTTAAATAACTGTCAAAAAGAATGTAAACAAAGATAATTAGATCGATTTTTAGCACTTGCGACATAATAAAGTCAAATTAATCGTTACGACATACGTGTGCCTGGGTAACACTGATCTAAAAAAATATCACTGCATAAAGTCTCTTTTGATGCAATTAAAATTGATAAAAATGGATTAATCGATAATCAAATCATCATTAAGTCACTTCAACGAAGGCTTATTTGCGAACCCCAGATATTACATGTAAAGTACGTCATTTAAATGGGAAAGAACCACTACTTTTGATTGGTATTCTTTCTGATTTTTAGTGGTCACAAAAATTGAGTTCTCGATGCGATGAATGAGACACAGGGCTCTGAACTTGGAGGTATTTTCTCTAAAATCGGAACAGATAGAACCACTGTAATGCTGAATTAGTTTTAATTGGGTGCTTTTTGTTATGAAAATTTTTTGACCACGATTATTAATAGTATCGAAAAACCGATATAAAATCCCATTTAGCGAATTCACTGATCCTGTGAAACCTGTATCCATGCTAAGGGAGCTGAAATAAATGATTTGAATAATATTTAAAATAACTGAAAACGGACAAGGCCCATTTTTCAGCAGCTTACCCACTGCTCTCTTATTTGTCAATTCCATCTCAAGACACGTTTCGCCGTATCACGGCTCGTCAGTCAATTGACAAACAAGAAAACAGAATTTACGGGTACTTATCCAAGAAGTTACGGGGCACGAAGGTAGGATATACAACGAAGTGTACTAAGTACGCATACCTAATACTCGATCGAAAGCTGACACAGCACCTTTCAAGCCGACAGAGTGGATGGCACGGTCAACACTTAAAACCAAGCAGCGCTTTTTGAGGGATCCTCCTCAGGTATATGTGGTTAATGTAAAATAACTGAAAACATACAAGGCCCAATTTTTCAGCAGTTTACTCACTGTATTCTTATTCGTCAAATCCATCCCAAGACGCGTTTTGCCGTATCACGGCTCGTCAGTCGGGCTAGGACTGACAAACAAGAGAACATAATTTACGGGTACTTATTCCAGAACTTACGGGACACAAAGGTAGGATACAAGGAGTTGTATTAAGTGCACATACCTAATAAGTACCTCTAAATTCTCTTGTTTGTCAATCCTAGTTCGACTAACGAGTTATTTTACCACTCTTACGGCTTGAAAGCTGCTGTGTCAGCTCTCGATGGAGTATTAGGTAGTACAGGGTGAGTCAATGATAGATTAAAGTTCATTATCTCATTTGTCTCGGGAATGACGAAAAAATGTTAAATAAAATAGGTTTAGGGAATGTTAAGGTGCACAGTTTAAAATTATTTTTGAGTATACAGAGTACTTCAAAAAAGTGTGGCCGATATAACATATGTTTTTTTAAATGGAACATCCTATTTTCTAATTCATTTTTAAATTCTGCGTAAAATTTTATAACCTTTTTGTTAATAATGTTATATACCTAACCCTAGTAGTTTTTCTATATTTTTAATTTAAAAAAAAAAATACTAGTTTTCAGTTTTGTAAAAAATTGCCAGTAGCGCCATTGTCCTGAAGGTGGAATACTCATAATTGAGACGAGCGTTCTATAGAGATGAAAAAAAGATATATGTAAAGAACTTTGAGTTAGATGCTACAGGGTGTTCAAAATAAATTTACGAGAGTTATAAAATTTTACGCAGAATTTAAAAATAAATTAGAAAATAGGATGTTCCATTTAAAAAAACATATTTTATATCGGCCACACTTTTTTGAAGTACCCTGTATACTCAAAAATAATTTTAAATTGTGCACCTTAACATTCTCTAAAACTATTGTATTTATCATTTTTTCGTCATTCCCGAAACAAATGAGATAAAGAAGTATACTCTATCGTTGACTCACCCTGTACAATTCGTTGTATCCTATCAATAATATTTAGCCTATTTTTTATAAGACTTGACTTTCTTTTGAACAGAGAATGTATATCTTATTCTTGTAGACCAGTGTAAATTCTTCGTTTCGTTAGACTTATTCTGTTTGATAATTTAAATTTTATTATCGAGGTAAATTAGCAAAATGATTTGGCATCACAAAGTTAAAATTCATTCAAATAAATAATATTTTACAACAACATTAGCGAGGCAACACGTTGTTTCCGCTAATTTTCACGGAGGCAATCGTTGTGATTTATGAAGAGAGAGAAGATAAGAGAGAAGATAACTAGAACAAAATGAAATATCGATTTCAAATTTGCTACACATATTCTTGCAGTAGGAATGGAACCTATAGTTGAGCAATAGTAATTCAAAGGAAAGGTGTGAAATGGGTGGGTCGATCAATTTTGTTTAGTTTCAATAATATTATGAGAATTTTTCCTGATTCGTTAAGATAAGACAAGTTTCCAATTTTAAAGGGATATTGTCACGGATACTTAAATTATTTTGCCGATTTTTTTCGACTAAAACTTCTTAAAAATATTGTAAAAATTCCATTTATCCGCCCTCTTGTGACGCCTGTTGCCAACAACGTTGCCAAACGTTCATCTTTGTTAATAATAATATTTTTGGTTAAAATATACTTTCCCAAAACAACTGGTTTGTCAAGTAAAAAAACTAACTTTTAGACCAAAAATATTTTCTTACAGATATTGTTGTAAATTTTTCTCATCACAACGGCTGAACTTGAACAAAATTAACTTGGCCAATGAACGTTTAACAATACAACTATCGGCAACGTATGGGTTATCACGCAATTTAGTGTTGAATGTAAATAGGAATAGTTTGTGATTTGAACTGAAGGAAAAAGATCTAAAACCGATAACGAAAAAGTTTTAATTATTGAGACGCCTTACAAGATAGCCGCTGTAGTTATGAAGGCAATATTTAAAAAAATGATTATTTGTGTGAGGAAAATTTCATTGGTGTATATTATTCTCATTAGTGAATAATTTGCTTTTAAAACACTAAACCTCAGAAATAGATTTTTTTTTTTTTAAAGAAAAAGAAACCTGTACTCACTTGACATCCCGTAATAACATGTAAAAATTAGAATAAATCGATTGCAAAAACTCTTCTTTGACAGAGTTCCCTAATCACATTAGGAGCTCGATTCTTGACATTGGAATTACCGAAGGAATGAGCATGCTGTGACGTAAGTATATTACGGTTACGCATTGGTCAGATTTAAAGTTAAAGAACGATATTATTGGTTTTTATATTCTATCGCATCCAAGATAGAGTTCCAGTAGTTGGCTAACCATCTCTAAATGAATTCTACTCTCTACACTACAGTTTCTCCGAAATTATAGTTTAGACAAAAATAGTAGTACTACTTACTTTTCTGGAGGGAATGGGGATTTTTTCTGTTGCGGGAAAGTTCTTCACGCTGGGAAACAAAATAGATGTTTTAACGTCTTAACGCTTAGTTACTACAAATTTTTGGGTAGCAGAGCCGTATCAGAGAACTTACGTAACCAACACGTTACTTCGCATAACTCATTGCGTGGAATGCATTTCTTGTTAGTGTTCCGTACGGAACACTTATAAGATCACTTCGGTGTCTGTCTGTCTGTCACACCCGATTTTCTCCGAAACTATTTGACATAGAAAGGTGAAATTTGGTAATAATATAGGAATTGATGGCCTCATCAGAGCCATGTAGTTTTGAGAATTAAATTTTGACTTAAGGGGTTAGTTTTGGGGGGTGAAGTCGGAAGTGAAAAAAAAAATTTTTTTACTAGGTCATCGAGTGTGGTGTCAAATGAAAGCTTGTGAAAACACGAGTAAAAAATATATATATAATATTATACTTGCGGGCACTTTTCTTTGTATTATTTTTAAAAACTCGGGAAAAATCGCTGTCCCGGGCCTTATCTCGAAAAGTACTTATCAAAAAATTTCGAAAAAATTCTGGAATATTCTCCACGGGGTGTAGATTGAACGAAAATTATCACGAGTGCATTACCTTTAATAATTTATATGGTATACAAAAAAAACAAAAATTTCAAGGTCATTAGATTTCAGTAAAGATTGGAAACAAACTTTGTTGAAAACTCATTTGGGGTGTGTTTTGTGAAGTCACTGATCATTTTATACCACCGTAATATAAATTTTGACTTGAGGGGTGAAATCGGAAGTGAAAAAAAAATTTTTTTTTACTAGGTCATCGAGTGTGGTGTCAAATGAAAGCTTGTGAAAACACGAGTAAAAAATATATATGTAATGTAATACTTGCGCACACTTTTCTTCGTATTACTTTTAAAAAGTCGCTGTCCCCTACCTTATCTCGAAAAGTACTGATCAAAAAAATTTGAATAAATTCTGGAATATTCTCCACGGGGTATAGATTGAACGAAAATTATCACGAGTGCATTACCTTTAATAATTTATTTGGTATATAAAAAAAAAAAAAAATTCAAGGTCACCAGTTTTCAGTAAAGATTGGAAACAAACTTTGTTGAAAACTCATTTGGGGTGTGTTTTGTGAAGTCACTGATCATTTTATACCACCCTAACAAAACGCACGGAACACTAATTGTGCAAGTTCAACTTGCACTTGACCGGTTTTTTTTATTTTTCTTTTGTAGCTAAATTTCCAAATTAACAACCACCAAAAAAAGTTTACAAATCATTACATAAAATTAGTTGCATGAAACTAAAGTAGTAGTAGCAAATAGATTTGCGAACTACTTCTAAATTTATTCGTTCAAAATCAACCAGTAAAGCTATATAAAGCAACTGGTTGTCCCAAAAACCAACGTATTCCCTTCGAGGATTGATAGGCCAGCTCGTAACTCACCAGAATATGTAAATATGACCTTAGTGAAAAATCGTTAGATTTCCAGAGTCAACGTTAGCTAATTAAAATGTTTTTACTCATGATACTTGCAAAAATTTTTTTTCTCCACAAGCTTAGCACAAATAATTTTATTTTGAACTGTAATCAATGGCAGGGTTATTCAGGATTACGTAACAATAATTAGAATCTTAGAATACGTAAATAAACTGACCTAAGGTGTAGATTTTCAAAAAAATTCATAAAACTGTTAAGTTAATATTTCGAAATCTCATATTTACATATTCTGGTGAGTTATGAGCTGGCCTATCAGCCCTCAAAAAGAACACGTTGGTTTTTGAGACACCCTGTATATATACATATGTATATTTAAATTCTTCAATTTTATGAGTTTGGAAAAATAAGGCGGTCTCTCAATTGAACGTTTCAGTTATGTACAGCAAGCCTAAACGTGTGTTGGGATGTTATGTAAATAAGAAAAAATCCTTGTTTCTTAGTGTTCCGTACGGAACACTTATGGGATCACTTCAGTGTCCGTCTGTTACACCTGATTTTCTTCAAACTATCCTATATAAGGAATTGATGGCCCAATCAGAGCCGTGTAGTTTTGGAAGTTAAATTTTAAGTTAAGTGGTTAGTTTTGACAGGTGACATCGGAAGTGAAAAAAAATTGTTGTCGTAGAAAGGGGTGTCAAACGAAAGCTTGTGAAAACACGACTTTAAAAATATATATAATGTAATACTTAAGCACACTTTTTATGTATTATTTAAGAAAAAAATGACCAAAAAGCTCTATCCCCCAGCCTATCTCGAAAAGCGCTGATCGAAAAATGTTGAAACAATTCTGGAATATTCTCCATAAACGAAAATTATCACGAGTGCATTATCTTTGATAATTTATCTGGTATATATAAAAAGAGTTGTGTTTCGGATCGCGAAGTGTGTGCATGTGAATCGAACGCCCGGCAATAGTCAACTCGTTCAACGAGCATTATTACGGTAGTGTTTCGATTTATATAATTGTTTTGACGATTGCAAACGAAAGGGACTAGAAATAAAGCAAAGTGTAGTGTTAGAATTAAGACAATAAGTAAAAAATTTAAAGATTTATGTAAATAATTCTGTGAAATTGTATGAAGCTAACGAAACGATAAGCGAGCGAACCAGCGGAAAACAGTGATAAGAAGTGTAAACAACAGTTTTTTTTTCTTTTTCTCCCGTGTTTGAAAAGGAAATATACGAGGAGCACGTAAAGTTTTTATAACAGAAAGAACAATGGATAGAGATGATTATACATCAGCAGACTCTGAAAAGAGGAAGAGTCGAAGAAAAAGAAGAGCCAATGGGATTATTCAAGAAGAGTAAAAAGCTAATAAGAACACCTCAGAAAGAGAAAAACGAAAGAGTAGATAAAACAATTTGATAGAAATGATCAGAGAGCTAATGTCAGATATAAAGAAGAAGAAAGGAGAATGAAGTATTGAAAGAGGAAAATAAGATAATTAGAGAAAACATGAGAAGTATGGATTTGAAGATGGGTAGGCTGGAAAAAGACAACGTAAGGAATAATATTGTAATATTGGAAATGAGATTTAAAGCGAATAGCCAACTAGATCTGAGAATGGGTGAAGCATATTTTATGGAGAGGAGTATGGACACAGTACAGATTAAAGATTTGGTAAAAATAGGAGCAACTATGTACAAGACAGAACTTAGAAACACGGGAGATAAAGAAGCTGTGATGCAAAATAAAAACAAACTAAGAAATGTAAGAGAGAGAGAGTTTACGTAAACAACGATTTAACAAAAGATGAACGAGAAATTCAAAAGAAATTGAAGCATATAGTAGAGAACGAGAGAAAGAATGGAAAAAGAATGAAAATAGGATATCAAAAAATCATAATCGAAGGAAGAGAAGATAAATGGGACATTGAGGAAGAAAAACGGAAAGAACAAACAAAGAACACTACATCAAGTCAAAAACTGAAAGGAAATGGATGAAAAAAATTAGAAGGAAAGGTCATAAAAGAAGAAGACAAAATTATGGAAAGATGGAGGGAATACTATAAAAAATTATCAGATGGGAATGACATAGCATACAAAAATCAATATAGAGACATAATAACGGATCAGGATACAGAACTCGCACAAACAGAAGAAACTAATACAGAAGAAGCAAAAGAGGCAATCGGCAATTTAAACAGGATAGACAGATACAGAAGGAAATATGAAAAAAATATATAGAATAATTCAACTCCACGGACCTTACATCCCTAAAAAAGGGGGTAAAAAGGCATAAGGATTAAGTAAGTAAGCAAGTATATAAAAAAAACAAAAATCATCAGTTTTTAACAAAGATGGGAAACAAACTTTATTGAAAATTCATTTGGGGTGAGTTTTGTGAAGTAATTGATCACTTTATACTTCCGTAACAAAAAAAAAAATAATAAAAATAAATACGGAAAACTAATTGCGCAAGTCCGACTTGCACTTGATCGGTTTTCATATTCAATTTTATGAAATAAACAAGCTGCATGTGATAAATATCTTGCACGCATATTTAACCATCTAATTAATGAGAAATATGATTTCTTTTGCAAATGCCGAATATTAAACGCAAATATTTTGTAGCACTTGGATTAGAAGTCTAATGAAATAAATCACAATAGCTAAACCAACGGTTCACATAATATAATCATTAATCTTAGATTTAAGCAATCTCTAAGGTTAAAAATTTAAATTGAAATATTGACATGTGATCTATTTTTCAACTTTTAATTATTGGCAACATTTCGCTATTAATTTTAATATTAATGAGTGGTAAATAGTTTTAAATTAAAGCGAAGCAAGAGAAATAGATGAGGCAATGTTGTTTTCTTTAAGGGGATATACCAAGCCATCTGGGCCAAATAATTCGATATTTGGATTTTTACATTGACAAAGTTATAACGGGTTAAAAGAAGTGTCATTGCGTATAGTTTTCGGAGCAGGTAGCGAGCAGCTGCTCTCGGCTCAGCCTTCGCTAACTTTAACTCGATTTTACTGTATTTAAAACTTTTTCTTTTATAATATAATAAAAAAAGATTCTTCAATTGTCCTTTTTAGAAGGGATAAGGCATTTACATCTGCTATTCTAAGGTTCTATAATCGAAACTGGGAGTTTGGTCAGTACCGTTGTACAGTTCACTCGTAGCAGTTCATTCGTAGCAATTCAGTCGTAGCAGTTATTAAATTTTATATTTTAAATGACAGCTATGGGAGTTCATTGTGGCCCAAAATGCACTTGACTAGGCAGCTAAGGTGGATGGAGAACGAGTTGGTCTGGCCAAGTGACAATTGCTACAAAGTACAAAAGGAGTTAGAATGCCTCTTAAACAAGAACAAATTAGTATTCTAGAAGCTCAAATAGCTGATGAAGATGCAGCATATGGCCCTAGAGTCGGTCATTTATTCACAGGAAACTTATTTTTGTACCTGATTTTTCAAATCCAAAACTTTAAATGTTTTTTCTTGAAACTACTTTTTCTTGAAAACTGCTTGGTAGTGTGCATGATATATACATACACATATACATATATTGCTTGTCTTTGAACGAAGGAATTTTGATTTTATCAAGAACTTTATTTTTAATTAGCAAACATGTAATAGGTGCTAACGTCATTTCTTTTAAACCAATGCCAATTGATGAAAATTTTTTTTTAATCTTTTGTTCAGAGATAAGATTGATCCTCTAGTAAACTAATGTCTTTGGAATTTTTTTATTTCAGATGATCCAGATCCTAGTAATCGTGCACACCGCAATGCTCCTTAAAAAAAGAGGTCGTAGGGGAATGGGTGTAGCGCCGCCATAAAATGAAAACCTGCTTTATATAATGAATCGTTTTTTCGGCTCCATGTTTAGGTACATCCCCTTAATTATTGTACTTGTTAGATATTTTTAAAATCAAATGGAATATGTTAATTAAGTCTACTATACCGTCCAATCCTAAGTTGTTTGTTGTTTTTCTCGTAACTGAAAAATTTTAATTAGGAGAACGATTACCCTCTTGCGTAGTAAACACACAAGATGGGTAAGAACACTCCACGTCACTATTTTTAGCGATTTGCGTCAACACTAATGTTTTGCAAACATTTTAACTAATTAGCGTGAATAGAGTATTAATTTGAAATCATACTCTGTTGTCATTATTGAAATAGTAAACTTGGACTTTCGCAAATGTTATATGTGCAATTTAAAATTGTATTTATTTTAGGAACAAGCTTGATTTTAAATGTTACTAGCCGTTCCCGCTGCTCCGCTTGCGTGGTCTTGATTCACTATTATCGTCACTGCTTATTCATTATGGTACCTAACGTAATAAAATATATCCTATAACCTGTCCAGAGAACATATGTATTTTATAAAAAAAAAAACACGTAAATCGGATAAGTGGTTCTTGAGTGCTAAGCGCACTAACGGACAGACAGACAGAGAGACGTTGCGTTTTATATATTATTGATTTTTTTGATAAATATTAAGTTCAGAATTTAAAAAAAAACACGTAAATCAGAGAAGTGGTTGTCGAATGATAAGCACACTAACGGAAATACAGACAGAGAGACGTTGCGTTCTATCTATATTATATAGATCATTACTATTATATAACCTGGCCAGAGAACATGTACGAATTAAACAAAAACAACACGTAAATCGGATAAGTGGTTCTCGAGTGATAAGTGCACGAACGGACGAATAGGCAGACAGACAGAGAGACGTTGCATTATATATATATATATATATATATATATATATATATATATATATATATATATATATATATATATATATATATAAATAGAAGATTATAGATAACTTGGCCAAAGAACAATTGTATGAATTAGAAAAAAACATGTAAGTCGGATAAGCGCACTGACAGACAGACAGACAAACAGAGAGACGTTGCATATATTATGTTCTTTGCTACATGATATTGTTCCATATTTAAAGGTTTAGGCAGTGTATTGCAAGAGAACGCGCTAGCGGCAAACTTTTTTCTGACTTGATTCACTATTATCTGGACTGCTTATTCCTTATGTTATCTAACGTAATAAAATATATCCTATAACCTGGCCAGAGAATATATGTATGTTTTAAAAAAGCACGCAAATCGAATAAGTGGTTCTCGAGTGATCAGCGCACTAACGGACAGACAGACAGAGAAACGTTTGCATTTTATATATATTATAGACAGAAGATTATAGATAACTTGGCCAGAGAACAAATGTAAGAATTAAAAAAAAAAACGTAAATCGGATAAGTGGTTCTCCAGTGAAAAGCGCACTAACGGACAGACAGACAGACAGAGAGACGTTGCATTTTATATATAATATAGATATTCTTTGCTACATGACATTGTTCCATATTTCATGGTTTAGGCAATGTATTGCAAGATAACGCGCTAGCGGCAAACTTTTTTCCGACTTAATTCACCATTATCGTCACTGCTTATTCCTTATGTTACCTAACGTAATAAAATATAGCCTATGACCTGGCCAGAGAACATATGTATGTTTTTTTAAAAAAAAAACACGTAGACAGATAGACAGAGAGACGTTGCATTTTATATAAATTATAGATTTGACCGTACCTGTAAAATGGTCATTTTGATATCGTTTCCTTTGAAGAAGCAAGATGTTACTTAGTAAACCGATAAAAGTCGCACCATACTGGTGCCTTTTGTTGAAATATCAGCCGGTATCTATTGGGCCTTTCCATTTCGTTTACTGTTTGCTTTCTGACCTTGTTAAAAAAAAACGGCCAAGTGCAACTCGGACTGATATCGGTCCCTGATATCTTAAGATCCAATATGCATTTTCACGTTTTTTCTTAGTCAATAAAGTATAATAGTTATAGCATCTTAGCTACCTAATAAATCAATCCATCTCAATCTAGAATCTAATAATAAAAGTGTAAAACAAATAGTTACTACCTAAATATTTGTTTAATTATAAACAAATAAAATAAAATTATTATCTTTCGGTACCCATCCGTGTGTTTACTGAAAAGTATATTAACAAAATGTCCACCATATTGTCCAGGAACATAGTTTTCATAGTTTTTTATACCAGGTTATCAAACGTAAAGCACTCGTAATAATTTTCGCTCAATTTATACTTTATGAAGAATATTCCAGAATATTTTCAAAATTTTCTGAATTGTACTTTTTGAGACAGAGGGGGAACAAGGACTTTTGGCCATTTTTTAAAAATAATACAAAGAAAAGTGTGAAAATCACCTCGTGTTTTCACAAGCTTTCATTTGATACCCTACTCGATGAGCCTAAAAAAAGGAATTTTTCACTTTCCTCCACAAATTAAACCCTTAAGTGAAAATTTAACATTCAAAACTTATTTTGGCCAAATTTCAACTTGCTATATCAAATAGTTTCGGAGAAAATCGGATGTGACAGACGAACACTGTTCCATACGAAACACTAAAAAGTGTCAGCATTTTGAACTTCTTTTGGCGGCCACTGACAGTAAACCGTGAAAAATTTAGAACAGCAAACAACTGAACGTAAATTACGTTTGTTCATGAAGCAATAATAATAATTGTAAAATAATATTAATTTTTAGAAAATATTTATAAAATTCCTTTTTGTGTTATTGAGAAACCTCGCATGATATATGATGTAAATGAGGCGTAGACAATTTTAGTATGGCGCCAAAAAAATTTGAAGGAACGCATAAAAACCAGATTTAAAAAATATTTATCGCTTTGTGGCATTTCAAGTCCAAATCCTATTAGTTTTCTTGGGGACTCGCCAGCTGATTTAAGGAATTTAGGTAAAACAAATTTTGTTTAATATTTTATGACTTCCTGAATTCTTGGTTTTAAAACATTTTGCAAATACCATACTGATGATATGTTACTATTTGCAATTTAACTGCGTAGGCAAAAAATAACCGGTGAAGTGCAAGTTGAACTTGCGCAATTAGTGTTCCGTACCGCGATTACCTTTAAAATAAAAATTAGCTACCTAATATGCAATAAATGAATCTAGCTCAATCGAGAATCTATTAGTAAAAGTTTAAAACAAATATTTACTACCTAAATATTTGTTTAAATATAAACAACTAAAATAAAATTATTTTGTCTTCGGTACCTATCCTTTGGTCACCAGTCATCCTGATATTACAGATTGCACCGAATACGTATTGATATTAAGTAGTTTTTAGTCCCGGAATCAAGACATTAATTGAGAAAAGCATTGAATATAAGAGACCACTTGCCTTGGCCTTCATAGATTTCCATAAGGCTTTTAATATGGTCGAGCTGTTACGCGTTACAAGAGTGCCATGTTGACTATCGTTATACAAAGTTGATTTACAACATCTACAAAAATGCCTGTATGACGGTGAAACTCCATAAAAACATCAAATCCATACCAACTGGTGGGGGAGTAAGACAAGGCGACATGATGTCGCATAACTATTCACCGCAGTTTTGGAACCCGCTTTCAAGAAACTGAGAAAAAAAAAGGACTTAACATAGATGGACAAAGTCTGACAAATCTGCGTTTTGCAGATGATATAGTCCCGATACCTGACAGTCTTGAAGATTTTGCAGTAATGCTTCAAGAACTTCGAGAAGTATGTGCAGACGTGGGGTTGGAAACGCTTCTAAAACAAAATCCATGACGAACTTGGTTCCAAGTGAGCAGATTAATGTCGGCGATAAGAAGGTGAACTAGTAGACATCTATTTTGGTCATGAGATTCGCATCACAAGGGACAACCAAACGTTTTGAAGAGAAGGATAACGCTCGCTTATGGAAGACTTAAAGTTCTCTTTAGGAGTGATCTTCCTATCTAACTAAAAAGGAAGGTCTTTGTGGTCTGTGTGTGGGCTTCTAGTGATTACTTATGGAGCGGAAACTGTAACCTTAACTATCGCAACCGCTAAAAAGCGCAAGATGGAAAGATCAATGATTGGAGTGTTACTGCAGGATTGTATTAGAAACGAAGTTATCCGTCAAAGAACCGCCGTTACTGATGTAATTGCATACATCGCAAAACTTAAATGGAACTGATAGGAGGTGGACTAAGAGGCTGCTTGAGTGGAGACCTAGGAGCAACAGGCGGTCATAGGGGTAGACCTCCCACACGCTGGACCGACGTTATTAAGAAACTCTGTGGTAACTGGATGAGGAGAGCCCAGGAGAGGAGAGAGTGGACTGAGATGGAGGAGGTCTATGTTCAGCAGTGGACGCAAAAGGCTGTTTGATGATGATGAGTCCCGGAATTAGTGTAGATGGCGAATATCGGAATCATCTTAGATTCGCGGCTGACATTGTCTTGATTACAGATAATATGGGAGATCCAATAAAAATGGTAGAAGAACTGAAACGGGCTGTAGGAAGAACTAAACATGGAAAAGACCAAACTCATGACTAATCTGGTGTTAAGTGAAGAAATCTGGACAAACTATACAGCAAGTAGACGACAACAGATATTTGTGGCACGAAATAAGAATGGGCAGAGACAATCAAACATGCGAGATCCACAGAAGAATTGGCTTGGGGTGGGCAGCTTTCGGAAAACTAAGTGATCCGTTTAAGAACAACGATATACGTCTAAAACGAAAGTATTCGTGCAATGTGTAATGCCAGTCATGACACAAGAAGCTGAGACTCTAACTCTGACAAAGAAGACAACACAGAAATTAAAAGTAGCACAGCTTGCAATGGAAAGGTCAATGATAGGCAGACAAAAGAAGCAGAAGCAGACCACCTAGCCGATGGATGGATGATCTAAAGAGAATTACCCAGAACTGAATAGCGAACGCACAACATCGAGGGGACTGAAAGGGCTTGGAGGAGGCCTGTGTCTAGCAATGGACGAGAGCTGATCATTCCAGAATTTTTTCAAAATTTTTCGAACAGTACTTTTCGAGATAAAGAGATAAAACTCGAGATAAAACTCACATCGAGCTAATCATGCATCTCCACATATGTCAATCCCAAAGAGAATAAATAAATTTATGACTCTTCATAATCTCACACCACCAGCTTTTGACTATTCTCTCTGGCACACTTTCCCTCCATGGTTATCACCAAAACCATCAGTAGACCTTCACCTCCTCCTCTGAAATAAAATCCAAATTTCTCGAAAGACTACACAAGTGTTACTCCAAATACTCAATAATATACACGGACGGTTCTAAGACAGAAAAAGGGGTTGGAGCAGCAATTGTGCACAATAGCTATTCAAAAAACTTCAAACTATCTCAACACAACACTATCTTCACAGCGGAATTACTAGCAATAAAAGAAGCAACCAGATACGCCATTAACATTAAAGACAATAAAAACTCCTTAATAGTGTCAGACTCACTAAGTGCGCTGAAAGCTGTCATAACAAATAACCCTAGCCATGCATATCTAAGGCAAATCACAGATCTTCTATAGATTGCAAAATCAAGAAATAGAACAATTGCCTACATCTGGATCCCTAGCCACATGGGGATAAAGGGTAACAACAAAGCTGATCAAAAAGCTAAGAAAGCCATTAATAACGGTATTCCCATAACAAGGGAAAATCACCCAAGCGACTTCCCAAACAGTCTAATTATTATAAACAGAAATTTGTTCCAACTGGAATGGGATCTAGAAGAATACAGTAACAAGCTCTGGGAAATAAAACCACTAGTGTACCCTCCACTCCACATTCAAAATCTGAACAGAGTTGAGAACACTACGCTAAGAAGACTGGTCACATATACCAGACCCACTCCTACCTTTTAAAAAAGGAACCAAAGCCTTTATGTACAAGATGTAACTCTACGCTAACAGTTAAACATATTTTTGAAGCAGAACATTTACCAAACATAAGAATAAAGCACAATATTCCTTCCACACTAACGCAAATAATAAACAGGTATCAATTAAACAAGAATAAAATTCGAAACTATCTCAAAGAACTGGAAATAGAAATCTAAAAAAAAATTAGGGCGCCAAATGACCTAAGATGTCGACGCGCCCGATCCCCCAAACATCATCATCACCCTCGAGATAAAGAGAAGGGCATCGATTTTGGTAATTTATACAAACAAAAGTGTGCGCAAGTATTTCATCATATATATTTTTGAACTTGGGTTTTCACAATCTTTCACTTGACACACACACCAATAAAAAATAAGTTTTTTTTCACTTCCCCCACAAGCTAACCCTTTAAATCAAACTTTAACTTTCAAAACTGCTCTAACTGGGCCATCAATTTCTATATTTCAACTTTATATGTCAACGAGTTTCGGAGAAAATCAGGTGTGACAGACGGACACCGAAGCGATCTCATAAGTATTCCGTACGGAAGACTAATAACAATACTCAATGTATGATGTGTGTGTTTATGATTTTGCTCTTAAATCAACACATTTTTATTCGAAGTGATCGTCGTCGAGTTTAGCGAAAGCTGAACATATTAAATACAAATGTCCAACTGTTGGAAAATACCCCCAGCTTATTGTCGAAACCAGCAAAATTTATTACTGTTGTGTTAGCTACTTTATAGCATTTCATGAGATCCCTAGTTATAGCAGTAAGTATAGCAGGGTGATTGAACAAACAACCATATAAGTAGATTCAAAGAACTGCCATTTATTTTTGTCTTGAAGTAAGCAATTGTAACAGACTAAATGCTTTAGAAATCATACGCTGATGAATGATTATCCCGTATTTAAGTATACGAATAGTGTAAGTAATGCCAAAGTGGTCGTCAGACGGTTGAGGGCGACGAAAAGTCGGATCATTCAAAAACTGGACTGAGCGAAGTTAACTTCAAAAAATGCCCGATTGCGTCGAAGAAAATCTGAACTCGTCCATGATGTAGATTCAAGATGGACGGAAGATTGCCAAATCAACTGTGTACAATATTTTGACAGAGAGTTTGGCCTTTAGAAAACTAAATTCGGGATTTGTTCCTCAACTGATCAATCATCTTATCACTTGGCAATTATAAAAATTTTTTTAAGTAAAAACTAAGTTCGTCTGTTGAAGAGCTCGCTATATTCCCCTGATCTCGTAACCTGTGACTTATTTCTCTTTCCCCGATATCGGTTGCCGGGAAAAGAAAAGCAGTACGATACCACTGATCGTCAACCGTATATAATAAAAAAACTCTTTAATTATTTAATCAATACTACTTGATAAGTGTTTTATTTTTTAATAAAAGTTCGGTTTCTCTTTGGACAGAAATTGTGTACAAAAGTTAACATTTTATTTTTTAAATACACATAAGAAACAAGAAACAGTTTTTTTCATCTGCAAATATATTCATTCATATCATGACGATATCGTATATAAAAATTATTTTTTGCACTAGTGGGGGAAACACTCTTTTCAACATAAAGAATCGACCAGAAAGTAATAATTATGCATAAACAATACTTTTACAGCCTTTTTGTATAAATTTCAGGAATTATAGGTATATACCATCATTACATGTATATATATATATATATATATATATATATATATATATATATATATATATATATATACATATATAATTACTTCTGTGTTTACTGGATTTTTTTTCAATTTTTTATTAGGAAACCCACAAATCTAAACGTGAGCATAATTTAATACTTTACTCTTCATTATAAATCATTATTTTTTATTTTCCTTGTATACCATCAAATATTTTAAACTTTTCATGCCTGATTATGGACTTCCATGTGATGCAGAACTTTTTATCAAGAATAAATTTTTTTGTAATATGTAAGAAACTTTTTTTCCATTTGTATAAAATTTTTTAGGACACACTGTATATATGCATATATATATATATATATATATATATATATATATATATATATATATACATACATATATATATATATATATATATATATATATATATATATATATATATATATATATATATATATATATATATATATATATATATATATATATATATATATATATATATATATATGTATGTATATATGTGTATGTATGTTTATACGTGAATATTTATTAATATTTATTTAATTTGCAATTAACGGCTGTAAATGGTTATTACAATGTATTAATTAATATTTACTTTATTTTACGTATATACTTATTAAAATTATCCTAAATAAACTAAATTTCCCCGATATGTAAACATTATTTCAATAAAGATAATAGTTACTCTATTAAAATTGGCTGGACCACTTAGCAACTAAGTGCAAATATGTGTATTTTTTCAAAGATTAATATGATGCTATTAAAATAAAGTACTATTTAATTATATTTTATCGTGTTCTTAAAATATTGCATAATTAGCAGCTCTTAAATTATCAGTGCTCAAACGTAAAAAAAAATACACGAGATTTCGTACCCATGCTTCATCACCTAGGCTAGATGATGAGCTCTGATATGCAGTGGATCATGGCTATTTAAATTAAAACTTTTGACGGTTCATACCAGATGGCGTTTAGGTTTTTTGGCTACTGATACCTCTGGTTGTATGCTTTTTAAATCTCTTCTGTGTTTTGTTGTGTTGAGATTGCCTCTTAGTCTAGTTGACGAGTTCGGATAAGGAGAGAAACATGATAATTAGTAATCTGGTGATTCATTATATCATATTTACTAATTTAAAGTTTATTATTGAGCAGGTCGATAACTAAAAATATAAATGTAAGGTTTTAAAAGTTTTCAGTACAAACATGCTAAAAAAAGCCAACGTTATGTTCTCTTGCGCCTAAGTTATAATTTTATAGCTCCATCCTTAATAACTCTTCAGTAAATAGAAGTTCTGTTGAGCCAAATTTTAAAATATTTAAACCGAGTATCGTGCGCTAATTTTTAGCATTCTGTATGTGAAATCATGGTCACAGCAAATATAAAACACAGTTGTGACGCTCAAGAAAATTTTTAGGGCCTGTTTTTTTTACCACGTATGCGTCCCCTATCATACCAACAACATGGCTGCCAGCGCGGTCGCAGGTTTTGTTTACATTTAAATTTCAATGAGAATCTTTATACAACTTGCTCCGAAATTCATTATTAATAATTTTCCAATAAGTAAATGACTCGTTTGCAGTTACAGTTATAAAAAAAATGTCAAGAGGAAGTTTCTGTTGTGCGGTTTCCCAAAGCTCCTAAAAGGTAATTTATTCATAATTCTTTCTTTCTATTATCCAATATATTATATAAAGATTATGATAATTGTGTTTTCATATTAGAGATATTTGTAAAACAGTTGATGTTTTATTATTGTTAAGTATTGGTGTGTTATTCCACTTGTACTTTTTATTCTGAATTCAGGGTTATCAGCATGTGACCAACCAAGTGTCAATTTGGATACTGAAAAACTATATAACATATAGAGTATGTAACCTGAATTTCGCAAATTCAATGTTTCTCAATGACCTCAAGAATCGATTGCAAAATCATGCTTATCCAGTCCAGTATCAGCGTCGAAGCCAAATGTTTTTTTTTTTGTATGTGTTGCCTTTTTCCCTGTTTTTGCAACAAGAACTTGATAAAAAAATGTTTCTAAAAAACTTTCAATCAGCAAAATTCATTTTTATTCTACAGAATAGGATTTTTCTTGAAAGAAGGAATTTGAATATTTCAAAAAGTCGCGGGCAGCATACCAGCAATATGGCGATAGCTCATGTGATCACTCGAACCCCTTGAGATCAAAGGTGCCGAGTCGGACTGTGACTACCATGTTGTATGTTTACTGTGCCATGGTGATGTATCATGATCTTCCGCCTAAACGGAAATCTATGGAGTGTTGACATCCTAGAGCCCCAAGCAATTAACGATCATGAGTACCATCATCATAGATATTATGCGTCATTATTACACAAATGAGGGATACCATAAGAGAAAACCGTTGAGGAAAACTATATCTGAAGTGAGGTTATTGCGCCAGTACACACTGCAACTACTGTAAAGACTGCTATTCGGCAATGTCGTTTCGGAGATTTAAATTACCCACCTTACAGCCCTGATCTAGTCCTTAGCGAAGTTGAACCAGCGTGGGGGAAACTTTACGAGTAATTTCGCTTCAGCAGTAAATCATTTTTAGGACAAAAATATATATATATATATATATATATATATATATATATATATATATATATATATATATATATATATATATATATATATAGTTAGCTGTCAGCATTTAGTGTATGGAAAAAAACTCCCGTTCCTGCCTTGGTGAAAAACAAGGAATTTGCAGGATAGCCGAAAATGTTTAACATAAGAAGTAGAGTATTAATAATTGCTTTCAAGCAGGCTAGCTTGTTTACATTACGCATACTAAATTATACTTGAATCACTGTTTATTTACTGTATGGAATGACGGTACCATTGAGTTTATTTTATGGTATTGATATATGGCCATATATTGCTTAGAATGATGCTTATATAACCCATATTCTTGGTATGCACTATTTTTTGTTTAGAGAGCCAGAAGACGGCCAGCTTTGTTAGATGTCGAATTGCAAATTGTTAATAAAAGTGATAGCCTAAAGAACAAAATGATACAGTTACTCGTAGATATTATGCCACATTATTCCACAAATTGAAGGATAACTTAAAAAAAAGCGTTGAGGAAAACGGTATCTGGAGTGAGGTTATTGCGCTACAATGCACCATTACACACTACAATTGCTGTAAAGGCTGATATTCGGCCATGTGGTCCCGGGATTTAAATCACCCACCTTGCAGCCCTGATTTAGTCTTTAGCGACTATGTTTTATTCTCTAAGTGGAAGTCGAACCCGTGTGGGGGAAACTTTACGAGTGGTTTTGGCAGTTCCGCATCAGCAGTAAATCATTTTAAGGACAAAAATTCAGATTATTTTTGAATGGTACAGAAAAGTTAAGTAGCCATTCTAAAAATGCCTCGAAATAAACAATGATTATATAAAAAAATAAAAGCTGAGTTAGCTTCGAGCGGCAAAATCATAGTATCGAGTAGCAGCAGCAGCAAGAGCATTTGAAAATGCCAAATGAGATTTTGGCGAAACGTCGTGCAAATTCATTGTTAGACGAAGGGATTGAAACCAGGAATTATAGTGTTTTACATTCCACCATCCCTGATAACCTCTATTGTAACATATATATATATTATATATATATATATATATATATATATATATATATATATATATATATATATATATATACATATATATATATATATATATATATATATATATATATATATATATATATATATTTCTTACGAAGAAATAAATGAATTTGAAAAGACATTATTCAATTCGATGACTAATTAATCAGATATAAATAATATAACAATTATAAATAAATTAAGTACTTAAGTTGAAGATATTTTAATTCGAGTGCGGTTGCCTGAATTGTAATCACTGAATTCTATTAGTAGTACTAGACTCGAACTCTATTCATATTGAGCAGCTCAAAAACAAAGCCGAATAGTAAATGTCTATTTGTCATGCCACTTGGTTAGTGATTGTTTAATGATATAACAAACCGAAGAAAAAAGTTTATCCATGATTCAATAGTGAGAATGATTTTTGTACGTTTGTTTTCATTAATTTGCTCTGTTATTGGTATTTTTAAATATTTTTTGATTAACAACAAACGAGTTTATCTTCAGAGTAATTCAATAAATTATAATTGTTAGACAAGTATGACAACTAGTGACGTGTAAACCAGAAGAATATTTCCTCTGTCAGATCACATTTGATTATTATCTTGTTGATATGTTAATCCACATCATACGAAGAATTAATGTTATTTTGGCTAGACATAGCAAGCAAATATTTGTCCATTTTATTCAACATTGAACATACTACTTAATAAGCTTTCTGTTTAGGTAATTATACTTTTGTTCTTATTAGTTTAAAAACTTTCCATTGCATGTTCAGTATAATTAAAATTTTTATTACTTTGGTACTAGGATTTATGAGTAATCGTAATTTTCCTTGAATGTCAAGATTATGTAACAATTGCGGTAATAAGTAATTTATTCTTTAGTCATGGTTATTCACTGTAAAAATTGAATTTTATGTATTTTTTTATTATTTTTATCAAGGTGCAACAGTTATTATTAAATAAAAAAAATTGTGCATGATAAAATATAATTGTAACTGATGTGTTTTATGTTCACTTTTTGTATATCGCATATCAAGTTGCACCTATGTTGGTAAGGGTATACTTAAATTTTTATTTTAAAGTCAGTCATAATTTTAACCTTTTCCCAATAATCTATCATGATGACACACTGTTAATTGCAGTTTCCAAAATTCTGTTTGCTGTCTCTTTTCCCGCCAATAAAAGATTTTTTGGGTGCACTTTCACCTTTGCTATTCCACTGTTTTGACTGCCGTTTTGTCTCCGAGATGCAATGGTGGATCCACGTTTCATCTTCAGCCACAAAAGAACGCAGAAGTCCTTCTGATATAACGCTGCAACCTTTCCAAACGTGATTTTAAAATGTCCTTCCTCGTACGTTATTGCTCTGGAGTTAACAAACGCAGCACCCAACGCGCACCCAGGTTTTTCATTTTGGTAAATGTTTTAGGTATAAAGTCCATACAAATGGTGTTGAAAAAGAAAATTGGAATAATAAATAAAGACTATTAAGCAGAGTTTAAAAAAATGGTAACAATAATATAGTTTCCTATATTTTCATTTTGACGCAAATCCGTTACAAAGAAATTGCGATTCAACTATATTTTGTTAACATTTACTTGTATTTCTTCATGTGCCTTTGCAATTATTCCCGTCCATATCGGTTATTTAATGCGCCAATTAATGTTAAACTATGAAAACTAATATGATAATCACGACTGAATGTTAATGCTAGGCATAGCATTTAACTGCGATAAATGTATTGTAATTATCGTATCGTATCGAAGCTTTCGAGCCCTAGATACTGTGACGTTTGCTATGAATTTCTCGGACAGAACACTTAATCAATGGAGAAGTGCTTGAAACGGGCCATGGTGAAGAGGAAACTACAACAATATCGCAATACTAAGAGGTGACCGCTACTCGATTCTAAAATTTATTCTTCAGGGACAAATGGAGGGTCGGCGAAGACCCGTAGAAAGTAGGACTCGTGGCTCCGGTATATCAGGGACTGGTGTGGAGTTCCGGACGTTAAATCTATTTTCGATTAGCAGAGTATTATAATCTCAATATAAACTGAAGAAATAGAGACCCCGACGTTTGTAAATGCATGGGACAGGAAGAAATGTATTAGCTCAAAAAATTACCCTTCTTGCTAAAAGTTTCCTACTGATTAGTTTTTTGTTAGCGTTAGGTTGTTAAAATCTCATTATAACCTTTGATAACAATGATTAATTTCAGGAACTTTGAATAAAAAATTTCGCCATTTCAACAAAAGTGATTTTATTTTTGGAATCTTTTCAAACCTGTTAAATAATTTTGTAACGGGAACAACCTTGATGGGAACAAAAACTAAATTAATTAGTAAAAACGTTAACTGACAGTTTTCCAATAACGGATGTGCTTGGAATATTACTTAACGAAAAGTTATTTTTATAGAAATGCCTGGCAAAAACTGATATTCAAATCGATGTCAAAATGTCTGTATTAATTCGTTCTTTAATAACTGTATTTATAATATTACATGATTTATAAAACATGTCATGTCGTTCACTATTTTGGCTTAGAAATTCATTAAATGTTTTTTATAGAGTTATTTTCTTTAGAGAGAAAATTGGCGCATGACTCGAATAAAAATAATAACATATGAATAAACAGAATGCACACATTTATTTTATTAATATTAATTTACCTAAATAAACAGAAGCATTCGAGATGCAGAACCACAGAAAATCCATGAGGCTAGGCGGACAGTCATGCATGAGGAAGTACTGTATACAGTCGGTCAAGTAATAATGTGTTGCCTATAAATTGTAGTCGGTAAAAGGAATTATTTTTTTTGACATTATTGTTGAACCCATGCAAATAATGCTTTGTGGAAAGAGATTCGTTTCTAACCTTATTTATGAATAAATAGTACATTATTGAACATGAGTGCTGCATATGCTTCGCCCTTCGAGGCTGTATCAAATCCCAAAATGACGTGTATAGCGGCTACTTAAGTATATGCGTAAGTCGAGGACATTCGTTAGCAAATGGCTGAAACGATACTTTCAATTAAAAAATGTTGATGATCTACCAGAACGTGGTTCGAGAAGAAAAGTGTCTGACAAAAAATGATTATTAACAAATTTTTTCCGATAGAGCTTCATTTTGGGATTATGTTATTACCCCACGGGGTGTGGTCAATTTCCATTAACCGATTGGTTCAGCGCACCGTGAAAGACTCTGTGAAGATCCATGTTTGGGGACGTCTTTCGAGAAAAAGTTTTGGGAGATTCTTCATCTTTACCCACAATTTGAACGCTAAAAAAATGCTCCAGATTTACAAGAACGCAAGTACCGACTGCCAAACGGTAGTTTGTCGATAAAAATGAAGAGTGGATTCTTCAAGAGGATAACGACCCCAAACATCGGAGTAAAATGTGTAGCCAGTAGAAAGGGAAATCCAGTATGGTCGTACTATAAAAAAAAGGTGTACACAGTGAAGCAGCTGTCACGGCAAATACGGTCAACTTGGAAATCTTTTCCCCAAAAATACGCAGAAATCTTGTATTGGTACTACGGGTATTGCTAACTAGTTAGCATAAAGAACTATTGACAAAAAACAAAGGCGGTCGCTATGGATAGTAGTATGACACAGCAAATACGTACACAAAGTTTGGTGGTTCAAACGTGTTTGTGCTATTTAATAGGTGTTTCGGTTAATAATGTCGATTTTCTCGCAACATTTAAGCGTTTATCTCCATCACAAACTGAATTATCTTAATAATCAAAGTATTGGCCATCGTTAGCTATGACTTTTTTCCATCTTTCTATCATAGAATTTATTCCGCACCAGAAGAACTTTTCATCTTTTGAGGCCAAGCATTTATCAAGCCAAATTTTCACTTCTTCGTAAGAATGTAAGTGTTGTTCTGAAAGTCCATGCTACATCGATCGAAATAAGTGGTAGTCTGAAGAAGCTAAGTCCGGTGAATACAGCAGGTGGGATAGAACGTCCCATTTGATGTTTTCCAAATAGTTTTTAACACATTTTGCATGGGGCTGAGCATTGTCATGTTGAAAAATGATTTTTATTGTGTCTTTGGGCGTATTCTGGTCATTTTTTCTTCAATGCTCGGTTCAACTTTATCAATTGTTGTCGGTATCGATCGCCAGAAATCGTTTCACCAGGTTTCACCAGTTCGTAATACACAGATCCTCTACTATTCCACCAAATATACAGCTTTCTTTCCCTGTATATTGCGCACTGGTTGTGATGTTGAAGGCTGGCCTGGGTCTACCCAAATTTTTTGGGTTGAAGCATGTTCACCATAAGCTTCAACCAACAATCGATAACTTTTAGCAGCCGTTTTCTTCAAATGAAAGAAGGTTATTAAACTTCCCCGCAAAACGTCTTTTTCTGGTACGAAACACGACATATTCAAAGCAATGAAGTTTCTCGCACAATGACAACTAATAACGAATGGGCTTTTGATGGCGTATGTTTACCTTCCAAAACGCCATAGATGTCACTAGTCTATACCAACAAGTGTATTAGTAACGCCATCTCTCGATCGACATTATTATTATTATTTTTTTTATGGGTCTAGCACACGTGCTGCATGTGTGCGGAAAGCGATTCACGTTGTTCTTGAATCGCTGTAAGTTCCTGTAGTGTAACTTATGCGTTGCTTTGATTTTCGCGCCATGGTGGGTGTCGGCTTACTCGCCGGCACAACACTTTTGGCAGGTCCCTTAACCGAAACACTTATTATAATGATTTTTTGAAGAAGATTTGACCCACAAAAAATGTGAATTTAGTTAAATGGAATATCGATGTGTGATGAAAGTACTCCTTTGAAAGGAATGTCTGCTAAAGAAATGTACGACGACATGCTTATAAGTTGCAAAACGATGTCCTTGTTACGCCATTATTAAAATTTGGGTTGTGAATCTCAGGATATGTAAAAGAGACATCAGTGATTCATACCGTGTAGGGAGACTCGTTTCAGTGTCTACCTGAGAGAATATTGAAGGTGTGTCTGAAATAATTTTGGAGAATCGACAAATTGGGCTGGAACGTATAGAAGAGACTCTGAACATTTCACAAGAATATGTTTTCACATTACCTATTCTGATTTGGTTATGAGAACATTATAAGCTAAATGGATCCCTAAACATGTGAACACCGACCACCCATCAATCAACAGTTAATTTATTGCCGGTGGGAACGGTCGAAGTACTGGAAATATGACGGTATATGATGGTTTACTTCGCCCCAAGAAGTTTCGCTTACACGCAGGAAGAGTTCTTGTTACCGACAAGGATGGGATACTTCTTACAGATTACTTGGAACACGCAAAGTAGTGACCGGATATTATTTTTTAATACTAACTGAATTGTTGAAAAACGCCGTGGAAAAGTAACTAAAGGAATGTTGTTTTTCAACATTCATTAAACATTCACTATGATTTCGAACATAGTTTTTTTGAACTGATGAAGACTGTAGTTTTAACTACTCAAATGGGTATGCATCCATTTTGCTATTAATTAATTCATTTAATTGGTTTTCTTCATGGTAACTTGCAAAATTATATCTTTTTCATATATTTATATAAATTAAAATTCACATATAAACATTCAATATTATTAAAGTACAATTTATGTACATTATGATAGATTTTAATTTTTTCAACATAGCCCCATTAGAACGTTTCACAGTATTACCACGGTAAGCATAAAACACAGTAGCGACGCATGCGTCCCTTAGCATACCAACAACATGGCTGCCAGCGCGGTCGCGAGTTGTTTTTACATACGGACTTTAACGAGAATCTTTTATAACGTGCTCAGAAATTTATTATTAATAAGTAAATGACTCGTTATAATTGAAAATAAAAAAGATGTCAAGAGAAAGTTTTTATTGTGCGATTAGTGCTGGTAAAAATATATGTGATATCTCCAAAGGAGTTAGTTTTTTTAGATTTACCAAAGATTTTCTTCTTTATTCTATTATCCAATATATTATAAGACTCTTTATTTCTATTATCCAATATATTATATAAAGATTATGATAATTGTGTTTTCATATTAGAGAAATTTGTAAAACAGTTGATGTTTTATTACTGTTAAGTATTGGTTTATGTTATTTCACTTGTACTTTTTTTTCTGAATTCAGGGTTATCAGCATGTGACCGACCAGGTGTCAATTTGGATATTGAAAAACTTTGTAACATATATATAATATATTATATAAAGATTATCTTTCATATTAAAATTGTTTGCTAGAGGTAAGTTACATTAACTGCTAAAATTCGCTAACCAAACTAAATAATCTGGGCATGCAAAAGTAGTAATTCTCTAGCATTCTCCAATATTACTGGGATTCGCTGAAAGATAAGGAGCATAATTCTTAACATTATAGGCGCGAAGCTGAAGGTCTGCAGAGACCCGGACCATATCTCTAATAGTTGAGAAATATAAATTCAACAGTGTGATACTTAAATGAATAACGTGCAAAAAGCGTTGAAGCTAAAGAGTTGAAGGGTATTTTTTCCTTGTATTTTTTACATTTTCCCTTGTTCTTTTGTATATTTGTTCTAATAAGAACTTGATAAAAAAATATTTCTAAAAAAAATTATCTCGTTTTTTTCTTCCTTTCAATCAGCATTATTCATTTTTATTCTACAGTAGATTTTTCTTAAAAAAAGGAATTTGATATTTCAAAAACTCGCGGGCATCATACCAGCATTATGGCGACACGTCATGTGATCATTACAAGCTCCTCTTGAGATCAAAGGTGTCAAGTGGGACTGTCGCTAATGTGTTTTTGTTTACTGTGGTATTACCTTGAAATTTTATTAATTTATTATCTTCTGATATGAGAATAACAATATTATAGAATAAAATTGTAATAGAGGCAGTTAAGAAGGCAACTAAGAAACATTGGGAATATGAAAATACTGAAACAAAAATTAAATATTTTAAAACAGAGTAAAACATATATACGCAAAAAGTGTTTAAATAGATATAACCTTTTTGTTTTGACTAACTTTCGATCAGGGAGAGGCGACGCCCCCTTCATTCTGTTCCAGTTCCTCCATTGGATGTACTTATTTCCAGAATTAAGGACTCTAGGAGTAGAGTTTTCTCTAAAGAATATTGTAGTCCCCTGAATATTGTTTTGATCGCAACTGCACATTCTTTACGCAACATGCGCAAGTGTGTTTCACAAATGACTTGTCATAATAATAAATATAAGAGAAGGTGATAATCAGCAACATATATAAACATTTATTACCTACCTAGTAACAAGATGACAGCATTATTTTTATAACATTATGTAAATGTTATTGTTAATTGCTTACAAATTGTTACTTTTACTGCCCGACTCATTAAAAATATCTAACTTTAAAACTGGTCTAATCTGACAATTAGAGGTTTAAATTGAGAAGAACATCAGTAATCCAATTAAAGTTTCGATGTTGTGCAAGACAACTCCAAAATTTTTAATTTTGATCAAACCGATAAAGGTGAAATATTAATTTAAAATTTTACTTTCCTACCTTATTTTTACTTTTTTATATGACACTTTCTGATAGAAACGTCTTTTTTAACAATATTTACCATATAAAATGCAACCGTGTCAAAAACAAAATGAACTTGACAACTAAAAGTTTTAGATTACTTGGTATTCTTATGGCTTCCATCAGGTTTAATTGTTAGATCTTTTTAGTGGCTATTAATTTTCAAAGCCAGGATGTCGAAACACCAGTTCATATCTTGTCGTACCAAAAGCTCGTATTAATCCAATTAATTCATTTTTTAGTGTTCCGTACGGAACACTTATAAGATCACTTCGGTGTCTGTCCGTCTGCCACACCCGATTTTCTCCGAAACTATTTGACACAGAAAGTAGAAATTTGGTACTAATATAGGAATTGATTGCCTCATCAGAGCCGTGTAGTTTTGAAAGTTAAATTTTGTCTTAAGCGGTTAGTTTTGGGGGGTGAAATCGGAAGCGAAAAATTTTTTTTTTACCAGGTCATCGAGTGGGGTGTCAAATGAAAGCCAGTTCAAAAATATATATAATGTAACACTTGTGCACACTTTTCTTTGTGTTATTTTTAAAAAATCGCGAAAAATCGCTGCCTCCCCTTATCTCCAAAAGTACTGATCAAAATATTTGGAAAAAATTGTGGAATATTCTGCACAGGTTGTAGATTGAACGAAAATTATCACAACTGCATTACCTTTAATAATTTATCTGGTATATAAAACAAAAATTTCAAGGTCATTAGTTTTCAGTAAATATCGGAAACAAACTTTGTTGAAAACTCATTTGGGGTGTGTTTTATGAAGTCACTGATCATTTTATACCTCCGTAACAAAATTTTTTATTTTAAAACCAATCAACGTAGGGATTGTGCAAGTTCAACTTGCACTTGACCGGTTATTTTATATCTTATTGGCCTTACGAACTTAGGGTAGTAAACACGAGTTTGTATAGACATGATTTTTAATTTAAAATCTGGGACGTCTCATCCAGTCGTAAGCGCTTGATTCATACCCGAGACCTTCGGATCACTTGACAGGCTCTTAACCCACCGGGTTACCGGCCAGGCAATTCATTTTTAATTCATTAATTTTCAAAATAGGACATATTTCCATTTATAGCTTGATCAAGATCGAAACAAACTGAGTATGTAATTTTAATATTCTTATGAACCTGAGCTGTACTACACACAAGAATTTGTTTTTGTTGGTGATAAAACCCATAAAAATTAAAAATTATTTCAAAGTTCTAGACACTATTAATTTTCCTTACTATCCCAAGGTCTCATTTCTTTATTTATATTTTATTTTTTTTTTAAATGTGTCTCTGATGGCATTTACCATATAACAGTGTTAAAATTAAAAGTTAACTGGACAACTAGAAGTTTTAAATTACATAACAACTAAAATAAATCCCAAGATATAAGATCCTGCCTTTTTGCTTTTTCAATGGGGCAATAAACGGCCCTATTAAGGTTTTGTGCATAGTTGCCAGGTATTAAGATAAACATATTTTTATTTTACCTGCTTTGTATACCGCCCTCACTTGCACCTGCAATCATTTGATAATATAGGCCTAATGACCACAGGTCCCCATTAAGATTCAAAAGATACTTTTTTTTTTATTTTAATTTTTAGTTTTACTTACAACTTACAACGTTACGTGTCTATTTTAATTATGTGGCGTTCGTGAGAAAATTGCAATAGTTGTTATCGCAAGAAAAAACATTTATCACTTGACGCTAAACAAATAGTGAAAAATGTTTACAACAGTTTGGTAAAAAGAAATTTGAATAAACAAAGTGCTTTGCAAGAAACCAGTAAACTAACAAAAACCCCAATTTCTACGATTAAGGGTATTGTAGGAAAACCATCACTTGGTAACAGGAAAGAACGGAAAGATATACATTGTGGCCGATCAACCCTTCACAAAATTCTCTTAAGAATGGGATTCACGTTTCGAAAAATCAACAAAAGGCAAGTAGTGATGGAGTCACAAAGATCACGAATCTTGCGGCCAATAATTTACCTTAACGAAACATGGTTCGATACCCATGACACTGTGCAAAAAGGTTGGGTTTGCAGCAGTACAAAATGTCAGACTAACACACCTTCAAATAAACGAATAATCATTTTGGATGCTGGATCTGAAAAGGGCTGGGTTTCTACTATTATCTGCAAAAAACATAAAAGATTCTAGTTTGGACTATCACGAAGACACGACCGCAGAACTTTTTGAAAATTGGTTTCAAAATTCCCTTTTGCCAAATGTTCCCGAACAGAGTGTTATAATTATGGACAATGCAAGTTACCATAGTCGCCTACTAAATAAGGTTCCTAATGCAGTCAACACCAAATCGGAAATTCAAGAATATATGTTAGAAAATGACATTTATTTTGACTTTAGTTATAAAAAAGTGATCTTTTGGAAGTTTTGAAAGACTATAAATTGAAAAAGAAATATGTTCGTGATAGTATGGCTGAGAAAATGGGACACACTGTTTTGCGGCTTCCTCCGTATTATTGTGTGTTTAATCCAATTGAACATACTTGGCATCAAGTTAAATCAAAAATAAGGGCACAAAATGTTTCTCCTACTTTAAGCGTGTCAGCGGTTGAATTAGTAAAAAAAAGTTATAAATGATACAGCTTGTGAAAGCTGGAAGAATTCCATTCAGCACGTTGTTAAAGTTGAAGATTCATATATTTATGTAAATAATATAAAATCACTGATAATTACCTCACAAGTCCATCTCTGCAACCTGCAAAAGGTCAGAATTTTTATGTTGCCCTTTTAAAACGGCAAAAAATCAGGATCTTATATATATATATATATATATATATATATATATATATATATATATATATATATATATATATATATATATACATACAGTCCACACTGTTTATAGTGAAAAATCAGGATCTTATATATATATATATATATATATATATATATATATATATATATATATATATATATATATATACAGTCGACACTGTTTATAGTGAAACTCTATATAGTGAAAAACTTTCTATAGTGACAACATTTTGGTCTTTCACTATATAGAGTGTCGACTGTATATATATATATATATATATATATATATATATATATATATATATATATATATATATATATATATATATATATATATATATCGGAAGTTTTAGACCTTTTTAGTGTAGTACTAGTAATACATAAAACTTGATGTGGAACTACCTCTCAAACTTTCTTTCCTTCGATTTTAAAATATCTACAACTTTGAAAATTGAAACAACTTTCTACGTGTTAAAATATAAAACGTCGTAAAACCAAAACTGCTTAGTCAAACTATTTACCTGGCAGGTCGGTGATCCTTCAAACACGGCAGTTAACAGCATAAATAATTAAATAGTTGAAGTCGAGTATCACTGTGTCAGTGGTAACAGGTAATAAACATTTATTAACATGCGTCTGATCGCAGGTACTCGTATGATGATTGGTTACGAACTTCGTACAAACTAAGTACCCAGACTTGTTGTCTCGTTGACCAGGTATCCGGTATATTATTCTAGACTGATTATTTTACTCGTGCTACTCGTGCTTTGTTATTTCGTCCTTGACGTTACTGACGTCAATGGGGAGTTTATGATGGCGAATATCGTCAAGTTCTATGTACTGGTTGGTGCCGTATTTGTCTAGCTATAGAATAGTATTGTAGCCTCAACTTTGAAAAAAAATATATAAAGTAACCTGACATCTGCACCTACGACATTAAAATATCTTTTTAAATCCCGAAAATTGTCACATAAACTTTAACAATCCTCAACGAACAAAGGTAGTATGTTAGGAATGTGGAATCTTTGGCATAATGACACTACTCAGTATATATCACTACTACACCAAACACTTTATTTTTGCCACTCGACGCGCGTTTGGCTAACCATGTTAGCTTCATCAGGAGCGATGGCTGACAGTCAATCGTAGAAAGCAGAAAGTGTTTGGTGTAGTGGTGATATATTCTGAGTAGTAACAAAGGTAGGTCTAGATTTTCCCATTTCTTTACGTTTCAAGGTCTCTGGATCCAAACTCACTAAGGTCTGGAAAGATCCAGCTGCCACAAAAAACACAAAGTTAAAATTGCTATCCAGCCCTATATTTCCCCCGGAAACATGGAACATTAATCAATCTGACAAAAGACGAATGGATGCGTGTGAGAAGTGAGATATCGAAGAATCCTCAGCGTACCATATGCTGAACATCGTACTAATGTACCTATTCTTGAAGAGCTTAGTATAAATGACCGACTTTCAAATAAAATTAATAGACAGTAACACGTAGGCCGAAAAGTTTTTGGTCTGACACATAGATGTCGCCCTTTTACAAAAAATTCATATGATTTTTAGGAAGTACCAACCTTCAAACGATAACGTGTCAAAATTTAATGACATTTCGACGATTAGTTTACAGCGGTTTTAGTGACGCTACTTTTGATATTTTAGAAACAATGGAAAAAATCGAATTTCGTGTTTTAACTAAATACTGTTTTCTTATGGGAAAAAATACCGTTCAAGCAAAACAATGGCTTGATAAGTGTTACAGGGACTCTGCTCCTGGAAAATCACTCATCATTTACTGGTATGCTGAATTTAAACGCGGTCGTACAGATACAAATGATGCTGAATGCTCTGGACGCCCAAATGAGGTGGTTTACACCGGGAAACATACAAAAATCCACAAAATTGTTTTGGATGACGTAAAGTGAAATTGCGTGATATGGCTGACACCCTAAAGATATCAAAAGAACGTGTTGGTCATATTTTGCATGAACATTTGGGCATGGGAAGGCTCTGTTCGAAATGGGTACCGCGTTTGCTCACAGTGGACCAAAAAGAACAACGTATTGATGATTCTAAGCGCTATTTGGATCTGTTTAAGCGCAATAAAAAGGGTTTTTCATACGATATGTGACAATGGATGAAAAATGGATCCACCACTACACATAGGAGTCAAATCGGCAGTCAGCTGAGTGGAAGGTAGCCGGTGAAAACCGCCCGAAGCAACCAAAGGGAGGGAGAGGGAGAGGGATAGGGATAGGGAGAGGGATAGGGAGAGAGAGAGAGAGAGAGAGAGAGAGAACCTACAGTTTTTTAGCGATATCGTTTTAGGCTAACGGAATGAAACGTGTAGAGGTTAATAAATTTAGTATAGTTCCAAGAGTATTATGAGAATTTATCTTAGTTTTTAGTTGGGATAACGAACAAATTTTAAGCATAACATTTTATAATCAAATATATGCCCGTTTAAAGGGGTGAGGGAGGATTTAAAAAAAGTTCCTTCGAATATGTCATGTGATATTGTTATTATTTAAACTGTTCAATTCTAATGCTTGGATTAAGTTATTTTTTAGGGTGGGAAGGTGTTGCAGAACTCCAGGATTGCGAGAGAAGCAATGACTACTATTTTTTTTTTTATAGGAACGGGTACCTGATAAGTGGAAGTTCCTTACGACTGTTTTTAATTGTCCCGTGTACCTTAAAAACTATAGCAGATATAGAGCTAATTGTTTTAGTGCCTAACATACGAAATAATAGGTTTTACCCGATCACTATAGTGATATACTCTTTGATTACTCTTAATTCAAGACACGACAAACATGTTTTAAATAAAAGGGTATCATTGAAGAAGGGTGACAAAAAATTAAATAGTGTAACAGAATAGAACTTTTACCAGGTGTACAAGTATGAAATGCGGTTTTTTTTTTCTAAAAAACCATGTTCAATTCGGAAGAATGATAAAAAGTGCTTTATTCAAAGTATGCTCCATCGCTTGTTATACATTTTTCCCATCTTTCGGGCAATTTGTGAATACCACGCCAGTAAAAATCTTCCCCTTTTGCTGCGAACCATTCATCGAACCATTTTTTCACATCTTTGTACGAACCAAAGCGCTGCTCAGCAAGGAGCATTGTCATGAAGAAAAATGACTTTGTGTTGCCTCTTTCGGTATTCTGGCCTTTTTTCAAGCAGCGAACGGTTCAAATCGGTCAATTGTCGTTGGTAACGTTTAATATTAACCGTTTTCCCCAGGTTTTAACAGCTCATAATAGACCACGCCCCCCTGGTTCCATCAAACACAGAGTATCGTCTTTCTGCCAAAGCTATTCGGTCTTGCGGTCGATGTGAATGGTGCGCCTGGGTCTACCCATGATTTTTTGCGCTTGAGATTCTCAAAATAAATCCAATTTTCATCCCCTGTAACTATACGATGTAAAAACGACTTCTTTTTGTACCAAGCGAGCAAAATGTCACACGTATTTTTGCGCTTTTCCATTTGCCTGTCGTTCAACTCATATGGTACCCATCTACCGGCTTCTGAATCTTTCCCATCTCTCGTAGCCCATTGGAAACAGCTTGTTGACTAACAATGAATTGCTCGGCGAGTTGTTTTTGTGTTTGCGAATCATCTTCGTCCAACAATGCTTGCAATTTCACATCTTCGTATTTTTTTTGGAGGTTTTCCACGTTCCTTGTCTGTAACATCGAAGTCACCACTTTTGAAACGCCGAAACCATTGTTCACACGTATCTTGCAATGGAGCATGTTCACCATAAGCTTCTCGAAGTAATCGGTATTATTCAACAGCAATTTTCTTCAAATGAAAACAAAAAATTAATGCTGTCCGTGAATGCTCTTTGTTCGGTATAAATTTTGACATATTGAATCAACACTATGCACACACTTTTCCAATTTATCACTCATGCGCGTCTGACACTTGTTGATGACACAACAAAATGGCGCAGTGTCAAATCTTTATAGTACAAACTACATTGGTGCACCATCTGTTGTCTGAAATCCGCATTTCATACTTGTACACCTGGTGTATGTTATGAGGGAGGTTATAGGTTACACCTTCCTGTCTTCTCATATTTCTAGATATTCAACAATATATCTAATATTGCTAAAAAAATTAACAATTAACGTCATTTATTAGCAATTAAAAATAGTCAATCCGTAGTCAGATACAAGTGTCCTCATTACATGTAAAATTTTATTGATACTGTCTATTAAAAGAATTATTATCATACAAACGATGATATTAGTGAGGTTAATGAAAGGGGATAAGATTAGTCTAGGGTCACCAAAATCATGAACAGACCGAAAAATATTTGAAGGTAAGGACACGATTACAAGAGAATTAAAAAACGTTTCTTAATGCTGATAAGGATCGAACCAATTATCTTAGCGTATGCGCCCCTGCGCTTTAGTAGCTAAGTCACATCATCAAAAGAGAGGAAGACCGAGAGGAACATGATGCCCAGCACTCAAGAAGGCAATGGATAGAAATAGACAGTTGGAGAATGATATTCAGGATAGGAAGAAATGGACTGATAAATGCGGAAAACGATGAACGCTGTAAAACTTCCACTATATTATTATAAACAGTGCTTAGAATTTAGAGGCAAGGCCATGTTTTCGGATGGTTGCAATTTCTTATTTAGTTCTTGTAATAAATAGGAAATTTGTGACAATCAGCGTGAATTTTTAAAGTGGAAATCTCAGAAGGTATACAAAATACAGTTCTCCAAATTGAACTAAAAATGATATTTGTAGGGTAAGGCAGTATTAAGACTTGTCAGTTTAAAATTCCCGTCGAAATATAGCAACTGAGGTATTTACTATAAAATTTCAAGGTGTATTGGTGCTAATAGGATATGACAACAAAAAGATTTTAATAATGGTATTTTACAAAACTGTCCATTTCAAGGAAATCTGATGAAATCATTACCACATCTGTCAATCATATCATTTTTTCGTATTTCCCCATGATTCAGCATATCTTAGTTAAAAAAGATCTTATACAATTAGAAAAAATTTAATAGTTTCTCGGTACTTTCCTTGTGTATTCTAAAATAAGTACTAAATTTGTCTTTCTCACACTAAAAAATAATTTAACCAACTTTCTGCATTTATTATCAGGTATTACTAAAGCTCCGAATAATTTAACGGATAACGATTAACCCTCCGATCTAACTCATATACTAATTCAATGAGAGATAAATCATGGGATAATTGTATTCTGTCTATTAGTTTGTCTTTCCTTTCCCCTTTAAGGATAACCTTGTTGTAGTTTTGAAAAGTATTTGGGATCGTTATCTTGTTGAAACGTAAAATTGTGACCAATAATTTTTAGCACAGATGGCTCTGGCAGAATTTTTAAGTATACTTTATTTAATTTCCCATTTATTTTAACTAAACGTATTGGCACGAAAATATCTTTAAACCATAACGTTGTCACCTCTGCGCTTAATAGTAGGGACAGCGCAAACTTCTGAAGACGCAAAAATATTTTCTTTACTGGATCTAGAAATTTGGAATTTTAATTCAACCGATCAAAGATCGTCATTTTATTGGTTTAAAGTCCAATTTCTATATTTTTTAACTTACTGCAATCTGTGTTGTATCTGATCGTTAGTTTCGGTTTGCTGACAGGTACACATCCTCTTAGACCGGCAGACAGCAATCGCCTCTTAACAATGGAAGTTGAGACTGGTTATATACAAGTTTCATTTAAAGCAGCCTTAACTTACGGAGTAGTAGAGCGTCGATTTCGTTTAGACATCACTGTGATGAACTGATCTTCACGTTTTGTTGTGTCTTTATTTGTTGCTGTTAATTGTATTCTGTGAATGATGTAGCGTACGTCTTTATTTTACATACTGAGTTTTCTCCGATTCGTGGTTTATTACAGCGTTTTTCATATAGGGTATTGATGACACTTCTTTTATCAGGTAATAAAGTCGGAAATTAACAAAACATTAGGTAGCTGAGGTAATCAATAGATTTATTGCAGATAATTTGTTTTTAATATTTTACAATAGATTTATTTTTCAAATGAATATATTCCCGGCTTCCAAACTTTTCTATGGAAGTATGTTTTTATATATGTATATGTATATATATGTATGTATCTATATATATATATATATATATATATATATATATATATATATCTATATATATATATATATATATATATATATATATATATATATATATATATATATATATATATATATATATATATATATATATATATATATATATATATATATATATCTATATATATATCTATATATATCTATATATATCTATATATATCTATATATATCTATATTTATATATATCTATATATATATATATATATATATATCTATATCTATATATATCTATATCTATATATACCTATATCTATATATATATATATATATATATATATATCTATATCTATATATATCTATATCTATATATATATATATATCTATATCTATATATATCTATATCTATATATATATATCTATATATATCTATATCTATATATATCTATATATATATAATATGTATCTATATATATATATATATATATATATATATATATATATATATGTCTATATATATATATATATATATATATATATATATATATATATATATATATATATATATATATATATATATATATATATATATATATCTATATATATATATATATATATATATATATATATATATATATATATATATATATATATATATATATATATATGTATATATAATGGATAGCGAACTTATCAGGTATTGGTCGGTGGAATGTGAATGAAACTCTTTTTTTTTTAATACTCATTATTTCGTCAATTAGTTTTTGACATCTTCAAGAGTAACTGTAATATTAAAATAAAAGACACACTATTAGTTATGTGAAAAACGAGGTTTATGATAACAGGAAAAAGTAAAAGAGAAAGAAAGAACTTCCTCTCTTGTGACTACTCTTTCTCTTTTACTTTTTCCTGTTATCATAAACGTAGTTTTCCACCTAACTAATAGTGTATCTTTTGTTTTAATGTTACAGTTATTCTTGAAGATGTCAAAAACTAATTGACGAAATACTGAGTATTAAAAAAAAAAAAAAAATTTTCATTTACATCCCACAGACCGATACCTGACAAGTTCGCTGCCCATTAATGTAAAGTACGGTCGGTACATATTAAGTTTTAAATTATATTTATATATATATATATATATATATATATATATATATATATATATATATATATATATATATAGATAGATAGATATATATATATATATATATATATATATATATATATATATATATATATATATATATATATAGATATATATAGATATATATAGATATATATATATATATATATATATATATATATATATATATATATATATATATATATATATATATATATATATACATACACACACAAGTATATATTCTCGATTCTAGCTCGACTGATGAGCCGTGTTACGCCGAAACACTTCTTAAGAGGTTTGATAAATGAGAGAGCAGCGGGTAGATTCTTGATATATAAATTTTGTCCATTTTCAATGGTTTTACATTGAACTACATATGCATGGAGTGGAACCATCGTCGAATCGCGCTGTCTGCGATGAATGTTGACAATTTGTTGACCAGTCCTCTGTCGGCTTGTAACCGTGGACGGTCTGCGATTGAGGGCAGGCATGCAATTTTAGGTACAATCATTGTATCTTACCACGATGTTACGTAAATATTGTTCTCTCGTTTGTCCCGAAATGGATTGACAACTGCTGCTGCCGCTCGAAGCTAACTGACAGTTAGCTTATGGTATTATAGTTAGTTAGCTTCGAGCGGCAGCAATAGAAAAATCACAGTATCTTGTAGCAGCAGCAGCGAGAGCACTTGAAAATGCCAAATGAGATTTTGGCGAAACGTCGTGCAAATTCAATGTTAGACGAACGGTTTGAAACCAGGAATTTTAATGTATTACATTCCACTATCCGTGAAAACCGCTATTGTAACATATATATATATATATATATATATATATATATATATATATATATATATATATATATATATATATATATATATATATATATAAGCATACGTACATGACTTTCCTGGAAAAGATAGTATTTCGTCTGTGTGCCGTAGGTTTTATGTATATTTGGTTAATAGATTTATCTATAGATTTTTTCTTTTGTAAATATTTAAAGAAAATAGGACGCCTCCTAATTTGTTAGTGTAAGTTTGTACAATGGCAATAAAATTCCGTCCATGTAAACATTTACA
Source organism: Pachyrhynchus sulphureomaculatus (assembly GCA_019049505.1). Lineage (NCBI taxonomy): Eukaryota > Metazoa > Arthropoda > Insecta > Coleoptera > Curculionidae > Pachyrhynchus > Pachyrhynchus sulphureomaculatus. The sequence goes on from CM032456.1 coordinate 67,802,698, forward strand.
TCTAATGTTTAAGTTTATTCTTTTCCTCAGTATACACTGGAAAGTTTATACCGCTCAAAACTTCCCCAACTAAAAGCCGTAAAATAAATATGTTTTAGCTTTTTCATACGAAAGCATTACAATTCACAATTTTGAAGAATGAAATTATTTCTTATGGTGAACCATTAAGGAGTTCCATACATCTTGAATTTTCAAAAATTCGATTTTCTTTTACGGATTTTTATTCTTTATACTTCTAAGAATTATTCAAAAAAAAAAATTAAGGAAATTCCATTCTATTAGACAGTCCACGTTCGGACTGCTACCTGTTTTCAGACACTGGGTCCAATATTACTATTCGTATAAATAATTACATTGCATACTAAAGTTTGAAACACCACAATTTTTTTATTTTTGAAAAAAAAACCCTTCGACAATTTTTAACTACTACATTATTTTACAAGATTAATTTTTATTTTTGCATATTGGATTATTTTTTGTGAATATATTCTGCAGACACAGAGGGACCATAGTTTTCATCAGTGGTCCATCTAACCTGATAAAAAATAATGTTAACATTTAAAACATATTTAAAAAAAAAAATCTTATAATTTAAAGTACAATAAAAATATATAATGGCCATTCTCTTGTATTATTCACTTAATAACCTTTAAATTTTTTTTTTTAATATACATACTTTTTGCAGCGCCCACGTGTTTGTAACCCCTCACAAAAAAGTTTAGCATAAGAAAGGTTTTATAGATATGAAGACAAAACTTTTAAAAAAATACGCAAGTTTATAGAGAAGAGTCTACAAGCAAATTTTTAGTTAAAGTCATAAGACTAACTATTCTGCTGCCATTAACCGATATCAACACGAAACTAGAGAGCCAGAAACTCAAGTCGAGGACTACGATAACTTTTAACAGTATCTGGAAAAATTTTCTTTCCATCATGCTATTATAGCTGTCGTCGTTACCCTTTCGATTCTATTTATATCTATATTCTCAGAGTACACATTAAAACTCATACCCCCTTCACATCTATTTGCGGTACGAAAATGGAAGATGCTGTACAGAACAGGTTGATAGAGACTATTACCCATAGTATCCTAAGTGGATATATAGTCAGATATAATAATATAATACGTATATATATATATATATATATATATATATATATATATATATATATATATATATATATATATATGTATGTATGTATGTATGTATGTATGTATATATATATATATATATATATATATATATATATATATATATATATATATATATATATATATGTACAACAAAATGCAAATTTTATTGTTTTCACCAGAGATGAATTAACTGCTAAATTTTGTAAGGAATTTCTCATACAACCTTACAAATTTATAAATCACATTTCATCATGAGCGTCTTAACTTTATTTTTCTGTACCTTGTTTGCATTTTAGTACCCAGAAGAAGCTATCATTAGGCAGCGAAAGCTTGATAACAAAAATAAAAAGCAGTACAAGAGCTTATAGATCTTTGATTTCTCATTTCTTCTCCTCATAAGGGCGTTTCCCAGTAGTTAAACTTCCGATTCTTTGTTACCAGTGCCCTGTTACTGTCCTTCCTCTTTCTTGTATGTATATATATATATATATATATATATATATATATATATATATATATATATATATATAATTTTAATAACGTCAGTACTGTGATCATACAATATACCTAGACTGTCTGAAAAATTCTCCGCCTGAGACATAGATGGAGTTAGAAACTGTGAAACTATAATTGTATTGGAAAGTTCCATTCTTTATATAAACACATGTAAAATTTTATTTCGCTCTGTCAATTCATTCGAGTAGTCGCAGCTGTTTAATACTGACCTGTAATTGATTTTTTTAAAATGAAAAAAATTGAATACCGTGCAGTGATTAAATTGGATGGTTTAACATCAACAGAAATTCATTCGAAATTGTTAAAAGTGTATAAAGATCCATCACCTTCCCTTTCCACTGTTAAAAAAATGGGCTGCTCTTTTTAAATCTGGTCGTAAAAGCCTCGAAGATGATCCACGCAAAGATCGTTCAAAAACTGCTATAACACCACAAATCGTTCAATAAATCCATGATATAGTGTTAGATGATCGACGAGTGAAAGTGAGTGAAATAGCTGAGGCCATATGCATCTCAAAAGAACGAATTGGAAATATTTTGTATGAACATATGAAAAAGCTTTGCGCAAGATGGGTGCCGCATTTGCTGCCAAAAAGCATCCGAATGCGTATTTCTCAAGCGTGTTTGGATCGTTTTAAACAAAATAATATGGATTTCAAGCGTCGTTTGGATTCACCACTATACACCAGAGTAAAACAACGGATTGAAGCCGGTGGAAGTACATTAAAGAAGACAAAGACGGTTCCATCAGCAGGGAAGGTCATGAAAACAGTTTCTTGGAATTACAGAGGTGTTTTGTTGATTGATTATCTTCAGAAAGGTAAAACAATTAACTCTGAATATTATTGTAACCTTTTGGATTAGTTAAATGCAAAAATTTACGTCAAAAAAAAATTCTTTCATTTTAGGCCGAGAACGACAGCCCACGTACAAAGGGCACAGTCGAAGCTAGGCTTCCTAACTTAACCTAGTTATTTATTATACAATAAAATACTGAACTTACAACTACAAAGTAACCACTAATTATCAACCTTAACTTACAAAAAGTGTAACAATTAATTCTGTGTCTGGAACATTCAAGAATAATTTAATATACGACAGGGTGGTACTGAGGCCTCGAAATGTATCGCAATTTTAAATATTTTAGGGGTGAGACATTTTAGATATGGGGGGGGGGGGGCACTGTTATATTTTTGAGAAATTTGATAACTAAATGATCTTTCATACAGAGCTGTATTGTGGGACGTGAAGTGATTGTATATTTGTGCCTGCCATTCAAGGCATGAACATCGAATCTGAACTTTATTTTTTGATATAAGTAAAGAGGACATTTTTGAAAGACCATTTTATTTTATAATAATAGACTGTGAAACACTCTTCTTTTTCTCCTGCTAAATCAACCAATTTCCCTCATTTTGGCACATACCCTGTCATATTTTCTTATCCCACATACAGTCTGTCAAGTAAGAACGTGTGCGCGATAATTCTTTTTGGTAGATGCAATTCTAGCGATTCAACAAAAATTCGATAGAGGGAACCTTTATCTACAACGCATTTTCGTAAAAGTATTAGCCGATTCCGAACTTTCGTCGAAATCACGTAAAATCCAAAATAAGTCACTTGTTTGGCGTCGGTTCAAGGCAGCCTTTCTTTGTTCCATCCAAAGGGGCCTAAAATGACAATGCCGCGGCCCCTAAATATATTAAAAAGTCGGTATCGTTTGTGAAGAAGTGGGTAAATCATTTTAACGAGATGAAAAATGTCAAGGGCTTGCTAAAACGTGGCTCGGTAGGTAAAGTCACACCGAAAGTCGAAAAAACGAATCGTGTCTTTGTTTTCACGAGACTTGAAATTGATGCTGAGTCAAGAAGCGGCAATATTAAGAAAATCGGGTTTGAATGTGTGCCATGAGACCACGCGACAACATCTTTGTGTCCATGATATCAAATTCCGAAACACGTTGAAGAGACCTTTGCTTAGCGAAAATCTCGTCGCGAAGTGGCTCGCTTGGGCGATAAGATAATAGAGTGGCCTTCACAATCGCCGGACGCCAACCCTTTTGAAAACGTTTGGTCCCTTGTAAAGAGAAAGAAAGACTCCGAGCTTGATCAGTTGTTTCGCGAGATTCGAAGAGTATGCAGAATATCTCGTCGACAGCATGCCTCGAAGATGCCAGGCGATTATTGATGCAGGAGGTGATTCCACAACTTACTAATGTAATTACACTGTTGTTAGCACACCAAAAAATACATTGATGGCAAAAAATGTTTTCGAAACACATTTTTTCAAGAATACGAGCGGTCATATTCTTACTTGACAGACTGTATCATTCGCACAGAATAGTTTTATATTAGCTGGCTACGCCTGGCATCCCGTTTTAGTAGTATGGCTCATATAAAGTATCACAAAAAGTGAAATGCGACAGCACCAGACTGACGCATAACGATCTCCTGAGGTTCACCTCCAACAGATGTCTTTGGTTAAAAATTAATTTTAAATTCGCAAATGCTTTTCTTACACAATTATTAATGTTCAGAGAACCTCAAGTCAATGTCAAGCCGTAGTCGAGATTCTTACCAACAGTTTAACAGCCTAGAATTTCATTATTTAGTCTAACGCGGAGTAAATCTTGATATTGGTGCATGTTCGAAAATAAGTACTTGAGACTTTTTGGGGGTCGAGTCCTGACAGTGATCAATTGAGCTTTGTTGTAACCATCCAAGGTCACTTATTAGCATATTATTTGCCTCGGCATTTTGTTCAGGTTTAAATGACAAGTAAAATTGAGTATCATTTACATATCAATGCACAGTAGCGTGCCTAAGACTGTTACCTAATTGCGAAGTAAGCAGAGTAAAAAAAAGACCCAAGAATGGATGCTTGAGGTTCGCCACAGGTGACGTCCAGTGGGCTCGACAGGTATTGTTAATCTTAACCGATTAGATTCTTCCAGAAACTGAAGAGCCTTTGTCTCGAAGACAAGAAATTAATAGTTGAACCTGTCAAAAGCCCTGGAATAATCGAAAAGGATCAAAGCTGAGCTGTAATTTTCATGAAAACCGGACTGGAGCGACGGGCTAAGTCACAGAGATGACAATACTCCAAAATCTGTCTCTCCATAACCCGTTCAAAGATCTTCGACAGAGTGGGAAAAATGCTTATAAGACGGAGGTACTTTAGCTCAGCAGGGACTGAAACTTTTGGCATCGGAGGTAAGAAGAAGTTTTTCCACCTTTTAGGAAATGTGGAAGTTTCGATACATGAGTTCACTAGGTCTACAATAAAAGGCAGGATATATGGGCAACATAGGCACAGCATAGATTTAATAGAAAAGAGAGCCGAGTGGATTTCATCACTAGTGGCAAGGCTAAACTGGAATGTTTCGATACAGTGTTTTTTTTGTGTAAATAGTAATTTATGGTATTTGGATTTGGAGTTATAGCTGGAACAGATTCATCATGCCCAAATCATTCAACTCTAATCTACCTTATTCAGTATCCGACACGGAAGATATGGGTTCAAAACCTGTCCTTCTCAGAGTAATTATATATAAGTAATACTAAAATAAACAAAGGAACTGACGAAGAAAAACGTCTAAGAACTAAAATCATCTTATATTGTATATAATTTTAAGTATCCAAGGTTATAGTTTTGACATTGGAAATTCAATATCTAATTCAATTTAAAAAGCAAAAAAAAAACAATTTTTGGCACTTTTTGGCTAGTTAATATGGCCAATAATTAATCAGCAGTCAATATTATTGCGTCTACCAGTTTATTTATTAATAGCAAACGATAACTGATATTTCTCCGCAGCGATCACAAATAAAATTCAAAACAAGATTAAATTTAAAGGTTCAACACACCTATTAAGTAGAAAACCATAGGCTCAAAATAAAATTAACTGATCGAACGGTACATTATGTCGTTATCCCCAATGCAGACAAAAATAGAAAATACACCAGGCAGAACCCACATCGTGCGTTGATTTGACCTTTTGTGAGACCTTCATCTTTATTATAAAGCAGATTGGTACGCAATAAACCTTTACGATATAAGTTTTTTGCAGTGAATGGCAACTTCTTTATTGTTCTGCTTATTTTCGTACGAATACAATTGAATCTTACTAGGGACGTAAATTCTATTGAGTAGACGTAATGCGTCACGCACAAACATGCATCGATGATACAGTTCGTTGAATATTTTGAAAAAACCTTTATGTATCATTACAAATAATAACCGGCCAAGTGCAAGTTGGACTTGTGCAATTAGTGTTCCGTACATTGTTTGCTTTTAATATAACAATTCTTGTTACGGAGGTATAAAATGCTCAATGACTTCACAAAACATATCCCAAATGAGTTTTTAACAAAATTTTTTTCCAAAACTAGTCTTTGAACTGAACGACCTTTTATACACCAGATAAATTATTAAAGGTAATGGACTCGTGATAATTTTCGTTCAATCTACACCCCGTGGACAATATTCCAGAATTTTTTCAAAATTTTTTGATCTTTACTTTTCAAGATAAGGGGAGGGGGGCAGCGATTCTTCGCAATTTTTTAAAAATAATACAAAGAAAAGTATGCGCAAGTATTACATTATATATATTTTTGAACTCGTGTTTTTACAAGCTTTCATTTAACACCCCACTCGATGACCTAGTAAAATTTTTTTTTCACTTCCAATTTCACCCCCCAAAACTAACCCCTTAAGTCAACATTTAACTTTCAAAACTACGCGGCTCTGATGGAGTCATCAATTCCTATATTAGTGCCAAATTTCAACTTTCTATGTCAAATAGTTTCAGAGAAAATCAGGTGTGACAGGCAGACAGACGAACGGACACCGCCGTGATATTATCAGTGTTCCGTAAGGAACACTAAAAACGGAATGAAATAAGTCTTTAAACAATTATAAGGCTATGACGCGATTAACTGTCAGATTTAACAATTAATAATAATAAATTAATGCGCAAAAGTAGGAAATGTGACAGGATATCTCATTCTCGTATAATGATAAGGGTTTTGTAATCGTGGAAACTTTTTCTTGTCTTTGTGGGAATGCAGAAATACATATGTTATTATCAGGGAATACATAATTTCTTTTGTAACAAACGACAGATAAAATACATGCGTTGATTTGATTAATTTGGCCTTTTGTAAGATTTTTATCTCTTATTACAGACCTGCATGTTTAAAGAATCAACTGATGGCCTTTTACATTAATGCTATTAAGTATGTCATAAAATATATTGATAGGAAGATCAGTGCTTTGCACAAAAGATATGTTGTAACTTGTAGTTTATTTTTTTCGTGAGAGCTTGTTACAACGATAAGATAAGAATACAACTGGAAGAACATCAAGGACTCAGAAGTGGGCGCTCATACAACAATGCCGTATTCATTGTGAGACAGGTAAAAGAAAAATCCTTAGAATGCAATATTCCAGTGTACTTGTGCCTGATAGACTTAAAAAAAAGTTTTCGACAATGTACAAATAGAAGACGTTATTCATCTATTGTATAACAGGAACATCCCATAAGACCTTATCAAAACTATCGAAAATATATATGAAGGTAATAAACTAGTCGCAAGCTTAGCAGGAGAAATGACAGAACCAATCAACTATGAATCTGGAATCAGGCAGGGAGACTTTTTAAGTTCTTCTCTTTAATATTGTCATGGTTAAAATTATAAAGAATGTCAGAAGAAAGAAGGGATTCAGAGGATAGGGTAACAGAGAACTTAAAACTATATGTTATGCAGATGACGCAATAATAATGGCTGAGGCCGAGAACGATCTGCAGCAGCTGCTATACGAATTTTACATTGCAGCAAAACAATATTATATGATAATCTCAACTGGAAAAACCAAGACAATAGTAATAGCAAAAGAGCTGATCAGGTGTAAGCTAGTGTTGGAAGATAAACCAATAGAACAGGTGATGGAGGTGATGATAAGAATAAACTCCGTCGGACGGTAGGTTACCTCGACAACGTCGGGGTAATTCAACAATTGAAAGATTAAAATCAACCTGGATAAGATTCAGGTCATTCTCGAAGAGAACGTCGAAACATGGACACCTAATTTTAGGAGAAAAATGGGTCCAATTGAGGAATTGCGTCAAATATCCACCACAGGAGGAACATAAAGCTCGTAACCTTATGTTAAAACGAGCCAGCAACTTGCCAATCAAGAACAAGCTGGCTATTTACAAAACGATCATCTGATAAAGACATGTTCTCCTGCCAGACATGATTCCAAGTATGTAAGCCATGAAGGATAGCACTTCCCCAAACATGAAGCAGAAACGATTATTGGAATAGTAGTAAGAGCATCTTACTTTAGGTAATAAGTTTTCCTTACGTTTCTGGTCCAGTTTTAGCGATAGGTTGTTAGATCATTGCATTTTTTTAATTTTTTTTTATGGGTCTAGCACCCGTGCTGCAGGGAAGTCTCTAAAGCGCTACAGGAGCGACACGTGTGCGGAAAAAGCGCTTCACGTTGTTCTTGAATCGCTGTAAATTATACTCGGTGGGAAACACAGTCCTGGGTAAGCCATTCCAAAGGGATGATGTTCTCCATATAAAAGACTGCTTGAAAAGCGTTGTTCGAGGAGTAACAAGCTGAACTTCATACGGATGTGAAGTATCAACGTGACGTGTATTTCTAACATGCACCGCTCTGGGAAGAATTAAGCGGGCTACATCCTTCGAACACTCTCCATGAAAATACTTGTAGAATAGACTCAAGTCGCCAACCGTTCTTCCATGTTCCAGCGAATCAAGGCCGCCGGTCAGGTCTGGGTCTCCAATCAGACGAACAGCCCTTCTCTGAACAGAATCGAACAAATGCAGTGTATGTTTGGGAGCGGAGCCCCAAACATGGGAGCAGTATTCCATAGTTGGTCGAATTTGAGCTTTGTAAAGAATTAACAGTTGTTGTGGAGTGCAAAGCTTTCTGGTTCGAAATAATATTCTCAACTTTTGAGAAGCTCTCCTTGCTATGCCTGCAACATGTTCATGCCAGGACATATTTGCTCCCAAATTAACGCCCAACAAATTAAGTGACGATGCTAGGGAAATGGAGTGCCCCGACATAACTATGTCGGGTTCAGCAACATTAACTTTTTTAGAAAAAAACTGCCGCCTGGGTTTTTGTAGCGTTAAAGTCCACTTGGTTACTGTCACCTCAAGATAGAATTTCTGCTGTCTGCGGATATTCGTCTGAGTAGTCGATGTCCGAGCGTTCAAAGTGAATGAAGAGATAAGCGTACTGTCATCTGCAAAGCTGTAGATTGGATTCCCGGTCTTTTCCAGAAGATCGTTAATGTAAATGAGAAAGAGAGTAGGAGACAGTATGGAGCCTTGGAGCACATCGGCGTTAACAGTAAAGGTGTTAGAAAGAAATCCGCCCACTGCGACTCGTAAAGAACGCTCTCTGAGGAAACATCGTGCCAAACACGGTCGAATGCCTTGGATATGTCAAGAGCAACCGGTCGAGATTCTCCGAAGTGTTCAGTTGCGTTGTTCCATACATGTGTCACATAAGCAGAAGATCTCCTGTTGATCTATGTTTACGAAAGCCATATTGGTGATCGCTAATAATGTTGAATCCTTCAAGGTATTTTATTTATTTATTTATTATTGAAAGCAGTGTGACTGGTCGGTAGTTGTTTGGCAAGGTCTTCTTGCCTTTTTTAGGTATCGGCTGAACTGTGGTACATTTCCAGCAGGAAGGAAATATTCCCTTTCTGTAGGATAGGTTGAAAAGTCTACAGAAAACTGGTGTTAGTTCCCCTACACAGTTTTTGAGAACTATGGCAGGTATTCCGTCAGCGCCAGAAGCTTTTTTGGTGTCTAGCTTCATTAAAATACGTTTTATGATACGCTGTCTGAAGACAACATGGGGCATCTTTGACTGCACTATGGAAATAGTAGTTGGTGTTTTTCCTTGGAAATCGGCAGTAGAATGTGAAGCAAACAGTTCGGCCAACAAGTTTGCTTTCTCAATAGGTATCGTTGCAATAGAACTATCTAGCCGTGTGAGTGGTGGTATGGTGGATTTCGTAAAACTTTGCCTTAGTGACTGACCAAAAGGACCTGGAATTGTTAGGACAAGCGAGAAGTTTGTTTCTAATTCGTTGATTGTGTGCCTCCTTAGTTTCGTCGATAAACAAAGGTGTTACGATTTATGGTGTTAGGATTTTCACGCCATTGTCGGTAGGCAAGATGTTTCGAAGCAACAGCTTCTTCGCATTTTCGGTCAAACCAAGGCTTGCCGATAGAAGGACATTTCTTCGAAAATGGAATGTAAGCTTCCATACTAGCTAAGATAACATCGGAAATCTCCCTGGCGTAGTTAGATGGGTCGTCGGATCGAAAACAAACGTCTAACCAAGGGAAAGTTCGAAAATATTCCATGGATAACGCAAATACATCAAATTAAACAAATAATTAAAGTCCTTTAAAAAACTAAAACCGTGAAACAAATACAAAAAATGTACAAAAAAGTTACGTGAAATGGAGTGTTGAACCTTTTAATAAAAATAAAAAAGTACAGATTTGTTTCCGTTCAGTAGTAAAATGCATTCATAAACTCAATTCATGTCTGTTAGTCGTAAACAAAGTCATTTGGGTCACTACACCGAGAACACAAAATTAAATATGAAGCTTAAAATAAAACTCAGTATGAGATGCATTTATTTTGATTGCCCTGACACCAATTTCAAGAAATCCGCTCTACAAAAATTATGACGGATAAGTTTATGTTGTAATACGTTGGCTTGAAAAGCAGCTGGAACTGTTAGCATAAGTCTTATGACTTGGACTAGAAATATTCAAATCAATGAGGTTTTTACTTCCTAATCCTCAAGAACAAGAACGATTTTGATCATTTTCAGAAATATTGTAGTGGGGCACATAAATATTTATATTGTTTAAACAATAATAAAAAGTTATTTTTTTTACTGAAACTGTAGTATAAGAAATAGTTTTTAAGCAAAAATTTCTAGTTAAAAATCAGCTTTTCAACTTTTACAACATAAAAATGCGGTATAATGAGAGTCAAGAAATATCTTTACATTAAGTGTATATCCAAATTTAATTTTTCAACGGATATCTTTTTTGAGAAAAACTAATAACGAACTTAGGAAGTATTTTGACTACGAGTTGGTTCCCTATCCTCTTTCTCTCTCTGATAATGCTGGAATGGGGAAAACGACTAAATCATCACTATACGATATTTTTAACAATGTGAAACGGATGTTAACGATATTAATAAGATTTTCTACATCATTGATGGTGGTATGTTACTTCAGAGATTAAAATGGGAACAAAATTAAAAGTTTTCCGACATTTGTCAACAATACACCACATATATCTACGTAATGACTATGGCACCCATGTTAAAGTTGTATTTGATGGATATAATAATGATGGAATTAACGCGTCTGAGAGAAATCGTAGATACATATGTTAGGTAATATTTCAATTGATTATTTATTTGATGAAGACATGCCTTTAAATACTACTAAGGGAAAGTTTTTAGCAAACAGCGAAAATAAAAATAGATTTATTAATCTTCTTTAGAAAAGGCTGACTGAAAATAATTTTGAGTATAGTCAAGCGGAAAGTGATGCTGACCGTTTAATTGTACAATCAGCTCTAGAATACCTCTTTCCTCATGTAGCAGTTGTAGCAGAGGACATTGATGTGTTAGTGTTATTGATGGCTTTATCACCAGATGATAAAAATTATACTTTTTGAAACCACCAAGAAATAATATCTTATAGAGAGTTTACTCAACGAAAACAAAAAAACCAGTTTGTAAATATCAAAAAAGAGCTTCTTTTCTTCATTCATGCCTTCACAGGATGTGATACGACATAGGCTTTTTATAAAAAAATTTCAATGATTACAAGTTACGTGCAGCAGTTGAAACTTTTGTGGCTGAAAATCAAAGTGAAGAAATATTTTTCGACGAAGGTGTTCTTCGTATTTTTACACTGTACGGCGAGCGTTTTATAACGTTAGCCTCGAAGAATAAGAGGGTACAACTTAGTTCACTACCTCCGACAGAAGATGCAGCCAAACAACATATCAAAAGAGTCTATTTATAAGTTCAGCAATGAAAAAATAATTCTCCAATTACTCCCAAACAATAGGTTTGGCGAAGAGAAAATTATTTGACACCAGTAAACATGACGCAACCAGCAGCACCGAACAATGTCTTGAAAATCATATTTTGCTCTTGAGAAACAGGATGCGGTGCAGCATATGGCTGTCGAAAGAGTAGTCTGCATTGTTCATCCGCATGCATTGTTTGCAGTGGAAATAACTGCAATAACCACCCACCACCTAAAGAGAATGAAGTCTCCAATACTCCAGATTTAAATGAAAATTAAATCGATTTAAATGAAAATTAAATCATTTTCTTATATATTTAAATTATAAACATATGTAATAAAAAATTTCCTTATTTTATTGTATATATCAATTCGATATCATTCTTAGATGTATTATGTAAAAAAAATCTATTCATAATTAATAATTTATAAAAAATTTTGAAAAATTTCAATAAATATCGTGAAAAAAAATGATTTTTTTTCCATAAATATTGTTATTGTTTAAACAATATAAATATTTATGTTCCCCCATTAGAATATTTCTGATTTCAAATGGTATATTAAAACAAACATTAAAAAAAATCAAAATCGCTGCTGTTCTTGAGGACTAAGAAGTTTCAACGATTTTTCCGCTTCATCGACTCGACTAAAAAATTATATTTTAGTAGACATATACGAAAAATTGTTTTTGTCTGACAGTTTTGAGGGATGTCCCAAAGTATCACAGTTTTGATAAATTCCCACTACTATATCGGAATACGTATTCTATCATTACATTACAGGTCTGACAAAATGGTTACCAGACGGCCGCAGCCTTTATATAGAGAATTTTGGTTATCACCATAGGGTTCTTTCATTTCTTTATCCTTGAGTTACCTTTATGGATTTTTTTTACTAAAATATGGTTAGCCTTTATTATTATATACTAGCAGGGCCCGCGGCTCCGCTCGCGTAGACTTGATTCACTACTATCGTCACTGCTTATTCCTTATGTTACCCAACGTAATAAATTATCTCCCATTATTTCCTCTTATCTCCCAATATTTCTCCTTATCTCCCATTATCACTACATAATTTCCATTATCTAGGCTCCTCTCTGCTCATCTTTTTTTTTTTTTTTTTTTTTATGGGTCTAGCACACGTGCTACAGGGAAGTCCCTAAAGCGCTACAGGAGCGACACGTGTGCGGAGAAAGCGATTCACGTTGTTCTTGAATCGCTGTAGATTGTACTCGATGGGAAACACAGTCCTGGGTAAACCATTCCAAAGGTATGATGTTCTCCATATAAAAGACTGCTTGAAAAGCGTTGTACGAGGAGTAACAAGCTGAACCTCATACGGATGTGAAGCATTAGCGCGACGTGTACTTCTAATATGCACCGCTCTGGGAGGAATTAAACGGGCCATATCTTTCGAACACTTTCCATTATTTCTCCTTATCTCCTATTATCTCATCTTATTTCCCATTACCTAGGTTTATCTTGACTTATATCGCAATATTTCCCCTTATCTCCAATTATTTCTTCTTATCTCCCATTATCTCACCATAACTCCCATTATCTGGACTTATCTCTGCTTATCTTCCATTATTTCTCCTTATCTCCCATTATCTCACCTTATTTTCCATTATCGAGGCTTATTTCAACTTATCTCCCATTATTTCTCCTTATCTCCCATTATCTCACCTTATCTCCCATTATCTAGGCTTATATCGAATTATATAGAACATATGTATAAATTTATAAAAACACGTAAACCGGATAAGTGGTTCTCGCGTGATAATCGCACTAATGGACAGACAGACAGAAGTCGCATTTTATATATATTATATTCTTTGCTACATGATATTGTTCCATAATTAATGCTTTAGGCAGTGTATTGCAAGAGACGCGCTAGCGGCAAACTTTGTCCGACTTGATTCACTATTATCGTTACTTCTTATTCCTTATGTCACCTAACGTAATAAAATATATCCTATACCCTGGCCAGAGAACATACGTATGTTTAAAAAAAAAGCAGGTAAATCGGATAAGTGGTTCTCCAGTAATAAGCGCACTAACGGACAGACAGAGAGACGTTGCATTTTATATATATTGTAGATATTCTTTGCTCCATGATATTGTTCCATATTTAATGGTTTAGCATGTTTAAAAAAAAAGGCACGTAAATCGGATAAGTGGTTCTCCAGTGATAAGCGCACAAAAAGACGGACAGACAGGGAGATGTTGCATTTTATATATATATATATATATATATTATAGATATCCTTTGCTACATGATATTGTTCCATATTTAGTGGTTTAGGCAGTGTATTGAAAGAGAACGCGCTAGCGGTAAACTTTTTTCCGATTTGATTCACTATTATCGTCACTGCTTATTCCTCATGTTACCTAACGTAATAAAATATAGTCTATAACCTGGCCAGAGAACATATGTATGTTTTAAAAAAAAGCACGTAAATCGATTAAGTGGTTCTCCAGTGATAAGCGCACTAACGGACGGACTGACAGACAGACGGTCAGAGAGACGTTGCATTTTATATATGTTATAGATACAGATTATTATTATTATATAACCTGGCCAAAGAATATATGTATGAATTTAAAAAAAGACACGTAAATCGGATAAGTGGTTCTCGCGTGATAAAAGCACTAATGGACAGACCGACAGACATTGCATTTTATATATATTATAGATTATAGATATTCTCTGTTACATAATATTGTTCCATATTTAATGGTTTAGACTGTGTATTACAAGAGAACGCGCTAGCGGCAAACTTTTTTCCGACTTCATTCCCTATTATCGTCACTGCTCATTCCTTATGCTACCTATCTTAATAAAATATACCCTATAACCTGGCCAGAGAACGCATGTATGTTTTAAAAAAAAAAGTTAGAAAATCGGATAAGTGGTTCTCCAGTGATAAACGCACTAACGGACAGACAGACAGAGATAAGTTGCATTTTATATATTATAGATGTAATAAACTATATATCTATAACCTGGCCAGAGAACATATATATGAATTTAAAAAATCACGTAAATCGAATAAGTGGCACTCGAGGGATAAGCGCCCTAACAGACAGACAGACAGACAGAGAGACGTTGCATTTTATATATTATAGATATAGATTATTATTATTATTATCATTATATAACCTGGCCAAAGAATATATGTATGAATTTAAAAAAAGACAGGTAAATCGGATGATGGCATGTTTTAAATTATCTAGTTATGAAGCAAGCTGGCAGACTTTAAAAAAAATGTTTTTCTTCATAATTACCGTCTATACTAATTCAATTAATACATGCGGTGAAAAATCCCGAGACTTTCCGAGAGATGGCAGCACAAACAAAAAACTCATTGATTTTCAGTTAGTGTCAACACTCAGAAGATTCGTGACATTCTGTCTATAAATTTGCGAGTTACAACTGTTTGAGTGAGACGCCACTTGCAAAATGATGGAATAAAAAGAATTTCGTTTGTTAATTAAACATTGCTTTTTGATGGGAAAAAAATACAGCCAGAACCCAAGAATGGCTTGAGAAGTATTATGGCACATCTGTTCAGTTGAAAGCAACCATCCCTCGATGGTTTAGCGAACTTAAAAGTGGTCGTACAAGCACCGATGATGCACCACGTTCCGGACGTCCAAATGAGGCAGTCACTCCAAAAACACAGTGAGAGACATAGCTGACATCAACAGAACGCGTGAGGCATATTTTGCATGAATATTTGCATATAAAAAAGCTATATGCCAGATGCGTGCCGCGCATTCTTGCGATTGTTCAAAAATAGCAACGTCACGAAGATTCAGAACGCTGTTTGGCACTGTTTCGGCGTAATCCAATTCATAACAATGGACGAAACATGGATCCACCACTACACGCAGTCCAGCAGTCAGTCTGCAGAGGGATTGGAACCGCATGAAAGCCAACCAAGCGTCCAAAAAACACAAAATCAGCTGAAAAGGTTTTGGCAAGTATTTTTTGGGATGCGCATGGAATAATACTGATCGATTATCTTGAGATGGGATGAACAATCACCGGAGACTATTACGTAGGTCTAGTGGACCGTTTGAATGGTGAAATTAAGAAAAAAAAGGCCGCATTTAGAGAAGAAAAAGTGTTGTTTCATTAAGGTAAGACGCTAGCTCACAAGTCCATAATATCGAACTTAAGGTGTATGCAGACACAATTTCTTGATCATGTGGTTGGAAGAAACTAGAAGATTCAGTAGAATTAAAGAATATGAAAGGTGTATAAAAGGTAACCAATTTAAGCAATTAGTTGTAACTGAACACACCCACAGAACAGACAATTAATGTACAAGTTCTTGTTTCATTTTCCAGTTACTATAACCAAAAAAGTAGGACATCAATAGAAATTATAAACATCCCAACAATATTAACAGCATCACTCCTGGAAGCTGATTATTACATTAGATCATGGTTCAATAAAACCCAGGAATATCGGCTTGGCTTGTAGCTGTCCAAATTCATTCAGCACTCTAATTTCGAAGAGTAAAAATTCATAAAGACATCTTAAGCAGCCCGTAGACTAAATGTCGAAAAGTTCAATAATAAATGAGAAGAATAGACCAAAGCCCTAATGCAGTGGAGACCAAGGTAGACAAATAGAAATCTTGGACGACCGCAGCCGAGATGGAGGAACGACATCTAGCGACATGCGGGGAAAAATTGGATTCAGACCGCTTAGCAAAGATCGGCATGGAGATCTCTGGAAGAAGTCTATGCCTGGCAGTGGACTTCTACGTGCTAAAAAAGAAAAAGAAGAAGAATTTCAAGAATCATAATTTCTTATGACAAACATTTTTTATGTGTTTGTTATAAATTCATTTATATCATCGTAAATCTAGTGCGTTCTTTTATTACAGTCCTCCAACAACTTATTGTCTTTAAATAATTTAGGTTTTATTAAAATAGGCATTAGTAAAGAATTTTCCCCTATTTCATTTAATGTCAACAAAAAACTTCATGTACCATAGATCTGCTTACTGATACGAGAGCCTCCTTTTAAGTTTTTAGAAACCATCACTAGATGGCCTATTGAAATGTGACATTATCATTGATGGAAAATTTGACATTTGTTATTGTTAAAACAGTGGCAGCTCAGAAACTGGCCGAGTAGTTTGTTTACAGTGAGCGTTTAAAGCAGGGATGTCAAAGATACGGCCCGCGGGCCGCATCCGGCCCCCGGGACGTATCAATAAGGCCCGCGATCGCAATGTGTCACAGAAAGAAGAATCATGTTTTTTAGAGCTTTTAGACTTCACTCGATTCCTCTACGGAAGTTTTAAAATGCGCACACTACATTTATAGTTATTTCAAGGGCAGCGCGTGCCTTGACAAGCGAGAGAGATAGACAGTAACACCATCTCTTAGCAACAAGCGGAAATACCCTATTATTTTTGTTGAGAACAATAGAATCTTCCACGCGCTTCGAGTCTAGACTAGAACCTTCCTTATCGATATTATAAAAGAAGTGCGTCGGTGCGACGTGAGTCAGTTGAGTGTGAGTCGAGTAATCGAAGCGATACGGTCGGAGAAGGATTTTAGTTGTACTGCGAAGTAGTGACTGTGAAGGTATTGTGCATTTGTTTGTGTCGTGCGCGTGCGATATCCATAATTGTTGTGTCGAGTTCCATAATTGTTACGATTTTGGCATAATGTCACAAAAACGTAAAGTTGATAGTGAGTGCAGAGTTTTTCAGTCTAAATGGGAAATTGCATATTTTTTCATAGAATGGAAAGGTAAACCACTGTGTTTGATTTGCAATCAAACAGTTGCTGTTTGTAAGGAGTTTAACTTGATGATACACTATGATACGAATCATAAATCAAAATTCGATTGTTACATTGAAAAAATAAGAATGGACACATTGTCATCTTTAAAATCTAAACTTCAAGGTCAACAATCGATGTTTACTAAAGCTAATACTGAGAGCGAAGATGCCCTGAAATCAAGTTTTATTATTGCATTAGAAATCGCGAAGAGATCAAAACCTTTCACTGATGGTGATTTTATTAAAGACTATATGTTGAAAGTTGCCGATGTTTTATTTCCATTTCAAAAGTCAATAATTCAAAATATTTCGCTGTCAAGAAACACTGTTGCTTCAAGAATAAATGATTATCTCAAAATTTGGTTCTTCAACTGAAGGAGAAAATTAAGGAATTTACAAACTTTTCACTGGCTGTTGACGAGAGCACTGATACTGTTGATACAGCTCAACTTGCTGTTTTTATACGAGGTATTAACAGTAACTTTGAAATAACTGAAGAACTATTAAAGTGCGTTCCATTGACAGGTACTACAACAGCAAATGATATTTATTCTGCAATTGAGAATTTGATAGCAGAATATGAACTCGACTGGAATATACTTAGCAGCACAACTACGGATGGCGCTCCTGCCATGGCTGGCAAACATTCGGGCGTTGTAACTAAATTAAAACAGAAAACATCAGGGAATTTTGTGGGATTTCACTGTATAATTCATCAGGAATCATTGGCATCCAAACATTTAAAAATGGACCATGTCATGCAACCTATAATTAAAATAGTAAATTTTATAAGGAGCAGAGGACTAAATCACCGACAGTTCAGGCAGTTTTTACAAGATTTGGACGAAAAGTTTTCTGATGTTCCTTACTTCACCGAAGTTCGTTGGCTCAGTCGAGGAGTAGTTTTAGAAAAATTTTTTGCATTACGTGACCCTATTCAAGCTTTCATGTTAGAAAAAGGCAACCCAATTGATTATGACAATGACTGGTGGGTTGATTGTGCCTTTTTGGTAGATATGAATAAACACTTGACTGATCTGAATGTAAAGTTACAGGGTAAAAATCTGATTGTCACTCAAATGTATTCATGTATTCAAGCCTTTGAAACAAAGTTGAGGCTGTGGGAAAATCAGGTAAAAAATCAAACTTTGGATCATTTCCCTCATTTAAAATCATTTGGCACAGTGAACCAAAAAAAATTGGATCAATATTCTCAACTTCTGCAAAATTTGATCACGGAATTCAACAATCGTTTTGAAGACTTTCACAAAATGAATGAAATGGAATTCCCAATTTTCAACAATCCATTCAATTTTGAAGCTTCACAGGCACCAGTTCATTTGCAAATGGAAGTTGATAGATCTTCAATCGGACAGTATTTTGAAAGAAAAATTTAAAGAGATTAACGCTCTTACATTTTATACACAATATTTCAAGAGTTTGGATAACTACCTGGAATTAAAAAAGCATGCAGCACGCATTCTCTGCATGTTTGGTAGCACCTATTTATGTGAGCAGATGTTTTCCGTCATGAAAATAAATAAGAACAAACATCGCACAAGACTTTCGAATGAACATCTCCAATCAATTCTTAAAATAACTACAACGAATATGATACCTGACATCAATGAGCTTGTCAAAAACAAGAGAAGTCAGGTATCTGGATCCTCGAGCTCAAAATAATTACCCTCTTTTATAACTTTGATATAATTTTTAACAACCGTATATTATATTCTATATAATTAAATAAATAAAATGTTATAATAATTCAGTACATTTTTTTTATTTGAATCTGGCCGGCCTACACATTCTAAATTTAATATATGGCCCTCTGCAAAATTGAGTTTGACACCTCTGGTTTAAAGAAACAGTTTTGTGAACAAATGGAAATTTCACTTGAAGGTTTCCGTTGAATGATTTTTTACGATTTTAGTCAAAGCCTAACTTAGCGCCCTCAGGGGCTAGGCGAATCCCAGGATACTCCTAGTATGGGCACTGACGATCCCGAGGTACCTGAGTCATGTTGTGCTGTCTTGTGTTATCCAGATTATGTGTAACAAAAACGCAATCTTAAGGTGTTTACCGTGCCGAGAAGATGAATGGCTCAGCGTTTATGAGTCGCGTACGGTTCCCCCGGATACCGGGCGCTCTCCGGGAGTAAGTAGCCTTGCTGTGGCATCCAGGCTCTGCCACAGTCGACCTTTCTTTTCTAGGATACTCGTGGGAACACTATGTCGAATAATAATAATTGTAATAGTGATAATGGCAGGGTGTTGCGGAGGCGGACCCCTGTCGTACAAACAGCTACAGCACCGCCACAACAGCAACAACCACAGACGATCCAAACAACCGCCTCAGCCGATTCAAACAACCACCTCAGCCAAAACTATCCCCGATAGTTTTACCAAATCCGACTTTGTAGGTGAGGGAAATTGCCTTTTCCGTGCAGTTAGCTTACACTTATATGGCCACCAAAACCACCATGAAAAACTCCGAGAAGTTGCTCTAAGATATATACAACAGAACTGGTCGGAACTTCACACATTTTCATTAATTGAAGACGACGATCTGACGATAAATACTATAATTATATGAGGAAAAATGACACCTATGGAACAAGCTTAGAGATACTTGCCCTCTCGAAAACCCAAAATAGCAACTTTCATATCTTCTCAAAACAACGAAGAACAAGAGATACAAAACTAACGTTTAAGGACAGACCAACAATAATAAGCACAGGAAAATACACCGAAACTATTTACCTTCTACTAACAGGCAACCCAATGTCGGGACACTTTGAGCTTCTGACACCACAAAACACTAGAAACATCCCAAACAACAGTGGACCAATAAAAGAAGCATCGGGCGAGCAACGTAACGGTCGAGGACGTCGCGGGAAATGGCAGCTCGACCAAAAAGACCGGGCAACCGAAAATGGACCCGCCAAGGCGGAAAAACATACAGCAATACCCAGGATTGCGTTTCCCACCGAGTACAATTTACAGCGATTCAAGAACAACGTGAATCCTGTAGCGCTTTAGGGACTTCCCTGCAGCACGTGTGCTAGACCTATAAAAAAAACAACAATGTCTCGAATTGCTTAGTTCAACTTTTGGTAATGAATCATCATCAGAAACGACTGTTAACAATTGGTTTGTAGAATCTCGTCATGGTCGTGTTTCCGTCAGCGATGAAATTCGTGAAGGTCGACCAAAATCGGTTGTTGTTCCAAAAAAACATCGATGCTGTGCGCATCATGATTGAAGAAGATCGGCATATGACTTACCGTGAGATAGTGACATCCTTAGGCATATCGAAGACTGCAGTACATTCGATTTTGCATGAACATTTAGCTGTGAAAGATCTGTTCCCGATGGATTCCGCATAATTTGACCGAAACTCAAAAACTGGCTTGTGTCAATTGTTGTAAGGAAATGCTCAAACACATTCGACCGAGGACATGCAAAATCCGAGCCGAAACCTAACAAAAATCAATTGTTTGAGTGAACCTGAACTAACCTGAACCGAATCCAACAAAACTGGTTCGTTCGCGAAGCACTTTCGTGAAACTGATCGTTTGTTTCTTTGCTTATACTGAACATGTTGCAACCATTGCTTTAAAGGATCGAAGAAAGATTAATGCTGAATGGTATACAACAATTTGTTTGCGAGAAGTCCTCGATGAAATCAAGAAAAACAATGCTACCTCTCGCATAACACGTCAAACAATTGACGACTTCTTTTTGTTCCCGAATGTCAAAAAAAAAAATGCGTGGACAGCCATTTTCATCATCTCAAGAAGCTGTTGCATCCTTCCAAAACCATGTTTTGAGGTACCAACTTCAGGTTGGAAAAACTATTTCGAGAATTGGTTCGAATGCATGCAAATGTGTATAAATCTTAAAGGCGAATATTTTAAGAAACAATAAAACGATTTGTACCAAAAATGTTTTTTTCTTTCATTATTTTTGGAAAAACAAAAAAGGTAGTTCCACTAACTGCTAATAATTCTAAGAAGGAATTTAGTGATTAGTAAATTAGGCCGGTTTATTTTCATCAAATTTTCTGTTTAAAATTATTTTGGTCAAAATTTATTCTGAAAACAAATGTCAACATAAACTGAAATAAAGGTAGTTTTTCGAAATCCATTTCGCTAACTTTTTATATTGAAATTCTAGGTTTGTCATGTTTATAATTTTTGCTGCGTACATTATAATTTTCAAGGTAAAGGCTATAATCCTTGGTCTTGGCCTTAGTCATAATGTCACGAAACACTTTGAGTAGGATTTTATTTTTACAACTTTGTGCAACCTTCAATTACACGAATGAATTCGCGTGAAACATTAAGTTAGATGAATTAACACACTGAAGGGGTCACAATCAGTCATGCTGAAAAATCGCGTCAGTTTTTTTCGCGAAATGTTTTCTCGGATCATAATGCATTCTTAGGCATTAGCTTGGTTTGATGATTCGGATCACGGGAAAGCGTAAAAAACTTTTATTAAAAAAATAAATCTAAATAACTTTTCATTATATCTTATGCCACTATCATACATAACACGTAGGCTGAAAAGGTTTTGGTCTTACACATAGATGTCGCTCTTTTCAAAAAATCCATATGTTTTTAAGAAGTACTAACCTTCAAACGATACGTGTCAAAAGTTCGGGAATATATATATATATATATATATATATATATATATATATATATATATATATATATATATATATATATATATATATATATACAGTGGCGAACAAAAGTATGGAAACATTTTCTTAATCAAAAATATAAAATTCTATCCTTTAGGAATAAAAAAACCAGTTGTGTTTTGTTGACAATTTCTTTATAAAATGTTATTATTGACTATAAATTGTTTACCTTTTCTGGTAGATAAGGTTTTTAAGAAACGCGTTTTGTCTTTATCGAAAGTATTGAAATAATTCTATCATTATGCTTTAAGAGTACGTTATTGCTGATACCAAATAATTTAGTAGCATTGTTTAAGAGTGCGGTTTTTGCAAAAATGCCAAACTATTCAGATCTGAAACATAAAATTATGTCTCTGTATCAAAGTGGAAAGAAGCAAATTGAAATAGCAAAATCTTAAAACATGCTAGGGGCACTCTCAGCAAAACGGTTAAGAAGTTCTCGAGAAGGGGCGCTGTTGATTCGGCATTTAAAAGTGGTAGACCTCGAAAAAGAATTTTTGTCATTTTTTTAGCCCTCCTCTTCCCTCGCCCTTAAAACTACATTTTTACATTTATTTACTTTTTCCGGTTTTTCTTAACAAATTATTGCAGGAAAAATTGTGATAGTTGAGGAGCATCAGGACAACAACTAAGTAAGATTTTTGGTGTCACATGACCTCACCAACCTTCTAAAGAAATAAAGAAATCGAAAATTTTCAAAATGGACGAACTGTTGATTGCAATTTGCAGGGCATTTTTAGCTATAAATTGACTATTTATCGCTTTTTTGGCTATTTTAACATACAATTCCTTTCAAAATAATACTTTCGGCGTCAGATTTGTATTCTAGTGGAATTTTACAAAAGCATTTATTAAGTATTTATTAACCGTGTGACTTTTACTTTTGATTTCTTTTAATTTTTTCAAAACAGGTTTTACAATTATTTTACTACTCTGTCAAGCGTTTGTCACTTGATTTCGCCGCCTTTCTTTTCGTTGTAGAACAGCTTTTAAGTTCTACATGGAGGCCGAATGTTTTATTTTGAAATGAATAGTACGTTAAAATCGCTAAATAATCAATTTAGAGCTAAAAATTCCCTGCATTTTTACTTTATAATATAAATATTTTTTTACTTTATATTAATAATATTAAGTAAAAATCACACTCACATGTCTATTTAATTTGTTGAATATGGATTTTTACCAAGTTAACGCTAATTCAATTAAATATAGAAAATCTTTTTTCTATATGATCTTTTTATAAACAGAAATGTTTTAATTTCTATAAAATTATATATTTGGATGAATTATGAAGTATGACTAATTACTCAAAACAAAAAAAATAACTTAAAAATGTGTTAATCTTGCCTTAATCTTGTCTTAAACTTGCCTTAATCTTGTCTTAAAGTTGCCTTAATCGTGATTTTAAAGGGAAAAATGGTGCAATATGGTCTTTATACTACATAAAATGATTCAATATTATTTCGATTTTTCGCGGGTTTTCGCGTTTGTAACCATTTTCCCCCACCTCTAAAAATCTGAAAAAATTCACAGGCATAGTTTGACATAAAATACACGATATATATTTTTTTGGGCCTGAGTAAGTCCTAGTTTTTTTTAAATTCAATTTTAAAAATTTAAAACGCTCAAAACAATTTGAATTTCGCGCCAAAAATTTTTTTAAAAAATAGCATGTTGTAGGCAATAAAAAATCCTATAATATATATGTATATATAATTTTGAAGCAACTGAGGATCTACAACGAAATTCTGTGCCCCAAAAGTAGGTAAAAATGCGGAAAAACGACGAAAAAAGCGGTTTTTCGCGTTTGTAACCATTTTCCCCCCCCCCTCCTCTAAAAATCTGAAAAAATTCACAGGCATTGTTTGACATAAAATACACAATATATATTTTTTTTGGGCCTGAGTAAGTTATATTTTTTTTTAAAATTCAATTTTAAAAATTTAAAACGCTTAAAACAATTTGAATTTCGCGCCAAAATTTTTTTAAAAAATTAGCATGTTGTAGGCAATAAAAAATCCTACAATTTGAAAAAAAAGAGGTTTCTACGATGAATAGAACCGGAGATATCGCCAAAAAACCGAAAATCACGTTTTATAGATTTTTGAGGTTATGGGAAGGTCTAGAGGGCTGAAAATTTCAGGAAAGTCATACTTTTTATCTTCTACATGAGGATATTTTTTGTTTTTCAAAAGCGCTGGGGGCATTTTTCACCATCTTAACCGCCTAGACCCTTTAGTCACCTATCAACAGTTCGTCAATTTTTAAAATTTTTGATTTCTTTATTTTTTTTTAGAAAGCTGGAAAATCACGTGACACAAAAAATGTTAGTTGTTGCCCTGATGTTCCCCTACCATCATAATTTTTTTTGCGATAATTCGTTAAGAAAAACAGGATAAAATTAACTAAATGTAAAAGGGTGGTTTTAAATGGGAGGGGAGGCTAAAAAAATGTCAAAAATTCTTATTTACGAACAAGTTAAAATATTAAAAAACAACTTTAGCGAGACATCTGCGACTGGCCAGTCACAACAACACCGCTCATATACTTGTATTCACAGATATACAAGGAAACACATGAATTAATTTGGAAAATTGCTAAGCATGTAGTAGCGTCAGCTGTATCTCTTTATTGTGTTTGTCAGCTGTCTTATGAAATTTGTTCCAATAGATTCTTGTTATGGGTGGTAAGACTAACTGTGTATTTTGACGAACGATCGAAGTCTCTAATGGAGCTGTGAATAATTTTTGTGTAAACCTGTATAACTCAAATGCATTAAATGTTTCAAAAGGGATGACGAATGGTTTTCCCGTAATTAAGTAAAGGAGTAGTTTAAGCAATTTTAAACAGGTCGTGGGAAGTTTAAAGGCGACGAAAAGTTGGACGGAACGAAGATAACATTCGAAAACTAGGTAATTTCTTCAAAAACGCGAAATCCTGTGTGATTAAAGGTTAATTGGCGTTTCCAAAATCAACTGTGCACAATTACCTCGTGAAGAAGGTAATTATGAAGGTAAATTGCGTGTGCAAAATCCATCTCATCGGTAACTGAAACTACTTATAATTAACCTTGTGTAAAAATATTTAATATGTCAGTTCCGTAAACATAAAGCGCAGTTAGAACTTATCAATTGCGTAGAAATGCGAAATATTTAAACTCTTAAACACTAAACAGAACATTAAGCGGATTATTTATTTATAACACATTAGAAAGTATGCTAAGTAGTGCGTAATATTAGCCTTCGCACGCGATATTTAATAACATTTTTGGAACATCAAAGTATTTCCTGCTAAATTGGTAAAATGCTTTCAGGGTAATTTTCTTTGTTATTTATCTGAATATGTTGAAATTAAAATCGGAACCCTGAATAGTCAGTCACGCAATTTTAGAACGTTTTTTACGACATAAAAAGCGTAAATTATGGCAACTATCTAAATCTAGCAAAAAAATAGCGTACCAAAGGACGCAGGTAATAGTAATTTCCACTAATTTTTAAACGAAAACATATCTGAACTTGCACATGTAATATTACCAATAGTTTTACTCTTATAAACTGTAAGTACTGTTATCGCAAGCGAGCCATGTTCACGATGGCAGTGAAAGTCCAATTTATTCTATACTAGCCGTGCCCGCGACTCCGCTCGCGTAGACTTAATTCACTCTTATCGACACTGCTTATTACTTATGTTACCTAACGTAATAAAATATATCCTATAACCTGACCAGAGAACCTATGTATAAATTAAAATAACCGGTCAAGTGCAAGTTGTACTTGCGCAATTAGTATTCCGTACGTTAATTGCTTTTAAAATAAAAAATTTTGGAGGTAATGATCAGTGACTTCACAAAACATACCCCAAATGAGTTTTCAACAAAGTTTGTTTCCAATCTTTACTGAAAACTGATGACCTCGAATTTTTTTTTTTTATATACCAGATAAATTATTAAAGGTAATGCACTCGTGATAATTTTCGTTCAATCTACACTCCGTGGAGAATATTCCAGAATTTTTTCAAAATTTTTTGATAAGTACTTTTCGAGATAACGCGGGTGGACGGTGATTTTTCGCGATTTTTTAAAAATAATACAAAGAAAAGCGCGCACAAGTATTATATTATATATATATTTTTTACTCGTGTTTTCACAAGCTTTCATTTGACACCACACTTGATCACCTAGTAAAAAAAAATGTTTTTTTCGCTTCCGATTTCACCCCCCTAAACTAACTCCTTATGTCAAAATTTAACTTTCAAAACTACATGGCTCTGATGAGGCCATCAATTCCTATATTATTACCAAATTTCAACTTTCTATGACAAATAGTTTCGGAGAAAATCAGGTATGACAGACAGACAGACGAACAGACAGTCATCTTATAAGTGTTCCGTACGGAACACTAAAAAAACACGTAAATCAGATAAGAGGTTCTTGAATGATAAGCTCAGTAACGGACCGGCAGCCAGACATACAAAGAAACGTTGAGCTTTATATGTATTATATAGATTGTTATTATTATATAACGTGGCCAAAGATTATATGAATTTAAAAAAAAAACTTGTAAATTGGATAAGTGGTTCTCGTGTGATAAGCGCACTAACGTACAGACAGAGAGACGTTGCATTTTATATATTATATTCTTTGCTACATGATATTGTTCCATATTTAACTCTTTAGGCAGCGTATTGCAAGAGAACGCGCTACCGGCAATTTTTTCTCCGACTTGATTCATTATTATCGTCACCAGTTATTCCTTATGTTACCGAATGTAATAAAATATATATCTACAACCTGGTCAGAGAATATATGTATGAATTAAAAAAAAGAAATCAAGTAAACCGGATAAGTGGTTCTCGAGTGATAAGTGCACTAACGGATAGACAGACAGAGAGACGTTCCATTTTATATTTATTATAGATATAGATTATTATTATTATTATATAACCTGGCCAAAGAACATATGTATGAATTCACTATTATCGTCACTACATATTCCTTATGTTACCTAACATAATAAAATATATCCCATAACTTGGCCAGAGAACATATGTATGAATTAAAAAAAAAAAATCACGTAAATCCTATATAAATAGTTCTCGAGTGATAAGCGCACTAAGGGACGGACAGACAAACATACAGAGAGACGTTGCCTTTTATATATATTATAGAAGAGTGGAATTATTTTTGAACTGACTCGTCCACCTATATTTATTTTTATGTAAACCAAAGGCCGGGAATACCAAACCTGACAAATTTTTTCCTATCAAATCGATTCACATTTACAAAACATTTACCAAAAGGTACAGATTATATTTTAGGGCGAATTAGACAACACTGCAAGTTTCAGTTTGATATATTCTGCACTTTACCTTTAGTGTGGCATATGCTAAAGACAAAAGTTTCAGTGTTGAGACTTCAGATATCATATCGTATTAAACAAGACATGCGGAAACATGAGAAACAATGACAACATCGAATTTTGTAATGAAAATCTTTTCATTTCGAAAATATATGGTTATATTAAGATCCAGGTTAATTTTTACGCGTATGCACCTACAAAACACCAATAGTAAAGCTGTATAACGAGAATCTTTTACAATAAAAAAAAAACCGACTAAGTGTAAGTTCAATTTGCGTAATAAGGGTTCCGTACTGTAATTGCAAAACAAATTGTCTATCAAGGTTCTGTCTCCAGTAGAACTAGTATCCTTTGTATAAGATTATCAAATAGGGGGATATACTATTATTAACACTTGTCCGTTTTCGGTTATTTTACATTAACCACATATGCCTCAAAAAGCGCTGCCTGCCTTTATGTGTTGACCGTGTCAACCATTCTGTCAATTTAAAAGCTACTGTTTCAGCTTTCTATGGAGTATCAAGTATGCGCATTTAGTACAATTGTTATATTCTACCATTGTGTTAAGTAACTACTTGGATAAGTACCAGTTTATTCTGCTCTCTTGTTTGTCAAACCTAGCCCGACTGACGAGCCGTGATACGGCGAAATGCGTCTCAGGATGGATTTGACGAATAAAAGAACAGTGGGTAGACTGCCGAAATATGGGCCTTGTCCGTCCGTTTTCAGTTATTTTACATTAATCACATATGCCTGAGAAGAAAATTTTTTTATATATCAGATAAATTAATAATGCACTCGTGATAATTTTCGTTCAATCTACATCTTATGGACAATATTCCAGAATTTTTTCGAAATTTTTTGATTAGTATCCCTACAATTGGGGGAACAACGACTTTTAAAAAAATAATATAAAGAAAAGTTTACGCAAGTATTACATCAAATATATTTTTGAACTTTGTTATTGTTATTTTTGTTTTCAATTTGACGACCCACTCGATAACCTTGAATTTTTTTTTTCTTTTCACCTTCGATTTCACCCCCAAAATTCACTTCTTAAGTCAAAATTTAACTTTCAAAACTACACGGTTGTGATTGGGCTATCACTTCCTATATTTGTGACAAATTTCAACGTTTTATGTCAAAAAAGAAATCGACTGTGACAGACAGGCAGACACCGCATAAGTGTTCCGGACGGAACACTAAAAAGAACAAGCTGGCGAGATAAAAGGCGTCGGCTGAAGTGTTAAAATTTTATTGAATTTTTTACTATTTCTGAGACGGGCCCGTTTCTTTTTACCGAAAATAAATGATTTCCGGGCAGAGTTATTTATAATTTTTTTTTTGGAAATTTGGGCCGGCCCGTTCCATCTTTCGGAAATAAATGATTTGAAGGCAGTTTTATTCCCATTTCCTTTATTTTTTATTTTGGTACGTCCTTGTACCACTTTACCAATAGTTGTTATAATGAAATCATACATAGGGGTAATTTCACGGTTTTGCGAGTGGGTTGAGGTAAAATTGCATAGTTTTGTGGGTGTGTTCAGGTACCAAAAAGTTACGGCAACTAATTGCATCAATTTGCATTGATCTCGTAATACTCTTACTAAATATAAAAAGCAAATTACCTAAAAGGCATACTTTTTCTTATAGTAGTAATTCAGTGATTTCAATTTTAAAATGGATAAATTGTTAGGATATACCAAATATCTTCCCACCACTTCTATTGCCACATACCTGCTGCGTAAATGTAGGGGGTTCTTAAAACGAGAGAATCAGAGAGATTGCAGATAACACAAATACGTTCCCTATAAGCTGTTCCACCTTATTACACAACCCCTAACAATATCAAATTAAATTAAGAACAATGGTTACTGGTTATAACATTTACCTTAATTTTAAGCAATGAGAACTTTTAATCTACAAGTTTTAGCCACTGAAAATGATTTTTGGTAATTTATTTTAGCTGTTTTTTTCTTAATTTTCTTCAATATGGATATGGACACGGTATTTCAAACTTCTTGTAGGAGAGATTGGAGTTCAAACGAAAATATTGGAAAAGAAACCTATACGTCGATTAATGAAATTAACTTAAAAATTAAATCTATCACTTAGAAACCATCAACTTAAATGCAAATTAAATCCCTTGAAAACCAAGCCGAGTAGTAAATGCCCACGAACGTACTACGTGGACCACCAGTGTATTACCAATAAGTCATAGAAATAAGTGATTTATTTATTAATTTAAGAACATGAACTTTATTATTCCCAATTATACCGCATTAGCCTGTCTGTCTGGAAATAAGACTATTAGAGCTTCATGTATACAGCAAGTGGATATTACTTTTTAACATCTTATATTATTAGAGAGTTTCAGCACAGCCGGAGTTATAAGTAACATGCAAATTAAATAAAATATTTGTAACCATTACAGTGGAGAAGGCTGAAACAGTTCACGATCCAGTTCACGATCAACGGCCCCATATAGGTTTGAACGTGTTTGTAAAGGTGAGTGAGGATTACAAACATCTTCTGTTCGATTTAATATTTTCGAAGGATTTTTTTACCTTCCAGAGTTAGTTGTGCATTTTTGGTTGTTTTTTTTAACATTATTTTTTTTAACATTAAGAAGAGAAAGGAAAAGCCAAGAAAATACCATATGATTTCTTTCTGTGCCGTCTTCTCTATTGAAGATTGGCGATAAATGCAACAAAATCTTCTCTATTCTCAGCTGTTTTTCTTAGGGTTCCTATATTCATGCTTGTCCGATCCGTAATATTTTTCATTCAAGACCGCCTGAGCCGCGTTTTCCTTCCACTTTGCCTTTAACGATAAGATATAATAACCGGGATTTACCGTTTCCGAGTACATATCCAAAGTATGATGTCTCTTAATTTAACAATATCTAGTTCACGTAACGTCTTTTTGGCCTAACGCATGCAAATAGATGTACCACGTGCGATTTTTATCCACAGTGAGTGGACTACGAGGCTGGTTCGAAAAGTCCGTGCAAAAATAAAAACTCCTTATGTGTTTGGGGTAAACCTTTTTTATTTTTCGACATAGTCTCCTTTTAGGCTTATACACTTCGTCCAACGATGTTCTAGTTTGTTGATCCCTTCCGAATAATAGGATTTGTCCGAGTCTGCAAAATATCCATTAGTGTCTGCAATCACCTCCTCGTTTGAATAAAATCTTTGTCCCGCCAGCCATTTCTTCAAATTGGGGAACAAATAGTAGTCCGAGGTCCAAGTCTGGAGAATAGGGGGGATGTGAAACGAGTTGGAATCCTATTTCCATTAATTTTGCGACCACAACTGCTGTGGTGTGTGCTGGTGCGTTGTCGTGATGGAAAAGGACTTTCTTGTGGGCCAATCGCGGGCGTTTTTCTTGCAGCTCGGTTTTCAAACGGTCCAATAACGATGAATAATATTACACTTTTCCAGATAGTCGATGAGGATTATCCCTTGCGAATCCCAAAAGACAGTCGCCATAACCTTTCCGGCCGAAGGAACGGTCTTCGCCTTTTTTGGTGCAGATTCCCCTTTGGTAACCCATTGTTTAGATTGTTGTTTGATCTCAGGAGTATAGTAATGTATCCATGTTTCATCCACAGTGACGAAACGACGCTTAAAGTCCTCTGGATTCTTCTGGAACAGCTGCAAACCATCCTTGCAACACTTCACACGATTCCGTTTTTGGTCAAGCGTGAGCAATCGCGGCACCCATCTTGCGGATAGCTTTCTCATGTCCAAATGTTTATGCAAAATATTATGTACCCGTTCAGTCGAGATGCCCACAGCACTAGCAATCTCACGCACCTTAACTCTTCTGTCATCCATCACCATATCATGGATTTGATGAATGATTTCTGGAGTCGTAACCTCCACAGGCCGTCCAGAACGTTCAGCGTCACTTGTGCCCATATATCCAGTCCGAAAATTTTGAAACCACTTATAAACTGTTCTAATCGAAGGTGCAGAGTCACCATAATGTTTATCAAGCTTCTCTTTAGTCTCCTGCGGCGTTTTGCCTTTCATAAAGTAATGTTTAATCACCACACGAAATTCTTTTTCGTCCATTTCTTGAAAATCACTCGACTTCCTTGATTCACACGAATGCCAAACACAAAGAAATAGACCAATATGGCTGAAACTTGGTGTGCGTTCATTCAAGAGATGCTACTAACTAAACATGACCTCGATATGCGCCGGTGGTTCCATCTCTCGGACTTTGCACGGACTTTTCAAACCAGCCTCGTATTTATATCTACATCTAGTAAAAATATTGGTAAAATGATTTACCCAGCCCTTTTCTCGCAAATATGCAGTTCTAAAATAAACACTAAATCTAACTCTCTCACACAAAAAATACAGTCTACTTTATAATGAAATATTAACAAAAAAAAGTTTACCATGATTCTATAATTAAAAAAGATTTAATGATTGAAAAAAACCAGAATCCTCTATTTTAAAATTACATCAAACAAACTAGGTGCTCTCTGCCAACTTACTTTGAAGAAGAAAATTAAAATGTGGCCGATATAGATAAAAAATTGTCAGTATGTCAAAAAATCTTTTGATATGTAAATAAAAATAAACCTTTTTTGTGATGCTAATGTTCGCTTGTTTTGAGTTGATAGCACACAACATGGGTTATAAACATTAAGATGTCATAAACCATAACCGTCGGAAATTTCTCTACCAATTATTTGCATTTTAGTTTTAATCACCTTTATTTTATACCTCTATACTACAGTGCGACCTTTTTCTCTCAAAAATATTTTATTACATGCCTTCTAAACTTTACAATAAGCTATATAAATCAACTCACTTCAAAGTTTATTTTAATGAGTAAATGATGAAACTAAAAATCTTATTTTTATGATAAAATCCTAAACGAGTCCAATTAACAATTCTTAAGAAATAGAAATCTAGATAGAGTGTTATAAAGCTAAAGCTAGGTACAATAAAATTATTTGGGATTTTAGCAGTTATTGGAATATAATTAACCAAAGTACTTATCGGTAGATAGGTGCCCAGGTACCAAAGTATGCAATAAAAATATTTTGTGTAAGTATAAAAATAAACGAAAAATCTATAATATGCTGAGAACAAGCTAAACCACGTTGGGTTGAGGGGAGTCGTAGAGACTCTCACAACCGACGAGATTGCTAGTGACCTGCGTGAGAAAGGCCAAAACCCTCATAAAGTTATCCGCTGGCACTACAAATCAGGGGACCCCATGCCCATGGTTTTGGTGCTAGTGCCCAAATCCGATAAAGCCATTTTTGCTATTAGTGAAGTCAGGCACAACAAAATAAAAGCAGAACCCCAACACTCCAAGTCTAAAAATACCCAATGTTTCAACTGCCAATTATTTGGCCACTCATCTCATCTGTGCAGGGCCCCGCCCAAATGTGTTAAATGCAGGCAGGGGCACCTTACGTCCACATGCCAAAAAATGCGGGATTTACCTGCCAAATGTGCAAACTGCGAGGGTGAGCATACAGCCTCCTATAGAGGCTGTCCCAAACACCCGTCGCAGCTACCCACAACTAACCAAGCTAACCCCCAAGCCCCCTTCTCCTGGGCAAACCGTCGTCAAACGGCGGCTCCCCCAGCGACCCCAATTCCAACAAACATGACCGACGCCCTTACATCTATCAATAGCATGAATTCTGCCATGCAAACCTTCTTTAAAAACATCCAAAACTTTCAAAAGCTTTCCGCCACTTTCATGCCCCTGCTTAATTCCAACGCCCAAGTATGAGTAAGCGACCAAATAAGATCTCTTCTAAAATGCTAAACATCTTGTCATGGAATGCCAACGGCATTCGCGACAAAAAGCATGAACTTCTCTATTTCCTACAAGACCATAACGTCGACGTAGCTCTAATTCAAGAAACCTTTCTAAAGATTGTAACCTAGATTAAGTTTAGAATTATGTTCTAGATTAGTTTAGAATTAAGCTCTAGTTAAGTTAGATTAGTCAACCAATGTATTTAAATTTCAATGTCCTAGGTTAAGTTAATTAGGATTACTATATAGAACCTAGGTTAAGTAGTATAGGAATATAATCTATCATAAATGTAAGTAAGACGCATAGCCTAACTTAAATTCAATAAAGACAATGACAATATAATATGCTTAGTTCATATCAGAACAGCGATGGTTTCAGTTTTGCCCCGGTCAAACTTCGCGGAGTCTGTAAATCTGCATTTTCCCTGCGAGAAAAAACAATGATACTTAACGTCCATCAACAGCCAACAAGCCAAGTCCGTGAAATGTTGGAAACCTGTGCCAAGATGACGGGAGTTGGATCAGCAATTATTTATAGATTTCTAAAAGAAAAAAAAACGCGGTCCTTGCAACGAATGTCAAAATCACAAAGGAAAGGAGCCCTTAGAGGTCGAAGAGGACTTTAAAAACGCAATAAAAAGAAACGTACACTATTTTTTTTTATTAAGAAAGAAATACCTACACTACATAAAGTTTTGCAAGAAATTAGAGAGGACCAGGCAGGCAGATTTAAAAAATGGAAATTATAGAAAATCCTTCATAACCTGAATTTTAGTTGTGAAAAACACAATAGAAAATCTGTTCTTATCGATAAAACAGAAATAATTTGTTGGAGAGAGATGACACTTGGGTTAATGAGAGACACACAGTGAAAAAATTCTAGATTGACAAAAACATTAAGAGTGCCAAATAAGCGTTTTTCGGAGGTTGGTCAACTGGATTACAACTTCCTTTAGGAAAAGGTCGCAGGCTAATTATAGCACATATTGGTAGTAAAAATGGATTTCTCGACGGTGGCTTGTCGGAATTCGAATCGAAGTCAACTAAAGATTACCGTGAGGAGATGACGGCCGATGTTTTTGAGGAGTACTTCCAACAAATGATGGAATGTATACTAGCAGAATCAGCTATAGTACTAGACAATGCCCCGTACCATTCTCGATTATTAGAACGACTCCGGACAAAATCATGGAAGAAAGCGGATATCCTTCAATGGATAAGAGACAAAAATCTCAAACATAAAGATGGTTATGTTAAAAGCGGAACTTCTCAAAATTGCGAAACAAATAATTGAATATCATCAGATTACCTCCATATCATTGTGAATTGAATCCCATAGAGCTAATTTGGGTACAAAAGAAAGGTTTCGTTGTAAGGGAAAACACCAAGTTCAAACTTCAAGACGTAAGCCAATTATTACTCGGGAATAGAGAGGATCAAAGAGGATAATTGGAAAAATGCCATTCGACATGTTATAGAAGAAGAAAATAAAATGTGGAAACTTGACGAATACATCGAAGCAACTGTGGAAATAGAACCCTTAATTATCAATTTAAGAGAAGTCGAGTCTTCGGATTTTGAAGATGATGATTGTTTTTGATTGTAATTAAAGTACTTATATATCGCGAATTGTGAGTCTGTATATATACAGTCCCTGGCCAAATTATTAGACGCACTGCAAGATTTCATGTAAAATATTAATTACCGAGTGATATTGTACCGTTTTATTATTTTAAATTGATTTGTTTTTTATTTTTATATTATCCAATCAATTACCTATTTATTTGACATAAATAAAACAGCATTAATTTAGAAAAGCATAAGTTTATTGAGTTTTAAAGAAAAGTGAAATTAATGTTAGTAAAAGTCAATATTTAGTTGAACCACCTTTAGCCGCTATCAAAGCTTTAATTCTGCGCTGCATGCTATCAATGCAAGATTGTACTGTCTCCTGCATTTGAGGATGATGATTCCACACATGAATAATCTTTTCTAGGAGCTGGGTTTTGTTGGTAATCACATCTTTAGCCACTTCTCTTTTCATCAGCTCCCACACATTTTCAATGGGGTTCATACCCGGCCAATCCAACAGAGGGATATTTTTTTCTGCCAAAAAAGCTTTAACAGACCGAGCAGTGTGGCAGGGAGCTCCATCTTGCATGAAAGTGAATGGTTCCCCATTTGGAAACCATTCTCTGAGCTGCGGAATCAACCGATTTTGTAATACTTCTTTGTACTGATCTTGCCTCATTATTCCTTTGACGACGTACAGACGTCCAGTGCCCTTGCCGCTGATGACTGACCAAATCATCACTTTGATGGGATGTTTAACCGTCGGGACGACACAATCAGGATGAAACTTTTCTCCATGACGACGATGCACATACTGAGCTTTATTCTGCAAAATTTCGAATGTGCTTTCGTCACTGAAGCAGACCTGTCAAAAATAGGAAAAATATATAAACTTCCATGTTTATTTGCTTTATTTAACTGAAAATGATAATAATGTATCAATTATTGATTAAATTGCTGTATCTTACCGATCTCCAGAAGTCCACATCTTAGTCTTGCCATTGTTTGGCCCACTTCAGGCGCTTTGCTTTCATTGCAGCTGTTAACTTGGGCTTCCTGGTGGGGCGACAGGCCTTAAAATCTAATTCTTTCAATTTTCTTTGAACAGTGCGCTCAGAAGCATTTACGCTAGCATCCTGGAGTTGTGATTTTATTACCTTTGTGATAGCAAATCTGTTTTCTACACAAATTTTCTTCAAACATTTCTCTGACCGTGGAGTGAAAATTGGTTTTCTACCGCATCTTTTCTTTCTTTTCGGGTTTAATTCCTTCCCTGACTCAATTTTCTTTTTTATGCGTCGTACACTAGCTTCAGAAACCTCCAATCTTCGTGATATTTCTCGGTTTGTAAATGTTTTCGCAATTACAAGGGCCTCCACTTCAGCTTTTTTACGTGGTGAAAGATCGCCTTTTCTACCCATAATGAAAATAGGCCAATTACTTTTTTAAAACACTGCATACAAAATAAACTAATAACTGAGTAGTATAAAAAACTGTTAAACAAACAATCACAGTCCATAAAGCCACAGAAACACGTCCGTACCTGACTCGATTCCGATCGCGACTGATACAGGTTTGTACTTCTTTACGTTCATGTATCACTTTGTCAACACAGTGTTGCCATATGTTAAAAATAAATACAAATATGTAGTCTACAACAATTCTTTTAAATAAAAATCAATAATATTGTAGTTTAAATATACCATTATTGCATAAAAAACTCTTAAGAAACTTAAAATTACTAAAAAAAATACAGTGCGTCTAATAATTTGGCCAGGGACTGTACATAGATCCATAGATTAAAAAATTTTTGGTAATAAATCTTATATTTTTATAACTTTATTTTTAAGATAATTTTATTTATTAAACGTAAAAGCAGGTTACGCCCGGACGGCTATGCTACCGATGAACCCTCATTTACATTTTATGACTCTATTGTATAGCAGAGGTTTTCTGCCTAAAATAGGGTGAACTCTTAAAAATTATTCAAAACAGGTAGCAAAATCCAGTAAAATGCATAAGAAATCTCTTTTTTTGGGCGCACCCCAACATGTATTTGCATCTACAATGAGAGAATTCTGCTATCAACTCCAAACAAATACACTGTAGATTATTATTTATTATGAAACTGAAAGTTAAAAAAATATGTTTTTTGTCATCATAAACCCGAAAAAAAGAAGAATTAAGAAAGGGTTATATTTTCACTAATAGGATACTTCCTGCTAGCAGGGAATATAAATACAATAATTTACCTGCTGTTCCGCCAGCTTAAGAGTTTGCATTTCTAAACATTTTTCTATATATAGTTCAACATTTTTTTAGATTACTGTTTACTGTGTAATTAGATCTCAATCTCTCCCATACAGCATTTCTGTTAAAAATGGAAAAACAAGAACACTGAAAGAGACCATATATTACGACATATATGCAATCACCATTTTAGCCCCCCACCTCATCCCTTTGACCCGTATATATTTCACTATAGAAAAAATATTTTATATTAAATATCCAATATCTCAATCAAAACGAGGAATAATTCGCATAATACTATTGAAATGATATAATAACCACTACCCCTTTCAATTTCTTCCCAGGTTAACAGTAGACATATTTAAAAATGTAATGTTTCAATTCCTTGATTGAAAGAACTCCGAAAAAGATCTACAAGACAAATAGGAAGTCCCTCCTTTATCTCCTTTTCCACCACTTTGGCACCTTATATGTTTTATTATAAATGATTATTTTTAAGATTGGCCCATTCTCTCATCAAAAAATCATGGAAAATTTCTCATAACACTATTGAAACTATACAAGATTCGCCCATCTTTTCACTCCCTTCCTCCATTAAAATTGATAGCAACAAAAAAATAATTTAATTTTCATATTCCTACAGTATGAGAACCCGGAAAATGACATATAGCAAGATATTTATGAAACAGCCCCTCTTACCCCCAACCCCATCACATTAACCCCTTTTTTTCTATGAATAACAATCCTAAAATTTGTCGATTACATTTACCAAAAAATATGGAAAAACTGTCAAAATACTATTAAAACTATACATTATTTAACCACCCCCTTTTTGCGTTAGAATTGAAAATAATGAAAAAATAACCTAACTTTTGAGAATCCTTGAAAAGGACATATAACGATATATGCGAAACAATCCCTCTAATCTTCTTTCCCTCCCTTTTTACTCATTTCATCTTTTACTATAAATATTTATACAAAATATTTGTTTTTTATATCAACAAAAAAATCAGCAAAAATATATATATTACTATTAAAACCATACAAAATTTATCGACTTCTATCCCTTTCACTCCCTTTGCCTCAAGCGATAACGCTCAAAAACTATAGGCTTCATCCCCTCATTTGGTATTATATATACCAAGTTTGAAATTGATATCTTCTTTCGTTCCAGCAGACAGACAGATAGAGTCAGACGGAAATGAGTGACTATGTTTTTCGTGATCTAGAAAATCTAAAACCTGAAGAAAAGCTAAAATCTCGGAATGTGATTTTTTCACGAATACAATACTTACCTTTAGCAAGGAAAGTAAAAATCTGTATGGTATCCATAACGCAACGAAAATGGAACAAATTCCGAACATAAAACCCATCATATAAATGGATGATCTGCACATTTGTAGAGAAAGATCTCCACAACGCGCTAGGCCGTTTTATGCTCAAACAGAAATGAAACATTGCTCTCGATATTTTTAAAACATAAAAATGAATTTAGTTGGTTATTTGAAGGTAGCAGATATACTTCTTAAAGTGGAATATTCAAATCAGTATCAGAAATGTACATTGAAGTTTACTTTTCAACATTTTATTTGTTTCGCCTTTTTATCTTATTTACTTAAAATTTGTTATCTATTTGTGAAAAAATGTTAAAAGGACATTGTTATGGTACATACAACCATTTATCAATGCCAATAAAATAATAACAAATTTCTACAAACTTATATTTAAACACGTAAATGATTACAAAATGGTTTAAAAACGAGTCAACACAATTTAATACCATATTATCGTTGTTGTAAATCATGTACAACAAAACATCAACTTACCTTGCAAAAAGTCGATGTGCTCTTCAAAATCAGCTGTATTTATACAGCGTTGTCAAGCCACTATTGTAATGACAGCTTAATTACAAATGTGGCAACCAGGCGTAAGAGTATCGATCTTTATGTCTTTCTTTTTAGAACCAACACGCAAAGATGACACAATCACAATAAAAATATCAAGTTTTTCCACTATTTTCCAGTTCAAGACACTGTTCACTTAAAATATGCTAAAAAATCAAAAAAATAAAAGCCTAAATTTGGCGAATATGTCACATAGCACCGCGTTTCACTGACACACTCCTAATGATCAGAAAAAAGGTGAAAGTAGGTAGAATTTAATCCCATAAAAGACATAAATAACATTCAACGATAATCTGGCAACAGTGAAATTTTGTCAATGTTACGCGATATTGTCAAAAAATGGTCATAAAATTCAAAAATCTAGAGGGTCGGATGCAGAAACAATTTTCATCCGCCTACAGCGATGTCAAATTTAGAACTGGCAACGGTTCAGCATGCTTTGTGCTCTCGATCATTGCTTTTGCCTGCTAACAGCTAAATCGAAGTAAAGTACCTTAATTGACATGCGCGACGGTCGGTTTCGATGATTTCCTGCGAATTACTCACAATCAGTAGAAATAGTTAGACGGGTATCAGCAATCAGCATAACGAAGATGTATTAAAAATGTATATAGAATATATAGATTATCAAAATATATTTTTAATATGTACGCCTCCTACTTGTGAGCCTGTAGATACTATGGTATGCCTCCATAAACTTTCCCAATTATTAACGATAATGGAATACGTCTTAACATATGCATGCATTGATTGTGCTGGAAAAAGCAAATAATCCAATCAATAGGTTTTCTAGTGGCAGCACTCAAACATATTCGCTGGCCAGGCAAATATCCGCACATGAAGCTATACAGCTCATTAAAGATCTAGAACAAATTCGGCCTTGCAATGACAATAAACAGGCAGGATTAAAGATATGCTCGCATGATCATGTTGTATACATAGCAAATAATGCTTCTAAAAACCTGGAATGTTATCTTCTACTAGAAATCTTTCTACTCTACAACAGTTTTTAATTCCACATAACAAATTCGACCATCGATGAATAATGCTCTAAAGTTTGGCGTTCTGCTTCCAAACGTACTCTGGAATTGTTAGATTCTATCCAGAAGAGCCTGATTAGTCTTGAGAATTCAAAGCTCAATTCACTGGGACATCGAATAATAGTTAGTTAGTTTTACGAGAAGTGTTCCATGGATGTAGCTCACTTGATTCCATCCAGAGGGGTGTATGCTAGGAAAACACGTCGAGTTAAAACATCATATCCATACGGAGTTCACCTTGTCGCTTCTGCTTTAAGAACTCTTCCACATGGAAAACCCCATCTCTTTGAAATGGACTGCTCAGGACTATGCGTCCAGCCGAGTAAACTCTACAGCGATTCATGACCAAGGCTGACTATGGCCGCGCACGGGTCATTATTGTAGCGATTTAAAAGTCAAAATCTCTTTGAGGATTTAATTATCTAACCAAAAAACAATTTTCTACAATGCCTTCTAGACAGTTGTATAAATTACTATGTTACACCTATAAGCGTTATCTTGAGGTTGTTTTTTTTCATTTTTAGTTTTCAGTACAGAACACTTATGAGATCACTTCAGTGTCTGTCTGTCTGTCACACGCGATTTTTTTCCGAAACTATTTGACATAGAAAGTTGAAATTTGGCACAAATATGGCCCAACTAGAGCTGTGTAATTTGGAAAGTTAAATTTTGATTCAAGAGGTTTTGGGGGGTAAAATTGGAAGTGAGAAAAAAAATTATCAGGTCATCGATTGGTGTGTCAAACGAAAGCTTGTGAAAACACGAGTTCAAAAATATATATGATGTAATACTTACACACACTTTTCCTTGGATTATTTTAAAAAAATTGGCAAAAATCTTTGTCCTTCCACCATATCTCGAAAAGTACTGATCAATAAATTTTGAAAGAATTGTGGAATAGTCTTCATAAAGTGTAGATCGAGCGAAAATCATCACCAGTGCATTATGTTTGATAATTTATCTGGTATAAAAAAAAGCTATGAAAACTATGTTCCTTAACAAATGGTGGAGGAGGTTTTGTTAAAATACTTTTTAGTACGCTGGCGCGTCATGCTCATGTACTGAGAAAAAAAGAATTTGTTTATAATTAAACTAATATTTGGGTAGTAAATATTTATTTTACACTTTGTTAATAGATTCTAGATTGAGCTAGATTGATTTATTGGCTATTAGGTAGCTAAGATGCTTTAACTATTATACATTATTGACTAAGAAAAAACGTGAAAATACATATCGGAACTTAAGATATATACTGTAATATGGAATATTTTGTCTTATTCTGGTTGGTCGGTTTAGCCTGCTAAGTCAATATCTGACTAGACATGTTTGTAATCGGAGCTCTTAATTTTTAGTGTTCCGTAAGGAACACTTATAAGATCACTTCGGTGTCTGTCCGTCTGTCACATCCGATTTTCTCCGAAACTATTTGTCATAGAAAGTTGAAATTTGGTAGTAATATAGGAATTGATGGCCTCATCAGAGCTATATTGTTTTGAAAGTTAAATTTTGACTTAAGGGGTTAATTTTGGGGGGTGAAATCGGAAGTGAAAAAAAAAAAATTTTTTACTAGGTAATCGAGTGTGGTGTCAAATGAAAGCTTGTGGAAACACGAGTAAAATATATATATATATATATATATATATATATATATATATATATATATATATATAATGTAATACTTGCGTGCACTTTTCTTTGTATTATTTTTAAAAAATCGCGAAAAATCGCTGTCCACCCGCCTTATCTCGGAAAGTACTTATCAAAAAATTTTGAAAAAATTCTGGAATATTCTCCACGGGGTGTAGATTGAACGAAAATTATCACGAGTGCATTACCTGTAATAATTTATTTAGTATATAAAAAAACAGAATTTTCAAGGTCATCAATTTTCAGTAAAGATTGGAAATAAACTTTGTTGAAAACTTATTTCTGGTATGTTTTGTAAAGTCACTCATCATTTTATATCACCGTAACATAAATTTTGACTTAAGGGATTCGTTTCGAGGGGTGAAATTGGAAGTGAAAAAAAAAAATTTTACTAGGTCATCGAGTGTGGGGCAAATGAAAGCTTGTGAAAACACGAGTAAAAAATATATATATAAATGTAATATTTGCGCACACTTTTCTTCGTATTACTTTTAAAAAATCGTGAAAAATCGCTGTCCCCTACCTTATCTCGAAAAGTACTGATCAAAAAATTTTGAAAAAAAATCCTGGAATATTCTCCACGGGGTATAGATTGAACTAAAATTATCATTACCTTTAATAATTTATCTGGTATAGAAAAAAAACAAAATTTCAAGGTCACCAGTTTTTAGTGAAGATTGGAAACAAACTTTGTTGAAAACTCATTTGGGGTGTGTTTTGTGAAGTCACTGATCATTTTATACCACCCTAATAAAATTTTTTATTTTAAAAACAATCAACGTACGGAACACTAATTGTGCAAGTTCAACTTGCACTTGACCGGTTATTGTATTTAAAATTCTTTTGCGGCTGTATTTTGTGAAGTCGCTGCTCATTTTATACTTCCGTAACAAAATTTTTTAGTTTAAGGGGAATCGCAGTACGGAACACTAATTGCGCAAGTCCAACTTGCACTTGACCGGTTTTTTATTTTTTTAAAGTTCATGCACACTGTATATAAAAATGTTGATAATAAATTAAAAAATAATCGTTTGTTTCAGGTCAATACAGCAGAAGCTTGAGGTTATGCCATTTTACCACTCGCCGCACAACCTTGTCGGAAGACTGGCTCAACTCTGACATTTTTTAATATTTAAAAAAAAATGTGTTACGTAACAACAAATCACACCTACAATTCTGTTAATGTTAAATAAAACGTTAATATAAAAAAAATATATAAAAATTTACTTATTTTCACCTGCCCCCTAAAAGGCGTCTTTGACACCAAACAATTGCCAGGTATTCCAGAAGCAATTTTTATAAAACAACATTACGTAAGATAGTCTAAAACTATCCGCCGTAACATTTGCAATATAGTCCGAAAAGATAGTGTAGAGTCCAGTAAAACATCCAAATTACAGACTGACTCACAATGCTTTACAACCTGACCCTCTATTTTTAAGATATTGCA
The DNA here is from genome assembly GCA_019049505.1 of Pachyrhynchus sulphureomaculatus. Lineage (NCBI taxonomy): Eukaryota > Metazoa > Arthropoda > Insecta > Coleoptera > Curculionidae > Pachyrhynchus > Pachyrhynchus sulphureomaculatus. Next base: position 67,846,020 of record CM032456.1, read on the forward strand.
TGTAATCTTTTGTAAAAGTAATAATAAAACCTTTGGATATATGGAAAAGTAATTTGTTCTCGTTTCACCAATCATTCATATGGTTAAAACTATCCCGTAGTATGATACAATCATTTGTCGTTACCTAGCCTAAGAACAAGATCGTTTGGAAATAGATTAAAAAGTAAAGGCCCCCAAATGTGATCCCTGTGACACCCCCAATATGGCAGCAAATTTTCTAGAGTTATACATTTTTATATATAAATATGATATATCCTGGTTTTTGGGATTATACTGTCTCAAATGTAAGCGACTTTCAGTTTGTATAAGAAAATTTAATAGTAAAATCAAAAGTAAAGTCCTTTATAGAATATTTCATTATTATCGATTTAATCATAAATGAAAATTAATTTTGCCTCATTATGACTCTCGTTGCTAGATTTGTTAATCACGTTAATTTTTTCTAGTTAATCAGGCAGTCAATGTTGGATTAGTTTTTTCACTATAAACGCGGTGACTGGCCAACACAGTGACGCAGCTTGACCGAAAATATATTCGGGCCTTAAAAACCCTACTGGTATGAAAATTAGATATGAAAATGTAAAATTAAATGGTGAAATACCTAGGCAATCACATCAATTTGGTCAAAAGTCTAAGTGGCATTCATTCATTAAATATAATTCTTGAAGTAACAGAATCAACTAACTGGTAGGGTTTTAATATGCATACACATCGTCAACATCAATAAATAGCCGGTTAAGTGCAAGTCGGACTTGCGCAATTAGTGTTGTGTACGTTGATTGGTTTTAAAATAAAAATTTTTGTTACGGAGGTATAAAATGACTTTACAAAACACACCCCAAATGAGTTTTCAACAATTTTTTTTTTATATACCAGTTAAATTATTAAAGGTAATGCACTCATGATAATTTTCGTTCAATCTACACCAGGGGTGCTCAAACTTGAACTGCTGGCGATCTACCTCAATATTGTTAGACTACGATCGATCGACTCTGAGAGGCTGCAAGTAAGTGTGATGCAGGATTGTCGTCTAGGTAGGGTGTATCGTGGCATAGATATTAGTTTTCCGCACAATATGCATTTTTTAGTCAAGGTAAGTCAAAATTGCGAGTTTATTGGTTCTTACAAAACAAACGAGTTCTAGTGTCTAAACTTAACTAAAGAGTGACTCTGGATGTTGAAGCGTGGCACTGCATGTCCTCAGCATACTTTTCATAAGATGGTACGTAATTACCGAGTGCTAATCGCAAGCATGATGACATATGTTCGTCAGTTAGTCGATTGCGATATTTTGACTTAATTATCTTCATTTCAGAAAATGCAGACTCGCACAAGTAAGTTGACCCAAACATTGCCGTCAGTTGAAGGGCGATTTGCCTTAGATTCGGATATTTATCTTCAGATATAAAAAGCCAGAATTTTGTATCAGCTGCTGTGGCTTTGAGATGTATATCTAATATAATCTGCACTAACTCATTTTCAACAGAACATGAGTCCAGGTTAAACTGACTTGCTATTTCAGTAGCTAATTCCTCAATGTTTTTACACGAAAAAGGATAACTCATAAATGATGCGATATTTGTCAATTTACTGAAATCATGAAAACGTATTTCGAATTGGCCCAAAATATTTGATAATTCTGCCTCATAAATATCATAATTCAACTGAAGAATCCTTGCTTTCAAAGACGGAACATTTTTCAGATCCTTTCTTTTCAGTTGATCTATCATAAGTTGCATTTTACTTTTGAATGTGTTTATTGCGCTAATCATCTCAATAATAGTTTTTCCTTTACCTTGAAGCTCCAAATTAATAGTGTTTAAATGCATTGTGATGTCTGTCAAAAATGCCAAATCAGTCAGCCATTTTCCGTTTTTCAGCATCTGAGTGTCATCACCTCTTTCGTCCAGAAAAACTGTTATTTCGGGCAATAATTCTTGAAACCTTTCTAGGAATTTTCCGCGACTCAACCATCTGATGTCCGTGTGAAGAACTAAATCAGTGTGTTCAGCTGACTCACTATCTTCCAACTGCAATTTAAAGAGCCGTCGTTGCAAGCTACGTGCACGGATAGAATTCACAATTTTTATTGCAATGCCCATAATCTCCTCCATGTTTAGAACTTTTGAACACAAAACTTGTTGATGTATAATGCAATGGAAGGAGAAAAATGAAGGGAAATCATCATTAGCTCGACACAATGCCACAACACCGTTTTTGTTTCCAGTCATTGCTGGTGCTCCATCGGTTGTAATGCACACTAGTTTATATATTGGTAGCTTGTAGTTTGTTAGAAAATTGAAGAAAACGTCATATATATCTTCGCCACGGGTCTTTCCTTTCAGAGGAATCATTGTCAAAAACTCTTCCTTAGCCGACATGTCATTGAATACCATTCGAATAAAAATACACAGCTGGGCAGTGTCTGTCATATCGGTGGATTCGTCGAACTCTAAAGAAAAGTATGTACATTCCATGATATCATGTTTTAGTTTATCTGCCATGTCCTGACTCATGACTTCAACACGTCTTGTGACAGTCGGACGAGATAACTGAAGTTCTCTAATAGCAGACATAATCTCTGTTTTATTTTTAAAATGTCCAAATAAAGTCTTACCCGCTTCAATAAATGCTTCCTTCACAATCAATACATCATCAAATGGTTTCTTGTGTTTCGCCAATATATGAGATATTTTAAATGAGGCGATCGTTGCAGCTTTTGATTGTTTGGCTGGTCTTGTGAACATGGTTTGTTCTTTTTTCAAACAAGTTATCAAATCACGTACTTTTCGTTTTCTTAATTCACTCTGTGACGGAAAATCCTTTTCATAGTTTTTATGAACCGTTTTATGGTGCCTCTCTAAGTTCCCACGCTTAGGTATTGCAACTGACGCACGGCAAATGAGATAAATGCACTTATACTTTACCATACGAAAGAAAAATTCTTCCTCCCAATCGTTATTAAAATGATAAGTTTTACTTTTCTTCGCCGCACTCATTTTGGACTATTTATTAATAAACTTTGTATCGATGTATCGCCTTCAAGTTACAACTCAGACTGACTCCTATTCCTGCAGGCGCAACATTTATATCGGCGCGAACAAAGTATCTCTCTCTTTAGTTACCTAAAACAAAATCTGTGAATAGTTCTATATCGGAATTTTTTTCTCGAGATCGACTCAAAAAGCACTCGCGATCGACCGTTTGAGCACCCCTGATCTACACCGTGTAGAGAATATTTCAGAATTTTTTCAGAATTTTTTGATCAGTACTTTTCGAGATAAGGGTGGAGGACAGCAATTTTTCGCAATTCTTTAAAAATAATACAAAGAAAAGTAAACGCAAATATTACATTATATATATTTTTGAACTCGTGTTTTTACAAGCTTTCATTTGATACCCCACTCGATGACCTAGTAAAAAAATCTTTTTTCACTTCCGATTTCACTCCCCAAAACTAACCCCGTAAGTCAAAATTTAACTACGCGGCTCTGATAAGACCATTACTTTCTATATTAGTGCCAAATTTCAACTTTCTATGTCAAAAAGTATCTGTTAAAATCGGGTGTGACAGACGGACAGACAGTGATCCTATAAGTGTTCCGTCTGGAACACTAAAAATTGCACTTTAGTACCAAAACTTCCTACTACTGGTACGAAAGGCTCGACTGACACAAGATCGATAGGCCCAAGAGACCCGACTAGCTGGAAAAGTCCGATTAACGGGATTAAAAAGAAATTATTATAGGCAGAAAAATAAAACCATAAATCAAATAAATGGCTCCGGTTCAGTCTCGATTTCGCAAATAAGAAGTAGGGATTAATTTTCGAGTCCATTAGCGCTATTGTTTGGTTTTGAAACTGTTTATAATAACCACAAAAGTAATATTTTTAAAAAAGGAATGGCGAAGGCGCAACATAGTCGAGATCAATAATATATCTTTAAAAAATGCTTTTTATCGTTAACGTTTGTGAAATTTTTCTTAACGACTGGCGTCCATTTTGCAGGATTTCTCTATAATTCAGCTTAATGTTGCGGTACTTAAGCCGCAGCAGGACAGCTGATTAGGTCACGTGATATTAATTTGTAGAAATGGCAAGGCTAACTTGTGAATGTGATTACGTCAATTAAAACACTGAAAAGAACTTATGATGCATATATAATAACATAATAAAAACATGTCTAGGAAGCAGGGAAATGACCAATGACACAAATATATTTATTAAATGACAAAGACTTTCAGATATGCAAATACAGATATAACTAACAATAAAAATTAACCCTAAATAACGTAAAATACCGAATAAGTATTGCTCTATTCAGCATGCCATCATTAAGCAGGTAAGAAGATTACCTGACCCACAGATTTTAATTAGCAGTAATAACGTACTGTATAGTATTCGTAATAAACCCTATGGTTTTAGCAGCCATTATTACTTCCTTTCTGTATTCGTAAAAAAATCACCTTCCGAAATGTTTGCATTTCTAAACGTTGCATAAAAATATAATTTCCCATCGTGTTGGCATGATAATTCTCGATTAAAATAAGATATCGATTTCAAATGTAGTGCACATATAATAAATAATACTTGATGTTGAAGAAAAAGGTGCTGTAGTTTTCAAGCGATATCACTTCACGAGAAGAATGTGAAAGGAGTGCGGGTCATTACATATTGTTTAATTGCAATAGTATTTGAGAATTTTTCTTGTCATTTATGTTAAAAAATATTAAGCATAATTACTAATATATATACATTTATATATATATATATATATATATATATATATATATATATATATATATATATATATATATATATATATATATATATATATATATATATATATATATATATATATATATATATATATATATATATATATATATACGTATGGAATGTAATACATTAAAATTCCAGGTTTCAATCCGTTCGTCCAACCACTTATCCGATTTACATGTTTTTTTTTTAATTTACATTTGTTCTCTGGCCAAGTTATCTATAATATATATAAAATGCAACGTCTCTATCTGCCTGTCTGTTTGTCCATTAGTGCGCTTATCACTCGAGAACTACTTATCCGATTTATGCGTTTTTTTTAATCATACATTTGTTCTCTGGCCAGGTTATCTATAATCTTCTATAATATATAAAAAATGCAACGTCTCTCTGTCTGTCTGTCTGTCCGTTAGAAATACTTATCCTATTTACGTGTTTTTTTTTAATTCATACATTTGTTCTCGGTCCAGGTTATCTATGATTTTCTATAATCTATAATAATATATATAAAATGCGCTAACGGCAAACTTTTTTCTGACTTGATTCACTATTATCGTCACTGCTTATCTATTATCTATATAAAATACAACGTCTCTCTGCCTGTCTGTCTGTTAGTACGCATGTAAATTGGATAAGTGGTTCTCAAGTCATAAGCGCACTAAGGGCAGACAGACAGACAGAGAGACGTTGTATTTTATATATATATATTATATTATTTGCTATATGATGTTCCATATTTAATGGTTTAGGCAGTGTATTGCAGGAGAACGCGCTAGCGGCAAACTTTTTTCCGACTTGATTCACTATTATCGTCACTGCTTATTCCTTATATTACCTAATGTAATAAAATATATCCTATAACCTGGCCAGAGAATATATGTATGTTTAAAAAAAAAGCAAGTAAATCGGATAAGTGGTTCTCGAGTGATAAGCGCACTAACGGACAGACAGACAGAAAGACAGACAGCCGTTGTATTTTTTTATATATATATATATATATATATATATATATATATATATATATATATATATATATATATATATATTATAGATTATAGATAAGCAGTGGCGATAATGGTGAGCCAAGTCAGAAAAAAGTTTGCCGTTAGCGCACTCTCTCGCAATACGCTGCCTAAACCGTTAAATATGGAACAATATGATGTAACAAAAAATACATATATATATATATATATATATATATATATATATATATATATATATAAAATGCAACGTCTCTTTGTTTGTCTGTCCATTAGTGCGCTTATCATTCGAGAACCACTTATCCGATTTACGTGTTTTTTTAGAAAATACATATGTTCTATGTTACGTTAGTTAATATAAGGAATAACCGTGAACGGAGCCGCGGGCACGGCTAGTATATACAGTGGCGTGCAAAAGTTTCCGGCCAGTGACATCTCGTATTCTAATTTATTAAAAACAAGACTGATGATTTTTAATCATTATGAGATGTGAGTATGAGATATAGGAAACAAACTAATATAGTAAAAGAATATTATTTATGTTTGTGAATATATTATTATTTTTATATTTATATGTGCAAAAGTTTCCAGCCACATAATATACATTGACGCAGTAGGACGTTCAAAGACGTATTTACGAATAGTAGCGCGTTGAATGTTCACATTTAGTTCATAAAAGTTCGTGGGAGCATAAACATGGCTCGGCATATGCAAATCCAAATTCGTGAGAGAGTAATAAAATTTTCAAAAGAAGGAAAGTCTTCTCGTGAGATGGCTTCATTATTATCGATAGGTAAATCAACTGTGAACGATATTATTGTAAAATACCGTTGTGGATATGGTTTGAAAGATCGTCCGCGTAGTAGAAGACCAAGAAAAACGTCCAAAAAAGTAGATCGTATCATTAACCGCAAATCAACTGAGCATGTCAAGAAAACTGCTGCCGAAATTGCACGCGAGCTAAAGGATGAAAACCTACCTAATGTTAGTCGTAGTACTGTGACACGAACACTACATGATGTGGGACTTTTTGGCAGTACAGGTATTAAAAAACCATTAATCAGTAAAAAGAGTAAGAAGGCCCGATTACAATTTGCCAAAGATCGCCTAAATTGGACAATCAAAGATTGGAAAAAAATAGCTTTCTCAGACGAATCTAAATTTAATCTTTTTGGAAGCGATGGTAGACAATATGTACGACGTCCTATTGGTACGAGAAATGATGTTCGGTATCAAATTCCTACTGTAAAACACGGTGGAGGAAGTGTGAGGGTTTGGGGAATTTTTTCTGCACAAGGAGTCGGTCCACTGATTGAGATCAACGGAAATATGAACGCTGATATTTACAAGGACATTTTAGAAAACAATTTCTTACTATATGCTGAAGAAACATTGCCGCAGAATTGGATATTTCAGCAGGATAATGACCCCAAACATACATCCAAGTTGTTAAAACAGTGGTTTTCTGATTCAAATCTGAGAGTTTTAAGCTGGCCATCTCAATCGCTGGACTTGAACCCAATAGAACATTTATGGGAAACGCTAGATCGTCAAGTTCGAAAGCATACATATTCAAATAACACATGGGCTGAAAAGTCCCGGGCCTAACACATAGATGGCGCTAGTTTTATTGCAGTCACCTTTTTTTCAGTTAATACTAACCTTCAAAAGACAGCTGTTAAAATTTCATGATATTCTATTCATTAGTTTGTGAGTTATTGTGCTAAGAGTGACGCTACTTTTGTTATTTTCAAAACAATGGATCAAAAACAATTTCGTGTTTTAATTTTACACTGCTTCTTGATGGGAAAAAATACCGTTCAAGCGAAGCAATGGCTTGAAAAGTGTTATGGGGACTCCGCTCCATCAGAACCAACAATAAAACGTTGGTTTGCTGACTTCAAACGTGGTCGTAGAGACACCGATGATGCAGAACGCAGTGGACGTCCAAATGAGGCGGTAACACCAGAAAACATCAAAAAAATCCATAAAATCGTTTTGAATGATCGAAAAGTGAAGTTGCGTGAGTTAGCTGACATCGTAAAGATATCAAAAGAACGTGTTGGCTTTATATTGCATGAGCATTTGACTATGAGAAAGCTCTGTTCAAAGTGGGTGTCGCGTTTGCTCACTGTTTATCAAAAACAAGAACGTGTTGATGATTCTGAGTAGTGTTTGGCCATTGTTAGAGCGGCGCTGGAATGATTGCGTTGCTCTTGATGGAGATTACGTTGATGAATAAAGCTAATTTTGAACCAAAAAAACCGTGTTTTCTTTGTTAGGCCCGGGACTTTTCAGCCCATGTGTTAAAGCCGCATTATTCAAATCATTGAAGGAAGAATGGGATAAAATTTCACCTGCTTTTATTAATCGATTAATTGAGTCAATGCCACATCGTTGTGCGGCTGTTATCGCTGCAAAGGGTATGGCTACAAAATATTAACATAAAAATAAAATTTAAATCTATTATAGAGCATATGGGCTAATAATTTTTCTCGTAGTACAAAGTGGCCGGAAACTTTTGCACATATAAATATAAGAATAATAATAAATATATTCACAAACATAAATATTATCCTTTTACTATATTATTTTGTTTCCTATATCTCATACTCACATCTCATAATGATTAAAAATCATTAGTCTTTTTTTTTAATAAATTAGAGTACGAAATGTCACTGGCCGGAAACTTTTGCACGCCACTGTATATATGTATATATATATATATATATATATATATATAAATACATATATACATATATATATATATATATATATATATATATATATATATATATATATATATATAAATACATATATACATATATATATATACATATATATATATATATATATATATATATATATATATATATATATATATATATATATATATATATTTATATATATATATATATATATATATATATATATATATATATATATATATATATATATATATATATATATATATATATATATACTTATCTATTGCCTAGTTTTATATGCACCACTTCCATTTACTTTAACAATCTTTATAGGAACAAGCCTTTTTTTATTTTGATGCTAGGCAAGCACAGTTATCACATTTCAAATAGATGGAGCCGAAGTAACGAAAGAAAAGAACACTTAGCAGCGTTTAATAGACAGGAATCACCCTTTACGACGTATGGGCTGCCATTTCGCATAGTTATTTTTAATCTCACATATACGGACTTAGGAGGTGACGATAGGTACCAATGTTTTGTGATTGATGTTTGACCATAAGGTATCATTTTCTTCTTTAAAATGTCAAGTATTACTGCACAGATTATTCTTTAGCGTGAGAAAGTCGAATTTAGTATTTATTTTAGAGCCTTTATATACAAAGCAAGAACCGGGTAAAAAACTGCCAATTTTTTAACTAAAAATAAAAAAGATTTCTTCTTTACTTCTTCTTGCACACTCATCACTGGTATTTTTAAACAATAGGTAAATATATTAAATTTTATTATTATATTAGCTTACGAAAATTTTTAAATAATCCCTAATTTTAAGAAACAGTTAAAAAAAACTTTAAATAGATATGTTAATAAATAATGCACAAAATTATTTTATTTCCACAATTACAAACAATGAAAAATTCAAAAACTCTTATCACTCCCTTTCCTTAGAGCGAGATTGCTCAAAACTATAATTTTCTTTTTTACTTTAAGCGCATATACCAAATTTGAAATTGTTATTTAAGTTCGTTAGAGTTATCGCGGCAACGGACAGTCAAACAGACAGACCAACAGATCGGTGGGAATGAGAAAATATAACACATTTTGCGTAAAATAATAAGAAATGTAGTGATTTCGAAGGGTGAATTCCCATGATACCGCTCTCAGCGATTGGAGTAAAATTTAATAAACAAATTATGAAGTGCTAAATGGTTTGGAAAGTATAAGTTATTGGAAAATATTTCGATAATAGAGAGATTTTGCAACGCTTATTTTGATAGGCCGCTATCTATATCTTTATTTGAAGCATGCGCCCACCGTTTGGAGCTTGCGCAGTAGAAAAGGGAAGAAATTAACTATAAGGACTCAGCTGTTATTGTTATTTAAAGCATGCGCCCACCATTTGGAACTTGCGCAGTATTGAAACAATATAAGAGAATTCTTCATTTAGGATAACGATTTCCCTTATTTCGGAACTTATAAGAGCGGTTATTTGAAGTTCGTTATTCTTATCGCTATTCTGGTAGGGCCTGTTTTTTCCCTTACTTTAATCTGTCAACAATAAAATTGAAATAATCTTTTATCGCAAGTATCACTGGCAATAGTTATTTAGTATTCAGATTATGGGGGTGGGATTTTGCAATTTTTGATGCAATGGCATTACAGTGTGTATAGTGCTAATTTCAAATGAAATTTTATTTATCGCACAATCGTATTACCTTAGGAATATTGAAGGAAGTGATAGAAACATACTAGACCCAACTTTAATTTAGCAACTTGTGTTGACCCGTCAAATACTAATAACCGATGTGCTTAACCATGAAATGAATGAAAAAAAAGCCCCTAGGTTTATAAAAGATGAATACTAACTTAACTTTGCAATTCCTTCGCGTTATTACTGCGCCTGCTTGAGATAACGATAAGGACAAAGCCATGTGAAAAATAAGCGTTGCAAAATCTCTCTAATAGCTATCCTAGAACTTAATTCTATTTTATGAATATAATATAATATTGTTCTGAAAAACACACCGCTCGAAGTTGGGCATTATACATAAATCATTATCATAATAACAAAAGCAAAATCAATAAAAACAACTTCAATAGTTCTTTTATAATATTTTCAGGATTTCCAAGAAGTAATCATTATAACTACATTAATAACTATTAATTATAGGTTTATGAATAGTTTAATATTCTATAATATCATTAGTGTCTTCGGACGGCGTATCATAAAACCTATTTTAATGAGGCTAGACCCTACTAATACCAGTTAGCTTTTCAACTTATCCTACAGAAGGGGAATATTTCCTTCTTGCTGGAAAAGTGCTACATTTCAGCCGGTACACAAAAAAGACAAGAAAATCTTGCCAGACCAGTCGCACTGCTTTCAATAATATCGAAAGTTATGAAAAAGGCTTTTAATCAGCATCTAAAATATCTAAAAAGATTTAATATTATTAGCGACATCAATATGGTTTTCGTAGGCAAATATCAACAGGAGCGATTCTAACGTATATAATACATGTTTGGAACAACGCAATATCTTGGAGAATCTCAAGCAGTTGCACTTGATATATCACACACATTCGATTGTGTGTGCTATGACGGATTGTTGGTCAAGTTACGCTCTTAGGTATGTTTCCTTAGAGAGCGTTTTTTCCGAGTGGCAGTTGACGGATTTCTTTTTAATACCCTCACTATCAAAGTTGGTGTGCCCCAAGGCCGTATAGTGTCTTCCACACTCATTCTCATTAACATTAACGATCTGCTGGAATTACTTTGCAGAGGCCAGTACCCTTATTTTTTCATTCTCTTCAAACATTGGTTACTCATGCAAATACCCGCAGAAGGAAGTCGTTCACCTTAACATTTTTTTTTAAAAGTTAACGTTGCTGAACTTGACATAGTTATGTCGGTATGTTCTATCCCTCTAACATCGTCGCTTAAGTTGCTGGGTGTTAATTTGGGAGCAAATGTGTCTTGGTAACACATGGGCTGAAAAGTCCCGGGCCTAACACATAGATGGCGCTAGTTTTATTGCAGTCACCTTTTTTCAGTTAATACTAACCTTCAAAAGACAGCTGTTAAAATTTCATGATATTCTATTCATTAGTTTGTGAGTTATTGTGCTAAGAGTGACGCTACTTTTGTTATTTTCAAAACAATGGATCAAAAACAATTTCGTGTTTTAATTTTACACTGCTTCTTGATGGGAAAAAATACCGTTCAAGCGAAGCAATGGCTTGAAAAGTGTTATGGGGACTCCGCTCCATCAGAAACAACAATAAAACGTTGGTTTGCTGACTTCAAACGTGGTCGTAGAGACACCGATGATGCAGAACGCAGTGGACGTCCAAATGAGGCGGTAACACCAGAAAACATCAAAAAAATCCATAAAATCGTTTTGAATGATCGAAAAGTGAAGTTGCGTGAGTTAGCTGACATCGTAAAGATATCAAAAGAACGTGTTGGCTTTATATTGCATGAGCATTTGACTATGAGAAAGCTCTGTTCAAAGTGGGTGCCGCGTTTGCTCACTGTTGATCAAAAACAAGAACGTGTTGATGATTCTGAGCAGTGTTTGGCCATGTTTAAACGTAACAAACCGGAATTTTTGCGTCGATATGTGACAATGGATGAAACATGGATCCATCACTTCACTCCGGAATCAAAACGATCGTCATCTGAGTGGACAGCAACTGGTGAACCTCGTCCAAAGCGCCCGAAAGCACCACAATCGGCTGGAAAGGTTATGGCCTCGGCATTTTGGGATGTGCGTGGTGTAATATTCATCGACTATCTTGAGAAAGGAAATACCATCAACAGTGAATATTATATAGCGTTATTGGAGCGTTTGAAGGCCGAAATTGCAAAGAAACGACCGCATATGGCAAAGAAAAAAATTTTGTTTCATCAAGACAACGCACCGTGTCACAAGTCAATCAAAACAATGGCAAAACTACATGAATTGAACTTCGAATTGCTCCCACATCCACCGCATTCGCCAGATTTGGCTCCCAGCGACTACTGGCTGTTCGCAGACCTGAAAAAAATGCTCGCCGGTAAGAAATTTCGCACGAATGAAGAGGTTATCGCTGAAACTGAGGCCTATTTTGAGGCAAAAGATAAATCGTTCTACAAAAGTGGTATTGAAATGTTAGAGCGGCGCTGGAATGATTGCGTTGCTCTTGATGGAGATTACGTTGATGAATAAAGCTAATTTTGAACCAAAAAAAAACCGTGTTTTCTTTGTTAGGCCCGGGACTTTTCAGCCCATGTGTTATAAACATGTCGCATGCATAACAAAGAAAGCTTCTCAAAAGCTGAGAATATTATTTTGAACTAGAAAGCTTTACACTCCACAACAACTGGTAATTCTGTACAAAACTCAAGTGCAACCAACCATGGAATACTGCTCTCGAGTTGCTCTCAACATACACTGCATTTGTTGGATTCTATTCCGGGCCTGATTAGAGACCCAGAAGTAACCAGAAACCTTGGAATATCAAAGAACGATTGGCGACTTGAGCCTATTCTCCAAGTATTTTCATGGATAGATGTAGCCCGCTTAATTTCTCCCAGAGCGGTGCATGGTAGGAATACATATCGCGCTAATAGATCACATTCGTATGCGATTCTGGTTACTCCTCATACAACACTTTTTTTATGGAATCGTAGAATTTATAGCAATACAAGATCAACGTGAATCGCTTTGTCCGCAAATGTGTCGATCCTGTAGCGCTTTAGGGATTTCCCAGCAGCACCTGTGCTATGATAAAAGTTACTTCATGATTATTTCCATGCAACTTATTACTGCGATGTCTAAAATAGGGATCAGCTCACAAGGATGTCAGGTACCCTTTTCCCTTTTATAATAATTTTTTAAATTTTACCTATTTATTTAAAGTTTAGAATAGGTTTCCAACTGCTATAACTATTAAGTACACTAACTGGAGTATTACTAGCTTGTTTTGGCGTTTTCAGTTAACTAGGAAATAAAATCGGGGTTTCATTGCAATAATCATTTATTTAATTCCTTTTAGTTAATTCGGTCTGTCAGGTAAGTGTTGTCATATACTTGAGATCCTTGTAGATCTGCATTATTTGACACTAAATTTAACCTTATAAGATAGCGCGGACACATAAGTCAATCCAAAAGTAATTTATTTTTACGCTTAAAATGGCCAACCCAGACAAAGGGTAAATATATATAAATTAATTATCATCTTTGTTTATTAACAAATAAAATTCCAATTTCAACAGATTCAACATTTATTTTAAATCCAAAATATCAGGACTAGTACAAGGTTCATCTATATCAATAACTACTTCATTCTGGTGACTATCACGAATTAAATCATTTCTTAAACACTCGCCTTGTGATAATGCATCGAAATTTAGTGAAGGCGTTTCAATATTTATAACTGACTCGAAATTTATCACAGATTCGCTATCACTGGGCCCTTCAGTGTCGTTTCTTAAAATGTTTGGGGTATTATTTGGCACTACGACGGATTGGTCATCCATTCTTGTATGTAGAGATATAGTGCTTGGGGGGATATACCTAGAAACAGGTTACAGTAAAAAATCATCAAGTATAATTGAATAATGACAGTGATCGTAAAGAATGTTATGTCTAGAAAAAATTTATTTGTTGGTACAAATGGCTCATGGAGAAAAAAAGTTAGAATAAAAAGGGCGTTAAGTAGCACTGAAAAAAAGTGGGAGTGTGTTTAAGAAGACGCAAAATTAACAAAATATGATGTACTAATCCTCTAAGCAGTGTTTATAACATGAGTATCGACGATAACATAAGTATATGAATAAAATAAATCTAGAAAACTTAAACCTAATAAAAAGCAAAACGGGTATAAATCAAATTAAAAATAACAATATTTAATTAAATAGATAATAAATTAGAACCAACCAGAAAATTTAAGAAATAAATAACATCAAGTTATTAAAAAAAAGTTTTAACAATTTAACGTAGTAAGTTCGATTTTGTTTTCATTCTTAATGTTAAGAAGTAAGGTATATATACACCTTTATTAATTATAATTTTTGTATTGAATTCCAATATTTTACCTATTATTTTTATATATGAACTTAAACTGTTCAAACTCGAGCAATCTGTCAAACTGACAAACGCCAAACTTAGACTCAAAGATATTCAGTAGGTGATAACCAATAATATCAAAATAAGACTTTTAGAACTTTACTTTGTAATACCTTTGGACACACACATACACAACCAAACACTAACACAAAAAAAGTGGATTACAAGTGACCATTTTCAAACTTAGTATGTGCTAACCAATAATATGGAAATATGAAGCAAAACAAAAATAATAGTCATTTTGCTGGGTTTATTGGTATGTTATTTGAAATAAGATTAATATATTCCATCCAGGTTACTATCTGAACCAAGATGCATCTTTGTAACCTGTTCAATATTTTCATTATTTATTTTAAGCTGGGGTAATTGATTTATCTTTTTTTTTTAGTGTTTCGTACGGAACACTTATGGGATTACTTTGGTGTCTGCCTGTCTATCACACTCGATTTTCTCGAAAACTATTTGACATAAAAAGTTGAAATTTGGTATAAATATAGAAATTGACGTGAGAAGAGTCGTGTAGTTTTGAAAGTTAACTTTTGACTTAAGGGGTTAGTTTTGGCGGGTGAACTCAAAAGTAAAAAAAAGACTTGTAAGGTTATCGGGTGGGGTGTCAAATGAAAGCTAGTAAAAACACCAGTTCAAAAATATGTTTGATGTAGTACTCACCCAAAATTTTCTTTATATTATTTTTAAAAAATGGCCAAAAATCTTTAAGAGTACTGATAAATAAAACTCGAAAAGACTCTCGAATATTCTTCATAAAGTGTAGAATGAGCATCATAACTAGTATAAAAAAATATATTTGACTTTACAATATGGCGGAGATTTTTTCCGTACAAAGTTGTGAATTTAATGGCGACTAAGAGCGACGAAATATCAATAGGTATTCGGTGCAATCAGTAATATACTCATATACTCTTCATTACTTTACTGCTTTAAGCATTTCGCCAATCACAGATAAAATAAATTTCCATGATGACTGGTGACCAACGGAGAGGAAACGGGACTAAATAATTTTATTTATTTATAATTAAACATTTTTAGGTACTAAATATTTGTTTTAAACTTTTACTATAAAGATATCTCGCTTTTTATACTTTCTTGGTAATTCTTATATTGAAGATGAATATGTGATCATAAAATACTCGGAAATTTAGTTTTATCAATATTAATTTTTAATTTATTATATGACAGGCTAAGTTAATTAGGTTCCTGACACACACACACACACATATATATATATATATATATATATATATATATATATATATATATAAATATATATATATATATATATATATATATATATATATATATATATATATATAATATATATATATATATATATATATATATATATATATATATATATATATATATATATATATATATATATATATATATATATATATATATATATATATATATATATATATATATATATATATATATATATATATATATATATATATATATATATATATATATATAATATATATATATATATATATATATATATATATATATATATATATAATATATACATATATATATATATATATATATATATATATATATATATATATATATATATATATATATATATATATATAAATATATATATTTATCTTAAGATCCAATATGTATTTTCACGTTTTTTCTTAGTCAATAATGTAGTTATAGCGTCTAAGATATCAAATCACCAATAAATCAATCAAGTTCAATCTAGAATCTAGTAATAAAAGTGTAAATTAAATATTTTATAAAGTATATTAACAAAACTGCCACCATATTGTCAAGGAAATACTTTTCATAGTTTTATTTATACCAGATAAATTTATATTAACAAAACTGCCACCATATTGTCAAGGAAATACTTTTCATAGTTTTATTTATACCAGATAAATTTTGAAACATAATGTACTCGTGATAATTTTCGCTCAATCTACACTTTATGAAGAACATTCCAGAATTTTTTGAAAATTTGTTATTCAGTAATTTTTGAGACACGGGAAGGAGACAGCGATTTTTGGCCATTCTTTTAAAGTAATACAAAGAAAAGTGTGGGCAAGTATTACATCATATATTAAACTAGTGTTTTCACAAGCTTTTATTTGACAACCCACTCGATAACCTGGTAATTTTTTTTTTACTTCCGATTTCACCCTAACCTGAACTAACCCCTCGAGTTGAAATTTAACTTTCAGAACTACACGGCCCTGATTGAGGTATCAATTGCCAAGTTTGAAGTTTCTATGTCAAATATTTTCGAGGAAAATCGGGGGGTGACAGAGAGACGGACACCGAAGTGATCCCATAAGTGTTCAATACAGAACACTAAAAAGATGAAATATTGAAACATAAAATTTAATTTTTCGTGTGAAGATGCGACAAAATGTTATTCTAGCAAAACACAACAAAATTCCAAAGAGCTTTTTCTTAGTCTTATCATTTTTCTAAATATGATTATGTACTATGGCTTTCACGGGTGACACAATATATTTTCACAAAAAAAAACTTACAACCAGTAGTTATACTTTTTTAAATAAACCAAACTTATTAAAAATAACGAGTTGTCGGCATATCAAAGTTATGTTGGACAAAAAAAATTGAAGCTTACTTTATTAACCTTTTAAAGAGAATCATTTAGCATTTTCTGAAAAATTCAGCTATTTGGAGAAATAAGAGCGAGAAAGTGTGTACGCATAGTAGCCTATCAATTCTAATCTATTTATATTGATAATCAGTAACCGCTTTTGTGACTAAATTAAATTTACAGAAGATACCATAAATATGATTATTTGTTTTACCAGGTGTACAAGTATGAAATGCGGATTTCAGACAACAGATGGTGCACCAATGCAGTTTGTGCTATAAAGATTTGACTCTGTGCCTCTACCATTTTGTTGTGTTACCAACAAGTGTCAGACGTGCACGAGTGATAAATTGGAAAAGTGTGTGCATAGTGTTGTGTTGTTGTGTCAATATGTCGAAATTTATACCGAACAAAGAGCATTCGCGGACAGCATTAATTTTTTGTTTTCATTTGAAGAAAACTGCTGTTGAATCATGCTGATTACTTCGAGAAGCTTATGGTGAACATGCTCCATCCCAAGATACGTGTGAACGATGGTTACGGCGTTTCAACAGTGATGACTTGGATGTTGCAGGCAAGGAATGTGGAAAACTGTTAAAAAAATACGAGGATGTGGAATTGCAAGCATTGTTGGACGAAGATGATCCGCAAACACAAAAACTCGCCGAGCAATTGGGCGTTAGTCAACAAGCTGTTTCCAATCGGCTACGAGAGATGGGAAAGATTCAGAAGCCGGTAGATGGGTACCACATGAGTTTAACGACAGGCAAATGGAAAAGCGCAAAAACACGTGTGACATTTTGCTCGCTCGGTACAAAACGGAGTCGTTCTTGCATCGTATAGTTATAGGGGATGAAAAGTGGATTTATTTTAATCCCAAGCGCAAAAAATCATGGGTAGACCCAGGCGCACCATCCACATCGACCGCAAGACCGAATCGCTTTGGCAGAAAGACGATGCTCTGTGTTTGGTGGGACCAGAGGGGCGTGGTCTATTATGAGCTGTTAAAACCTGGGGAACGGTTAATACTAAACGCTACCAACAACAATTGACTGATCTGAACCGTTCGCTGCTTGAAAAAAAGGCCAGAATACCGAAAGTGGCAACACAAAGTCATTTTTCTTCATGACAATGCTCCATAACATACGGCAAAACTAGTTCGCGACACGTTGAAAGCACTCAGCTGGGAAATTCTACCCCATGCGGCTTACTCACCAGACTTGGCTCCTTCTGATTACTACTTGTTTGCATCGATGGGTCACGCACTTGCTGAGCAGCGCTTTGGTTCGTACGAAAATGTGAAAAAATGGCTCGATGAATGGTTTGCAGCAAAAGGGGAAGATTTTTACTGGTGTGGTATTCACAAATTGCCCGAAAGATGGGAAAAATGTATAACAAGCGATGGAGCATACTTTGAATAAAGCACTTTTTATCATTCTTCCGAATTGAACATGTTTTTTAAGAAAAAAAATCCGCATTTCATACTTGTACACCTGGTAATAACTTGGACAGTTTCAGCAGTTAGTTTGTTGTGAAAAATTGTTGAAATATGTAAAAGTAACAAACTAATTTCTTTTGAATGTTTCGGTATTTTACTTGAGAATAACTCGATAGGTTTCGCTTTGTTAAAATTTTTTCAAGAATATATACTGTAATAACGTCTTAATCCAACGAAAACACCTCCAACGGCCGAGAAAATCGATAAAATGTTTAAAACAGGTGATGTCTAAAGGTTATAAATTTAAGAAGCAATTATTATTATTCATTCAAATATTTTTTTATTTCAGCTGATCTAAAATTCGAGCCTTTTACACTACGTCTTGTTTTAACTGAGTAACGTCAAACTTTTTTATTAATGATGGTGTCTTGACTACCAATCTCTACAACACTCATGTTTACCGGCTTTGGTCCGAAATAAATTAACGAGTACAACAACCAACGAATATAAAAAAATCAATTTGTTTTATTACTTTAATAGTGAAAAAATATTTAGTACCTGCAGTAATAAGGAAAAACTTATTTTTTTGGTCAAAATATGGCCACCTTTCTGTGTGACAACTTATGCATCCCTACTTAAAATACATACATAAATTTTGATTAATCTAACGGAAGTTTAAAAAAAAATAAAAATTAAAGAAATTTATTTGACCGCTTACCTTACAATACAGGATCTTTGCCACCATGAATACCACATCCTTGCATGAAGTCTTATAACAGAGTATACCCAAAGATAGTAACCAAACAGCATAATGCCAATCATAATCAGCAAAGATATAGAAGTCCATCGAGCAGCAGGAACTTGAGAAAACTTTTGCTGACTGTAGTATTCGGAACTATAGAGGCATACATAGGTCACAATTATGGCTAGTGGTGTAACAATCTAGAAACATTTTGAAAATATAAAGAGTGTAGGTGAATGTTATTAAAAAGAATTCAAAGATATCAGTATTATAATATTACATTTAAGTAAAAAAAAACAAGAAAAAACTTAAAACAGGTAAAAAGTACTTAATTTTCAAGATATCATTCATGTGAACAAAGAATATTCGTGTTTTTTCAAAATTCATCTTTAAGGATCTGGAATTGATTCTAGGTAGTTATCCCTGCTTAGATTATGTTCTTAAAAAAAAAAACCTTTACAGCAGAGTTAACTTATGCCCTTACCCTACTTTAATTTTGATAAGCGCCATAGTTTATATAAAAAAATAAAACCGGTCAAGTGCAAGTTGGACTTGCGCAATTAATGTTCCCTACCGTGATTACCTTTGAAATAAAAATTACCTATCTAATAACCAATAAATGAATCTAGCTCAATCTAGAATCTAGTAGTAAATAACCGGCTAGATGCAAGTCGGACTTGCGCAATTATTGTTCTATGCGTTGATTGCTTTTAAAAATAAAAAATTTTGTTACGGAGGTATAAAACGCTCAATGACTTTACAAAACCCACCCTAAATAGATTTTTAACAAAGTCTGTTTCCGATTTTTGTTGAAAAACTGATAACTTTGAAATTTTTGTTTCTTTGTGTATCCCAGATGATATATTAAAGGTAATGTGATAATTTTCGTTCAATCTACACCCTGTGGAGTATATTCCAGAATTTTTTCAAAATTTTTTGGTCAGTAGTTTTCGAGATAAGGGGGGTCAGCGAGTTTTGGCAATTTTTTAAAAATATACAAAAAAAAGTGTGCGCAAGTATTACATTATATATATTTTTAAACTCGTGTTTTCACAAGCTTTCATTTGACACCCCACACGAAATTTTTTTCCACTTCCGATTTAACTTTCAAAACTACATGGCTTTCATGGGGCCATCAATTTCTATATTAATGCCAAATTTCAACTTTCTAGGACAAATAGTTTTTCGGAGAAAAACGGGTGTGATAGACGGACAGACACCGAAGTGATCTTATAAGTGTTCCATATGCAACACTAAAAAGCAAGGTTTTAAAAAACAAATATTTACTACCAAATATTTGTTTAACTATAAGCAAATAAAAAAAAAAATTGTGTATTCGGTACCTACGAGGCTGGTTTGAAAAGTCCGTGCAAAAATAAAAACTACTTATGTGTTTGGGGTAAACCTTTTTTATTTTTCGACATAGTCTCCTTTTAGGCTTATACACTTCGTCCAACGATGTTCTAGTTTGTTAATCCCTTCCGAATAATAGGATTTGTCCAAGTCTGCAAAATATCCATTAGTGTCTGCAATCATCTCCTCGTTTGAATAAAATCTTTGTCCCGCCAGCCATTTCTTCAAATTGGGGAACAAACAGTAGACCGAGGGAGCCAAGTCTGGAGAATAGGGGGGATGTGAAACGAGTTGGAATCCTATTTCCATTAATTTTGCGACCACAACTGCTGAGGTGTGTGCTGGTGCGTTGTCGTGATGGAAAAGGACTTTCTTGTGGGCCAATCGCGGGCGTTTTTGCGTTCTTGCAGCTCGGTTTTCAAACGGTCCAATAACGATGAATAATATTTACCTGTAATAGTTTTACCCTTTTCCAGATAGTCGATGAGGATTATCCCTTGCGAATCCCAAAAGACAGTCGCCATAACCTTTCCGGCCGAAGGAACGGTCTTCGCCTTTTTTAGTGCAGATTCCCCTTGGTAACCCATTGTTTAGATTGTTGTTTGGTCTCAGGAGTATAGTAATGTATCCATGTTTCATCCACAGTGACGAAACGACGCTTAAAGTCCTCTGGATTCTTCTGGAACAGCTGCAAACCATCCTTGCAACATTTCACACGATTCCGTTTTTGCTCAAGCGTGAGCAATCGCGGCACCCATCTTGCGGATAGCTTTCTCATGTCCAAATGTTTATGCAAAATATTATGTACCTGTTCAGTCGAGATGCCCACAGCACTAGCAATCTCACGCACCTTAACTCTTCTGTCATCCATCACCATATTATGGATTTGATCAATGATTTCTGGAGTCGTAACCTCCACAGGCCGTCCAGAACGTTCAGCGTCACTTGTACCCATATGGCCAGTCCGAAAATTTTGAAACCACTTATAAACTGTTCTAATCGAAGGTGCAGAGTCACCATAATGTTTATCAAGCTTCTCTTTAGTCTCCTGAGGCGTTTTGCCTTTCATAAAGTAATGTTTAATCACCACACGAAATTCTTTTTTGTCCATTTCTTGAAAATCACTCGACTTCCTTGATTCACACGAATGCCAAACACAAAGAAATAGACCAATATGGCTGAAACTTGGTGTGCGTTCATTCAAGAGATGCTACTAACTAAACATGACCTCGATACGCGCCGGTGGTGCCATCTCTCTGACTTTGCACGGACTTTTCAAACCAGCCTCGTATTTGTTGGTCGCCAGTCATCATATTATTGATTGTACCGAATACATATTGATATTTCGTAGCTCTTAGTTCCGGTTGAATTTCCAAACCCTCACCATTCTGTCATGCCACATATATTTTTTATACCAGAAAAAATTATCAAAAATAATGCACTTATGATAATTTTCGCTCGATCATTTCTTCATTTCTATTTTTTTTCAAAATTTTTTAATCAGTACTTTTTGAGATAGGGTGACGGGAAAGAGATTTTTGGCCATTTGTCAAAAATAATACAAAGAAAAATGTGCCCAGGTTTTACATCATATATATTTTTGAACTTGTGCTTTCACAAGCTTTCATTTGACACCCCACTCGATGAGCTGGTAAAAAAAATTCACTCCCGATTTCACCCTCCAAAACGAACCCCTTAAGTCAAAATCAACTTTAAAAACTACACTGCTCTGATTGGACCACTAATTCCTATATTTATACCAAATTTCAACTTTCTATGTCGAATAGTTTCGAAGAAAGTCGGGTATGACGGCAGACGGACGCCGAAGTGATCGTGAAAGTGTTCCATATGGAACACTAAAAATAAGAGAAATGCCATTAGAGATGTCAGCTGGGTAAGTTCCGCGATACAATTCGCCTAGAGACTATATCGTCGCGTTAAAGAGTCTCAAAAGGTGAGATTATAGATGTTTTTTGATGAATTGAGGGGTAAAGCTGTACTCTCTAATTAAGAGTTTCAACGAAGAAGTGGGATCCTAATTCGGTTTTATCACGTTTTCAGTATTACATTAGGTAGACCCATGTTGGTTGTGTTTTTTGTGCCAGTTAAATTATAGCCGATAAACTATAGCGTTTTTTGGAGATACTCTTAGCTGGTGCCTTTTTGATTAGGCGTGAGTGTGTATAATTGACGCACAAGTCGAGGGTTTCTCGTACAAGCTGTGCTAGCAAATTATATGCTGAAGACGATTAAGCAGTATAGTTAGTTTAGGTGTCATATATGGGGTCACATGTGTGTAGAAAATGTCTGAAGAATATCATGCGGATTTGCAAAGCTTCGATTACTACCTAATTACATAATTTTGGCTTTGACCTCAAGCTCCTTTTGCATCTATCACTTGAAATTCATTTCTTTGTCCATGAAATAACATCAATGACATGACACAAGTTCTGTTTAATTTTACACGTAAATTAGAATATAGACAAAGAATAGTATAAAACATAAATCAAGGCACACGTGTCTGGTACAAACTAACACACAAAGTACACATATTGCCTCTTAAAGTCCTTAAATTCTGTCATATTATAAATACATTTATATGTAAGAAGTTTTTTCATTTTATTCTTAAAAATATTTAATGATTGTTTAATGCTTTCTGATACTGCATTGAATATCTTGATGCGGTGATTTTTAAAGGCTCATGTTTTATGGCTTTGGAATTACAAGAGCAGAACCATTCCCAGCTTGGTAGTTTGAAACTTTTCTTGTTTCCGTACACATAAGTACATATATATATATATATATATATATATATATACTATATATATATATATATATATATATATATATATATATATATATATATATATATATATATATATTATTTATATATATATATATATATATATATATATATATATATATATATATATATATATATATATATATATATATATATATATATATATATATATATATATATATATATATATATATATATATATATATATATATATATATATATATATATATATATATATATATATATATATATATATATATAAATATATATATATATATATATATATATATATATATATGTATATATATATATATATATATATATATATATATATATATATATATATATATATATATATATATATTATATATATATATACAGTACAATCCGGATTATCCGAATCGCGATTATCTGAAATCCGGCTTATCCGAAACAAACTGTTAAGAAGCAAATTGTATTCCCATTAAACGAAAAAAATCACCATTATTCGAAACAGACGATGAGTTGTTTCCTTAACGCGTCGGGGACTCCCCGACGTCTAGAATTTCACCGCTGTCTATGTTTTGGTTAGTCGACGAGTGTTATAAGTTACTTATTACGTCTATTATTATCGCAGAGGTAATAGTTTCGTTTTAATCGATATTTTACAAAATGGAGCGTCATAATAATAAGCGTAAACATGTTGTTATTACCTTAAAAGAGAAACTTGAAGCAATTTGACGTTTAGATAATGGTGAACTTCTTAAAAATATAGCGAAGGATTTAGGTGTAGCCGTGAGTACTGTTTCAGAGTGGACAAAAAATCGCGAAAAAAAACTTGAAAAATGGTGTAATGTTTTGTCATCGCCCATACAGGCACGAAAAAGTATGAAAAGCGGTGAATACCAAAAAGTGGATGATTCTTTATTTTTATGGTTTACACAGAATCGAGAACGTGGAATACCAATTTCAGGAAGAATTTTAAAAACATAAGGCAGTGAGTTTAAGCGAAGAGTTGCCGGTTATTGAAGCGCTTGTAAATTTTTCTGCAAGTGATGGATGGCTAGACAGGTGGAAAAAAAGACATGGTGTACGTCAAATGAAAGTTTGTGGAGAAAGATTGTCGGCTGATGTATCTGTTGCAAAAAAATTTGCAGAGAATTTTGAGCAGCTTATGAAAGAACATGGTTTACAACCAGACCAAATCTATAATGGTGATGATACAGGTTTGAACTACAAAATGTTGCCGTCAAATACCTTAGCTTCAAAAACGGAAGCTGACGCACCTGGTTACAAACGTAGCAAAGAACGTATTACTCTTCTTGCATGCAGTAATGCTTCTGAAAGACACAAACTCCCATTATTATGTATTGGTAAGCCAGCGAATCCACGAATATTCATAGCAATGCTTTTCCTGTTTTGTATAAAAATCAAAACAATGCCTGGATAAACGCGACTCTATTTAAAGACTGTTTTCAGTGCTTTTGGCTTATATTATATTAGTTTTAACCGATACACAATAGTTAAGAAAAATATATATACCTGAATACTTTTCGTTGCTTTAACGGCACTTTTCAATGCTGTTTATCAACTGGTTACGAATCATCATGGGGTTTATTAATTTTTTATGAATTGCCTCTTGGACCTTCTATATCTTGTATTACATCACCTATATTTTTGAACTCGGTCTGGATTTTTTTTACTTCTGATTTTACCCCTTATGTCAAAATTGAACTTTCAAAACTACATGCCTATAATTGGATCATCAACTCCTATATTTGTGACACGTCAGTTTCGAACAGACAGACAGACAGACAGACAGACAGAGAGACATATACACGGACAGCGAGTGATCCTATAAGTGTTCTGTAAGAAATACCCAAAGGGGAACTTTTTTTAAAAGTACATGGATATCTTAGAAAATGTATTCTGTTACTAGATAACGCCCCCACTCACCCAAGTGCGGAGAAACTTGAAAGTGGGGAAATAAAAGCAATGATTTTGCCTCCTGTTGTAACTTCTCTCATTCAGCCTATGGATCAGGGTGTACTGGAAAATTTAAAACCCAATTACAGGCGTTAGTTATTGGAGCATATTTTAGAAGAAGTAGATGAAGGTGGCAATCTTACTGATTGTCTAAAAAAGATAAGTTTCAAAAATGGTATATATTCGATAACTTCAGCCCGGAATCAAGTAAAGAGTAGTACTCTGGAAAAATCTTGGTCAAAATTGATTCCACAAGAGGAGAGACATTACTCAGAGGCAGAAACAGAAGATAATGAAAGTTTACATCAAATTATTAGAAGATATCAGGATGTGAAAGTGTTACGGAAACCGATGTTTGTGAATGGTTAAACAGTGATAGTGTGGAAGATGAAATGACTGACCAAGAATTAAATTAAAAGTGTATGCAACAATGCTAATAAAATAGACAGTGATACGATGATGATAACGAAGTGGAAGCCACTAACAATATTCCAGTAAAAATGTCACCTTCAGAAGGACTAGAGGCCCTAGAAAAAGCGTTAACTTATGTAGAACAACAAGAAAATGCAACTGCCGTAGACGTTTTGCTTATCAAACGTTGGAGGGACATTGCAGCCACAAAACAGGACGCAAAACGAGTGCAGTTAAAAATTACCTCATTTTTAAGACATTTAAGTTAAGAATGAAACTGTTCTATTTTCGATTTTCCGTAAATATACATAAAATAAATAAATTGTCCTATTCGAGATTCTACTGTATGTATGTATATATATATATATATATATATATATATATATATATATATATATATATATATATATATATATATATACATATATATATACATATATATATATATATATATATATATATATATATATATATATATATATATATATATATATATATATATATATATATATATATAGAGCACGATGGTAGGATACAACGAATTGTATTAAGTACGCATACCTATTACTCCATCGAAAGCTGACACAGCAGCTTCCGAACCGACAGAGTGGTTGACACAGTCAACGCTTTAAAAGCAGGTAGCGCTTTTTCGAGGGATCCTTCCTCAAGTATATTTAATTATTGTAAAGCAACTGAAAATAGACAGAAGTCCATATTCCAGCAGCTTACGAGCTGTTCTCTTGTCTGTCAAATCCATCCTAAGACGCGTTTCGCCGTATCACGGCCACTTCTGGGATAAGTACCACTTGATACCGTTCTCTTGTTTGTCAATCCTAGCCTGACTGACGAGCCGTGATACGGCGAAACGCGTCTCAGGATGGATTTGACAGACAAGAGAACAGCTCGTAAGCTGCTGGAATATATATATATATATATATATATATATATATATATATATATATATATATATATATATACAATCTGTGTCAAGAACGTGTCCACAATAATTCATGTTTGCGCGTCGGTTCGAGACAGTCTTTCTTTGTTCCCATCCAAAGCGACTTAAAATGACATTCCCCGGCCGCTAAATATATTAAAAAATCGGTATCGCTTGTGACTAAGTGGGTAAATCAGTTTAACGAGACGAAAAATGTCGACGACTTGTCAAAACGTGGCTCGGTAGGCATCGAAAAAACGAATTGTCTCTTTGTTTTCACGGGACCCGAAATTGACGCTGTGTCAAGGAGCGGCAAAATCAAGAAAATCGGGTTTGAACGTGTCCCATGAGACATCTTCATGCTCATGGTATCAAATTCCGAAGCACTTGATGAAACTTTTGCTGGGCGAAAATCACGTCGCGAAGCGGCTCGCCTGGGCCCACGATAAGATACTAAAGACGTTTGGTCCCTTGTAAAGAGAAAGCTCAGAGGAAAGACTCTGAGGACTTTGACTCAGTTGTCTTGCGAGATTCGAGAAATTTGCATAGTATTCAGAAAACCCCGTCGACAGCATGCCTCGAAGATGCCAGGCGATTATTATCGATGCAGGAGACGATTGGACAACTTATTAAGGTAATTGCGCCGCTGTTAGCACACCAAAGAATATATTGATGGCAAAAAATGTTCTTGAAACACATTTTTCCAAGAGTATGAGCGGTTACGTTCTTACTTGATAGACTCTATATATACATACATGGGTGACGGTAAGTATTTCATTGTTTTTAAATGTCCCTCGATATGATTCAAGTTTTCTCAGATCAAATATTAATCTAATTAGACTTTTTTGATATAATTATTCTATTAACACGTTTCCTGACCCCGGAGCATGAAGTTGTACGGTAATGATAAGACAAAGTATAGTAGACACAGTCTGTTGACAAGCAGGATGTGTTTTAATTTCAGCAGAGCAAAATATGCTCTATTAAGTCCAGAGCAGGTATGATATATTTGTGAATCCCAATCAGTTCTCGAATCCAGATAGGTTCTAAAAAACTTCACAGCTGTTCCACTGCTATTAATATTAGCGCTCTGGGTATATTATTGAATAAATGCACCGTCATTGTTTTCTCCTGGTACAAAATAAGTCTATTCTATAAGCATCACTGACTTACATTTTTGCATACCATTGAAATTTCATGGACTAGCATGTCTCTAACCGTTCATGATCGTTCCTGATGAAAATTTACGATCACTGAAGATTAAGTTCAGTGGTCGGTAGTCCTCTCCGCGCACAGAACCTGATTGCGCCACAACTTACAAACGAAAATAACATTTTTCAGGGTTTAAGATCGATGCGAAGAAATAATATAGGCATTACATAATTATTGCTAGTATATTTCCACGATTATGATTGTTTTATATTCTGCCGAATAATAATCATAGTTTGCTAGTTATATTAAAAAAAATTAAAAAACTTTTTTGGTAGTTTTACCAAAAGCTTAGTAGACAGGTGCAAGACTAGTACGAAAAAGGAAAAAATATATTCCAAATTTTTAAAAATATTTTCAGAATTAAGAGTAGTTAAACAACCAGCTAACTGGTTTATACGAGACTGGTTTGAAAAGTTCGTGAAAAAATAAAAACTACTTATGTGTTTGGGGTAAACCTTTTTTATTTTTCGACATAGTCTCCTTTTAGGCTTATACACTTCGTCCAACGATGTTCTAGTTTGTTGATCCCTTCCGAATAATAGGATTTGTCCAAGTCTGCAAAATATCCATTAGTGTCTGCAATCACCTCCTCGTTTGAATAAAATCTTTGTCTCGCCAGCCATTTCTTCAAATTGGGGAACAAATAGTAGTCCGAGGGAGCCAAGTCTGGAGAATAGGGGGGATGTGAAACGAGTTGGAATCCTATTTCCATTAATTTTGCGATCACAACTGCTGAGGTGTGTGCTGGTGCGTTGTCGTGATGGAAAAGGACTTTCTTGTGGGCCAATCGCGGGCGTTTTTCTTGCAGCTCGGTTTTCAAACGGTCCAATAACGATGAATAATATTACACTTTTCCAGATAGTCGATGAGGATTATCCCTTGCGAATCCCAAAAGACAGTCGCCATAACCTTTCCGGCCGAAGGAACGGTCTTCGCCTTTTTTGGTGCAGATTCCCCTTGGTAACCCATTGTTTAGATTGTTGTTTGGCCTCAGGAGTATAGTAATGTATCCATGTTTCATCCACAATGACGAAACGACGCTTAAAGTCCTCCGGATTCTTCTGGAACAGCTGCAAACCATCCTTGCAACACTTCACACGATTCCGTTTTTGGTCAAGCGTGAGCAATCGCGGCACCCATCTTGCGGATAGCTTTCTCATGTCCAAATGTTTATGCAAAATATTATGTACCTGTTCAGTCGAGATGCCCACAGCACTAGCAATCTCACGCACCTTAACTCTTCTGTCATCCATTACCATATCATGGATTTGATCAATGGTTTCTGGAGTCGTAACCTCCACAGGCCATCCAGAACGTTCAGCGTCACTTGTGCCCATATGGCCAGTCCGAGAATTTTGAAACCACTTATAAACTGTTCTAATCGAAGGTGCAGAGTCACCATAATGTTTATTAAGCTTCTCTTTAGTCTCCTGAGGCGTTTTGCCTTTCATAAAGTAATGTTTAATCACCACATGAAATTCTTTTTCGTCCATTTCTTGAAAATCACTCGACTTCCTTGATTCACACGAATGCCAAACACAAAGAAATAGACCAATATGGCTGAAACTTGGTGTGCGTTCATTCAAGAAATGCTACTAACTAAATATGACCTCGATACGCGCCGGTGGTGCCATCTCTCGGACTTTGCACGGACTTTTCAAACCAGCCTCGTAAAAGACACAAGAAATTTTTTCTCTTTTTTTTAGTGTTCCGTACGGCACACTTATATAACCACTTCGGTGTCTGTCCGTCTGTTACACCTGATTTTTTCTGAAACTATTTGACATAGAAAGTTGAAATTTGGTTCTAATATAGGAATTGATGGCCTCATCAAAGCCGTATAGTTCTGAAAGTTAAATTTTGACTTAAGGGGTTAGTTTTGGGGGGTAAAATTGGAAGTGAAAAAAAAAATTACCAGGTCATCGAGTGGGGTGTAAGCTGTAATACATGCGCTTATTTTTCTTTGCATTATTTTAAAAAAATCGCAAAAAATCGCTGCCCCGCTTATCTCGAAAAGTACTGATCAAAAAATTTTGAAAAAATTCTGGAATATTTTGCACAGGGTGTAGATTGAGCGAAAATTATCACGAGTGCATTAACTTTAATAATTTATCTGGTATATAAAAAAATAAAAATTTCAAGGTCATCAGTTTTCAGTAAAGATTGGAAAAAAGCTCTGTTGAAAATTCATTTGGGGTGTGTTTTGTAAAGTCACTGATTATTTTATACCTCAGTAACAAAAATTTTTATTTTAAAAGCAATCAACGTACGGAACCCTAATTGCGCAAGTTCAACTTGCACTTGACCGGTTATTTCTTTTTTATCATGAAAAATATTTTATTGTCATATTTGTAGTTGTTTTGTAAGGTGTGAAATCAGATAACTTTGCTAATAGATTTGTTTTTATTGTTTGGAATACTTAAGAAAATTATATTATGATTTCTTGTATAAAACTGATCTTCTTTTCAGTAGGTAATTTCGGTCCTTACACCAATTATTGAGTATACTTAAAAATTCTTTATTTTAGAACACAGATCATTTTCCTACATATGTTGACGTTCTAAATAAGTTTATTAAGCTCATGATCCTTTTTGTCATTTTTCTATCGAAGCCTTTTTTCAATAATAAAAAATTTACGGTGTTTCAAATTTTAGTATGCAATTTTCGACCAAAAAATTTATGTTAATTATTTATAAAAAATTGTCTATTAGAAAGATTTAAAAAACCTCTCGATAGTTTGTAGAAAAAGTAATTATTAAGACTTAAAAAAAAGAAGTTAAAAAACATTAAAAATTGACTGAGTAATATTACAGACACGTAGCGGTCCTAATTCGACGCCAGATCACATTTAATGCTGTAACTTTGTCATGGAATGAAATTTTCTTAAATTTTTTTTTGTGAATAATTCTTAGAAGTATAGAGAGTAAAAATCCATAACAAAAAACCGGTCAAGTGCAAGTTGATCTTGCGTAATTAGTGTTTCGTACGTTGACTGCTTTTAAAATAAAACATTTTATTACAGAGGTATAAAATGATCAGTGACTTCACAAAACACACCTCTAATTCGTTTTCAACAAAGTTTGTTTCCAATCTTTACTGAAAACTGATGACCTTAAAGTTTCTGTTTTTTTTTTTATATACCAGATAAATTATTAAAGGCAATACACTCGTGATAATTTTTGTTCAATTTACATCCTGTGGAGTATATTACAGAATTTTTTCAAAATTTCTTGATCAGTACTTTTCGAGATAAGGGTGGGGACAGCGAATTTTCGTGATTTTTTTAAAATAATACAAATAAAAGTGTGCGCAAGTATTACATTACATACATATTTTTTACTCGTGTTTTCACAAGCCTTCATTTGACACCACACTTGATGACCTAGTAAAAAAATTTTTTTTCACTTCCGATTTCACCCCCCAAAACTAACCTCTTAAGTCAAAATTTAATTTTCAAAACTACACGGCTCTGATGAGGCCATCAATTCCTATATTAGTGCCAAATTTCAACTTTCTATGTCAAATAGTTTCAGAGAAAATCGGGCGTGACAGACGGACGGACGGACACCGAAGTGATCTTATAAGTGTTCCGTACGGAACACTAAAAATCGAATTTTTGAAAATTCCAGGTGTATGTAACCCCTTAATATCTTTTTTTGTATAACAGAAATAAAGAAATCAAATAACATACTACTCCTCTCCCCACCATTTGGAAAAAGCTTGCACCTAACCTTAATATATTTTTTTTTCTTCACATTACACCGTTTGGTTTCATCCTCCAGCCACCTCCAGCCCTACCTGGCTATGCTACTGTTTTTGAACCTAGCAGAAATCATTAAGTGAACCTTAACCATAGACATAGAGGATGGACCGAGCTTTCACTTCATAAAATTGACCACTCTCTAGAAAAGAGACAAAGCGACTGTGCGGCCAATACCTGTCTCTTTTCTGTAGGCCTGTAATAACAAGACGCAGTACCCCGAGACGGAATTCAAGGCGAGAAAAGCCCCCACCCGTTTTTTAGTTTAAATAGAACACCTAGAAATATTATTTTCAAGAGCTCAGCGGCATTCTAGAAAGAGATAGCTACTGGCCGCACATTCGCTTTGTCTCTCTCACACTTTTGCGTCCGTATTTACTCACAGCACGATACGGAACACTCAGTCCATCCTCTATGTTTATGACCTTAACTTTAATAATACAGTAGAAGTTAGGTTAGCGTATTTGAAATTGAACCTAACCTCTAAGTCATAAAAAAAAAAATTAATAACAAACGTTTTCTTTTTAGCTTTATGTTATAAAAGCGGGAAAAAACCATTTAAGAGTATTAAAATAAAGAAAAACTCTTTAGTACTTAGTGATTTATTCCGATACTCTAGAGAAAAGCCATTTGAAAAGTAAATCCTGAGATAAATAAGATATATTTGTTGTTTAGGGTTATGAAGAGATAAAAAAAAATGGAAATTAGAGATAAAATAAAGGAGTATGAAAATTTTATGGAACAAAAACTAAAGACAGATTTAAAAGACATTGAGCTAATTCTAGCGAAAAAATCCTCCAAATACAATGAATGGAAAGAATTAAAAATTGTTGCTAATGAAGTTAAAGGGTTTCAAGAGAAAGATAAAGATATGCATGTGCAGTTTGATCTGGGATCTGACATTACTACATTTGCAGAAATATCAGATTATGAAAACACTTACATAGATATAGGCTTAGGTTATCTATTAGAAATGAATTGTGACGAAGCTACTAAGTATGCAGATATTCGATTGAAACTCCTTAAAAGGGAGATTGACCAGCTCAGAAAGTTAGCAGTTAAAGTTAAAGTTCATATTAAAATGGTTTTACTAGCTATTAATGAACTTCAGGCTACATTATGAAACTGGAATTTAGAAATTATCCAGAATGGTAAAATCCTTAAATGAAAATAACTTGATGTTTGATGTTTATACACTATTTTTATGAACAATGATTATTTTCACTATATGGATAGGTCCTTATAATGGTTTTTTCTTATATGCTATGCTATGATATTTGAATATTATTGTAATTATATTAATCTAAAGAATAAAAGCCTTTATTATATTTGATTTATTATTGATAAAAAACCTTAAGGGGTTAGATACACTTCAAATTTTCAAAAATTAGGTTTTTTTCTTTACAAATTTGTATTCTTATCTTTTATTAAATAACACTAAGATGCAAGAGGAAGAAGGCATATAGTACTAAGCTGGAATAGGAGACTAGCCATAAGTTCGCTTTTTATCTACCCGAAACTTTAAACGTGTTTTTCTTGAAACTATGTTTTCAGACTGTCTGCAATATTACTCACTCAATTTTTAATATTTTTTAACTTTTTTTTAAAATCTTAAATACTTTTTCTAACAGACAATTTTTTTATAAATAATTACACATAAATTTTTTGGTCGAAAATTGCATACTAAAGTTCGAAACCCCTCGACAATTTTTAACTACTACATTATCTTACAAGATTAACTTTTATTTTTGCAGATTGGATTATTTTTTGTGTAGTTATCCTGCAGACAAGGAGGGGAGCCGTAGTTTTGATCAGTGGTCCATTTAACCTGATAAAAAAATATTATGAACATTTAAAAAATATTTAAAGAAAAAATTTTTCTTATAATTTTAAGTATAATAAAAATATAAATCACCATTCTTTTGTATTATTTACTTAATAACCTTTAATTATTTTTTTTTAATATATTCAAATATACATACTTTTTGCACTGCCCAGGTATATGTAATTAAAATCTTTTGATGGACTTGCTGAAAACTGCTATGCTCAAATTACGTTCTCCTTATATGAGAAGGATGCATAAAAATTTAAATAGAAAATAAAGAAATAATACTTACAGCACAAGCTATTATATCACCTCTTACCCCAGTCCCAGGATATCTGGGGCCATATCTTAGCCAGTACCAAATAGATTTTGTTGATGTGTATTTTGGAGTTCTTTCTGTCTTAAAGCTTTGATGGCATAACTCGCATGTAGTAGTACCTGATTCACCTAGCCAAGTTTCTAGACAAGAACGATGGACAAAAGCAACTGTACCCTACATAAAATATTACAAATGCTATTATAGGGACTAAGAGAAATATTTCATATTATAAATTTTATGCACTAAAGTTGGGTGCTTATAGGCAATGGCTTGTTTTGTTGTTGAAGGTAAATAAACCAATGCCACAAATAATTAGGAAAAAAAGAAATGTGCTCTTAGGCGCTAAGTAGGTAAGCTAATTCTTACTTTGCAGTGACAGGGAGCAATAAGGTCTTCTGGTTTATCATTATCATAACATATTCGACAATGTACTGAAGCAACTGATAATTTCTTAACTGGCACTTGACGATCTTTTTTTAAACTATCCCATGACGATTCTTTTGCAATTTCTGTTAGATTCATTTTCTAAGTTTTGCAAAATGCTTGTAAGTTTCTACAATTCCCAATTACAGTAAAGGATTTTTGTTTTAAAACTTAAAGGTACAACTTACCAAAGCTTAATTTGAGAACATTAAAGTATGTTCTTTAAATTTTTGGCACTAACAAACATTGTCAATGTCTTTAAACTCTGTTTTTTTAAAATTACGGATTTACCGTAACTGTCTTTTTTTAACCAAATATTACAGACGTAATGTACTCTGGTGAATCTATTTTTAAACGCCTTGATACAAGTGCCATCTATTAAGTAAGTACATACTTAAAGATAACGAGAAACCAAACATAGTAACCGGTAATACGTATAATTCAGGAAAGTTCCTAGTATGGCACGTGACATAAAGAAAAAAGATCTTTCGAGTCGAATTCCATTCTACGATCGTGGTGTCCGTAGCCTTTTAGCAATAAGGATTGAATAAACGATTTTCTATTATCTAAAAAAAACCATTTGAAATTCACCGGAAGTTGCATAAGGAACTCATATCAGTACGATGAGTGTAAACTGGAACATGCTTGGTTGTCAAACTACGTTCAATCTCCCATATGATTTTGACATTCGATTGTTGTGAAAAGAGGGCACCACATGTTCAAAAACAGTGATGTGGCTTGACGATTTTCCGAAAAAACGATTTGTCAAAGTATGTCACAATGTTTAATTTTAAACCGATATATTTTGTTATATTTGCTTTAATTTTATGTAAAAGTGAAGCCAAAATCTCTGACAAACGTCTGTGTGTAGATGTAAATTGCTCAGGTACGTCCCAGGTGCAGAATTTAGAAGTTTTTCTAACCCTGCTGTTACTTTCTTTTAGAGCTTGTATCTGTTGGGAAAACACTTTTAAGGTATGCTAGTCCGGAAGAAAATATACTTTCTTTTGCCCCAAACGAGGATGTGAAGGTGTACAGTCATGGGGCAGGCGATAGACCAGAATTAGTTGGTGTAGAAATTAAGGGAAAACGAGGATACATAAATAAAGACCATTTTAGGGAAACGAGCCTTATTAAGCGTCCTAAATTGCTTGTAGATACTGAAATAGTTAATAAAAAACCAGAAGTGCCTTTAGAAGGTGCAGCAACTGAAATAAAGGCTGATCCAACACAACCTTTTGAAATTGTAGATGGTACTAGAATACCTTTAGATTACATTGGTTCTAGTACAGAAATCCCTGTAGTAAATACTGATAATGTACAGGATAGTAAAGAGAGTACAAAGCCTTTAGATTCAGGTATGATTAGAGTTGAGTTTTTCTAAAGTACAAAAAAGCCAATTTAAAAATTAATTCTTTAATTTAAAATATATTTTAAGATTGTAGTTTCCTACTTACATCACTGGAAAATAAAAAAATTATGAAAAATATATAGGGTACACACTTTGAGTCCATTGACCTATTTATCTAAATATAATATTAAAAACACATTTTATATTTCAAGCATTAAAAATAACATAATTTTTACTCAATATGAATAAATAAATAATCTGATTATATATTTTAATGACAGCATATTTAGCACAAATTTAAAATGAAAGTGGATTTAAAAAATTAGTCATGTTTCATTGATAACTAATAGTCCCTAGAGCCAGGTGTTCTCTAAGTTTTAACTTTCTTTGTCAAGTTATAAAATCACTTAAATAAACTACTTCTTCAAATAACTTTGGTACAAATTTAAGTACTACTAATTTTAATTTTAGGGTATTTTTTAAACCTTATGTAGGCTGTATAGTGATTTACTTCAGTAAGTACCAACTAGTACCAGGCAAAAACAATACTATGTATTGTTAGGTCTTGGGTTATCTCTTACCAATAGACATAATGTTCTCATAAAATCACCTACCTATTAGTAATCTCAAATGGTCACAATTTTGAAAAAAGTTAATGTTCTAAAGATTTTACGTTAAATTGATAATAATAAAAACTAATAAAGACCTGATGATCATTCTTTTAAGTTAACGTATTTGATTTGAATCATTTTGTCTTAACATTTTATACATATCAGGAATTTACTTTTTTAAATAAACTATTTTAACAATTGTCTAAAGATATTTATCTTCTTTTGTTTTTGTTTAAAATAAGTGTGTAAGCTTATTAATTATTTCATTAAAGAAATAGGAATACAGTCTTGTTTAGTAATTTTTTTCTTTAAAACAATGGCATATAGGTAATAATTTTGCCATTTAAAAATATTAAATGAAATTTTGAAAAATCTCGGAATGTGATTTTTTCACAATTATGATACTTCTTGTTAGCAAAGGAAGTAAAAAAAACCCATTAAGGACAGATACTGTTTTTTAAATTAACCAGCATTTCTTTTTATAGCTTTAGGTAGATACATTTTTGTGTTTTAGTAATACTGAGAGAGACTTGACATCATAAAAAGTTTTCTTATGTGAAAATTGTTTAGTAAGAATCTGAAAAAAAAATAGTTTACTCATCTATTTATTGCAAAAACATTGTCATCTTTAAAATTGTTTTTAAACATTTTGGGTCTATTTGCCTAAGATTCTTAACTTTGTTGAGAAAGTATAGTTTCACCCACAAGTGTAAAAGACATGAATGTTTAGTATTCTAGCCTTGATAAAGAAAAAAAAGAAGATGCTTTGTGTAGTCGTAGACAAGACATTGGAAACTCACTTGAATATGACATGATCTAAACCCAGATACCAGATTTTTTTTACCTGAAACTAAAGCTGTGAGAACTTCTGTACCACATTGTTTTTAGTGTTCCGTACGGAACACTTATAAGATCACTTCGGTGTCTGTCTGTCTGTCTGTCTGTCTGTCACACCCGATTTTCTCCGAAACTATTTGACATAGAAAGGTGAAATTTGGTAATAATATAGGAATTGATGGCCTCATCAGAGCCATGTAGTTTTGAGAATTAAATTTTGACTTAAGGGGTTAGTTTTGGGGGATGAAGTCGTAAGTGAAAAAAAAAATTTTTTTACTAGGTCATCGAGTGTGGTGTCAAATGAAAGCTTGTGAAAACACGAGTAAAAAATATATATATATAATATTATACTTGCGCGCACTTTTCTTTGTATTATTTTTAAAAATTCGCGAAAAATCGCTGTCCCGGGCCTTATCTCGAAAAGTACCTATCAAAAAAATTTCGAAAAAAAAATTCTGGAATATTCTCCACAGGGTGTAGATTGAACGAAAATTATCACGAGTGCATTACCTTTAATAATTTATATGGTATATAAAAAAAACAAAAATTTCAAGGTCATAAGATTTCAGTAAAGATTGGAAACAAACTTTGTTGAAAACTCATTTGGGGTGTATTTTGTGAAGTCACTGATCATTTTATACCTCTGTGACAAAATTTTTTTATTTTAAAAGCAATCAACGTACGGAACACTAATTGCGCAAGTTCAACTTGCACTTGACCGGTTATTTTTTTTGTAATGTCATTCAACTGTCTCCTACACACACATAAAGTGCCTCATAATCAAGAAGAAAATAAAGAAAGTTAATATTAAGTTGAAACATTTTTGGTGTTGAATTTTTTTATATTGTTCTGACTTATAGAGTAGTTTGTGTAATAATTTGCAGGAGATGGTTGAATTACATTACAGAAGCATTGATGAGCTTTAAAACATACTTTGCCAAATATCTGCTGAAAATCCAAAAAAAATGCAAGAAATCAAAAGGTTGGAGAATATAATAGGAAAGCTGCTCATTTAGAACAGACATAGCGTACCGGAAAAGATTGAAAATTAAAAAGGGGTGAAGTTCAATAAATTGTCTTTAAACATTTTTAAGCTAAGTGAGAAAACCCAAAGAGATTCTGTCATGAAATTCTAGCATTCCTGGACTTGTTTTTAGGATCTTATTTAGGACCCAGTAACACACAAGTAACATTAATATAATTGCGATTTTATGAAGCATTCAATTAACGTTTAAATAAATGGAGATAAAAAGAACACATTGTTTACAGAATGGTCCAATAAAACTTAACAAATCTTAAGCTACATAACTTTTTAAGTTATCTCATTGTTTATTTAATTTTGAACAATACTAATTATAAAATTAAAAATATCACTGCACTTCAGCATTGGTGATTTTAAACGTCGATATTTTACTTTGCCAACTTTCTTATTTTAAAAATAGATTTTTAATAGCTTTAACATATTCTGCCAAAGATGGTTGATTGAATATTATACATAATAGATGCTAAGAATTAATTAATGTACAAATTATTAAAAAATAGATTATGAAAATAAAATTAAATATAGAAACAATGAATTATTACAATATTAGACATAAAAAAAAACAGTCAAGTGCAAATTGAACTTGCACAAGTAGTGTTCCGTATGTTAATTGCTTTTAAAATAAAAAATTTTGTTACGGTGGTATAAAATGATCAGTGACTTTACAAAACACACCCCAAATGAGTTTTCAACAAAGTTTGTTTCCAATTTTTACTGAAA
This sequence comes from Pachyrhynchus sulphureomaculatus, assembly GCA_019049505.1. Taxonomy (NCBI): domain Eukaryota; kingdom Metazoa; phylum Arthropoda; class Insecta; order Coleoptera; family Curculionidae; genus Pachyrhynchus; species Pachyrhynchus sulphureomaculatus. Next base: position 67,884,944 of record CM032456.1, read on the forward strand.
AAAACTGGTGATCTTGAAATTTTTGTTTTTTTTTTTATATACCAGATAAATTATTAAAGGTAATGCACTCGTGATAATTTTCGTTCAATCTATACCCTGTGGAGAATATTCCAGAATTTTTTCAAAATTTTTTAATCAGTACTTTTCGAGATACGGTAGGGGGACAGCGATTTTTCGCGATTTTTTAAAAATAATACGAAGAAAAGTGTACGCAAGTATCACATTATATATATTTTTTTTACTCGTATTTTCACAAGCTTTCATTTGACACCACACTCGATGACCTAGTAAAAAATTTTTTTTTTTTCACTTCCGATTTCACCCCTCAAAACTAACCCCTTAAGTCAAAATTTAACTTTCAAAACTACACGACTCTGATCAGGTCATCAATTCCTATATTAATACCAAATTTCAACTTTCTATGTCAAATAGTTTCGGAGAAAATCGGGTGTGACAGACAGACAAACAGACAGACACCGAAGTGATCTTATAAGTGTTCCGTACAGAACACTAAAAATATATCAGATTTGCTCTTATTTCAATACACAACAGGGTGAAAAGTAAAAACTTAAAACCCAAGGTTTTAAACTAAGTTACTGGTGAAGTAAACAAAAAGCTAGTTAAATATAAGTTGAACTTGCATTTTAAGCAATCATTAATTCAATAAAAAAAGAATAACAGGCTGTATGACAGAACTGCCCATGCCAATAAAAAAAATCAGTCAAGTGCAAGTTGAACTTGCACAATTAGTGTTTCATATGGTGATGGTTTTTAAAATTTTTGTTATGAAGGTATAACCTGATCAATGACTTTACAAAACACACCCCAAATGAGTTTCCAACAAAGTTTGTTTCCATTCTTTGTTTTTATAAACCAGATAAATTATCAATGGAAAATATTCCAGAATTTTTTCGACATTTTTTGATTAGTGTTCTTAGAGATAGGGTTGGGGGACCGTGATTTTGGGTAATTTTTTGTTTTCGCTTGACACCCGAGTTGATGACCTGGAAAAAATTATTTCTTTTATATACCAGATAACTTATCAAAGGTAATGATAATTTTCATTCAATCTACATCTTATGGAGAATATTCCAAAATTTTTTCGAATTTTTATGTTACTGATACTCTTAGAGATAGTGTGGGGGAATAGCGGTTTTTGGCATTTTTTAAAAAAATATTATAAAGAAAAGTTTGCGCGAGTATTACATCATGTATATATTTTTTTCCGATTTCACCCCTCAAAACTAAACCCGTAAGTCAAAATTTAACTTTCGAACTTGGGCCATCAATTCCTATATTTGGAATAAATTTAAACTTTGACAGACCGAATGAAGTGCTCCCATAAGTGTACGGAACACTAAAAACATAAAAAAAGGCAAAATAACTGGTTAATAGTTGTCGATGAATAGAATAGACTTTAATAATGACTTTTTACTATTTTTTTAAAAAATAAATTTTGTCTTTTCCTTGGCCTTACCTGGATTTTGAGCATTATTTATATTAGCACCGAAATTAATCAATAAATACAATGATAAATACGCCAATAACTCAGACGGTTAAGAACACATAACGGCAGGTCTCAAGACTTACTTGTCTAACACTGAAATTTTGTTTGGAAAAAAACTGGTACTTATATAATTTTAATTAAAATTAAAATACCAATACTTTGGAGTTACTAAGTAATTGTCTATACAAAGTGTTTTCTGATCTTTTTTATTATGTTGTAAATCCTATTATAATAGTTATTTTTTGCAGATATCTCATATACAGTCTGTCCCAAAAAGTTATATATAAATGGAGAAAAAGTTTATCTTACATATACAAAAAAATTTATTCTTGATAAAAAATTCTGCATTACATGAAAATCCATAATCAAGCATCAAAAGTTTAAAATATTTGAGGGTATACAGGGAAATAAAAAATTGATTTATAATGAAGAGTAAAGTGTGTTTAAATTTAAATACAGAGCAAAATATTAATTGAAAATGTTAATAGGAACTAAAAAATTGTCCTCACATTTAGATTTGTGACCCTCCTAGTTAAAAATTCAAAAAAACTCCAGTAAACACATCAGTAATTGTTGGATTATTTATTGAACAAAAGGAAACGAAATCACTACAAATTTTAGGCTAAAAATAAATGTACATATCTTTGGGAATACCTAACGACCGTCAATAAACTTCAAAGCTAACGTCAGCCTGTATTTGCAATAATTAGAAATGCCAGTAAAATTGAGTATTGGAAATAAAATTGAAATTGTTCTCATAATTGGAGATAATTATAAAACTTTTAGAGAACTAGCAGAAATCTGATAAAACTGTACACTTCACAACTGTAGGATATCTAATAAGTAAATTCAGGATTTATGGAAGTGTTGAAAATAAATTTAAAACGAAACATCAGGCATGGGTTTCAAATAAAGATAATCAAAATTAAGTAATGCTGTCGGTAGTAGAAAAGCCAAAAGATTCACTTCGGAAAAGATGAGCTTTATAGAATATAAGTAAAACTACAGTTGCGCGAATTTTAAGATCAAATGAATTTAAACCATACAAACCCCAATGTACCCATACTTTAAAAGCAGGAAATTTTGAACGAAGATTTGAATTTTGTGCTTGGTTTCAAGGAGAGTTGGAAGATAACAGGTTCATGAAAAGACAAAAAACTTTTTTCTGACGAAGTGACATTTACTTCTAATGGGACAGTAAGTTCTGGAAACTATCACTGGTGGAGCTATGTTAATCCTAACTTTAATATCCAAACTCGAGATCAATACTTGTTTAAAACCAATGTATGGTGTAGACTTTTCGAAGATAAAATAGTTGGACCATTCTTTTTCAAAATAATATGAATGCTGAACTTTACCTAGAATTTTTAAATAATGAGTTCCCCGAGTTTCTTAATCGCCTACCAGTAATAAAAAGACAATGTAATTGGACCAACGTACCAACATGATGGTGTATCATGTCACGGTATGAGATATATTCGAGATTATCTCCTCTAGATTTTTAACGGTAGACTAATAGGGAGGTATGTGCAGTTTACTTATCCCCCAAGGTCTTCGGACATCACCCCTCAAGCCTTTTTTTATGGGGCTACTTAAAACAAAAAAGTTTATCTTAAAAGATCATTTCAAGATGTTGATCATCTTGAGAGAGTTATTAGGGAAACGTGAAGCTATCACTCCTGATGTAGGTAGAGATGTAATAAAAGATTTTTCTCGAAGAGTAATCAAGGAACGGTGGATACATTGAAGCACTTGTGCAATAAAGTGAGAATTAATCCACATGTTTAGTTGTTATGTTATGTACATAGTAATTAACTAATGTTGAAATTTTAAAATAAAATGATATTAGCACAAATTTATTATGGATGTGATTGGTGTAAAGCAGATAAAAAGGTTATCAAATTTTTAACAAAAATATGATACACTCAAAATCAGTGCACTAGTTTTTAATTAATTTCGTTTTTCGTTATTCAATAAATAATATGACAATTACTGACGTGTTTACTGGAGTTTTTTTGAATTTTTAACTAGGAAGCCTATAAATCTAAATGTGAGCATAATTTTTTAGTTCCTATTAACATTTTCAATTAATATTTTGCTCTGTATTTACATTTAAACACCCTTTACTCTTCATTATAAATTATTATTTTTTATTTTTCCTGTATACCATCAAATATTTTAAACTTTTGATGTTTGATTATGGATTTCCATGTTACACAGAACTTTTTATCAAGAATAAATTTTTTTGTAATATGTAAGATAAACTTTTTCTTCATTTGTATAAAACTTTTTGGGACACACTGTATACGAGGTAAATGATAAGGGTCCTTTGATATTTTTTAAAGGTTTGAATTCAGACTTGTAAAATATTAATATATGAGCTACTTTAAATAGTTATTAAACTTTAAAATTCCCTCTATTGTTAAGACACTTGTTTCGATGTAAGAGTTAACGTGATGCCTATAGTAAACTGAGTAGAATTACAACTGTGACGAAACCAAGAGAGATGGGGGTCATATGCTTTCACCACCTCTATTGATGTTGACGATAATCCCCTTCTGAAAACAGGAAGAAACAGGAGGAAGTTTGTAAAGTTTCATTGTGGGAAAGAGTTCTTTTTTCTAAGAAATATCTACCCACCAGTCATCGATTAAAAGGGTTCCTTTCTTGTGAAAAATCTCCCTGATCAGACCCGTCGTAAGCGGGCGTGCGTAGCACGCGAGCGACACATCCAGGGGGCGGCAAATACAGAGATCTCGTCATGTTTCGTACAAATTACAGTGAGGGAACATAGGATGGCGATGGGGGGCGGCCAGAGAAAATTTCTGGGGGGGGGGCGACATAGCATGTCTTGCACGCGGGCACACAGGTGGCTAACGGCGGGCTGTCTCTGATCGATTTTAAGTTTATAAAATTGTGAAAGGGCTTTTTTAGTTCCAGTGGAAGACGGTTTTTTTGTTTTTTCGGGAAGTTTCGGCCGCTGGTTGTCAATTGTGTTTCCTTCATTTGATGATTGACTCCCCCCTTCTACAAGTAAGCTTACCTTTAGTGTTCTTGTTTTTGTTGAAGAAACGTCCTTTGTGCCCCCGCCCCTTTAACCTGGCTAAACAGCTGAATATAAGAAGAAATTTTTAAACTAATTCTGTAGGCCGGACTAAATTTAACCTTTAAGTGCTTTTTATTAATCTTGAAACAGTTTCCTAAAAACTTTAATATATGCCAATCTTGGTGAGCTAATTTATTTTGGTGATACCATAATCTGTTAAAAAATATCCTAATTAGGACAACACTCTGATATCCTTTTTTTGTCTTAAATTTATTTATTCCATATTTACCCTTATTAGTTCAGGTTACCCTTATTAGTTCGACCTATTGATACTATTAAAAAATTTCTAGCACATCTTGAGCGCCATCACCTTGGCGCTTGGAAAAATAGGTATAAAAATAAAAAAAAAATTTTAACCCAGCTATTAAATATATAAAATATTTTTTTCTTTTACATATATACATAGTAGTCTTATGAATAATTTGAAATAATAACGAATAAAAAACATTTTAAAATGACGGAGATATGAGCCATCAAGTAGGACCCTCTTTTGAAAATCCTTGGTGATGGTTGGGTTGTGTACTTATTTTTCTCTGTCAGGCATCGTCTAAAAAATAAAAAATAATTTTTTTCTTATTTAGAAAGGTAATAGCTAAGATGTAGCATAGGAAAAAAATTTAAATTTTTTTTTGTAGAAATGACAGCTGTTTGAAAAAAAAAAACTGAGTTTAAAAAATTTATAACTTATGAATGTGGCATCTAATCAAATATTATAAAGAATATGTGTTGTAAATTTTAACAAAATCGGTTAAGTAGATCTTAAGATATCTTGTACACCAGTTTGAAAAAACGCAAAAGAAAAAACAGTACGGCGTCAAATATTTTTTAAATTACCTTCAATCTGCGATTCCTGGACCGTACATGAGGTCTTCCATTGTTGCCGCGATGTCCTCCGACTCGTTTTGAGCAGCTCTTTTCAATTTTCTGGCTTCTTTAGTCTTCTGTTGGGCTCTCATGTTGGCTATAGATTTTCATTGAGAATCCAAGTTCTTGGTAAATCGCAGCGCGCTTGGGCCAATTACAAGGTTTGGTAATTGCATCATTTGTAATACACTAGTATATCCATCGTTAAATATACTAGCTGCAATATAAGAAGCAATCTCAACACTTTTTGTGCCACTGTAATGCACTTTTGGAGCCATAGACCAAATGACAGCGTTTAGGCTTTCGTTGTTATTCTGAGTGCATCCTTCTAAACAGCGTTCTAACAAATCAGTATCGGTTAATCTATCATTCAATTACTTTTGGACAACTACAGGAATAGAATTTTTATGCTTATAAGAATCCAAAGTTCCTAAGGCCTTCACATTCTGATACGAACACCAGGTATTTTTGCCGGACGGGTCATGCTGTGGCTCTTTATCAGTGGATATTTTATGGTAATAAGTTGTCCATACGGCATTTTTCATTGTTTCAACTGATGTATTTATACTCCTTCTAATTGCAAGACGATAGTAAACTGTTAACTCATCAATAAGCTTGGCTGTCAACTCTCCTCTGCCACTTATGCCAGAATTATCTTTTTTTACTTTGTGTAATTGCGTACCCATTCGCTTTTACACGTGACTTATACATTCCTTTTTTTTAACGACTAAATTTTCATATGGATTTGAGTCAACAATTCCTTTATAAATCTTAAAGTCTTACTGTCTTTGAATAGTTCTACAATACTATCCACTTCCATTTTTCCAGCTGATCCTTCGTGATTGGCGGAACATTTACCTGAGTGTTCATTATTCCATTCATCATACTCCTCAGTACCTTCAAAATTTTTCCAAAATTCACAAGCTTTACAGTATAAACTTTTTATTATAAGATTAAGAACTTTTCCTGAGTAAAATGATATAAGAGTAGAAACGCCTAAAAGGGATGAGAAACTACGTTTCATTCAAGTTCCATTTCCTGAAACGGTGAGTTCTACCGCGTTATTCAATTCTTTTGCTTCTTGAATAGCAGTTTTCATGGACAATTCACAAATAGTTTTTGTAGCAGTGTTAATGTCATTCACAGTTTTATAGTAGAACGATTGGAAAATTGCTTTAGGTAAGTCCATGATTCCACAGAATTTCTCTACTCCTACTAAACCAATACTAAGAAGTCTGAACGTAAAAACTAATCGTCTCTTCACATATTGCTTTTTCCGCACACGTGTCGCTCCTGTAGCGCTTTAGGGACTTCCCTGCAGCACGTGTGCTGGATCCATAAAAAAAATATGCTCTATCACTAATAAGAGGGCACGAGTTTATTAGAACTGATTCACATTCAGCACAATTCACTGTTAGTTTAAAACCAATTCCACGAAGAGAAGTGTCGGTAAATTTTATATCACCGCCGCGCTCTTTACACTTTACCACTTCACTTACAGCAGAAAAAACAGATACAAAATTAATTAATCGGTACACGAAAGATGCATCCACATCAAAATTAATGCTTTCACTGCTCTTTAATTTTTTAGCTGATGTACTGGTGCTATCTTCCTCTCTTTCCATTAAATAACGATTTATCGGGTGATGCTGTTTCTTCCTGCTCCGATAAGGACGTCCAACTGCTTGTCGGCTACCTTTTTTATCAACATGGTATACTTGTTTCGACATTTTAATAATAGTTTTCTATTAAAAAATAATAAAAAAATAATAATTTTTGTAATACACGTGGCGATATGTACACTACAGCGAGTCTAAACTAGTTCCAACAGTTACTTTTAGTTTCCAAAATTCCCCAAATGAATTATTGTTATAAAGGACTGACTAAAAGAACAATACCCTTTGTCAAGGCTTTGATCGCTCGTGCCGGTTCGATCGCTACCCGAGTTTCGGGCCGACTCTGCCGCGCTCATATCTAATTGCTATAACTTCGGAAATAATTTGAATTTTGAAATGGTTAAACTTTTAAAATATTCTTAAAAGTATAAATAATTTGTCTAGCCAAAAAAAATAATTCGATTTTTTGAAAGGCTCACGGTGATGTAACCCCTTAATCAGTTGCTGTTGTTTTCGATTAAAGTTTAAGAATCATACAGTCTGTCAAGTAAGAACGTGTCCGCGATAATTCATTTTTGATAGATGCGATTCTAGCGATTCAACAAAAAAATCGGTAGAGGGAAGCTTTGTCTATGATTGGTAAAAATATCAGTCGATTTTGAACTATCGTCGAAATCACGTAAAATCCAAAATGAATCAGTTGTTTGCGCGTCGATCTGAGGAAGTCTTTCTTTGTTCCATCCAAAGGGGCCTAAAATGACAAATTATGCATCCGCTAAATATATTAAAAAGTCGGTATCGTTTGTGAAGAAGTGAGTAAATCGTTTTAACAAGACGAAAAATGTCGACGACTTGCCAAAACGTGGCTTGGTAGGTAAAGTCACTCCGAAAGTCGAAAACCGAATCGTGTCTTTGTTTTCACCGGACCTGAAATTGACGTGGCGTCAAGGAGCGGCAAAAATAAGAAAATCGGGTTTGAATGTGTTCCATGAAACCATTCGACAACATCTTCGTGTTCATGATATCAAATTCCGAAACACGTGGAAGAAACCTTTGCTGGTCGAAAATCAGGTCGCGAAGCGGTTCGCTTGGGTCCACATAAGATACTCGAGTGGCCCTCAATCGCTGAACGCCAACCCTATTGAAAACGTTTGGTCCCTTGTAAAGAGAAAGCTCAGAGGAAAGACTCTGAGGACCTTGACATAGTTGTCTGACGAGATTGGAAAAATTTGCAGAGTATGCAGAAAATCTCGTCGACAGCATGCCTTGAAGATGCCAGGTGGTGATTGGACAACTTACTAAGGTAATTGCGCCGTTTTTAGTACACCAAAGAATACATTGATGGCCAAAAATGTTCTCGAAATACATTTTTCAAGAATACGAGCGGTCACGTTCTTTCTTGACAGACTGTACCTCATTATTGACTTATTTGTTACAAAATTAATAAATACTGATATCTTGGTTTTAAATGAGCATGATTGTGATGCTGATGATTCATTATCAGGGGTCAATTAAAATAACAAAATAAAACCATTAGTGATTATCATAAAGACATACATAAAATTTATAACAAAACGACATTCCGAGTTTTGACACTTTATTGTTGTTAGGATTTAACACTGTGTCTACCGTTTCAGTTTTTCAAGAATTTATGCATATGACTAATTCATTCATATCAACTTTATGTGAAGGAGTGAATTTTTTATATCGTCTCGCCAAGTCACATGGATATCATCAAATTCTAATATTTAATTGTGTGTCTGTCACTTGATTTCATGTAATCTGTCGAAAAACGAAACGCTAAATTGTGGAATATATACCTGATCTGTGTAAAAATGATAATAAGTGTTGTATTTATTGCTTGTTGTTCAATATTTTTAGTTTCTCAAAATCAAAATGTACACCCTGCCATTCCAAAGCAACCTTTACTTCTAAATACTGAAGAAGATAAGAATACTGGGGAGCAGTCCCAGAAGCAGAATAATCTCGATGTAAGTGTATTTGTTTTTAATAATTAGAGCATTACCCGACACTGTAATATAATAATAAAGTGTTGAAAAATTTAATCTTTAGGAAAGCCTTATTCTTGATTATTGCTTAGTAAATTATGTTTATTTTAACACAGGCAGTTTGGAAATAACGCATTTTTCAGTCCGGATAATAGAAGCTCTAAGGTAGTATAATTCTATACAGAAAAATGGATGTACAATACTAATCATGTCTTATTTGGCACTCTAAGTATAGAAAATTTGATGTTTATTATTTATAAAGAGAAGCATGTATGTTTTAAGTTTGAATAAACACAATAATAAATCAAACAAGTTAGATAATTTTGTCACAGTAGACATAGAACACAGTAGCGACGTTCAAGACAATTTTTAGGTCCTGTTTTTATCACGAATGTGTCCTCTATCATACCAACAACATGGCTGCGGTTGCGAGTTGTGTTTACATCTAGATTTCGAGGAGAATCTTTTTATAATTTGTTCTGAATTCATTATTAATAATTTCCCAATAAGTAAATGACTCGTTTGACGTTATAATTGCAAATAATTATAAAAAAGATGTCAAGAGGAAGTTTTTGTTTTGCGGTTAGTGCTTGTAAATATATATATATATATATATATATATATATATATATATATATATATATATATATATATATATATATATATATATATAAATATGTGGTTAGTTTTTTTAGATATCCCAAAAATCATATACCACTTTGTATATTCAATATAATATACAAAGATTATATGATAATTGTGTTTTCATATTGGAGATACATTTTATTTGTAAAACAGTTGATGTTTTATTATTGTTAAGTATTGATTTATGTTATTTCACTTCTACGTTTTTTTATGAATTCAAAGCAGAATGTTTGCTAGAGTTATATTATCTGCTAAAATTCGCTAACCGAACTTTCAAAACTTAATTTAGGAATGTAAAAGTAGTAATTCTCCAGCACGGATGAGTTTGAATAAATCAGTGCACGGATTTAATTTTTTTATATAAGAAGTATATACGCATGCAAACTCATTAGTTGTATGAAAATTATTATGGTATATTAAATTTGACTAATGATAAAATGGAGCTAGAAGTGTGTTCACTTCATCTTTAAGTTCAGAAGAAAGACGATCTCATTTTAAAATGATAATTGTAATTATTTTCAATCCATTGAGAAAGCGAACTTGTTGGCTGAACTCTTTGCTTCACATTCTACTGTCGATTTCCAAGGAAAAAGATATTGTCTTCAGACAGCTTATCATAAAACGTATTTTGATGAAGCTAGACACCAAAAAGGCTTCTGGCGCTGACGGAATACCTGCCATAGTTCTCAAAAACTGTGTGAGGGAACTAACACCAGTTTTCTGTAGACTTTTCAACCTATCCTGTAGAAGGGGCATATTTCCTTTCTGCTGGAAGTGTGCCACAGTTCAGCCGATACCTAAAAGAGGCAAGAAAACCTTGCAAAATACCTACCGACCAATCGCACTACTTTCAATAATATCGAAAGTCATGGAAAAAGCTATCAATCAGCATCTTCTAAAATATCATAAAGGATTCAACATTATTAGCGATCACCAATATGGCTTTCGTAAAAATTGATCAAAAGGAGATCTTCTGACTTATGTAACACGTCTGGAACAGAATTGAGCACTTTGGAGAATCTCGAGCGGTTGCTCTTGACATATCCAAGGCATTCGACCGTGTTTGGCACGATGGGCTGTTGGCTAAGCTACGTTCTTATGGTATGTCTGAAAAGTTCTGTTTGTGGCTCTCATGTTTCCTCAGAGAGCATTCTTTACGAGTGGCAGTCGACGGATTTCTTTCTAACACCTTCACTATCAACGCCGGTGTACCCCAAGGCTCCATACTATTTCCTACTCTCTTTCTCATTTATATTAACGATCTGCTGTAAAAGACCGAGAATCCAATCTACAGCTTTGCAGATGATAGTACACTTATCTCTTCATTCACTTTGAACGCTCGGACATCGACTACTCAGACGAATATCAGCAGACAGCAGGAAGTCATTCAACTTAACAAAGACCTGGAAGAACCTGGAATTTAACGCTACAAAAACCCAGATGGCAGTTTTTTCTAAAAAAGTTAACGTTGCTCAACTCGACATAGTTATGTCGGGGCACTCCATTCCTCTAACATCGTCACTTGATTTATTGGGCGTTAATTTGGGAGCAAATATGTCCTGGCATGAACATGTTGCAGGCATAGCAAGGAGAGCTTCTCAAAAGTTGGGAATATTATTTCGAACCAGAAAGCTTTACACTCCACAGCAACTGTTAATTCTTTACAAAGCTCAAATTCGACCAACTATGGCATACTGCTCCTATGTTTGGAGCTCCGCTCCCAAACATACACTGCATTTGTTGGATTCTATTCAGAGAATAGCTGTTCGTCTGAAGACCCGGAAATGACCGGCGGCCTTGATTCGCTGGAAGATCGAAGAACGGTTGACGACTTGAGCCTATTCTACAAGTATTTTCGTGGAAAGTGTTCGAAGGTTGTGGTCCGATTAATTCCTCCCAGACCGGTGCATGTTAGAAGTACACGTCACGCTAATATTTCACATCCGTATGAGGTTCAGCTTGTTACTCCTCGTACAACGTTTTTCAAGCAGTCTTTTATATGGAGAACATAATCCCTTTGGAATAATTTGCCCAGGACTGTGTTTTCCACCGAGTAAAATTTACAGCGATTCAAGAACACGTGTCGCTTCTGTAGCGCTTTAGGGACTTCCCTGTAGCACGTGTGTTAGACCCATAAAAAAAAATTCAATCTCTCCAGATTACTGGAATTCGCTGAAATATAAGGAGCATGATTGTTAACATTATATGCGAGAAGTTGAAGGTGTGCAGAGATATATTCTCAAAATGGACATCCCTCCCCGGACAATATCTCTAACAGTTGAGAAATATAAATTCAACAGTGAGATTTTTAAATATATAACGTGCAAAAAGCGTTGAAGCCAAATGTATTTGTTCCTCGTATTTTTTGCCTTTTCCCCTGTTTTTTTTTGTATGTCTGTTTTAATAACTTAAAAAATGTTTCTTAAAAAAGCATTTTTAGTTTTTTCTTTCTTTGAATCAGCAAAATACATTTTTAGTGTTCCGTACGGAACACTTATAAGATCACTTCGGTATATGTCTGTCACATCCGATTTTCTCCGAAACTAGTTGACAAGAAAGTTGAAATTTGGCACTAATATAGAAATTGATGGCCTCATCAGAATCGTGTAGTTTTGAAAGTTAAATTTTGACTTACGGAGTTAGTTTTGGAGGGTAAAATCGGAAGTGAGAAAAAAAAATACCAGGTTGGGAGGTGATATCGGAAGTGAAAAAAAAAAAAATTATTGGGTCATCGAGTGGAGTGTCAAATGAAAGCTTGTTAAAACACGAGTTCAAAAATATATATAATTGTTCACACTTTTCTTTGTATTATTTTTAAGAAATACCCAAAAATCGCTGCCCCTCTTATCTCGAAAAGTACTGATGAGAAAATTTTGAAAAAACTCTAGAATATTCTCTACAGAGTGTAGATTGGACGAAAATTATCATTATATGCATTACCTTAAATAATTTATCTGGTATATGAAAAAAAAAAACAAAAAGTTTAAGGTCATCAGTTTTCAGTAAAGATCGGAAAAAAAAATTGTTGAAAACTCATTTGGGGTGTGTTTTCTGAAGTCATCGATCGTCAACGCACGGAACACTAATTATGCAAGTCCGACTTGCACTTGGCCGGTTATTATTCTACAGAATAGGATTTTTCTTGAAAGAAGGAATTAGAATATTTCAAAACTCACGGGCATTATACCAGCAATATGGCGACAGATCATGTGATCATTACAAACTCGAGCCCCTTGAAATCAAAGGTGCGGACTGTCGCTACTATGTTTGATGTTTACTGTGATTTTGTCTTATGAGAACTGTTAAATTTTAAAAAGGATATTTCCACTACGTGTTAAAGTCCAATTATTTATAACATCCTAAGTTGTTCAGCGATAGGTAGTGCGCAATGTCATATCAAATTCATATATATCATTTACTGCTAATTGAGAATAAATTGTTTTTGGTTAATAGGTTATCTACAAAAATTTTCGTTGGGGGAAACACTTGGAAATAAATGTTTGACGTCAAAGGAAACTAATTTAGAATTATCTGGTATTGTTATATTCTTAACTTTTAACTTTTTTTTATAAGTTCGTTTGAGTTTTTGATACTGTGTTTAGGTTCAAATTTGCTATGATATTTGATTAAATCTATTAAAAAGGATGACGTCTTATATGCTGAAGCAGATACATAGGATATCACTGGTCTGATTGGGTAGTTAGGCTTGTGTAATTTTATTAGTGGATAAAGTTGTGGAATTTGGGGATTCGTGTTTATCAGTTTAAATTTATCTTTATCATGAATGTTGCCAGTTGCCTGTTCAATTTGATTTTTGATTTTTTTTTTTTGAAAAATATTCGTTGGATCTTTATTTAGAATTTCGGAATTTCCTGTATTAAAAATATCTAACATTTTATTAATATATTCACTTTTGCCTATTGTTATTACTGTGTTACCTTTATCTGCGGTAGCAAAGATTACATTATTTTGTTTTGATTTGTTCTGAATGGTTTTTGTCGTTCTTAAGTCTTGGTTGATGTTGTGGTTACTTGATATGAATTCTCCGAACCATTTTTTACCAAAAATATATTTATTAAACTATTTTTGCTGTGGTCGCTTTTCCACTGTGTAGGATTTAGATTTCACTCGTTCTGGTTTTATTAGAAAAAACACCTATGTAGTTATTTTTTGGAAAAATAAAAAACTGACATATGCAACTGTAAAATACTAATTCGCCGTAAAAATCAGAGCTATTTTGGCATATCTGTCGATTAAAATAGATTTATTTCTTACTATAATTTTTTTTTGTAGAGTGAGTTTTTATGCGAATTATTTTTTTAATACTATCAACCACAGAGAAAAGTCATTAAATTGCAAACTGTAGGAAAAGGGGAGTGTGTCCGTTGCTTTTGCCTTTATAGTCATGCAAAATGTGTAGTACTACTACTTGAAGCTATTTAGTGACAAATTATTTAAACTAGTCTTTAAATAAGATAATTTAACTGAGTTTTATTAAAAACGTTTTTATACTTTACCATTTCGAAATTGTGTCTTTTTCTAATTATAATTAATATATATTAAATCAATGATTTAAATTAGACTAAAGAAGATGAAGACTCAGACGATGAAGGTGACGACGACGATGATGAAGATGATGAGTCTGATGGAAACGATGAAGAAGACGAGACAAAAAATAAAGATGAAGTACAAAACAAGGCTGACATTGTTCTTCCAAGTGATAACCCTGGTAATGTAAGTAATGGCCGTACATTGGAAAAAGAAAAGGAAGAAGCTATTGTTAAGGAAGTAAATGACGTGGATAAAGAATCGAATAAAGATAGTAAATTTAAATTCATCTCACCACGTGAAGAAACAGGTGTTGTAAATAGTACTGCTACTTTAGATGAAGCTAGCAGCAAGATTTTAGGTAAGTTTATCGTCAAAATCTTTAAAAGTGCATCAACTATTATCAGTAGTAGCGTTACAAGCATAGTTTAAGACATTGATAATTTTATATAAAATGATTTGGCATTCGCAAATTTAAACATTTGTCCTTAGCACCTGTTAGGTGAAACCTATCAGCTGTATGTCATCAAAATATATTTCTTACTTCACTGCTGATTTTCTTTTGTAGATAATTCAGGAATTATTACTGAAACTGCAGAAACTAAACAGAGACCACCAGAGGCGGGAGCCATAGAAGGATCTTCTCCTCTTGGAAATATAAGTGCTCCGCAGAAATCTGATATTGAAGAAAATAAAGATATATTGGAAAATAAGTTAGACAAGACCAAAGAACAAAACTATTCCGATGAATCACAGAGTCTTCCGGCTTCCAGCACTGAAAATTCTATAGAAATAGAAGCAATACCTCCTAAAAATTTAGATGTAGTTACTCCAAATCCTATTAATAGTCAAAGTATAAATGAAATCATTGAAGATGTTAAAAATGATACTGAAGATATTACCAGGCCAAGTCATTCATTGCCTAGCGATTTAATGCCAGAACTTAAAGATCCTCTAGAAAGTGGCGAAGTTAAAGTTAAAGAAAAGGGTGGTTGGGGTTTAGAAACCATACTACCTATGTTTAGCTCAAGTGGTGGTAGTGAAGCTAGTAAAGAAACTGACAAACAAGTTAATGAACTTAATCAGGGATCTACAGAAAATGAACCAAATCAAAAATCTGCAGCTTTTGACAGTACTGATGTTCCACTTTCCGATGCGGGAGGCGTACAAAATATAGAAGCTATAGTTGGCGATAGTGTTTCAAATTTAACTAAGCAAGATGATTTACCAGAAACTCAAAATTCCGATATTTCTGTACAAAATAAGGAGACTGTCGTGGTAGAAAAGGTAGAAAATGTCCCTGAAACTTTCCAACAATACAGTTTGCTTCAGGATTTAAATTTTGAGACACCTGAACAAAGCAACATTGAAGAAACTAGAAGTTCTAGTACTGATAACCAACCAGAATCATCAAGTGGATTTTTCTCAAATATTTTTGGTGGTAGCAGTAATGATGATATTGTCAAAAATGATGGGAACAATGAAGAGGTTCTTAAGGAAGACCATGACTCTAGTTTCCTTCATGATGCTGGGGTAAGTTGAAAATATAATTACGTTTTTAAAAAAATTCTGTTATTTTGGAGGATTAACTTAAATATCCGTAAAAAGGTCGTTATATTTTAACAGAGCACATTTTTAGTAGGAGAGAAATATTTTGTAGGACTCCCAAAGAAAATCTAATGAGATATTGCTCCGGCTCACAGATTTGGCAACTATGGGTTTATCGTGTCTCATAGCTACCCGGCGCGGTGGATTTTAACGGGGGGATGAACCATTACTTTAGACTGGTGTATATAGAAGACATGATGCCATTTATAATTTTAGTGTAATGTTCACTTTAATTCAATCACAAATGAATTCCATAAATTTTCGATTTAAACAGTCTATTAACAAAACGAACATTTTTATTTCTGGAAGATTGATCTACAGCGAAGATTCTAATAAGCTAATTATGGCAATTTTGAAAGAAAGTAGGTTGTTAGTTACGTAAAGCCTTCATGTTTTGACGCTTATTCAGGATGTGTATTGCCCAAATAGTGCCTCTGGTTCCTATATGAGATACTACATTTTAAATTATGTCAGTGACACAACTAACGAGTAGTCGTTAGTATACCTCAGAATCTGGACACTCCGCCGGAATAACTATAATGTTGTTTTTTTAGACACAAGAATTAGATAAATTCAAAGAAGTAAATACAGATAACCATAATTCATGGCTCTCAAATAATTCACCCGAAGAAAATACAGAAGATAATGGTAAATTTTGTTATAATCTTGAAGAAAATCAGAATTGCCCTAAGCACCAAGAGGAGTCTGTTGAGTCACACAAAGAAAAAAATACTTAGAAGTATGAGTATAAGTGCTGAGGATCTACAGGTAGGGTTGAGAAATAAGAGTAGACGTTATTTTTTCTCCAGTGACTTTCCTATGTTTTACCTAAGATTGCACTAAGCCAAAGACATTAAAGTTTCCGTTCCATATGAATTCACACATATTCTAAGATTCGTTATTTTCTATTGGACAGAGAGCTAAATTTTTATTCAGTTGTCTTGTATTATTTAGAAGAAAAAACAGTGAAGGTGTTACAAATTTTCATTTTTCAGATCAAGTTTATTGAAGTCTTCAGTTCAGACTTATTTCTTTACCTAACCACCACGGCATTGTCGGTAATTTTCCTCGTTTTCGGAATGGTAATTTTGGATAAATGTCGAAGAGAAAGACCACTTATCGCACGTATAAACAAATTAGAGCAGCAGTTGCTAACTACAATTAAAGAAAATGAAATGCTGCAGGAAAAGAGTACATCCTTTGTAGAAGAAAAAACTCAGTTGGTAGTCGAGACAGTGCCCAATGAGGTAAGTTCAGGTTTTAGTATAAGCGACCTTGGAATAACACATTGTAAAATTACGGTCTTGCTTGTGTTCAAAGATGTGAGTGTACAAGGTTTGACTGCTGTAACTACTAACTTATATAAAAATAGAAAAATACTTTTAATACAGAAGTTGTAGAATTTGTAGTGAAACGTACGAATTTTGTATAAAATTAGCAAAGGTTTAGTGAAATATTAAGAAAAATAAAGTTAACCTATTTTCACTGGAATATTTCAAGAATATCTGGTTTGTCTACGTCCACGTTGCCCTAGAAGTTTTTAACAGTTCTCAAAAAACAAATGCGCAAAAAAGTATATCGTTGCCATTTTTTTAGTGTTCCGCACGGAACACTTACACTTCGGTGTCTGTCCATCTATCACACTTGATTTTCTCCGAAACTAGAAAGTTGAAATTTGGCACAAATATAGGCAATTGATGGCTCCATCAGAGCCGTGTAGTTTTGAAAGTTAAATTTTGACTGGAATGCTGGAATATTCTGCACAAGGTGTAGATTTACGAAAAGTATCACGAGTGCATTACCTTTGATAATTTATCTGGTATATAAAAAAACAAAAATTTCAAGGTCATAAGTCTTCAACAAAGGTCCGAAACAAACTTTGTTGAAAACTCGTTTAGGGTAACAACATTTTTTATTTTAAAAGCAATCACCGTACGGAACATTAATTGCGCAAGTCCGACTAGCACTTGGCCGATTTTTTTTAAGTTAGCAGCAATACTTTAGTAGTATTTCCAACCTTTATCTCCTGGAGAATAAAGGAAAGAACAGAAATATTTCAAGTTTATCCACGTCAGTAAATTGTTATAATCAAACAATCTATACTAATTTATAAATTTTACTGTCCGTGTTTGTTCTATTATCACTCCTAAACGGTTTGACGGATCTTGTTCAAGTTTGTCCTACACGTATGTTAAGACTTTTTAAACGAGAGAATGTAATTTTTTAATATTGGCAGATATCAAACACATTTCTCTTTTATTTACATACCGATTTTGGTCAAATTTGAAGGAAAACTTTTTGACATTGCTAGTAGGAAAAAGGTTTTGATATTGACAGCTATCAATACAAAAAAATTTTTGTCATGTCATGTTTGTCAAAGTTAAAATACCTCTATTTTTTAGTGTTTCGTATCAAAATTGAAAAACGAAACACTTATGGAAGCACTTCGGTGTCTGTATGTCACAGCTGATTTTCTCCGAAACTATTTGACAGAAAGTTGGAATTTGTCACAAATATAGAAATTGATGGCCCAATTATAGCTGTGTAGTTTTGAAGGTTAAATTTTGACTTAAAGGGTTAATTTTGGGTGGTGAAATCGGAAGTAAATTTTTTTTTTCTTGGTCATCGAGTGGAGTGTTAAATGACAGCTTGTGAAAACACGAGTTCAATAACCGGCCAAGTGCAAGTCGGACTTGCAGAATTTTGTTACAGATTACTTTTAAAATAAAAAATTTTGTTACAGAGGTATAAAATGATCAATGACTTCATGAAACACCCCAAATGAGTTTTCAACAAAGTTTTTTTTTTCCAATCTTTACTGAAAACTGATGACCTTGAAATTTTTTAATATACCATATAACGTATTAAAGGTAATGCAATCAACGATTAATATTGACATTGGTCAAAAATAAAAATCTTGATTAAAAGCATAATCATAAATAGTTTCTTAAGGCCGTGTTGTGCACTTGCCTCATTTTAGGATTGTTTTTAAGAACAACAGCCTCAAGCCTGAATCTGCTTAGCACACTTGTGGTCTCAGGTGAGTCTCGTGTGATTGTAAGAGAAGACATAATTACATAAAGAGCTGTCTCCTCCTTTTCCGGGCACCATTTGCAACTGGGATGGTCGGTAGTTTCCTGTAAGAATCTCTGTCTTCTTTGTTGAATTTCAGTAGAGACCTAGTATATTTAGCGTTAAATCCCCTTATGAGACTCTCAAACCATCTCATTTTTGGTGCCTCGTTCCAGTCTTCCACGAAATTATTCTATTCTAGCTTTTACCCGCGACTTCGCACGCGTAGATGATGAGGGAATATAACTACTGATTTTCAATGGAAGAGGGTGATGTTGCAGTATTTTTTTTGTAACAGGGACAACTCGGTTGGGTGGAAACAGTGTAAAATTTCCTTATAAACTACGTTTTTTGTTTGTTTATGTGGCGGCAACAAAATAACCAGCCTGGTATGCGAGCTTACACGCGAGCAAGCCACATAAAATTGGCCGTGGGAGAAAAACAATCTTCCCGTAAATCTACGCCAGCTGCTACTATAACTATGGAATTATACAAATAAACCTAATCAAGAAATGTTTAAGGTAAGCTCAGTGCGACGGAGTGGTAGGGATGACCCATTATAGATTGCGACACTATGCTTGGGTTTTTCCGTTTTAACGTTGATGGAGTACGGACGTGTCATCAAGTAGGACTCCATACAAAATTTAGATCTTGATTGTAACTTCACGGAAGTGATATGATATGAATAAATATGAAAAACGTGTCTAATTATTTTTATTTAATAGTATTTATACAAAGTTGTAAGTTAAAAAAATACTATACAGGGTAGAAATTAAATAAGATATCAATATTTAAATATTTTTGAAAAGCCGCTTGTCTGAGCCGGGAATCGAACCATCATAAATGAGAAATACATGAATCAAACATTGACAAAAATGCTTCTCAGAAATATTTTTTCTTAAATTAGAGAAAAAACCATGAAATGTGAATTTCCTCTAATTAAAGGCATAATATTTCTCAAAAGTATTTGATCCTCATTATTGTGTCTCTCCATTAGCGCCATAAAAGGCAGGGTCACTTATTTGTTGTCATTTAGGCCGGCTTGATTCCCTGTTCAAGCAAGCGGTTTTTTTAAAAATGCATTTTTAGTGATGTTTAAAAATAATGAAATATTTCTTTCGCATAAAATTTGTTCAATATTTCAAGTACTTCCCCCTCACCGACCGCTTCAAATTTCCACCCTGTAAGAATATTTATTTAAAGTTTGAACATAAATATTTCTTTACATACAAACTCCGTCAGTTTCTATGCGTGTTTCGTATTTTTTTCAGGTAGATCCGTGAAAATTAGATACATTTTGATAAATCAACCTTTAAATAAGTCTCAAAACGTGTTTTTGTATTACTTATACTTTCAAATGGAATACAAAAAAGTTTCAAAATCGTATCTTGAAAAAATAATTAATGTTTCAACCGTACAAACTTTGCCACCCCCATTCACCCCATAGGTGATGAATTTTTCAAAATAATGAAACATGTGTTATTTTATTTCTTTTGAAGAGTATATTTACAAAGTGTTATCATCGTATGTTTCTTCATACAAACTTTACCACCCCTTTTCACCCCTTTAGGAATGGAATTTCAAAAAATCCCTCATTAGTGCACCCCTAGGGTATTCAAAGAATATTTCCTCCAAATTTCAAATCTCTAGGTTCACCGGTTTAGGCTGTGCGTTGTCTCGGTCGGTCACGGTACTATTTTATAGGTATAGATAACAGATCTACAATCACTGCACCACTCATATTTCACGGGACTCTTAAAAGGGGTTGAGGCCTTTTTAGCCAGTATTTATCTGGCCACACGTTAAATGATGTTTGGAGACTGTCCATCCAAGGCTTATTTCTATTATTCATGAGTCTTCAGCGTAGTGATGCCTGTTTTTATTTATTATCAAGAATTTGTATTTTTTAGGAAGTAGAAGGATTAAACCAAAAACTGGCCGAAATGGCCCTTGTCAAACTATCACTAGAAGAACAAGTCGAATCACTACAAAAGGAATTAGACACCACAACTGAAGTCGGAATCGAACTGAACAAAATTATATCGGAAATGTTAAATTCAAGCGATGGCGGTGAAATTCTAAAAGAGAATATCGAACAGATGCAGAAAAAACTGATGGAGCAGCAAGAAACTATTAATACGGTAAACGAGACCTTAAGTCTCAAAGAGACGGAGAATCATGAGTTAAGATTAGAGATGGAAATTAATAATGGAAGGGTTATAGATTTGCAGGGTGAATTAGATAGAGTAAGTAGTAATAAAACTTGTTTTTTTTTTTATGTTTTACGATAAGGGCAAATTTTTTCCTAACCAGTTAATTTACGTAAAATTCGATGTTGGTACATACACTGGTGAGCAAAAAAAATCGACTCAAAACGATTTTGCTTCATTTAATACCGATCCTTGGATTTAATTTTCAAACGGTATTATTTTTGGTATTATCAGAAGGCTGATTTTCTACTCTTTCCAATAATACCAGAAACATTTGGATTTCCAAAAAGTTTTACTGATTAAAACGGTTTTCCTCAATAGAACTGTTTTTGCTTACTCAGTAACGTACTTGTTGCGCGCTATTCATTCCTTTCAAAACACTTGCAACTGCATTTTCCTATCATTCTTTTATCGGAACTTGACCCATCAAGATCTCTGCTATACCTGCTTACTAATTACGTCATTGGAAAATGGATACCACCCCGGAAGAAACGGCGCAAGTCATTGCCCTATTGCAGGAAGGGCATAGCCAACGTGTAGTCGCTGCAGAACTGCACCTGAGCCAGTCAGCTGTCTCTAGGATCTACAGACATTACCAAGAGACTGGCGCCTTTACGCGGAGACCAGGATCAGGAAGAAGGTGTACCTCGGAGCGAGACGACCGCTTCATTGTCAACACAACTCTTAGAAACCGTCACTTGACCGGCGTTGAGGTCCAGCAGGAGCTCCGACAAGTACGTGGTCGGGCTGTCAGTCATTGGACAGTCAGAAAAATACTTAAAGAAGCTTATCTAACTCCGAAGAGACCAGCTAACGGACCCAAATTGACAGCAGCCCATCGACAAGCGCGACTTAGATTCGTCTGAGAACATGTCGTCTGGACCTTAGAGCAATGGCGCTCCGTTTTATTCTCCGTCGGGTCCCGAATGTGCCTACATGGCAATGGAACGCTATGCGCAATGCTGCATTACTGAAACGGTCGCCTACGGAGGAGGTTCAGTCGTGGTGTCGGGAAGCATCTCACTGGATGCGAACACGGATTTGGTTTTTGTGACTGATAAGACTCGTAGCGGTGCTCACCGGTACCTCGAGGAGATCCTGAAGGAGCATGTCGTTCCTTGCGCTGAATTTGTTGACAATATCTTCGTGCTAATGCACGACAATGCGAGAACATATGCTGCTGCATCGGTGCGGCAATACCTGTCGGAAGTGGGAATACCGACATTAGACTGGCCTCCGCGGAATCCTGACCTCAATCCAATCGAGCACATGTGGGATGAGCTTAAGAGAAGAGTTCGAGCCAGAAATCCATCCCCTGCACCGCTGTGGGGTTTAAAGGTTGCAATGGCGGAAGAGTGGGGAAGCATTCCACAGACAGTGGTGAAAGAGCTCACCCGCTCCGTGAAAAAAAGAGGGGGGGGGGTAATACAAAATATTGATTTTGGTTTTTTTTATCAATAAATTTAATTGTTAAACTTAAAATTTAATTTTTCCGTTCTTTTACCCCTATTTTCAATCCTTGTTTCACCTTTCAATCATTTTAATCAGTAAAAAGGACGAAGTATGCTATGGTATCATTAGAAAGAGAATAGAATAGGCTTTCAAATGATATTAAAATTCTCAAAAATATATATAAACACTAAATTCTAGGATCTGTATTAAATGGTTGGCTCCATAGTTTGAGTCGATTTTTTTGCTCATCAGTATATTAAGATTTGATTCTGTCAGTGGATGTCATTGTGTCAAAATTATTATCATCTCAAAAGACAGTGTAAATTTAAAAAATATGGATGCATATTACAAAAATAAGACTATTACATGGGTTGGTGTCTTTTTTTGATAAATGTATAAAAAGGACATATACTAAATTACAAAAATAACCAATATCATACCCTAAACTACGTTGCGACTTTGGAATCTTTGATACAATGACACTACACAACAGTTATGACCCCTACACCAAACACTTTATTTACATGTTATGCTAATTTGGTTAGCGAAACGCGCGTAAAAATAAAGTGTTTGGTGTAGTAGTGATTACTTTTGTGTAGGCCCTGACTTAAAAATCACCTAAACTAATCAGTCTTAACTTTCATTTGAATGATAAAGGCCATCTCAAAAAAAATTACGTTACAATTGTTTCAGCCGATACTCGGTGGAAATCCATAATAATTATTATGTGAAATGTGAAAAAATAATAAAACAATTATTTACACAAACTTTCCACTATATTTGTAATAGACCTTAACATGTTTCGCTATCACCGTAGCCTCTTCAGACGTTACATTCTGAATTACTGAACATTAAAGAGTAAAGGTGTTAATATATAAGTAGAAGCAAGAAAATAAAATTTATTTTTATTATTAACTAATCAAATATTAATAGAAAATATTTAACAAAGGTGAATTATTAAGGTCTACCTGATCGTTCACTAGACGGTTGGAATTTTTAAGTTTGTTTATCTCTAGAGACTCAATTAGGTTTAATCTCTGACTTTTCTTCTCATTGTGTAGAATTTTGAAATTATTATTAAAGGTGTGACCATTCTCGATTAGATGTTTTACATAATTGGATTCGGTTTTTCCTTTAATAAAACTTTTATAGTGTCCATCTAATCTTTTACCAAAATATCTACCAGTCTGGCCTGTGTATGTTTTGTCACAATCTCCGCAATTTAGTTGATAAACTCCTGATTTTTTTAAGATTATCAGTTTTACTTATACTATTTTTAATAAATTTGCCTAAAGAATTGTTTATTTTGTAAACTACTTTGTTGTCTACCCTGTTAAGGATTTTACGTGTTTTTGAAGTCGATGATCGATGATATAACTTTGTAATTGTTTGCTTTCTTTGCTTTTAGGATAAATGATATCGATGGGTTTTTTATATACCTTTTTTTGTAGGATTTTATCGACTAAATTTAATGAATAACCATTATTAAGTGCGATTTGTTTGATGGTGTTAAGTTCTATCTGAAAATTATTTTTATTAGGGGGAGAGATACTAGCCTATGAATCATACTGTGAAAGGTTGCCAATTTGCCCTTTAAAAGTCTTTTTACGAATCATCCATTTCAGAATCCGTACAAAATGCGAGTTCGATCTTGGTAACAGTCAGATGGGATTTAGAAATGCATTTGGAACACGTGAAGCCTTGTTGGTATCAATGTTCTCCTACAGAATTGTCTCGCAAAGATATTTTTGTCCGTTTCGTCGATTGTCAGAAAGCATTCGACAGAACTAGACACGACAAACTAGTACCAATGCTTCAACAACTGCAGCTGGACGACAAGGACATTCGAATATTCGGAAACTTATACTGGAGCCAAACAGCTGAAGTTCGTATAGAAAATCTGGATACAAATAATATCAACCTTCAACGTGGAGTCCGACAGGGTAGTATCCTCTCTCCAATTTTGTTCAATTTATATTCGGACAATATTTTCAAAGACGCCATAGAAAATATCGAGCTAGTTATTAAAGTTAATGGGCTTATTAAACACCATGGATGTACCTGTGATACCTCATTATGTGCGATAATCTGGATGGTCTGCAACGTCTAGTGAACAAAATTAGCGAGACTGGACAAGGTTTAGGTCTTAACATCAATGTCAGCCAAACCAAGTTCATGGTGTATAGTCGAGATCAATACGAGGAAGCGAAATTGACACTTAACAATGCACTGATAGAACGGGTTGGAAGTATGATTACAGATAACGATCCCGATATGGCAATAAAATACAGAACTGAAGCAGTACTAGCTTTAGAAAAATGAACGCTCTCCTTTGCAGTGGCAATTTAAACCTCAGACTAAGACAGCGGATGGTCAAATGCTACATCTAGTCAGTGCTGCTTTATGGGGTACAGTGCTTGGACCATAAAACTATAAAATGTCGCAAAATTGCTCACCTTGGCCATGTATTGCGTGGAGAAAAATACTCTCCTTCAGTTAATTATGAAGGGAAAGATTGAAGGGAGGCGCGGAGTTGGTAGAAAGCAGATATCCGGGCCGAAGAATATCAGAGAATGGAGTGGCATACAGATAGTTGGGGATCTCGTTAGACTAGCTGAAGACAAAGAAGTACTTTCCATAGTGATTGCCAACGTCTGGGTGACTGGATATGGCACATAAAGAAGAATGAGGTGATGCATTTTCATGACTACAAAACCATGTAAATTAAAGCTCAAACTTAGGAAATTATTTGTTCGTAAGGCATGACTCCTTTAAATCATTCACATGTAGGATAAAATCCTTGCAAGCAAAACCTAACAGAACTTTTTGATGTGGTTATCAGTTTGTGATAACATCATTATTAAACAGTTTTTTAAAATATCTAATATTTTAGTTACATTTAAATATTTTGATTTAATAAAATTAAAAAATTGTTTTAAAAACTGCCGGTTTTTTATAACACTTATAAGATCGTTTCAGAGTCTATCCATCTGTCTGTCCGTCTGTCACACCCGATTTTCTCCGAAAAGGGTTAGTTTTGGGGGGTGAAATCGGATGTGAAAAAAAAATTATCAGGTCATCGAGTGGGGGTGTCAAATGAAAGCTTGTGAAAACACGAGTTTAAAAATATATATAATGTAATACTTGCGGACATTTTTCTTTGTATTATTTTTAAAAAATTGCCAAAAATCGTCCCCCCTTATCTCGAAAAGTACTGATCAAAAATTCTGGAATATTGATTGAATGAAAATTATCACAATTTAATAATTTATCTGGCATATTAAAAAAAAAAACAAAAATTTCAAGTTCATCAGTTTTCAACAAAAATCGGAAACAAACTTTGTCTTATACTCATTTGGGGTGTGTTTTGTCAGTCATGATCATTTTATACCTCCATAACAAAAAATTTTTTATTTTAAAAGCCATCAACGTACAGAACACTAGTTGCCGAAGTCCGACTTGCACTTGGCCGATTATTTCAATTTACTTTGAGGAGGGTATAGTTATTTTTATTTTCAATTTTTTTTAGATGGTAGATAAAATACTAAAAATTGAAGAAGAGCGAGATCAGCAACATAGTACATTAGAAAATGAAGTTTCGGCCTATCAGAACAAATACAGAGAAGCCCTTAGTAAAGAGCATGATTTAAATAATGAAATACAGGTAGGTGCGTTAATTATGAAAATTCTTACATTTTATCAAGTTTTTACACGCACTACCACGGAAAATCACTTATTTTGTACAATTTCAGTATATCATGAGAATGAAGAGTCAAAAAAATGAATTGTGAATTAACACTACACAGAGATCTTCGCATATACGGGTAGAATTTCGAGACAATGGAAAACATTTTAGACTTCCATACTTAAGACAACTCATGTCATTCATACGGTCGTTTTCCGCTACATCCATTAAAAATTTCAGTAGGTGTGGTACACTACTATACGACGGCTTTCACCACTACACCAAATGGTTTATTCTTACACTCTACGCGTGTGTTGCTAACCATGCATCCTCAAGACCGATGATGGACTCAGTCATCGCTCCTGATGATGCCAACATGTTTAGCAGAAGGTGCGTCGAGGGTGGTGGAAATAGTCGTGTAGATTAATTGTAATCTGACTCCTAAGTTTTACGAACTATAAAATGGTTACAGAAGAATTATATGTGTATAATAAGCAAGTTATGTTTATCAAACACCTTTCTATCTTGGCGTTTTTATATTTCACAGTGCGTTAATCCATCCTACCCCCAGACTTCCCGGAACAAGTAGGATTTGCACCGGGACGCGGAACGCGAGACCAATTTATGCCTCTGCAATAACTAGTAGAAAAAGTGTTTGAATACAACATTCTGCTTTCTTGACTATACCAAAGCGTTTGACACAGTATAATGGGGACGACTCTGGAACATTCTGAGGGAGATGGGAGTTCCGAAACACCTAATCCACATCATAAAGTGCCTGTACAACACCTGAGACCAGATAAAAATAGACGGCCAATACTCCGCAGATTTCAGCGCGGAAAAGGTGTTAGACAGGTTGCATCCCCTCCCCCATTCTATTCAACATCTACGAAGAATGGATTATTAGGAAGGCTTTAGAAAACTGAGAAGGTGGGGTTTCTGTTGCTGGAAAAAAAAGGGTCAAACTTACGATATGCGGATGACACGATCGTTCTGGCTCAAAACGAGCAAGAAATGTTTGAGCTTCTTAGTGGGTGGAGGTTGTAAGTTTGCAATTGGATCTAGGTCTAAATAGAGCCATGATGATTGCGGATAGATCTCGAATAATACCATTACCACTGCAACTTATCCGGGATATAGAGACGAAGGATAGCGTTGTTTATCTCGGCACATAAATGAGGAATAAGGCGACGATTTAGGATGGCAAAGGAAGCTTTGGGTAGAAAGCAACTAAAACAAGACTTCTCAAAGCACTAGTCTTTCCTATTACAAAATCCTGGACACTGAACGCAGCATGCTGTAGAAGAATAGAGGCGTTTAAAATGATTTGCTATCGTAGGTTGCTAAGAATCCCGTAGACAGCTCATAGAACGAATGTCGCTTTACTAACATATCTGAATATTCGGGATCATGAAAGGCTACTTCCAACGATTCAGAGACGGATTCTAAATTTATTCAGTCACGTAATACGAAAGGACGGTATGGAAAAGATGATGACCCAAGGAAAAGTAGACGGTAAAAGAACTAGAGATAGATCTCCTGTAAGATTTATAGGCCAAATCAAGGACCCCACAAACATGTCGGTTGCAGCAGTCATGAGAACGGTAGAGGATAGAGTAGCATGGCGACGAGTTACTCACTACCATGAATGAGTCACGATGTTCGGAATCGAATAACAACCGGAGAGAGAGAGAGAGAAAGAGTAATTCACCCTTGGTGACGTCACTACATCAGCTGTCGACCATTAATTTACCAATTCAACCAACGATTGGAATGACAGAACTATTGAAAGGTTAGTTAACTTATATCTCCTGGAAGTTAGCAAAAAAATTGATAGCCGAGGAATTGACAAAATAGGTGGTCTATTAAAGTAAAAAGGAGAGAAATACCTAGACAAACACGGCGCCAAACAGTTATGGGGGCAATGAGCAGCAGACGGCTGTCGAAAAATAACGTTCAGGTTAGGAAACAATAACATGATAGATGCGGGAAATGCAAACATATATAGTAAAATTTCCGTTATATTATATTGTATGCGTGCACAAAAAAATTTGTAATCCTACGCTGAGTACTTTCCGAACTTGTCAGGGAAATAATCATTTTTTAACTTCCCAACATTACGATGTACTACTAAAGTGATAACTACTATCAGGTATCTATTTTTTTTTTTTTTGGGGGGGGGGCAGGCGGTAAAACAACAACTTGTGAAAGTTCAGCGATCAGCTGATGTTAAAGTAAAGGAATATAATACCCTTAAAGAAAGTTTAAGCGAAATAAAATCGATGAAAAATAATAAGGATGCCTTAAAGTCATTGTTAGAAGCAAGTGAAAACAAAGCACAAATGGAGCAGGTCAGATCGGAAAATTTGAAATATTCTGAACAGTTGACATTAGGTAGGGAGTTAACCTATTTGGATTTTAAAAATAAAATAATAAGAATAGTTTTAAAAGTACAGATTCCGTTAACCAATCTGGTTGACGATGGTCTAGACGCCATGTAATAGATTTACATACACCTATTTTGACTTCACATTTTTGATTTGCCTGAAAAAAATTTTATGGCTTGTATACATGAAATTAGTCCACACGTGTATCGGGATTTTTTTCTAAATGTATATTTTGCAAAATATGGATGTTATAAATTATCGTAGTCTACTAATCGGTGGCACATTAAAAAAGCAATATCTCCGGTTTTATTTATCGGATAAACTTTGTTCTTTTGCCATTTGCCATGGAATTTTTTAATTGTTTATTTCTAAAAAATAATAACAATGAAACTGTTTAAATCATTTCTCCATGCTTGCCCCCTTAACTTATAAAATCGAAAAAACACCATTATTTTTTCTATGTTTTAATCTAAAAAACCCATATTTTTGAATTATTACATTTTGATATGTTGCTTAAACTTTGTTTTTCCTACATGACTAACTAGAGCCTTATCATGGTTGCTTGTACAGCAAGTCGCCTACTCAAGAAAGCTTTCCATCCTGTTTGACAACTTAGGATTGTATATGTAAGAGTGTAATTTTAAATAGTTCATCCCTAAATCAATCTTATGTGGGAATTTATAATATGTGGAGCAAAATGGACCATCTGAAGACACAAGTCGTTCATTTTATATCATTCATAACACCAGTTGTTTGGTCGAATTAAAATCAAAACCAACCAAACCAACTACAAACATAGCTGCCCAAGCAAAAAGTAGACTATTCATAAGCATTAAGATCTATAGCATGTTTTATTCCTATCTCTGATTTTACACTATTTTTTTTTTTTGGTTATTTAGAAAGGGAAGCTGTCGTTGCTTATAGAGCTAAAATAGAAAGTTTAACACAAGAACTGGACGAATTGGGAGAAAAATACGACAAGGCGGACAAAGAGAAAGTAGAAATTAACACCAAATTACAAGTACTAAATAATTACTTTAAAGAGAAGGAAGAGCAAATGCAAAAGTAAGTTCAAGTAAATATATAAATTTGTAACTTCGATAGTCCCGATGGTAACTTCGTTGCTATTCAATTTTACGAGTTCAAAACCTAAAGGGCAAATCGTAGTAAAGTGATTCGCATTTCAGGTATGAACTACCTATATGATTATTTTAAACTTATTCTTTCTTCTTTTAGCAGCCCTTTACAGTTCATTCCTGTACATAGGCCTATCCTAACTCTTTCCAGAGTTCCTTGTTCTGAGTTAGTTGGTGTGTCTGTTTAATGTCGTCTAGCCAACGTTTTGTTGGTCTGCCACCTTTCCGTTTATGCAGGCGGCGCAAGCTGAAACGCTATATTTGACGAGTATTGAAATTTAAATTAAAAAAAGTTTAATGCGATAAATTAAAAATTGAAAGGCAGCCGGAATTTTCAGTTGTACAGTGGGACTTCGTCCCCTCCCGCGCGGCATCTCCAGTGTATAATATGTTTTGTCCACCGAGCGTTGTCTTGACAAACAACATGTCCAACCCAGGTCCATTTTAATTGGGCTATACGAGTTATTACTCGTATCTGTAACGCAATCTCGGAGTTATTGCTAACATCATCCGTTTAATAGCTCTTTGTGTTTATGTGCTGATTGGTTCGTTAGAGCTGTGGTTTCCATTCCATACGTCAACACTGGAACTATAACGGTATTAAACACTTTCCGCTTTAAATTGATTGAAATGCTGCTTTTTTAATTATATGTTTCAATTTTGTCTTTGCTGCCCATGTTAGTCGGATACGTCTGCTGATCTATGCGGTTTGATTCTTCCCACCTAGTTTGATGGTATCCTAAATGAACATATCCCTCTACTTTTTCTACAACCTGATGACTCATAGGCACTTCTCTATCATCTGATGTCATAATGGATAGACCAAATTTTGCTGATTCCCTTTGAAGTTCTTGAAGCATAACTCTCAGCTCATTTATGTCTGTGCTGATCAGCACGATGTCCGCTAAACGAAAATAATTCAGATACCTACCGTCAATTCTTATGCCTTTCTCGTCCCAATCCAGGTTCTTGAATATGTCAAGTGCAAGAGTGAATAGTTTAGGAGATATAGTATTCCTGTCTCACACCCCTTTTCACTAGAATTTTGTTTGTGTTTGTGTCTTCATTGATGATTACTTCGATTGCTGTAAATATATAACTAACACTGTTTGAATCTCTGAGGATGGCCCACAATTCCACTGATACCTTGTTATAGTCAACGAAGGCGAGGTGAAGGGTTTCGTTACATACGATGCTGGTTTGAAAAGTCCGTGCAAAAATAAAAACTACTTATGTGTTTGGGGTAAACCTTTTTTATTTTTCGACATAGTCTCCTTTTAGGCTTATACACTTCGTCCAAAACGATGTTCTAGTTTGTTGATCCCTTCCGAATAATAGGATTTGTCCAAGTCTGCAAAATATCCATTAGTGTCTGCAATCACCTCCTCGTTTGAATAAAATCTTTGTCCCGCCAGCCATTTCTTCAAATTGGGGAACAAATAGTAGTCTGAGGGAGCAGTCTGGAGAATAGGGGGGATGTGAAACGAGTTGGAATCCTATTTCCATTAATTTTGCGACCACAACTACTGAGGTGTGTGCTGGTGCGTTGTCGTGATGGAAAAGGACTTTCTTGTGGGCCAATCGCGGGAGTTTTTCTTGCAGCTCGATTTTCAAACGGTCCAATAACGATGAATAATATTCACCTGTAATAGTTTTACCCTTTTCCAGATAGTCGATGAGGATTATCCCTTGCGAATCCCAAAAGACAGTCGCCATAACCTTTCCGGCCGAAGGAACGGTCTTCGCCTTTTTTGGTGCAGATTCCCCCTTGGTAACCCATTGTTTAGATTGTTGTTTGGTCTCAGGAGTATAGTAATGTATCCATGTTTCATCCACAGTGACGAAACGACGCTTAAAGTCCTCCGGATTCTTCTGGAACAGCTGCAAACCATCCTTGCAACACTTCACACGATTCCGTTTTTGGTCAAGCGTGAGCAATCGCGGCACCCATCTTGCGGATAGCTTTCCATGTCCAAATGTTTATGCAAAATATTATGTACCCGTTCAGTCGAGATGCCCACAGCACTAGCAATCTCACGCACCTTAACTCTTCTGTCATCCATCACCATATCATGGATTTGATCAATGATTTCTGGAGTCGTAACCTCCACAGGCCGTCCAGAACGTTCAGCGTCACTTGTGCCCATATGGCCAGTCCGAAAATTTTGAAACCACTGATAAACTGTTCTAATCGAAGGTGCAGAGTCACCATAATGTTTATCAAGCTTCTCTTTAGTTTCCTGAGGCGTTTTGCCTTTCATAACGTAATGTTTAATCACCACACGAAATTCTTTTTCGTCCATTTATTGAAAATCACTCGACTTCCTTGATTCACACGAATGCCAAACACAAAGAAATAGACCAATATGGCTGAAACTTGGTGTGCGTTCATTCAAGAGATGCTACTAACTAAACATGACCTCGATACGCGCCGGTGGTGCCATCTCTCGGACTTTGCACGGACTTTTCAGACCAGCCTCGTATTCATTACATTTTTCACTTAGTGAAAAAATCGTTAAATATAGGAAATTTTGGGATTCTGAATAAGCAGAAAAAATCTTAATTTAATATCTTTAATAGTGATTGTTTTAAAATTTGTATTTTTTAGAGAAATAAGTAAATATGAGTCTTTATGGGCCGCGAAAGAAGGTGAAGCCACATCTACGACCGAACGAATTCGATATACGCAAGAGGAGTTACAAAACTACAAGTAAGTAATATTTTTTTGCTTTCTTTTTACTGTTTGCATATTTCGTTCTGTAATAATAATAGTAAATACCATTTGTAAGGAAACCAAATAAGACAAGGTATGTATGATGGACTAGATGAGAAACCACTCTGCTTCAAATTGACACGGTCTAATCCCAAGAATCAAAATTTATCAAGGTACATATGACTAAAGACCGGGAATCCAATCTACAGCTTTGCAGATGACAGTACGCTTATCTCTTCATTCACTTTGAAGGCTCAGACATCGGCTACTTACGCGATTATTCGCAGACTGCAGGAGGTCGTTCAACTTAGCAAAGACCTGGAAGAAATTCTATCTTGGGGTGACAGTAACCAAGTGGAATTTAACGCTACAAAAACCCAGGCGGCAGTCTCTTATATGGAGAACATCATCCCTTTGGAATAATTTGCCCAGGGCTGTGTTTCCCACCGAGTACAATTTACAGCGATTCAAGAACAACGTGAATCGCTTTTTCGGCACACATGTCGCTCCTGGAGCGCTTTAGGGACTTTCCTGTAGCACGTGTGCAAGCCCCATAAAAAAAGTAAGGCCTCTCACAGTTTTTAAAAAACGGAACTTACCAAGTTTGCGCCTGCACCATACAAGACATTTATATGGATTTTCTCTTTTTAAAATTAGAACAATTTCCATATTCATCATTATAACTTATGACCTTTGAAGATGATTTGTGCAGTCGTAGGCGAAACGTCGGAAGGTAATTCTAATTTGATGAGATCTAAACACTCACTTTATATGTATTTCAAAAATTTCATATTCTTTATATATCTTTCAGTCTAAAAATCTGAAATATTTAAATAATGCAAAAATCTGTTTGAAAATCAATTCTTACAGAAGATTAATCTTTAAAATTTGTCAAACAATATAAATTTTTGTTTCAAATTTTCATCAACATGTTTAAATTTAAAATTTATCATAAATGACACCTCCCTTTGAAATCGATAAATGTGAATAATGAGACATAATAATTTAAAAGCAATGCAACAAAAGGTAGATTGTTCACACTAACAAATATAATGATGTAGGTGAAAATAGATTGCCAAAAAATTTCACTAATTTTTTCAGTTATTTTAAAATTATATAGCCTAAAGTTTTAAATTGACCTCCATATATTGGGTGCTAATTTACTACGGAAGCCAAGTTGTGTGATTTTTTCATGGAAAAAATAAACTTGTGTAGCAATTGTATATACAAGATGCTAAATCGTGTAATATATTAAAACTGGTAAATCTTTGTATTAAGGGAAACTGTAGAAAAATAACGATAAATGGCACTCCTTTATAACGAGGAAATTGGAGAAATTTAGAAGAATTTAACACTGTGTAAGCCGTAGAAAGTTTCAATTTCTAAAGAACATTAGCGTCGGTTAGAAAAATATCTTCCATTTTAAGGAAACTAATTTTACTGCCATCTTTCGAAAATACGTCGAACTGCAAAACTGCCGATCAGGGTAGAGTTATTGCATACATCAACATAAAATCATTTTCTGACGTAACATAAAAGTTATTATATAGTTATTATACAGTCATATGTTATTGCGAACTGTAAAATTGACTAGTAATATCTTATATCAGAAATAGATTTTTGTGACCTTATCTTGACAGGCAGATTAAGAAAATACTTCTAAGCAGTTTTATGAATCTTTAAGAAAAATGTAAACGTTCGGCAACATCGTTACCGGGCGTGGGGAAAACACTGGAAAATGAAGTTTTAGCAAAATTTTAAACATATGCGAATTAAGAAAAATGGTAGTAAATGTTTTTTCATTGGCCACATGAAACATCAATTTTGTATTTGTATTTGCAGAGCGGAAAACGAAAGTCTAAAACAGGAAATAGTTAATCAAGAAGTAGAATTAAAAAGTCAGATCTCGATGCTCCAAAAGAAAGCTCACGAAAGTTGGGTAGCAAACCGACAGACCGAAAGAAAATTGGAGGAAGCGAGACAGGAGGCTGCACAACTGAGAAATAGGTTGACATTGAGAGAGAGGGCGATAGCTGAGGGAAATAATCAAGCTAGTAAGTTAAAAGTTTTTTTTAAAGTTGTGATTTTCTGTTTATTTTTTAAAAACATTTGGACTAGTATTGTTGCGTCTAACGTAGGGTTAAATATCATCAATATTAAATATTTAATTATATTGCAAAAACAAACAATTAATGTGGACATTACTTCAACTTGACGCTATTAATTTGAATTAAGGTTTCTCTGGTAGCATTACGTCTGAGGTGGCCTATTCCCTATATATGCTAATGTCGATCTTTTTTTACACTTAAAATTACATGCCATGTTTTTTAGTGTTCCGTATGGAACACTTATAAGATCACTTCGGCGTCTGTCCGTCAATCTGTCTGTCACACCCGATTTTCTCCGAAACTATTTGACATAGAAAGTTGAAATTTGGTACTAATATAGGAATTGATGGCCTCATCAGAGCCGTGTAGTTTTGAAAGTTAAATTTTGACTTAAGGGGGTAGTTTTGAGGGGTGAAATCGGAAGTGAAAAAAAAAGTTTTTTTACTGGGTCATTGAGTGGGATGTCAAATGAAAGCTTGTAAAAACACGAGTTCAAATATATATATAATGTAACACTTGCGCACTCTTTGTATTATTTTTAAAAAATAGCGAAAAATCGCCGCCCCCCCTTAATCTCGAAAAATACGGATCAAAAAATTTTGAAAAAATTCTGGAATATTCTCCACAGGGTATAGATTGAACGAAAATTATTACAAGTGCATTACCTTTAATAATTTATCTGGTATATAAAAAACAAACATCAGTTTTCAGTAAAGATCGGAAACTTTGGTGAAAAATCATTTGGGGAGTGTTTTGTGAAGTCACTGATCATTTTATGCCTTTGTAACAAAAAATTTTTATTTTAAAAGTAGTCAACGTACAGAACACTAATTGCGCAAGTTCAACTTGCACTTGACGGTTATTTTTCTTTAAGACGATGCTTAGTTATAAACATTATTAAGTAAAATGCAGTAGCAGAGTACGATTAGAAAAAAATCTTCATAAGTCTTTCATAGTTTCAAGAACCTTCTTTTTGGACTATTTTGCAATGTTACAAATACAGGAGAAATTACGGAAACACTAAGTTTCCACCAAAAAAAGTACAATTGCAACGATGTCGTTAAAAAAAGCACTGTGAGCATTAACTTATTTATTTATTTATAATACCTTACAATATAACAGTATCAATAACAGAACGGCCGAAAATGTGGAGTGAAACACAAGGACGGCTTACACTCCTATGGTGAAACAATCAACGCCAGAGCATCTCTTCTGAAGGAAGAGGGGGAACCTAACATATATTACATTTAGATACATTAAGCTGTAGACAGTTTGTCTCAGCCCAATTTACAAGTCTATCCAAGTCCGTCTGGAAGTCCCGGACGTTCTACACATTCAAAACCTTAAATACTTTAAGATCATCGGCGAACATAAGGAAACCAGAACTCAGTATATGGCTGGCAATATCATTGACAAACAAATTGAAGAGGAGCAGAGAGCAATGGACACCCCCAGTACTTCAAGCTTAGCTAATAATAGGTCGTGATTAACCCTATCGAATACCTTGGAAAAGTCGGCATAGACAGCATCCACCTGGGCCCCCTCCTCCAGAGTCTAACAAGTTGGTATCCGTCGATCTTCCCTGTGAAAATCCATATCGTCGCTAAGAGATGACGTTCCTGTAGGACCAAGATAATTGCTTATATATTAGGAAATCAAAGAATTTGGGAATACTGGATTGATTACATACACTTCTATAATTCCTTACATCATTCCTGTTTTCCAGACTTGTAAATTGGACTCGGATAACTTTTTTTAAATATTGTTGGAAAAACTCCCTCATCCAGTGACTTATTAACAGATCCTTGATGGCCCCCGTAAGTGTAGTGACACATTGCTTCAGAAAGTAATTTGGAATATCATCTGGGCCCGCAGACATTTTGTCAGGCAGATGGCAGATAACATCGTATACGTCGATCACCGAAATCCTATGACAATCAATACTTATTTCATTACTGTCCAAATTTTTATAGCACAAAGTTGGTGCCGTACCTTTTCGAAACACGCTGAAAAAATACTTTGAAAAAAGATTAGCAATACTCAAGCTGTCACTACCCTCAGTGCCATCCAGTATCATATTCCGTGGAAACCGGTTAATCGTACGTTTGCCATCAACAAAAGACCAAAACCTCCGCGGATTATCATGTATAGACCCATTCAATTTATCAACATACACGGCATAGCATCCACCAAGAAGCGCCCTGCATCACGCTCTTAACCTAGTAAAGTCTCGATAGTATTGGTGTTCACTAGTGGTTTGAATTTTTTATGAGCGGTTTTCTTATCAAATATACATTTTTTCAACTCTGGTGAGTACCATACAGGGAAGTTGGTTGAAACAAAGCGCTTACTGCGGACAAACATATTAAGCGCCTGGTTCAATGTAGAATAATAGAGTAACTCGGCCGCCCTATCAACGCCACCAGACATCTGAATCCCCAAGTCCCAATTCACCGACGTCAAAATGTCGTAGAGTGCCAAAAAATGTCAACATATAAAACATCGGTTCACATTTAACTTAAAAAAACCTCGTTTCAACAATTAGTGACATTTCTGGCGAGCTATTTATTGCATGTTGTCTTATTTTTAAGGGGTTACATACACTTGGGCGCTGCAAAAAGTATGAATATTTAAAAAAAATATTTAAGTAGATAATACAAAAGAATGGCGATTATATATTTTTATTTTACTTTAAATTATAGATTTTTTTTTTTTAAATATGTTATAATTGTTAACATTTTTTTTATATCAGTTTAAATGGACCACTAATGAAAACTATGGCGCCTGCTTGTCTGTAAGATAACTTCACAGAAATAAAAATTAATCTTGTAAAATAAATTATAGTTTAAAATTGTTGAAGGTTTTTTTTTCAAAAATAAAGAAATTAAATGTTTCAAACTTTAGTATGCAGTTTTCGACCAAAAAATGTATGTTTAATTATTTATAAAAAATTGTCTATTTAAAAATATTAAAAATTGACTGAGTAATATTGCAGGCAGTGCATTAAGACAGGTGGCTGTCCCAATCCGACGCCAGGTCATATTTAATGCTATAATTTTGTAATGGGATGGAATTTTCTTAGTTTTTGTTTGAATAATTCTTAAAAGTATAGAGATTAAAAATCCGTAAAAAAACAAAATCGAATTTTTGAAAATTCGAAGTGTATGTAACCCCTTAAGAGAAAAAGATTACTTTTGGTTGTACCTTTCAGTTTAAAACCATACATGTACGTGGGTAAATCAAATATAAACGGTAATTTTGCTATTCTTCTTAGAATGCAGTTCTTAGCTAGATGATGTTGTGTGGAGTAGATGTTTGGTGTGTGAGGGGTGGGGGAACCGGATGGGTGCGCGCGCCAACTCGTCTTTGTCGTCAGTACAGCCATGACCGAGTAAGAGGTACCTTCGTCTGTTGCGCAACGTATTATCATCAAGTTTTTAACCAATGAAGGCGTTAAACCGTCAGAAATTTTAACCCGTTTGAAGGCACAGTTTGGGGACAGTAGACTGTCTCAGAATCGTTTGTATACGTGGGCGAGA
Organism: Pachyrhynchus sulphureomaculatus; assembly: GCA_019049505.1. Taxonomy (NCBI): domain Eukaryota; kingdom Metazoa; phylum Arthropoda; class Insecta; order Coleoptera; family Curculionidae; genus Pachyrhynchus; species Pachyrhynchus sulphureomaculatus. The sequence goes on from CM032456.1 coordinate 67,923,149, forward strand.
GAATTTAAGGGCGGACGAGAACGGGTTGAAAACGAAAGTCATGATCGACGCCCTAGGTCAAGCCTTACAGATGATAACATCCGTGACATTAGACACCTTATCGAAGGTGATCGCCGATTAACCGTTGAAGAAATTTTCTCAGAAGTGGGCATCAGCTATGGAAGTGTTCAATCCATAATTACTGATCGAGTCGGTTTCAGAAAAATTACTGCTCGATGGGTTCCAAGGTTGTTGACTGGAAACCAAAAACAGGTCAGGTCGGAGATCGCTGAAAGGCTTCTGAATCGATTTCAGCAAGAAGGGGAGGCCTTTTTAAAGCGCATAGTGACATGTGATGAGACGTGGGTACATCACTACACTCCCGAGTCCAAAATGGCAAGTAAGGAGTGGTGAAGAAAGAATGAAGGTTCCCCAGTGAAGGCCAAAACTCGTCTCTCTGCAGGAAAAGTCCTTGCAACCATTTTTTTTTTACTCTAGGGGAATTTTACTGATCGATTTCCTGCACGATCAACGTACGGTGAATGCGGCTTACTACTGCCAGTTGTTACGGTTGGCAAAAGCCGCCTATCGAAAGAAAAGACGGGACATGCCCATCAGAGATGTCATTCTCCTCCAGGACAACGCCAGGCCTCACACTGCGGCTTTGACAAGGGATACACTGGAAGAAATGGGCTGGGAAACCCTCGAGCACCTCCGTTATAGCCCTGACTTATCCCCCTGTGACTATTTTTTGTTTGCGCCAATGAAAGAATCTTTGGGAGGTCAGCGATTTGGAAGCAATGAAGAAGTCGAGGAACACGTGCGCAATTGGCTTACAACCCGCCCTCAAACCTTTTATGACCAGGGAATACGGAAACTTCCAAATCGGTGGCAGATCACGCAGGAGACTATATTGAAAAATGTTAAATCAATGATTTGTGTATAAGGTTATTCAATAAACGTATAAAAAATTATCGTTTATATTTGATTTACCCACGTACTTCCAGTGAGTTTTGATAAAAATCGCGTGAAACTTGTTACAGTTACTAAAATTTATAAAATTATGATAATAGATCCTATATCTTGATAATTTCTCTGTATTTTTCAGGAATACAATCTCCTCTACACCAAAACGGCGAATTGCCGTTTTCGCCCACGCCGATTGATCAGACCCAATCCCCTCCTCCACCGTTCTTCAACCCACGCGATCACCTAACGAAATCTCCACCTATTCCCGGGATGCCGCCGCCTCCGTTTTTACCGCCTCCTTTAGGAACGTCTTCGTTTATACCTCCTCCGCCTTTGGACGGGTCGATTCATCCGATGGGTGATATGGGCAGTATGCCCCCGCCTTTTATGCCTCCATTGCCACCAGGGATGTTTCCAGGTAAGTTAAGTGTTCAGTTGTAATAAACGAGCAAACAACTATTATTTAAATCAACGTTGTAAAATAAAATAACCGTTCATTGCATGCTATTTTCTTTCTTAGTTTATAATTTCCATGGATTTTATTTGTAAATCTTTATACTTTTTTCATCTATTTATTTATTATTATCGTTCGGTATCTTATTGCTTTAGCTTGTTGATAAACGATAATCAAAGGTAATCTGCGTGGACCTTGGGATAAAGGGTTTGTAAAATAAGGTAGCTTATATACAAATAGTAATTGCTACAAAAATATGAAAACGTCCGTGACATCTCTATTGCAATGTCCAAAATGTGCCGTGAAATCCCGATGAATATTTATGACTTAGACAACACTGGCCGGTACTATTACATTCCTACTGATATCTCAAAAATAAATTGACATTGACAAACACCCTAATATCGTTAATAAAAATACGGAGTACATTCTACATTATATTCCAGGCTAATTCAGTGTTCAATTGTAGAAGAGTATATATGAAGATGCGGGGTCTAACTAGGAAACGCCGGATACTGTTCAATCCCATAAACAATGATTTCCGTCTCATCAAAACCGTGAGGCATATACGAGTGTTATTTATTTTTGTCTATTTTAGGTGACCACAGACCACCACCCTTGGGGAGGATGAGTTCGCCACCTCCAGTAGGAGGTAGATATACACCAGAATCAAATGCATACTCAGATTATGATAGGTGAGTAAAATGTTTTACTGATATTTAATTTTTGATTTTAATAATTGACGGCAAGTTCTTTTAATAATTGGTGATTCATCGTAAGTTACAAGGGCTACCTTTTAACTTTTTACAAAAACAATACATACAAACATACATAATCCTTCCTCTTCTGCCTTACGGTGTCGAGGTAGTGGAGCAGGTAATGCGTCGCCACTCCTTTCGGTCCTCTGCCATTTTCTCCGCCTGTTTCCAGGTAATCTTCTTCTCTTTCAAGATTTTTCCCACACCATCATTCCACGTTCTTGTTGGCCTACCTATTTTACGCTTCTTATCCACTGCCACTTTCCATATTTTCTTTACCATTCTACAGTCACTCATTCGCACCATGTACCCGTTAACTATTTTCTCTCCAAAGTTGTTACCACGGAATTCACATTACACCTTTCGCGGACTATAGTGTTTCTGATGCGGTTTCGTCTCGTCACTCAGGAGCCGCTCTCAAAAAGCGCATTTCACACGCCTGGATTCTACTTCCGTTTCGCTCATCCAAACTCCAAATCTCACCCCCCATACAGCAGCATCGGGATATACACCGTATTGAACACCCTTATTTTAGTATTCAGACTAACTTCTCTTTTTCTAATAAATGGTTTGTTCAATGCGTAGAATAACTTAGTTGCCCCAGTCACTCTACTATCCACTTCAGTATCAAGCTTTCCACAAGCACTCAAAAAGGATCCCAGGTACCTAAAATTCTCAACCTGCTTAATTTTCACATCATTCATGGTGATTTCTGCTTCCCTTCGTGTTTTAGCGATCACTATCAGCTCAGTCTTAACCGTATTCACTTTTATTCCATATTTTACAAAGATATCATTCTATACATTCAGGTTTGTCTGCATGTCCCTTTCCGAACTTGTCACAATGACCAGGTCATCTGCATATAAAAATTCCGAAACATATACTTGCCCCAGTTTGTAAACACCCTCTCTCGTCTTCTTGACCTTACTCCTGGCTTCCTTCGAGATTTCATCCATGAACGCAATAAACGGTAAAGCACACCGCCCTGTCTTATCCCTGCCTTCGTTTCAAATTCATTCTACATCTGGTTGTTCAAACAACAATGAAAGAAAAAAATTTTTTGTTACTAATCGGGTACCTCAAAAACAGGGTTTTGGAAGGATTCAACAGCTTTTTGAGGTGATGAAAATCGCTGTCCAGACATTTTTTTTTGACTTCGGGAACAAAAAGAACTCGTTATGCTATAAATCAGGTGAATATGGTCAATGAGACATTAATTCGATATTTTTCTCCGTCAAATAATAATTGTTTGACGTGCTGTGTGAGAGCTGGCATTGTCAAGATGAAGAATGATGCGACATTTTCGGTTGTTTTTTCTAATTTCATCGATGACTGCTAGCAATCAAATGGTATACTATTCAGCAATAACTGTTCCTCGATCCTCTAAAGCAATGGTTGCAACATGTTCAGTATAACCCAAAGAACCAAGCGATCATTTTCTTGGAAGTGCTTCGCAAACGAACCACTTTTGTTGGATTCGATTCAGTTTGGAACACCCAAACAGTTTATTGTTACTTAGTTTCCGACTCATACGAATATATCCAAGTTTCGTCGCCTGTTCAATATGGATTTTGCATGTCCTCGGTTGAATTTTTTGAGCATTTTCTTACACGAATTGACACGAGCCTCTTTTTGAGTTTCGGTTAAATTATGCGGAATCCAATGGGAACAGATCTTTTTCATAGCTAAATGTTCATGCAAAATCGAATATACTGCAGTCTTCGATATTCCTAAGGATGCATCTATCTTATGGTAAGTCACGTGCCGATCCTCTTCAATCATCTTGCGCGCAGAATCGATGTTTTTTGGAACAACAACCCATTTTGGTCGACCTTCACGAAATTCATCGCTGCCGGAAGCACGACCATGACGAAATTCTGCAACCTAATTGTAAACAGTCTTATTGGTGGTGATTCATTATCAAAAGTTGAACGAAGTGATTCGAGGCATTGTTTGGTTAGGCCTTTACTAAAATCGTAAAAAATCATCCAACGAAAACCTTCTCGTGAAATTTCCAGTTGTTGACAAAACTGTTTTTTAAACGCTCATTGTGAACAAACGATTCCAATTTCTGAGCTGCCGCTGTTTTAACAGTAACAAATGTCAAATTTGTCGTTTGTAAAAACTTAAAAGGTGGCCCTCCTGTACAGAGTGTGCCAGTAAGGTGTTTTGAACCATACAAGATTAGAAAAAATTGTAATATGCAAAAGTTAAAGGGCAAAGGTAACTACCGATTATGTCTCAAAAAAGCGGGACAACAGTTAAGTTACCACTTTTAAGTGGTAAATTTGTATATTTTTGAATATTTCAATTATACGCAATTTAGACATATTTTGTATATTTCAATTAGGTCTTACGTCTCCATTCCAATATTCATGCAGCTATTATAAGACATCATTTTGTATGATACTAGGCTTTAGGGTCCTTGTGGTTGTTATTATCATCCTTTTGAAATTATTTTTACAGGTATAGCAGACGGAGTCCATCACCGCCTTACGACTCTGAATACGGAGCTTCCCCTCCTCCAATTAGAGGTTATAGTCCCTATCAAGATAGGTTACGGGATGATAGGCGGGAATACAAACGACCACAAGCTAGAAGTAATGGTAGGAATTCAAAAGGTAACTAATTTCTGTCCTTAGTAGTCCACAAAATTGAGTTATAATAAAAAATTAGTTTTCATATAATATAGTAGTAGTAGAGATATTCAAATCAAGATCATGTAATGTCCGTTTTGAGGAAGTTTATTTTCGCACTCGGCGCACATTTCATTATCCATCATCAGGAGTGTTGATCTAAAATTAGAAACTGGGGTACTTATACTAAAGTCGTGATTTACCTATAGTACCTTTGGGCATGATTAAAATTTTTAGAACACGTATAGGGAAGCATGTGGAGTAAAGATTAAGTTTAAGCTCCCTTAAATGAACCCTAAAATTTGTTGATTTTATAATTGAAAATTGATATGTTTTTATACAGATATTCAGAATGTTTGTGGATGTGTGTAATAAGGAAAAGCATCATTTTACAACATTGTAAAGAAGAGTGCGGAGATGATGTTTATAGAAACGAGAATTCGGCGGGATTAACGATAGCAATCAATCTGGCCAAATTCTATTGACTGTTTTGATTGGTATTGTCAATCTCGCTGAACGCTATAACGATCTTCCCCAATCTCTTTTGTATATAATGAGGTTTTTTCTTAATTACAAAGGTTCATTTTCATTCAATACTTATTCATTTACTGATATTTTGTGGTCTTATGAGTAGAGAATAATGACATCGGAACAATATACTACTATCTACCTGGTGATACTATCGGATATGTTTTCTAATATTTTATTAAAAAATTCAAACTGTAAATGAATATGAACAAACTACATATTAAAATAGGAAAATATATGAAAGCAAAAACATAATCACAAGAGAATTAACAAAATTTCTCGTTGTCGGTGGCGATCGGACTCATGATTTCAAAGTACACGCTTTTTTCGCTTTAACCAAGTGAGTCACAGGATCGCTCTGCAGCCGCCTGCTAGTCTGAGATGTGTTTCGTAGCCTTACTCCCCACGTCCCAAAATAAATTTTTAATTCCCTTGAGGTCGCGATATTGCCAGTAAACAAGCCATTCCTAGTAGCCTTCATTTTACTGTATCTAATTTACTATATGTTATTGTAATTAATTTTAACTTAGAACTTCCCCTTTTTTGAAAAAGCTTTTACTTTCTTTTTTTTTTGTCTAATTTTTGTTTGTCTTTTATTTAACTTTTTTTAAAGATTTCTAGATGGTTTCTCAAAACTTTTGATATTGTTTATATTTTTCTACAGCTTCCCGTTTTATATTTTTGACACCGCTTGTTGTTTAGATGTTGGGTGGGCTTACAACCAAGCATATAGACCATATTAATCCTTTTTGCCGATCTAATTCAATGCCTGGCTAATGGGACCTGCAGTTTATTGTGGGATTCGAGCCCTGAACCTGAACTAACCTAAACTTACTAACTGGGGACAATCTACTACATATGAAAGGATTTGCGGCATTGCGAGGAATTATGTTTTTATAGTGACGGCCCTCAATATGTATTCAATTCGGGAACTCATCGTCAGTCTTTTCTGGTCCAACTGGTCCCCAATCAATAATATGCTGTTACACAGTTTTCGTCGAGTTCGGCTGTGAGTTTTTCCAAGTCGGACTTCAGATGTGCGCCTCATCCGAATGCGGAATGATATCTTCATGGTCAGTCTTTTTTGGTCAGTGGGATCTCGTACCAATCCCATGTCTTACAGCGTCAGTCTTTACAGTTTGTCAATATCTATTGTTTAGCAGTATGCCGTGCTGTATGGCCCTGTGCACCGTAGAGTCGAACTATATCATGTAGATGGGAAGTTAATATTGGAGATGTATTAAGTAAATTTGTCCAAAAAACCATAATTTGTTAACAGTTTACAATAAGGTTGGCAGGCAGATTGAAATATCTTTATCTACTCATGCGCCATATTTAATATATGTATATTTGATTATTTTAATTTTAATAGTCCTAAATTAATTTTGTTTATGTTTAATAATTATGATTTTGTCTGTCAGTGAGTTCTGTAATTGTTGATTGCGCAGCGGCTTTACGTACCTACGGTTTGTCAAGTAAGAACGTGTCCGCGATAATTCATTTTTGGTTTATGCGATTTTAGCGATTCAACAAAAAATCGGTAGAGGGAACCTTTATCTACGACGCATTTTAGCAAAAATATCAGTTTATTTCGAACTTCCGTCGAAATCACGTAAAATCCAAAATGAGTCACTTGTCTGCGCGTCGGTTCGAGGCAGTCTTTCTGTGTTTCCCATCCAAAGCGGTCAAAATTACACATTCCGCGACCGCTAAAAATATTAAAAAGTCGGTATTGTTGTAAAGATGTGGGTAAATCGTTTTAACGAAACAAGAAATGTCGACGACTTGTCAAAATGTGGCTCGGTAGGCAAAGTCATTCCGAAAGTCGAAAAACGAATCCTATCTTTGTTTTCACGGGACCCGAAATTGACACTGCGTCAAGGAGTTTGAATGTGTTCCATGAGACCATTCGACAACATCTTCGTGCTCATGATGTCAAATTCAGAAGCACGTTGAAGAAACCTTTGCTGGACGAAAATCACGTCGCGAAGCGGCTCGCTTGGGCCCACGATAAGATACTAGAGTGGCCCTCACAATCGCCGGACGATCCCTATTGAAAACGTTTGGTCATTTATAAAGAGAAAGCTCAGAGGAAAGACTCTAAGGATTTTGACTCAGTTATCTCGCAAAATGCGAAAAATTTGCAGAGTATGCAAAAAATCTCGTCGACAGCTGGCCTCGAAGATGTCGTGCGTTTATTGATGCAGGAGGCGATGGGACAACTTACTAAGGTAATTGCGCCGTTGTTAGCACACCAAAGAATACATTGATGGCAAAAAATGTTCTTAAAACACATTTTTTCAAGAATACGGTCACGTTCTTACTTGACAGACTGTAATAAAGACTAACGTTTGATTTTCCTCTCGGTGATCTATATTTTTATTAACAAGCCGTGATATGGTAAAACGCGCATTAGGAAGTATATGAACACAAGACAACATTTACTTGCTGAAAATAGAGCTTATTGAGTGACATTTTTTATTTTTGCACTATAGATGATTTTTTGACTAATATAAATTAATTTTAGGTATGCAAAGTTCAGGTTCCGAAAACGATTCTTTAGGAAAAATAAATAAAAAACCACCCAGAAAAGTGTAGCGTTCAGCGTTCTGTTTTTATTGTTAATTGAATTATCTCGACGTCTAAATAACTGGATATTTTTTACAGAGCTTCAATAATGTGCCGCAAAACTCTAGCCATACGGGGTTATTTATATTATTTTCAAACTGTCTTTCATTTAGTTTAAGAAAAATAAATATAATAATAAACAAAATTCCCAATTTATTTGTATTTAATCTTCAAGTTCCTCTATTTCTGAAGAGGGTTAAATTAAAATTAATTATTTGCCATAATATTTTAGGCTAGAATTTTTTGAGGCATTGAATACGACCAACATGTACAATTTTACTAAAACTTTTTGTTGTAAGCCAAAGTATTGATTTTTTACTAATTGCAGTGTATTTTTCTATTGTTTTGTTTTAAACTCTATGTTTTACAAAAATTTGAGAATGGCTTGCCTAAACTTAAAATTTTCTCTTATGAAATTAGGGCTTATGTTGCGACGTGCGTCAGGCAAGAACAGATTTAAAGAAAACGTAAATAATGAAATTAATTTTAATAAGTATTTGTAAAATCAATTAAAATAACTTGAATTTTTAATGTTTTATGCTGTATTTAGATTATCTGGGGCCGAAAACAACTTCTTAAATGCATGTATGTTCAATTTATGATGATACATACTATGTTGTTAAAAAGGACTGATATATTTTAATAATTATTTTTTTAATTGAGAAGTTTTCATTTCCACCAAGTTTTGAACTAATGAATGAATAATGATATTAGTTGTAATCAGAGGGATATCTCAAAATAATAATTTCATCCAAATATAAATTAAATGTTGGTTTTAGCGTCCGCTTATAATTAATTTAAAATTAACAAATTTTTAAACACTGAAAAAATTTCATTTTAACTGGAATTTGAACCCAAGAGTTTCGCTTTTGTAAGCTATTGGTCTATCAGCTGATCTATCAAAGCTTTTGAGTCTAATCAACAAGTACGTAATATGTTTTTTTACATCTTGAAGTTAGTCAATTAAAAATGCGTTACCGAATATTTGATCGAACTGACAAACTTTGGTTGCTCAGTCGACATTTTTACTGAATTTTGTTTTTGAAATTTTTAGGTAGTACACATAAAAAAATATAATTTTTCACATTTTTCAAATTAATCGTTTTTTTTTCTGAGCAAAATCAAGCCTGTGAAAAAATTATGTTGAGCTCCAGAAAATTTATATTATCGGGAATTACTTGTAATTGTCTTAAATTTAAAGTGCTCGAGCTCAAACTATTGATTCTAGTTATACTGAAGAAGGTCAGTGGCAGAGCAGCGATTGGAAATTTGAAAGTTTCATGTTTCAATCCCGATCGAAGTAAACAATTTCTTTTAAAGGTTCTTGCAGATTTTTTACGGAAATTAATTTTACGTCAAATTGGTGAGAAATTGGATATGTTGTAGGTTTTGATCTCCTGATCAAAAGTTCTCATGGGACTAGCGTTCGAAAATGGACAGTTTTTGAGATTGAGTCATTTATAGGAGTCCTTATGGGGATATCCGTTCGGTACTGGTTTGAAGTGATTTGCAACGTCTTTCCACCTATAAACGTGGTTATTAAATATATGTATGTATGTATATATATATATATATATATATATATATATATATATATATATATATATATATATATATGTGCTTACATGTCACTTAGGTATATCACGCATGAATAACCACGTCTATATGTGAAAAAGCGTTGCAAATCACCTCAAACTAGTACCGAACGGATATCCCCCGAAGGACCCCTATAAATGACTTAATCTCAAAAACTGTCCATTTTGGAACGTTAGTCCCACGAGAACTTTTGATCAGGAGGTCAAAACCTACAACATATCCAATTTCTGACCAATTTGACCTAAAGCCATCTTTCGTAAGAAATGTGCGGGATCCTTTGTCTTAGTGCCACTAATACATTACTTGTTAATTTTAAACGGATTAGAGTCGCTAATACCATCTATCCAGTGAAAAAAGATTAAATTTTTTAGGCGCTTAAAATAAAATTAAAAAATATATTTCGCAACAATAGCCCATAATTAAATCGGTCATTTTTGAAAGGGGGTATGTGTCGATGGGGTGAATTTTTTTTTTAGCTTTCCTACATGTAAGTGAGTAAAGGCAGCACTTAGAGTTGAATAGGGGCATGTGCAGAAATCGGCAATGGGAGTATTTTGTTATGAGAAATTTAGTTCAGTATTGAAAGAGGACATGTGATTCACATGTGATGTTTCTTTCAATTTTCCAAAAGTTTGAGTTTTGTAACATACACCCTTTCAAAAATGACCGATTCCGTTGTTTTTTTGTGGTTTAGGTTTCATCTACTGGTTAATTATTGTATTGTAAAAAGTGTATAGTCATGTTGTAATACATTTATTAAAAAAATAACTACTAAACGTTTTATTTAGTCAGCAGTTCATTTGTAAGTAAGTTCACTGGCAACATTGTGGCAACTTCTTTTTACAGAAACTTACCTGTGCTAAACGGCGCTCTTATGTCGTAGAGAATAGGGTCTAGCTGTAAAGCCGCTACTAAATATACATCTTTAGTGTTTCATACGGAACACTTATAAGATCACTTCGGTGCCTGTCTGTCTGTCCGTCTGTCACACCCGATTTTCTCCGAAACTATTTGACATAAAAAGTTGTACTGTACTGTAATACTTGCGCACACTTTCCTTTATATTATTTTTTAAGAACTGCCTCACCTTATCTGGAAAAGTATTGATTAAAAAATTTTGGAAAAATTCTGGAATATTCTTCACAGGGTGTAGATTGAACGAAAATTATCTCGAGTTACCATAATTTATCTGGTATATAAAAAAATAAAAATTTCAAGGTCATTTGGAGTGTGTTTTGTGAAGTCATTGATCATTTTATACCTCCGTAACAAAAATTTTTATTACAAAAGCAATCAACGTACGGAACACTAATTGGGCAAGCGCGACTTGCACTTGGCCGGTTATTTTCTTTAATTTTTGCTCCACCTATTTGTATTCAGCAACTGTGTTTATCTAGCATAAAAATAGGAAAGCTAGGTCCTATAAACGTGGTAGACAATAAAACAGAGAAATTAAGATAAAATAGAACATAGATTTATTTCTGCGTTCTTACGTATCAGAGTAACCAGTATATTACTAAAAATATACTAAAATATGACTCTAATAGAATTAAAAGATATATACAAAATTAAACTGTTATCTACGTCTTACAAAAAAAGCGATTTTCAGTTTCTTAAAATATTATTGACTTTAAAAAGTTCCTTCTTCACTCTTGATGAAATAACTCTTCTACTCAACCCAAAAAGGGCTGGCAGAGAAATCGGAAAAACCGGAGATTATCCGAAAGACCTAGTACGTGGTAGCAAAGAAGATTTGAAAACCTCTTGATAGAGAAAACTGTAACCGGAAAGGGAACTGGTGATAAAAATTATGGAAAACAAAATAGCAGTACAAGAAATAAAATCATAAAAGTCATAAAACCAGACCATAAAACCATTAGTAAAAGTTGTAAAGCTGGTAGTAAAAGTCATAAACCTGGTAGTAAAACCCTAAAAAGAAAAAAAAAAAAAAATCCTGTCACATATAAAAAGGTCTCAGGCTTTTCAAATGATTTTACCTTATCGACTGTGCAGCATGTAGCCAGATGTATTTGAAAATAATGCAATACTTTCTGTAAATAACCGGTCAAGTGCAAGTTGAACTTGCGCAATTAGTGTTCCGTACGTTGATTGCTTTTAAAATAAAAATTTTTGTTATGGAGGTATAAAATGACCAGTGACTTCACACCTCAAATGAGTTTTCAACAAAATTTGTTTCCAATCTTTACTGAAAACTGATGACCTTGATTTTTTTTTTTTATATACTAGATAAATTATTAAAGGTAATGCACTCGTGATAATTTTCGTTTAATCTACACTCCGTGGAGAATTTCCAGAATTTTTTCGGAATTTTTGGACCAGTGGCAATGATTTTTCGCGATGTTTTAAAAACAATACAAAGAAAAGTGTGCGGAAGTATTACATTATATATATATATATATATATATATATATATATATATATATATATATATATATATATATATATATATATATATATCTACTTGTGTTTTCACAAGCTTTCATTTGACACCACACTCGATGACCTAGTAATATTTTTTTTTTCACATCCGATTTCACCCCCCAAAAGTAACCCCTTTCAAAACTATGTGACTCTGATGAGGCCATCAATTTCTATATTACCAAATTTCAACTTTCTATGACAAATAGTTTCGGAGAAAAACGAGTGTGACAGACAGACAGATACCGAAGTCATCTTATAAGTGTTCCGTACGAAACACTAAAAAAAACGGTATTTTTTTACTGGAAATTCCAGAGTGAGGAAACAAAATAGTTAAAAAAGAAAACAGGAACTTACTCATAGGAGAGTTTTCTAATTCTAAAATGGGATTCAGCATCTGAAAAATAAACAGGTAGCCCGAATTTGGTAAAACACCTATCGTTCGACGGTACTTTAATCGAAAACTGATTCCGCGCTCAGTCGGCTTGCCTTTCGAAAACGGTCGCGCTGATTCCAACGTTTACAAAAGTATGTCCTATAGTACCATTGGAAATCGAAGAGAAACAGAAACTTGAAAAGGTAAAATGTTTATAATCAGACAGATGTACTGGCTTTATAGTGACTACAAACAGGAAATATTACTTTTGTTATACTATATGCTGGTAATAATCCCGTAGCGTAATGTAAAAGAATTAAAATTGTAAAAAATAAAAGTTACAACATAAAGCGAAGTATTTTGGTTAGTGAATGATCTGTTTTATTTGCCATATTTGTAATTTAAATCATTTACAATATTACAAACGGAATACACGCACACACACATTTGATGTTGAGAAATCATAAATCTTGTGATTAAACCGTGTTAAATTAGAATATCTCCAGCGGTTCGCCTACGACTGCACGAAGCATCTTCAGAGATCTTTCCTCCTAAGCATTAGAACAATAAACGAGTGTGCTATGCATGCAACATGTTCATGCTAAGACACATTTGCCCCTACGTTAAAGCCCAGCGACATAACTTTGTCGGGTTCAGCAACATTAACATTTTTGGAAAACACTGCTGCTAGGGTTTTTGTAGCGTTAAATTCTACTTGGTTATTGTCACCCCAGGATAGAATTTCTTCTAGGTCTTTGTTAAGTTGAACGACTTCCTGCTACTCAGTATATATCATCACTACACCAAACACTTTATTTTTGCACTCGACGCGCGTTTCGCTAACCATGATAGCTTCATTAGGAGCTATGAGTGACTATCAATCAGTCAATGATCGCTCCTGATGAAGCTAACATGGTTAGCGAAACGCGCGTCGAGTGCAAAAATAAAGTGTTTGGTGTAGTGGTGATAAATACTGAGTAGTGTCATTTTGCCAAAGATTCCACATTCCCAAGATAGACTTTCTGCTGTCTGCGGATATTTGCATAAGTAGCCGATATTCGAGCGTTTAAAGTGAATGAACAAAAAGGGAAATTTTATCTGCAAAGCTATAGAGAGTAGGAGACAGTATGGAGCCTTAGCGTTCACCGGCGTTGAGAGTGCCACTGATCGGTAAGACACTCGATGTCGAAGGAAGTTTGTGCTCGGAAGAACCTAACCCCGGATTTACCGTGATAGTGTCTCTGATTGGTGGGTAATAACAGATCAAGAAGGCGCGGCGAACACTCCGTCTCGATCAGGGATCCGTGATGGTTCATCGATAAGCTGAATAAAACCACAACTGATTGAGAATGATTCCGCTTCACGACCTTGTTCGTCGGCTGTATTTGAATATTTAAGCCAGTTGATGTTCTTGACGTTAAAGGCTGTTAATCTGTAAATGATCGATGATGTCTGCAAGAGAAGCGTAAAATGTTCTAAAGTTAATATCACTTGGTGGTCGATAGAGGTGGCAGAGAAACCACCATATGTTTCTTATCTGTTTTTATATTTATGTCATCTTGACAAAATCCTTCAAATGAGTCTCAATTTTATATTTAACAAGAAAATTTTAGGTAAAGACAGAAATCAAAAATAATTTTTAATCCAGCGATTATCTCAAGTGATTGAAGCGAGGTCCATAAATGTAATGAAATGCATAAGAAACATCATAGACATCACCGTCATAAAGACCAAAGTCACAAACGCTCTTCTAAATCGAAAATTCGTCGCAAACACCACAGAAAAGAACATGCTGTTATTGAAAAGATTTTAGAGCCAATTCAGGAAGTATCTAAGGAAAAAATAAAAGTTGACAAAAATGCTTGCGGGGATTATGCGCATTCACTCTTATCACCCCAAGGTGATCAAAAGAAGAAATCAAAACATCGTAAAGATAAGGAAAGAAAATTTGACGCTGTCGAAAATTATGGTAAGTGGCATATTTATTATTACGTAATGCTTAGATGATGATGTTATTGAGTCCGGGCACATCGACTACAGAGGTCATTTAGCGCCCCGCAAAGTATTGTGTTTTATGGTTTAAACTTTAAAATGAATTTCTTGGAGGAAATTGTTGATGTTGCCTTTGATCTATCTGTAGGAATCTATGACACGTTTTAGCTTTGAAGGTATGTTGTGTTTGTCTCTTATACTCTTGTAGTGCGCCGACTCAAATATGTGTAGGACGGATAGAGGCGCGTTGCAGCCTGAACATATAGGTGATGGTTCCCTATTCATGAGATGGGAGTGGGTGGCGTGCGTATGACCTATCGCTAGTCTTCTTCTGTGAACGTTTTCCCTTCTTTCCATGTTGGTAGAGCCGAGTGGAGGGTAGACTTCAGGCTTAATGGACCATAGCTTGTTGTTTGAATGTTGTAAGTTCCAGTCTAGTTGAAACAGTGTTTCGTAGAAGGAACTGAGATACTTGTTGAAGTCCGAGTAGTGGGTTTTCTGCCATGATTGGAGTGCCCCACTCGATAGCACGCTTTGCAAAGTGATCCGCTCTATCATTACCTTTATTACCAATGTGACTGGGGGCCCAGAGTAGTGAGATGGATTTGCGTTTCAGAGATGCAGTGTATATGAGGTCATAGATGTGTCTGATATAGTTGTAATTTAAGTTTCTTGAGCTAATGGCCGATAGGACGCCGAGGGAGTCAGAGAATATGAGAATTGGTTTCTTGTAGGGTATTGTTGATGAGTGTTTGATAGCTTCTTTTGGGGCTAGTAGTTTGGCGGTAAAAAAGGTGGCGTGTTTTGGGAGTTTGAACATTTTTATGATGTTATGCATGATGAATGCAGCGCCGACCCCGTTTTCGGACTTGGAACCATCCGTAAAGATTTGTGTGTGATCTGGATAGTTTTCGGAGATTGTTTCTTGCATGCTTAGATATACTTCTTATTCAAAAAGAAATGAAACATTTATAAATTAATTTGCTAGTTTTTATATAGCTTTAAGAGTTACGGCACAGTAAGCATAAAACACAGTAGCGACGCTGAAGAAAATTTTTAGGTCTTGTTTTTTGTCACGCATGCGTCCCCTATCGTACCAACAACATGGCTGCCAGCGCGAATGGGAATCTTTTTATAACGTGCTCCGAAACTCTTTATTAATAATTTTCCAAAAAGTAAATGACTCGTTTGACGTTATAATTGAAAATAATTATAAAAAAGATATCGGTGCTCATAAAAATATATGTAGTTCTTCAAAGGAGTTAGTTTTTTTTAGATTTCCCAAACATCCTAAAAGGTAATTTATTCATAATTCTTTCTTTCTATTGTGTAATATATTATATTAAGATTATGATAACCGTGTTTTCATATTATTTGTAAAACAGTTGTTTTATTATTGTTAAGTGTTGGTTTATGTTATTCCACTTGTACTTTTTTTTCTGAATTTAGGGCAGAATGTTTGAGAGTTAAGTTATATTATCTGCCAAAATTTGCTAACCGAACTTTTAAAAAACTCAATCTGGGCATGCAAAAGTAGTAATTCTCCAGCACTAATGAGTTTGAATAAATCCGTTCATGGATTTAATTTTTTTTTTATATAAGTAGTATAGAAGCACGAAAAGTCATTAGTTGTATGAAAATTATATTAGATTTAACTAATCATAAAATGGAGCAAAAAGTGTATTCACTTCATTTTTAAATTCAGAGGAAAGACGATCTCATCTTTAAAGGATAATTGTAATAAGTTTCAATCTCTACAGATTGGTCACATTATACGCGCGAAGATGAAGTTGTACAGAGATATATTCACAAAATGAACATTCCCTTCCGGACAATATCCCTTATACGAGTAGTTGAGAAATATAAATTCAAGAATGAGATATTTAAACGAATAACGTGCAAAAAGCGTTGAAGCCAAATGTATTTTTCCTTGTATTTTTGCATTTTTCCCTGTTTCTGGTTTAATAAGAACTTGATAAAAAATGTTTCTAAAAAAAAACTTTTCTCGTTTTTCTTCCTTTCAGCAAAATTCATTTTTATTCTACAGAATAGGATTTTTCTTGAAAGAAGGAATTTGAATATTTCAAAAACTCGCGGGCATCATACCAGCAATATAGCGACAGGTCATGTAATCATTACAAACGCGAAGTCAGACTGTCACTACTGTGTTTTATGTTTACTATGGTCTCTTCCGCGTAACAATTTTCAGCGATTTCGGGAGAAGAGAAAGAGCTCACTGGATACTAAATCAGGTAAAAACGGCTAGTGAAAACACAAACACGTAAATTTTTATTATGAAAATTGTCATTAGACACAATCAACTGGTACTGAAGAAATAGATTTTTGAGGGTGTACAGTACATCTCTGGTATATGAGTGAGGAGTTGTCATTGAGGGGACATGTTATTGTCTGAGTTGGCAACCGCCAAAACACTGAAATTTTTTAAATAACTTAGAAATTCAAAAGGCCTTTCTTCAACTCCCTGTAAAAGAGAGAACTAATAGGGAAGCTGATAAGGTACGGCGGGAAATTGTCACTAACCTCAGAGCTGTAAATGATCATACAAAATGTTTTTGTAAAGACTCACACTGAATCTCTATGTCAGACAAAAGAAGTACATAAGTAAAATCACTGTATGATTCCCCACAGCTGGGACCGTCGCGTCGCGGGTGGAGTGAGAGGGAGCAACCAGACAGTATTGTTGCATCTCGCTAGTCACCGTGTACTGAGGTGCCCCTAATCGGGTTTGAGCATGAAGGCGTCAAGATATGTTCAAACGAATAAAATTTTCAGCCCCAAGGGGGCGTATAAAGGTGTATTTACCCTAAAGATGTTGTTCGTTGTATTTTACCGTTATGTTCCGTAAGTACGTGGATAAGTACTAGAAAGTTTGTTCTCTTGTTTGTAAGATAGGTTAAGTTAGGTTAGTTCAATTCATTAGTAAATTAATCTTGAGTTAAACCACACAAAACAACCTAAATATTTAACAGCGCGGAATCCATAAGGCGGATTTCTCCTTGACAGAAAAAAAAAAAATCTCTTGTTTGTCGATCCTAGCGTGACTGATGGGCACGGTGAAACTCGCCTCGGAAGAGAATAGTGGGTGATTCCGCAACGTTTAGGCAGTTGCTCTTGGGACCTTTGAATAGGCGAACACACAGCTAAGGAGATTGTTACATGCGTGAAATTGAATGAACAATTTTAAAAGTATAAAATGCTAACCTTTTTAAAATCTCCGTCACTTCACTAGGAGGTATAATTTAGTGTATCTAAAGACTTGTCTGTCTGTTCCTGCATGATACAAAAACTGCTGAACGGATCATAACGAAATTTTATATGAAGATAGGGTAAATCCACACAAAACAGATTTTTTTTTTTATTAAATAGATTCAAAAATTATTTCTTTTAAAAATGACAATTACGTACTTAGTTTCTTCTGATATAACTCGTAGGCTCCTAATAATGGACCATTCCATTTATCGAATGGATTTAAAAATTATATATAGGTATTTTACTTATATGAGTGATATATGATAGTATGTAGAGATTATGGCATTTTTAGAAGTGGTTTATAGGGTGAGCACAATCTTGGCCAATATGAGGGTGGACTGATAAGTTTGGTAATTTTCTACGGAATAGCTGGAAATTTTGTTAAGCGGCATGACGGTTGGTAAGCGTGATTTTTGTAACGGTTATGTTTAAAGTTTCAAGCCAATGCAACGCGTAGTTGCTTGTTAGCAGCTATCGTAAGTCATCGGTGTTACCACGTTTCGTAGAAATGGATAAAACTGGGTATTCTGCAGTGATCAAACATTTATATTTAAAATAGTAGATTGCGGCTCAGATAGAAACTAAACTAAAGGAAATTCATGGGGATAGCACCAGCACTCAAGACCTTGCTGGATAAATGAATTTAACAAAGTCGTACGAGTACTGCAGATGCTGCATATTCGGGACGCTCGATTGAGATTTCTTCTGAAGAAATCGTCGATAAAATTCGTGGTATCGTGATCGAGTTCCGGAGCACTAGCCGCTATTATAAGGGTGTCATGAGCGTACGTTAAGTTGTTAAATTTTTTGTCTCCCACCGAAATCCCCCTTCCGACTCTTCCAAGACTTTTCTCATTACATATTCTGTATATATATATATATATATATATATATATATATATATATATATATATATATATATATATATATATTATATTTATATATATATATATATATATATATATATATATATATATATATATATATATATATATATATATATTAAATAGGATATGATAGAATGAGAGAATAGTTTGGTTGACTCGGATGGCTGCTGTGTTATTCTCGTAGAGCTTCCTTATTATTGTCACGAAATGTTGAGGAATACCCATCTTTTGTAGAATTGACCAAAGTGGGGTCCATTTTGATTCTAGAGACTTTTAAATACACGCCGATATCCCGGAAACTATTTAATTTTGGCATATCCGGAATTATACAGAGTGTCCCATTAAAATGATGTGTTGTATTGGTGGTAGATTATATGTAATCAAAATGTTAAAACACAATTAGTATTTGAAGAACTTTTGCTCTCTCAATAATATCCAGTGAAATGACTACTGGATTATCTGTTGTGGATCTTAAAAGCATAAATATAGCAAAATCAAAATTAATCTGTTTTTTAATAATAAATTTTTTCGATATTTTAGTAAAAGAAGAGAATGATATTTTCGCAAGAAACTATTTACAAAGATTAAAAGAAACAACTAAAGAACGATTAGTAAGACATCACTCTTTAGAGAAAAGAGATAGTATAATAAGTAGAACTAAAAAATTGTTTAGAAAAGAAAAATCTTTTAATGATGCCGTTCACAAAGTCAGTGATAATTTAGAAATAGCTAAACAACATAACGAAGACAGAAAACGACGATATAGTAGTAAAAAGAGCGGGAAAAAGCAAATCAAGGAAACAGAAGATCATAGGGAAAATATAAAAATCATGACAAAAGATCTAAAAAGGAGCATATAGAAAGTAAGGGAGGCAAACACGAAAATAAAGAAAAAAGAGATGAAAAACTTATAAAGAAAAGAGCTCAAAGCACCGAAGCCTCTACAGGCGGTAAAGTTCTAAACAGCAAAGTCCAAGAGGTTATTTATTGCCATATGGATCAAGTACCCTACAAATTGAAAAATGATAAAAGTGGAGCTGAAATTAAAGATTTGTATCAAAGAATAAAAAGAGAAAAAAGGCACAACAGGGAAGAAGATAAAAATGAAGAAACGACTCATCCTGATGGTGGTGAAAAAAAGAGGCACCATGCGGAGCAGGAAATGGAAAAGAGTGTTAAAGAAAGATCTCATTTTTATGTGGAGGAGAAAAGAAAATATGATTTAAAGAACGAAAAAGATAAAAGTCATCGGAATCATCAAAGTCCTTCGATTGGAACAATGGATATTGACGATGAGAAGAAAAATAAAAGGTATTATAAAACAAATAAAATAAAGTTATCTATATGACTTGTGTTGACGCCGGAAGATGACTTTTTTGAGTTGACAACTAAAAACTAAAATAAATAAAGTATAAGACGTTTTCTTCTTACGGAGTTTAATTTAACAGGTGTTCTAACAGGCGAAATCTTTGTGAATGAAAACGGCACGGAAGTTGCGAGACTTCCATATAGTTTCAGAGATGCAGGGATTATAATATTATATTATGAATATATCGAGTTGAACAATTTGTTAGTCAATGCTAGAATCAAAGCCATTTCGTTAAAAAAATGCCTAATTCATTATTAAAATTCCATGAGGTAACTTAAGGGATCTTTATTCTTCGTTATTAAAACATCGAATAAGGGTTCTAATCTCGTAGAGTAAAGACCCATGAGAATGCTCCATGCAATCTTAGGAGATATGTCAAAAATTGACTCCAAAATGATATGGTTTAATCCAAGAACCACGATTTCTCATCTAACCAATATCGTGAAAGCTTTCGTTCCAAACTAATCGATTAATCTCTGATAACAAGACTTTCGGATAACATCAGCAATGGAGTTGTTACACTTCTGCAGCGGAAATGGTACATCTAAGTTCCAGAAGCTGTACAGACATTGTGTATACACCAGTGGCCTAATAATGTTAATTAACAAACAGGCTTACTGGCATTTTTATATCTGCCGAAAAAACATAAACTGATTTTGGAACTTGATGTATGTCCGGGTTGTCATTCTGTAAAGATGTCTGTACACTTGTTTAGGTATTGGTTATGTTACATAACAATTAAACATAAAGTAGAAAAAATTGCGCTCCGACAATATATTCCCTGTAAACAAAAATCATAATTTTTTTTTTGCTTTTATTTAAAAGTGGAGAGAGTAAATTAAGAACAATCTTTTGATTTTTTTATAGATCCAAGAGCCGATCAGAACGAACACATAACGACATTATTTCAAAAGGAGAAGGAAAATTCGAAACACGTAAAATTAGAAGTAGAAATCATGAAGGGCATCATCATCATCATCATCATGAACCAGCTGGTGATTTTGAAAATTTTTCAAAGAAAACCGGTAGTAAAACGTTACAAAAAAGGCAACGCAAGAAAGATGATCAAAGTAACTTTGACTTAGGACTCTATGAAAAGTACTTTGTTTTTGAAAACCAGTGCAATGCCGAACATTATCATGAGCGAGAGAATAAAGATCATAAGAAAGAGAAGGGTCATAGGAAAAGTTCTAGAGAAGAAAAACATAGAGGAGATCCAGAGAAAGTTATTTACAATTTGGACTGTATTCAATCAGATGTAAAAGGAAATAACAAAAAATGTGATGGTAATATAGCATCAGTACAAGAAAATGAACGTAAAGCAGATGAAAAAAATACATAAGATTGTAGAAGGCGATTTAAAGACATATTTTTCTAATATTCAACATATGATAGATCAAAAACTAGAGACTTTTTTACAAATTCACAGCAAACACAGGCATCACAACACTAGTGTCAATAAAATGAAGAAGGAGGAAAAGCGTAAAGAAAGTAAATCGAGGGAAAATATCAGTGACAAAAATGTAAAAAACAAAGAGAAGCTTAAAAAAAGTAGGTCACGAAGTAAGGATAAAATTTTTAAGAAAGAAAAAAACACAGATAATAAAAAGGAAGACAAAAATAAAACGGAGAAGCAAAAACGGGATAATTCAGAGCACAAAGATGAAAAATTGATAAAGGAAGAAATTGTTCAGGAAGTTTTAAAACGCATTAGAAAACAAACAGAACATAAAATTTTACAAGCAAATCCGAAACACTGTGATGAAAGACATAAATTCAAGTCGAATATCAATAAGGAAGTTTGTACTAAAAATATTAGTCAAAATATAGGTGGACTACCTAATGAAGAAAACACGATAGAAGTTCAAAATAAAAGGTCAAATAGAAAATCCAGCAAAAAGAGAAAATATATTGAAAATGGAGGAGATAATACAAGTTGTAGAAGCCAAGGTGTTGCTTTTACCCAAACTTTGAGTAACAGCAAACATTTAAAAAAGGTAAAGGATACAAGACACGCTAGTTGTCAATTCTCTTGGTCATCCTGCAGACATTCAAGTAGAAAGCAAGCTAAGGAAGAAGTAAATCTTGATCTATCTCAGAGATCGCCAAATGTGAACGGATATAGACAAAAAGAACTCTCTATACATCCAGATACAGCCAATAAGACTATGGAATTTCAGAGACTCGCGTCCCCTCCCAGATCTTCGACTAAACAACGATCTTCCGAGAAAAAGTATTTACCTAGCTATTCAGTGGTTGATGGCCTACACCGCAATAGTCCAACCCCCGAAATTCTGACTCGAGTTGCTAATGTAAATAGTATTGATTATGAAGAACATTTGAGATGTCATAAAAGCTCACTTAACGTCGTTTCGAAAAGAAAAGAAGATTTGCCTTATTATTCTATTAATGAGAATAATACGCCAGTATCAAGCTGTAAAGCCTATTCTGAACACCATCTTGTGGTTTCTATGGAATCTCGAGTTGATCAAAAAAGGTCTCAGCAAGTTATGTCACATCGAAGGCATATAGAAAGTGATGAAATATATCGGAAACGATGTCATTTGGATAACAGACAAAGAATATCTTCACCGGAAAGGGGTAATAAACCAGTCGAAAAAATAAATCCTATTAAAGAACCTAACAATAATCGTAGACCCAGTCAAATACCACAAAAAAATCAAGGAACACCAATGACTTCAGAACGTGTGATGGTTTCACAGCTAGAAGAATATATCATGGCTCCGAGGAAGTTCAAAAAACATAGAGTTCTATCAAGACAAATGGAAATGGCGAATAACCCGGACAGGCGTTATTCCAGACATGACAGGGTAGTTCCATTTGAAGACATTATTTTACCTCCTGAAATGTTCAGAACGTCAGGTGGTGAGCAAGATATTGCCCAGGAACATTTAAAAAGTGCAAAGGAATATCCTCCAAAACAAGAATTTGTAGTCCAGGGAATCGAACCTCCAATTCTAGAGTGTTCTAGGAAAAAATCTAAAAAACAAGCTCATATCAAAAAGTTGGAATGTAAAACAATTTCAATAATTGGAATTCCTCCTCAGATTATGGTTAAGGAATTACCAATAACTAATCAGACTCAGACTAATAGTAAATCTCGGAAATCACCTTCTCCTGAGCGCGATCTAGTTGAAAAAAGGAAACACTCAAAACGGTTTAAATTATATTACAAATATTCTGTAGTTGCTAATACAGAAGATAGAGATTCCGGTTCTTCTGATGCAAAGAGTATTATAAGTGACAGTTATCGGGTAGTTTCTGATCCTTCTGAGGAAGAACGGAAACGCGCCTTAGTTTATTATTCCAACGATGGCAAGAAAACTAATAAGAAACGTATGACTTCGGAAGTTTTACAGGTACATCTGATATTAATTTTATATTCTTAACATATCTGTTATAAAAACTACACGAGAAGTAAATCTAAGATAGTTTATTTTTTTGGAATAAACAAAGACGTGATAAGATAAATAAAGACAAGATTCACAAAGGAAGACATATTGTGTATGGTACTCAACATTTTTCTTGATTGGGTTAATTCCCTTCTTCGTAATTTTATTAACGTCGAACAGGTATCAAATTAATGTGTACACCATATATATATATATATATATATATATATATATATATATATATATATATATATATATATATATATATATATATATGTAAGGTGTCCACATTAATTTGATACCTTTTTGGCGTTAATAAAATGATTATTTATGTTCTCTATTTATTCTCCACACATTTTTCTCCATATCCAGGCAGCTGCGAATTCATTTTCTTAAAAAAATGGTGGTTTTGAGTCGATGAAATAGGTTATAATTTTGTATGACATCTTCAAATGTTGCTGCCGCAGAAGAACTTCCCATCCTAAAGAAAAGATAAAATCCTGAGTCGTTATTGTAGTGTGATGTTGCCCAGAACGACTAAGATCAGACAGATCAAAGTCACAGCTTTGAAATCACTGGTACCACATTTTTCACGTCTTGTTACAGCACCTTCTCCCAAAGTTGAACAAATTATTTTCAGGCGCATTTTTTTATATTTGAAACGTAGTGCCTCAAACGCTGCTTGTCGCAGCATCGCTTTTAAACCTGCAATTTAAGGTTATGTAAATAATAGCTTGGCATGGAATGGTGGTTTGCCTGTTTTAGGATTGGTACTTCTACACAGAAAAGTGGCGGGAAGTAATTTGAATTTAAAGCTTAATTTCGAGATTCTTATTTTAAAGGTACCTAGTTAACTGATACAAATTACAATAGGAATAAATAATTATTTATTTTCCCATAATAATAATGCTAATCATAAACATAGAGGATGGACTAAGCATTAACCTCACCAAATTGACCACTCTCTAGGACGAGACAAAGCGACTGTGTGGCCAATATCTGCCTCTTTTCTGTAGCCTGTAATAAATAAGGCGCAGTACTCCGAGACGGAATTCAAGACGAGAAAAGCTCCCACCCGATTTTAGTTCAAATAGAACACTTAGAGATATTATTTTCTAGAGCGCCGTAGCTTAGCGGCATTCTAGAAAGAGACAGCTACTGGCCGCCATTCGCTTTGTCTCTCTCACACTTTTGCGTCTATATTTACTTCACAACGGGATACGGAGTACTCAGTCCATCCTTTATGTCTATGATGCTATGGCCGCTCCCTGATTTGTCGGTGCGGTATTGTTTTTCTCGGTGTGCTCAGTACCGATTCGGTAACGAAAACATGCCGAACGCCTATATTTCAATAAAACCCACCTGACTTGCTCCGCGTCCGCGCATCTCGCGCAAGTCAGGCACATCGAGAAAACATAGAGATATTAGAATACAGGAGATAAGTTCTCGCGAGAAGCGTGGCGCTCGTAGAAAGAGAAAGAAATAATATGAGTCATTCTGTCTCTCTCTTACTCGGCGCACGCCCACAATACTCTCGCACGGGTACGCACTCTAACTTAGTGTTGTGGGCATGTGTACCCGTGCGAGAGTGTGTGTGGACGTGCGCCGATTAAGAGAGACAGAATTGCTCATATTATTTCCTTCTCTTTTTAACGACTATACGATTTCACTTACAGCAGGCTATATACATTCTCTCCTCTATTTTAATATGTCTATGGAGAAAAACGATACCGCACCGACAAATCAGGGAGCAGCCTAATAATAATAAGATGCCGGCTTGCTCTGTCTCTGCTGACGCACTTGCAATAAGATGCAGAGGGCAGTTATCCCTAGTTTTCTTACATTGCTCAGGCAGATGACATTGACTTATGATCACTAACGGAACAGAGGTGGGGCGTGATCATCATTATCTGAGTAATGTGACATCCTGTGTATGCGGGAACCACAGAAATTGTCGCATCGCATTTTCTCTTTAGCTTTGATAATAAACAGTTATCTGTTTCTGATAATGCGTAAAAAAGAAATTTGAATTGCTTGCCATTTGGCCCAAAATATATATATATATATATATATATATATATATATATATATATATATATATATATATATATATATATATGTATGGAATTCGACTTCATTCATATGTCCACCACGGGCACGTTTGCAGCAGTCGATTCGTTGAACCCAATTTTCGATGACTCGTCCACACATTTCGACGGAAACGGCCGCTATCTCTCTTTCAATATTGGCTCTGAGCTCCTCTAACGACGCAGGCTTGTTAGCATAAACCAATGATTTAACGTACCCCCATAAAAAGAAGTCTAGAGGTGTTAAATCACACGATCTAGGCGGCCATTCGAGGGGACCATTTCTCGATATAACACGTTCGCCGAATTTAGATTGCAGTAAGTCGATTGTTACACCCGCTGTGTGGCTTGTGGCGCCGTCTTGTTGAAACCACATATCATTACTGTCTAGCCCATGCAATTGATCAAAGAAGTAACGTTGCAACATGCCTCTGTAGCGATCTCCATTGACTGTAACGTGATGGTTATTTTCATCAACAAAAAAGAACGGCCCAATGACACCACCGGCATGAAAACCGCACCAAACAGTAATTTTTTGTGGATGAAGTGATGTTTCTTCAAGCACATGAGGGTTTTCACCTGACCAATAACGCATATTTTGTTTGTTGACGAAGCCGTTAATCCAAAAATGCGCTTCATCACTAAAGATGATTTTGCGATGAAATTGGTCTTCTTCCAACATTTTTAGAGCCCAATTCGAGAACGTACTTCGCTTCATATGATCGAGTTAACTTTAACTTATAAGGGTGCAGGCCAAGATCCTTTCGCAAAATTCGCCATAGTGTGGTCTGAGCGATGCCCAATTCTTGAGAACGCCATGAAATCCACTGTTTTGGTTCGTTTGAGATGGACTCTTGAACGGCAGCAATATTCTGGCCACTTCGACCAACCCGTTGTCTCACTGGCACGGGAACATCCAGCAGCGAATATGTTTTTTTACTAGACTATGAATTGCTTGTCTAATGGGACGAGAATTACGACCAAAAATTGGCGTTAACGCTCTTAAAGTTGCAGTCACCGACTCCAAATTTTGGTAGTTAATTTTAATTATTTGTAAACGTTGTTCGTTCGTGTACTTCACCATGATGAAAATGTTGACTTTACTGAACGTTTTTGACGTTGACAGTTCGGTGATTGGCTTAAGGGTGCGTTCACAGTGAAATTTCAAAGTTGTCAAAGCCCCAATGGAAGACCCTTTATATATAAAATTTATATATATATATATATATATATATATATATATATATATATATATATATATATATAATACAGTGTGTCCCAAAAAGTTTTATACAAATGGAGAAAAAGTTTATCTTACATATTACAAAAAAATTTATTCTTGATAAAAAGTTCTGCATCACATGGAAATCCATAATCAAGCATCAAAAGTTTAAAATATTTGATGGTATACAGGGAAAATAAAAAATAATGATTTATAATGAAAAGTAAAGTGTGTTTAAATTTAAATACAGAGCAAAATATTAATTGAAAATGTTAGTAGGAACTAAAAAATTATGCTCACGTTTAGATTTGTGGCCTTCCTAGTTAAAAATTTAAGGAAACTCCAATAAACATGTCAGTAATTGTCGGATCATTTATTGAATAAAAGAAAACGAAATTAATTACACTTTATTACTAACTAGGAAGGCCACAAATCTAAACGTGAGCATAATTTTTTAGTTCCTATTAACATTTTCAATTAATATTTTGCTCTGTATTTAAATTTGAATACACTTTACTCTTCTTTATAAATCATTATTTTTTTTCCCTGTATACCATCAAATATTTTAAACTTTTGATGCTTAATGATGAATTTCCACGGACGGATTTTTTCAAAATTTAAGTCTCGACGCCAGCTTTCCGATGCCATTCAAAACATTTTTTTGGAGTTGTTTTAACCGTTTTTTACATTTGTTTATTAATCAAATAACAACAAATGCGTTTTTTCAGTCATTTTGAAAAAAAAATGAATATTTTTTATCACATCAGAATCGCGAGACTTCTATTTAAAAAAAAAAAATTAATAAACAAATGCAAAAATGCGGTTAAAATGACTCCAAGAAAAAAATTTTTTAATGGCATCGGAAAGCTGGCGTCAAGACTCCATTTTGGACCAAATGGCATAAAATGGCGGGCAATTTATATTTTAAATAACAAATTCAATTGTCCCCATGACTTCAATATTTTTCTACCAAAATGTCAGGGTATATTTGCTATAATAAAACGCATATTTTCTGAAAGTTTTAAGCCGATCCGTTCACTTACTCGACTTGTACAAATAAAGTAAAAAAAAAACAGTTTTTTGCCTTTTTTTTCAATTTTGTGCTTTATGTACGCACTTGAGCGACTTAAAACCAACGAGGATTTCTTGGAAATTTCATTATGAAGAGCATTTTAAGTTCAAAAAACGCGTTTTGAAAACTTAAATTGTTTATAAACAAAAGAGCACAGGTTTTCGAGGTCCAAAACTCAGGACAATACTCCTGGTGATACCCCAGAGAGGATAAAATCATAATATTGCTGTATCCAAACTATGCCTACCTCATCATTATTTTGACTTTTTTTTACCGCACTATGTTTATAATGGACGAAAAATAATGATGTTCTTGCTGATATTTATATTCTTTTTTTTTTATTAGATAGTGGACATACCACCTAAAAAAGGGAATAGAGTAGGCACACCGAGAGAATCTCCTCTAAACAATATCATAGAAGAACCATCCAATGGGTTTGAGACAGTTAAGAACAACGAATATTTCATGCCAATTAAGGATACCCATGAATATTACTTTAGGGCTCTTACAAGTAGTCACTCAGAGTATTGTTTTAAAGTAAACAAAAAACCTGCAAATTCGAATATAAGCATTATATCAAACGATGGAAGATACCGATACGTCGGAGAGAGTAGATGCAGGTATAGTCGTATAACAATTTTATGTGACACTAAAAAAAAACTTCTCCAACACAACTTTTATAAATTATCTACATGAGCGAGATCAGAACTGATTTTAGATTTTTTAAAAATGATCGCGACTCCCTTTCCCATTCGCCATATTGGATCAATAAAACAAAAAATAAAGGGTTTGAAAAAATATAGTTTAGGATTTAACAGTGATATTTTTTATAAAGTATTAATTTTTAAGTGGTAATGATTAATGTGATGATTGAATTTGCATTTGCTTTGCATAATTTTTGGTTGAGTTTTTGTCATGGTCAATTTCGTGTCATCTTGAACATCCAGCTTATTCCTGGCTTTTGTCTTGATCTGCAGAAGAGTTGAAAATCCACTTCCGCAGAGGTAAGTAGAAGCAAATGGCACTAATATTCGAAAAGAACGTATGGAAACTTTAGGATATGAATGACGTAAAGCACATCAAAATTGAGATAACGATTTTTTGTGAATCACGCGCTGAGAAGCCATTTTGCAGCTCCAAAAATTCATCCTGCACTTGATCGAGAATGTCGGTAAGATCCAAAGATACATGATATTAATGCAGCTTCTTGTTCAGAGAACTCCGGGAAATAACGTTGTATTTCAAATTCAAGGATTTGAAGGTGGTTATTAATTTCCTCTCTTAGATTATCTACAATTCCCGTCTCCGATTCTTCAATGTTGGTGCAAATGGTGGTTGGGCAACATGGTAAAGTTTCCAAGATTTACTTTATGGCGCCAGTTTTGCAGCTTTAATACGTACGAACGCCTGGCTATTATCTCTGATGTGAATAATGTGCGTTTTCTTTCCCGTCAGTTTCAAATTTAGCTTGTTTAGCTGATCTAAGATATCAGATAAATAAGCTACTCTTTAGATCCAGGTCTCATCATTAAAGTGTGTCATAAACTCATGTTTTCCTTTCATTTCTAAGTACTGTTTTATTTCGTTTTTCAATTCAAGACTCGGCCAACAACACTGACACAACTTCGTGATCAGAATTCATGTTTTTGCATAGTTCCTTGAACCTACGAATATTGAGAGAACTAGACTTTATATAATTTAAAATTGTCACCAAAGAGTCGAGCACTTCTTGCAAAGGCTTTGGAAGAGTCTTGGTAGCAAGGGCAAATCGGTGAATCATGCAGTGCAGTTCCTTTGCTTGGAGTGCAAGCACTTTAACTTTTGACTGAAAGCCCGGCCTCGATCCAAGCATGGCTGGTGCTCCATCGGTACATACTCCATACTCCACACTCCATTGTAAGTTATTACTTTCAAAGAATGAACTTATCATCTTCATGACGTCTTCACCTTTCGTAAAAGTTTTTAGTGTTTTACAAAACAGAAAATCTTCTTTGATGTCCTCCAAGTGAATATATCTCACGAAAACGAGTAACTGGGAACACGAACTAACATTTGTAGACTCGTCAAGTTGAAAGAAAAAGGCCGGAGATGCCTTTATTTCAGATAAAATTTGTTCCATCACGTCTATGGACAGGTCTGAAATGCGTCTCTGAATTGGATATATTGCACATTTTAATCTCACTCGGTTCTTCAAGAATTAGCTTAACCTACTTTAATAAACAGAGTTTGATGGGGGTTTCCGCAACTGTATGGGATTTTTTATTTTTTGCAATTTTCAGGGCAATTTCGTGCTACCTTGCCCCAGTCGGATTTCGCCAGGCATAAGGAGAGGTGTGTGCGCCAGCCGTCCACTAATTACGTCACATATCTCGTGTGTTGCCAAGTATAAATAAATTATTAACATTTTAACTCCTACCTTTAAATTTTAAAATTTAATTTTGGTTTTTAAAATTTATTAACGGCGGTCCTCCAAACAAGCCAAGGCCTTGTAGGTCACGAGGCACTGTTTGGGAACCAACGGTTTAGAGACACCTGTTACAAGGCAGCAGGGAAATAATAGATAGGATTATCTAAATATTATGCAGAGGTTAAATGGAAAGTCAGTTTTCGTAAAAATTACTGATAGATAATTTGATGATTTTGTTTAGAAGAATTTGTTTTTTTTTTCGGTTAGTTGTAATTACCCTTTTGTCAAATTAAAAGATAAGAGCAAAATTAAATCTTCAATTTTTTTTTTTTTTTTATGGGTCTAGCACACGTGCTACAGGGAAATCCCTAAAGCCCTACAGGAGCTACACTTGTGTGGAGAAAGCGATTCACGTTGTTCTTGAATCGCTGTAGATTTTACTCGGTGGGAAACACAGTCCTGGGCAAATTATTCCAAAGGGATGATGTTCTCCATATAAAAGACTGCTTGAAGAGCGTTGTACGAGGAGTAACAAGCTGAACCTCATACGGATGTGAAGAATTAGCGCGACGTGTACTTCTAACATGCACCGCTCTGGGAGGAATTAAGCGGGCCACATCCTTCGAACACTTTCCATGAAAGTACTTGTAGAATAGGCTCAAGTCGCCAACCGTTCTTCGATGTTCCAGCGAATCAAGGCCGTCGGTCAGTTCCGGGTCTCCAATCAGACGAACAGCTCTTCTCTGAATAGAATCCAACAAATGCAGTGTATGTTTGGGAGCGGAGCTCCAAACATGGGAGCAGTATTCCATAGTTGGTCGAATTTGAGCTTTGTAAAGAATTAACAGTTGTTGTGGAATGTAAAGCTTTCTGGTTTGAAATAATATTCCCAACTTTTGAGAAGCTCTCCTTGCTATGCCTGCAACATGTTCATGCCAGGACATATTTGCTCCCAAATTAACGCCCAACAAATGGAGTGCCCCGACATAACTATGTCGGGTTCAGCAATGTTAACTTTTTAAGAAAAATACAACAGCTTACTATTTAAAATCATCAGTTTGTTTCCCCTGCACGATTATTAAAATATAAATATTTCTAACAAAGCACTTACTATCATATTTATCTATCCTGTCTTAGATATTATATGATCTCTCATCTAGTACAATATTGGTATGTTTTGACATTTATTTTTACTTTCCTTGAGGTTTTCGTGAAAATATTACACTTCGAGATGTTTGGTTTTCTTCACGTTTTAGAGCTCCTATAAAGTCTGATCGATGGATCTTTGCAGTCATGTGATCAACGCGACGACAAGAATATTCATACGATTCAATCAGCTATCAATTCAGTGTCTACGGTCTGAGTTTTAAATGACAATTTCAAAAGTCAAAATAGAATTTAAAATTTTTCATCCGGTTTGGTAATTAACGAAAACTACGGATATATTAAATGTGTATGATGTGTAAAACTCCCTAGTTCTTATTTGTGAAGGACATTTACCTCTCTGCATAAATCCAACGTCTAATATCACCGATTTTTATTTTTCAGGTTGTTATTAGATTATTTCGTGAGTAAATTTACTTTATGAAAAGTTGACAATTGTTATCTGTTAGCTATTTGAAGTTTGTGTAATGTTTGTAGTGAAATTATAATACACACTTAACACAGCTTTATCAAATTTACATATAAGGCATTATAAAAACTGTAAAAAGTTGCACCGTAGAACTTATTAAATAAAATTTTAAAATAGAGAACTGAAATATAATACTTAGAAAAAGATATTTCATGACGAGGGTATAAAGTATGAATAGGAGATATAAATTGCATAATCCAATTTTAATATGATTTATCAAATCAAACTAATAGATAGATAGATAAGTCTATATTTGTCCTGCAAAATTTACAATGCATGTTGCCCAAGGGGCTTGGATCGTGTCAAAAAGTAATATTTAAATTATTAATTGAATAATGACACTAATCGCTATAAGTAGATTCTTCACTCTCGCTTTCATCATTCCCAACAGAATGATTTCTGTAATATAATGTATTAGGAACGTCCACTTTAGAACTTTCTGTAACTAATCTGTAAAGCAGCAGCGACTCTCTGGAACCAGAACATTGTAAACACATTAAAAAGATATACCTATGTGATTTATTTAATATAATATATATTATAGATATAAGAGGACCCTTGTTATCCCTTTCCGATGTAAAAGACACTACTAAATTCGCCACAAAATCTCTTGCTAGACTATTCAAATGTTTTCCAGGCATTTTAGTGGCTTCATATAAAGAGTATTTGGTCAATACTCCACAAATGTTGGAGCTCTGAACAGAACTATTTTTTAGTTGGCAAGTATATTCCAAAATTCAATAATGCGATAGAAACGATAATGACCGTTTGCCGTAAAAATTAAGGAAATGCCTACTGCATGGTCCAATATACACTGAATAAAAATTGCTGCACTATTCACGTTTTTTGTGGGAAATTCTGGTTATGTTTGATTTTATGGTAAAACTTCCGTAACGCGGCTTTATTTATTTAAAAAAAAGTTGTTACAAACACCCTCCCTTGATACCATAAATTTCCCACACACGTGGATGGTATTAGGTCGACGTCCAATGAACCGTGCATTTATATTAAAAAAAATTTAATTAAAAATTAATTTTTTATTGCCTATAAACTCGGCGGTACTGGCTTCTAAAACATGAAGCTATACCCAAATTCCAGATTGTTCGCTGTCTTTCTTGCATATGTACAAATAACCGAGACAGATAATAGAGCGAATGTCGTAAATACCTTCAGATGAGAGAAGACCTACGTTTTTAGGTTTTTAAATATATTTAACAAGTTGACAAGAAGAATAATATAGACGGATGTTTACACTATATTCAGACATTTATGACGTGCATGTAAAGAATCATTGATCGGACTATACCACGAAAAACATAGTCACTTATTTCCGTCTGTATGTCTGTCGGTCTTCTCTATTATTGAAGATAAATTTAGTTCAGTTTCCTATTTATTGTCTAAGGCTTTCCAAAAGAATTCTTTTGTGGGCATCTCAAAAAACGAGGCTACAGTAACTGTCAACTTACCATCTGAGGCAAATATTCAGCACCTGGGGACATTATTCAGATACGTGAAAAAATGGCTTGGGTCCAAGCGCTTTGATGACGATGAACAACTGCAAGATGCGGTGACAGCTTGGCTGTGATCTCAAGCGGAAGAATTTTATGAAGAAGGGATTTCTAAACTAATCAAACGATATGATAAATGTCTAACTCTAAATGGTGCCTATGAAAAATAGTCTAGAGCTGTAGCTTTAAGTGTATATAATAAAATGTCTGTTCTTACCATGTGTACAAGTATGAAATGCGGATTTTTTTTCTAAAAAAACATGTTAAATTCAGAAGAATGATAAAAAGTGCTTTATTCAAAGTATGCTCCATCGCTTGTTATACATTTTTCCCATCTTTCGGGCAATTTGTGAATACCACGCAAGTAAAAATCTTCCGCTTTTGCTGCGAACCATTCATCGAGCCATTTTTTCACATCTTCGTACGAACCAAAGCGCCGCTCAGCAAGTGCGTGACCCATCGATGCAAACCAGTGGTAATCGGAAGGAGTCAAGTCTGGTGAGTAAGCTGCATGGGGTAGAACTTCCCAGCTGAGTGCTTCCAACGTGTCGCGAACTGGTTTTGCCGTATGTGATGGAGCATAGTCATGAAGAAAAATGACTTTGTGTTGCCTCTTTCGGTATTCTGGCCTTTTCTCAAGCAGCGAACGGTTCAAATTGGTCAATTGTTGTTGGTAACATTTAGTATCAACCGTTTCCCCAGGTTTTAACAGTTCATAATAGACCACGCCCTTCTGGTCCCATCAAACACAGAGCATCGTCTTTCTGCTAAAGCGATTCGGTCTTGTGGTCGATGTGGATGGTGCGCCTGGGTCTACCCATGATTTTTTATGCTTGGGATTCTCAAAATAAATCCACTTTTTATCCCCTCTAATTATACGATGCAAAAACGACTTCTTGTTGTACCGAGCGAGCAAAATGTCACACGTGTTTTTGCGTTTTTCCATTTGCCTGTCGTTCAACTCATGTGGTACCCATCTACCGGTCTTCTGAATCTTTTCCATCTCTCGTAGCCGATTGGAAACAGCTTGTTGACTAACGCCCAATTGCTCGGCGAGCCGTTTTTGTGTTTGCAAATCATCTTCGTCCAACAATGTTTGCAATTCTACTTCTTCGTATTTTTTTGGCGGTTTTCCACTTTCCTTGTCTGCAACATCGAAGTAACCACTTTTTGAAACGCCGAAATCATCATTCACACGTATCTTGCGATGGAGCATGTTCACCATAAGCTTGTCGAAGTAATCGGTATGATTCAACAGCAGTTTTCTTCAAATGAAAACAAAAAATTAATGCTGTCTGCGAATGCTCTTTGTTCGGTATAAATTTCGATAATTGAACACAACACAACACTATGCACAAACTTTTCCAATTTATCACTCGTGCGAGTCTGACACTTGATGACACAACAAAATGGCGCAGTGTCAAATCCTTATAGCACAAACTGCATTGGTGCACCATCTGTTGTCTGAAATCCGCATTTCATACTTGTACACCTGGTATATCTGTGTGGTGATTATATTGAAATAGAGGTTACTTTCCGAATAGCCCCCGTAATTTAGAATTTTCTCCTTAATTTTGAATGATTTATGGTTGTAATGCAATTTTCTTTTATCTATAGAAAATTTATTTTAACAGGTTATATTATTTGTAGATATTTTAAAAATGGCGCACGTTCAAAAAGTGTCTTTAAAATAATGTCTAACTGGCGTGGTATTCCTACACTTAGATCAAAATCCGATGTTTATCTTGGGGGTTTTACTGGAAAAAAAATTATAAAATCCATATTTTGGGAAGATATTCGACCTATTTTAAGATGTGGACGAAACAAAAAAAGTTCAAATCGAACATTTGTAGCTAAAAAGGAAAATAAAGAAAAAAATATTGCGAAAAGTGCATGTCAGGAGTGCCAGACATCTGATATAAAAATGAATAACGATGTTGTTACTGTAATTGAAGAAAAATGCGAATTAAAAATTGAAGATAAACAGAAACAGTTCACAGATATTTATAAGGCTATAAATGACATCCAGAGTTCAAGACAAGCTATTCCAAATATTTCGAATGTAGCTATAAGTCCGAACTCTTTGAGTCAAGTTAGTGACAAGAAACAGCAATTTAAGGAGATATACAAAACGATCGATAACTTACAGGATAAGATAATACATACTCCCAATAAATCATTGGTTAAAACAATTGATGCGGCAGTTGGGTCTCAGGTACAAATACATAGATGTCAAAGAAGCAGTCAAAGTGAGCCGAGACAGAAAACACATGAAATTGCTGTTGGAGGTAGTAATCAACGGTTACTGAAAAAAACACCTCTAAGACTTAGATCTAATAGTAGAGGAAAACGGTTTAAAACCACTGGAGTGTCGCCTATTAGAGACATTGAAGACTTCCAGGTATTTTTTTGTTCTTGTTTAAGGGGTAGGGCCACTTCAGGTCCCAGGAAAACAGACTAATTTCGAGAATTTCTTTCAGGAGTATAATAAAAGCAGTCGAAAATTTATTTCAAGTACTTTATTAAACAGATATTTAGGTGTAGAAATTTTTTTTTATCCTTTTAATTCAAAATGTCGGCTCCAGAATCTAAGACGACAAGTCACCGTCTAGAACAAGAAACCAAAAAATTTTCATTAATATATGTCAAAAACTAGTAGATAACGTACGGAAATGTGAAAATATCGTTTTTTCGAAAAATAGGGCACATTTAAAAAAAAATGTTTTTTCTAATGTACAGGGACACCCCTTTATCTAAAGGATATAGACAAAAACTGATGTGTGAGGCTCAATTTGTATGATAAACTCAATGGTGAAAGCCGCATATCGATATCTAGTACCATTTCAGATATACAGGGTGTTTTTTAAAAATTTGCATTTTGGAAAAATGTAAGTGCTTCTTCAAAATACGACTTACGTTAGTTCTTGGTAGTTCAGTGGATTCTTTTAACTGTCGGGTTGAAGTGTTAGGACTCCTTATCCATATTTGATGCATAATTTTTGGGTTGGTTCCTTTCAAACTGGCCCCTATTAACTAGGTTATGTCGCAATCGAGCGAATATATCCTTGAAGGGCTGACGCCTCTCTGGATACCGTTCGTGGTACAGATTACTTGCCGCTTCCGAATTTTCTCCGGTTTGTATGAAACACAGTATCATATCCCATTTTTTCGTAATTTCCAAACTTATATATATTTTTGAGTTAATAACTATTAAAATATTAGTTGTAAAAAAATGTAACTTACACTGTTTAATTCCACGTGAAAAAGTGCTTTGAGAATGTTTTTATAGAAATCAAAAATTTTCAATAGGAAAAGAATTACAAACATTTTTCCAAAATGCAGTTTTTTGAAGAACACCCTGTATATCTGAAACAGTACTAGATATCGATATGCGACTTTCACCATTGAATTTATCATAAAAATTAAGTCTCAGACACCGACATCAGTTTTCGTCTATCTCCTTTAGATAAAGGGATTTACCTTTAAAAGTGTCTAATTTGGACCACCCTGTACACCATGAGGCGGTTATTTTTTTTATTAAAAAGATAAAAGAAAATACTTTTATGCACTTAAAGATTTATCTCATAAAGTACTTTAAATAAATTTTCGACTGCTTTTATTATACTTTTGAAAAAAATTCCCAAAATTAACTTTTTTTTTCCTGGGACTTGGAGTGGCCTTACTCTTTAAATATTTTTTTATGTGATTGCAATGTGAAACAAAATTACACATCAATTTTTTTCAGTTATTGCTACGAATAGTTGCAGTAGGTACTTTAAACAATTTAAAAGTATACATAAAATGACAATTTACATAATGTTTCTATAACGCTCTGTATAATATAGAAACTCACCAATAAATTTGCATCCAATATTTACCATTCCCATTGCTAAAATAAAGGAACACTTGTCTTTATTATTTTAAATAAATTCCTGAAATCAGACTTAAAAATTTTCTTGTTTTTTTTAGAGCACAACAAAGAGCCCTACAAGAAAAAATATTACTCCAAGATCACCCATTCCTCGATCTAATATAACAAAACTTTTAACCCAAAAACGAGCTAAGAGTATTTTAGAAAAAAGTTCATGTAAACCAGTAACGCCTAAAGTAATGGAAACTAAAAAAGAACTTCCATATATAAGCACTATTAGACCAAAAGTAAACGTGGTTAAAGAAATGAAAAATAAATCACCTGAAACAAAATCAGTAGATAAAATAGAGCAGAAAAATTTAAAACAGGAAGTTATTCCACAACCTGTACAAGGAATTAAGGTCCTTAGAAGTGATGAAAAGAATGTTAAGATAAAGAAGAAGGAAAATACTACTACTACTGAAAGTCAATTGAAAGGTGTCGATCCTGAACATAATGCAGCCAAAATAAGTGAACGAAATCAAATATATCAGAAGAAAAATGAAATTCTAGA
This sequence comes from Pachyrhynchus sulphureomaculatus, assembly GCA_019049505.1. Lineage (NCBI taxonomy): Eukaryota > Metazoa > Arthropoda > Insecta > Coleoptera > Curculionidae > Pachyrhynchus > Pachyrhynchus sulphureomaculatus. Next base: position 67,960,796 of record CM032456.1, read on the forward strand.
ACAATCGTGCTTAATTATAAATGTATCAGAAGATTCGAAACCTGTAATCACTATACCTACAACCAATTTTCGTGTTACTAGTATTCGTAACTCGAGTGTTACGAGAAAAGACGTACCAAAAGAAAAAGAAGATGCACTTAAGCAACCGCCTTTCCGTAACCATGTGGATGATATTCATAAGTCCTGTATACACCACTATCATCCAAGAGAACTAAATATCTCAAAATGTACTAGAATCGCTCCTAGTAGTCCAGGAGGAAAACTTTTAAATACTAATAGCCGACCTGTAACTGTTAACGCAGCTATATTTAAATGTCAGCCAGATTCCCAGAGGAAACCGGCTGCTGAAGGTAGCACCTCTTCTTCAGTAAGTGATGGTTCAGACGAGAATATTAGAAAGAGTAAATCTTCGGTTGTAGTTCAACCACGAAGAAATAATATAAATGGATCAAAATCTGAAATTATCAATACTGACAAAGCTTTGGTGACTAAATCTAGTGATAATGATTCGAAGGTGGATAGTATTACCAGTAACAACATGGAAAAATTTACGAACGTTCCAAAGTTAAGGTGTCACAGCGCAAGATCAAACGTCCACTCTTAGATCAGTTTTTCGGTAATAAGTTTACTAGTACACTTTTCCTGACAAAAGACTATAAAACTCCTGAAATTAGTGCTTATCAAAGACGAAAGCTTTATGATCAGTCAATACGTCAAAAAATGAAGAAAAAATTGAAATATTCGAAATTAGATGTTGGTCCTCAAATATTTGAAGTGCATTTTTTGTCCATGGTGAATCATGAGGACTTTCAGAAAAAAGAAAAGGAAGGACGAGTGAAACAATATTTTGATGTTCCCGTTATAGCTTTAAATTTAGAAAAAGTTCAAATTGATGGTGGTTTACGTAAACAGAAATCTTGGGACTCAGCTGTTGGTAAGAATAAGGGTGAAACAGACTTAGCAAAAAATAAAAATTATAACAGTGCACACCTAATAGCTACGGAAAAAGATCTTTCTTCAAGTGACAAAACTGAACAATATAATAAAGCTAAGTTACAATTTATTAATAAACATGTACCTGCTGCGGGTAGAGTATCTCAGAAAGTTGCAGATATTCGTGCTACTGCAATCAAAAACTTAAATATGAAAGTGGAAGAAACTGATGAAGTAGCAGGATCAAATTGTGAAAATAATCACGCTAATCACAATGAACATAATGTAATTAAAAAATTGAGCGCCAAAGTTGAAGAACAACCTGTTACAGAATTGTATTTTAAGGGAGAAAAAAATTGCCAAGAAAAGTTACTAAGTTTTTGTAACAAGCTTTTGAAAGTTAACAGTAGTTCGTTGCTTCAAGGAGATTTCAAGGAAACTCAATGTGCCTGTAGCAAATTCTCCAAAAATTGTCAGTTTTGTAAGAATTTTGTAAACTTTGTGGACTTGTTATATTCTTCCCTAGCTTCGTATTGTGATTCCAACACTGAATTACTAAAACTGAACCTAATAGGTGATTTTAAAATGAATAGTTTAGAAAGTACTGATCTAAATAAAGAAAACAACCATAGAATTAATAAAAATGATACTGAGAATAATTGTCTATATATCAGTTCTACTAATTTGGAAGTACCAAAAGACACTAATAATATTCAACAACTATATTCTCGCGATGAATACACTTCGGATAATTCTAACGAAAATCAAAGTACTAAAATATTTAAAAATCTTGTTGAATGTGAAAGTTTTTCTACATCTAATGGTTCAGAAGATGCATTACATTTACATCAACCATTAAGTTGTCCAATTTTACCTACAAATACTTCATCTTTTGAATATTTGTATGAAGAAACATCTTCCTCAGATAACGAAGGCATTTCTCGTGGGATAGTATTAGCAAATTTAACACGGCCTTTCGACCAAACTTTCAATTATAGTATGAGTCAGTATAATGTCGAAACGCCATTTTTTCGAAGAACTAGTTATTTCAGTAGCGCCACATGCTCTTCTGAAAGTGGGTACGCAAGTATAAAGTCAAGAAGTCGTAAGGAAACTTCCTTGGCAAATTTTTTTAAGAAACCCAACATAGCTGCTTTATTTAAATCACCAGTGCTGACTGGAAAGAGAAGCGAGAGAGGGGGGGTCTAAACGTGATTTGTGAGCGGAGGGGTCAAGATGATTTTAGGAAGAGTGCGCTCTATAAAGAAATGACTAAAAGTTGCCAGTTGTATGCTAAAAAAGTAAGAGAAAATAGTGAAATGAAATTGGAAGAGAAGGGTATTGAATATCAAGAATTTTCGTTAGCATTTTTATTGAGTGAAAATAGTTCCGTTTTATTTGAGACCAAGACAGAAAGTCCACATTCCCATGTACAATTTCAAGTTATATCTAATGAAAATAGTGAATTACGGTTGGAGGAAATAACAGAGTTTGAGTCAAATAAAGAAAATGATAAACTGGATGCAGGTAGAGTAAATGTATTCTTCAAATACTTTCATTGTTTGTTTGAATCTCTAATAGACGATTCTATGCACATTCTTTTGAACTCTATATTCAATCCTACCTATATCTTTTACTGTTTTATTTGTATAGTTAAATTTATTATCTCGCTTCTTTTTTTTTTCTAAAAATTTCCTTTCTTCCCAGAGTCGTTTCAGCAAATAATCCTCTAATCTAATTTATATCCGTTATTTTCGTATTTTCGTATAACCCACATTTCGACCAGTTTTTTATGCCGTTTTGGTTGTTTCCCATTTAATACTTGTCTCCTGCATGTTGTATTGATTTCTGCTGGTTCTGTCTGACCTTTTTTCAATATTTAATCAAGATTTTGTCTAAAAATGCTGTTTTTTCTTGTTTTTTTTTATACACGATTTTAGATCTTTTGTGACAGAGATTCTCACCCAAATTAGCTGGTTTAGATCGTCTTTGCTTTTGATTGGGTATCTTATTGAATTCTTGACCTGTTTCATTAATTTTTTTTTCTCAGAGTCTTATTTCTTTTCTAGGTTTATATATGTCTCTGACTACTTTCCTATAATGCCATGTCAATGTTCTCCGACCGTTTTCTCATCTACACTTCTGTACTCTTTTCGTAGAGTCTGTTTAAAAGAGGCTAGATATAAGTGGACTAGGAAGAAGATATCTTCATTGACTTGTATTTTTGTTTCAGATGACAAAAGTAACAATTTATTGAATAACAGGAAAACATCCTTTTCAGAATATGGCTGTAAACTAGTGTTAAGCAACGAATGCTTAAAAATTGATAGTATTACTACATTAGACGCAGAAATCTTCAATGATGAATTTTTAAACCCAACTAGAAAGATTTCTAAAGAATCGCAAACTGATTTGGTTTATGATAATAGCCAAAAAAATTACGACGATATAAACATTTTAAAAATAACAAACGAGGACTCATCCTTTACTCTAGATTTTTCGTTAGATTCAAATAATCCGTTTGTACCAAGTAATGATATTATGACTCAGAAGTTTTTTAGATATCTATTAAAAATTTATGAAAAAGAATTGGAGTTGTGTAATGAATTATTTAAAGATGATGTTTTCTTGAGAAATGTGCTACTGCCAGCTGTTGAAGAGAAAAGACTGGAGAAAAAACGGAATAAAAAAAAGAGGTTTAGATTTTTTAGGAAAAAAGTGAAAGATTGCCAAAACTGCGAAGAGAAGAAATATGAAGATAATGTATATATTTCATTTTTTATTATAAAAATGGGTTATTCAAAATTTTAATGTTTATTTTTTTTTTAATTTTTAGAATGATTTCGAGATCGAGATATCTACAAAACTACAAAATTTAGCATTAAATGCGAAAAAATGTTTTACGATGTTGGCTGAAGCCGTTAAAGTCAATGAAAATATTGACGATGAAATAAAAATCTGCGGACTTTTAAAATTGTTGCAGAGAATTGAAAATGGCGATTTTTATATGATGCAGGTAAAAGTACCGTTATTTGTCTTTATTATGAGATTTATTAATAGAGTAATTAACATTGGAGTTACACTTTATTGACGTATATTGACCGAGTCGAATTAATAAAAACGGTTTTATAAAACCTACAGTAATGTCACTTTCGCTTCATCTGTCTTACATTGTAAAGGTTGTCGCTCCAACATTTCGGGGCCTACTCATGTTTTTTGCTTCCTAATTGCACGCTATTTCTTGTAATTCTAACCACTTTTTCTTCTTTCACCACATCCAGTCATTTATATTATTTTTTTTGCATATCTGCCCAATATTGTCATTCTCACTGTACCCATTAGAGCCTTTCCTGCTATTCTATGCATTACTTTTATTCCTGTTGTTTCAAGTATTTGTTTTGTTTCCGTTGTGTACATCGGTGTAGGTCTGATTGTGTTCTGCTAAATCCGAGATTTCGTTTCAATCCTTAGTGTTGGTTTCACCATATTGTACGTTTAAAGAAGCCATTGTTCTCGCCACCTCTGAGGTTTTGTTACTTACTTCTGTGTCCTATATTTCTAAAACTCGATATCTTTATGTTGAGATATTAAACCTTATTTCTTGTATAATTGTTTCGAAAGTTACAAGTTTACATCTTAATAGTATCTTGGATGTTGTCATGCACTTAGTTTTTGTTACAGATATTGTCTTTTCATTTTTAACTTTTCTTTACCAAGGAATTTTATTTCTAAAAAATCTCATTCCGAGATCTTTCTTCACATTTTGGGTCTCCTAGATCACGAAAAACATAGTCCCTTATTTCCGTTGGCCCGTCTGTATGTCTCTCGGTCTCTCTGTCTGTGGGAACGATAACTCTGGAACGAAATGAGATATTAGAGAGATTTTGCGACGCTTGTTTTGGTAGGCCAGTGTCTTTATCTTTATTTGAAGCATGCGCCCACCGTTTGGAGCTTACGCAGTAGTAAAGGGAAGAAATTAAATACAAAAGACTCAGCTGTTATCGTTATTTGAAGCATGCGCTCATCATTTGGAGCTTGCGCAGTATTGACACAAAATAAGAGAAACCTAAGAATAACCTTCCTTTATTTAGGAGAGTGGTTATTTGAAGTTCGTTATTCTTATCGCTATTATGGTAAAGCCTGCTTTCTTTTCCTTCTTAGGTATACAAATAACTAAGAAAATGCAGTAAAATTGAAATGATAATCTTTTATTGCAAGTAACACTGACAACAGTTAATTAGTGTTCAGAATATGTTGAGATTTTGCAATCTTTGGCACAATGGCATTACTGTGTGTAGTGCATCAAATGAAATTTTATTTATTGCACATTCGTATTACCTTGGAACTATTGAAGGAAGTGATAGAAACATGCTAGACCCAACTTTAATTTAGAAACTTGTGTTAACCCATCAAATACTAATAAACGCTGCATTTTATATATATTATAGAAGATTATAGATAACGCGGCCAGAGAACAAATGTCTGGTAACTTGGACAGAGAATAAATGTAGGAATTAAAAAAAAAACACGTAAATCGGATTAGTGGTTCTCGAGTGATAAACGCACTTACGGAAAAACAGACAGACAGACAGACAGACAGAGCGACGTTGCATTTTATATATATTATAGAAGATTATAAATAACCCGGCCAGAGAACAAATATATAAACTTTTTTTCCGACTTGATTTACTATTATCGTCACTGCTTATTCCTTATGTTAGCTAACGTAAAAAAAAAATTATCCCATAACCTGGCCAGAGAACATATGTATGTTTTTAAAAAAAGCACGTAAATCGGATCAGTGATAGTGATAAAGTCACTAACGGACAGACAGACAGACAGAGAGACGTTGCCTATGTGGCATAACATAACAGTGAAGGTTTGGAACATTGTGAATTCAACAAGGACTAAAAGCTATTATTTTGTGCAATCGTTATGGTAATATCATGATGACTGGTGATCAACGGATAGGTACTGAAGACAAAATAATTTTATTTTGTTTGTTTATAATTAAACGAATATTTAAGTAGTAAATATTTGTTTTAAAAACTTTTACTACTAGATTCTAGATTGAGCCCGATTGATTTATTAGCTATTAGGTAGCTAATTTTTATTTTAAAGGTAATCACGGTACGGAACACTAATTGCGCAAGTCCAACTTGCCCTTGATCGGTTATTTTTATACGCGTAGTTTTATTCAAAAAATATTCCAAACCAATTTGGTGTAATGATGCAATGCTAGCAAATGTGATGGTTTTTAGAACAATGAAGATTCAAATTTTGAACAAGATATTAAATCTCAAGTAAAAGAAGCATTTATAAATGTCTATGAGATATGTGAAAAGGAAGCTAAAAAATCTAAAAGACATATTGGTGAACAAGAAATTAATTTAATTAAAGGATTTACCAGTAAATACAGAGTCGGCTTACTTTCCAAAACAGACCTTGTAGCGTGCTACATTGGTCGTGGTATAATTCAGACAGAGGCCCAGCTTAAAGGTAACACATAATGTTCGTTATAAAAATAATAAAATAATATTTATTGAGTAAAATTTGTTTTTTAAATTTTTTTTATGACAAAATATTATTCTGTAAATTCCAGATTTGTTATTGATTTAAAATTATTTTAAATACACAGGGATGCAACATAGATTGGCCCATTCCATTCCATTATTGATCATGTATTATAAACTCTTCGAAAAAATATTAGGACTTTCCGATGGGTAACAAAGGAAGAATAATAATATAAGTATTATTTATTTTTAGCTGCCGTCACATATTTGATGCGATCACAGGCGAGCGACGTTAACATTGAAAAATTCGAAGACTATTGTAATTTCACTGAATGTTTGGAAAAATAAATTCGTCTTTTATGTCAACCTGGTTGTATTGCTTTATATAATTGAGAAGTTGAGTACAAGGACGATACTAGTGTAAAGTCAATATCTAAGTGTAAAGAATTGGAAAAATACACACACGCACACTTGTAAAACCTGGCGTTTTGTTTTGTAACAACTTTTATATAATCTGTAGCGTAGCCCTCCTTCCCTATGACTGTAGAAAATAGGACTTTCTTTTATTGGGAGAAGTTTTTAACATTCCTTTGTATAAAATTTTATTTGTATTCAAATTATTATTAAACACTCAAGGATGCAAGATCGATTGGCTAGGTTCCATTATTGATCAAATATTACAAACTCTTCGAAAAAATCTTATGACTTTTTGATTTATTTTTTTTTTATGGGCCCAGCTCACGTGCTGCAGGGAAGTCCCTAAAGCGCTCCAGGAGCGGCACGAGTGCGGAAAAAGCGATTCACGTTGTTCTTGAATCGCTGTAAATTGTACTCGGTGGGAAACACAGCGCTGGGCAAATTATTCCAAAGGGATGACGTTCTCCATATAAAAGATTGCTTGAAAAGCGTTGTACGCGGAGTAACAAGCTGAACCTCATACGGATGCGAAGCACCAGCGCGACGTGTATTTCTAACATGCACCGCTTTGGGAGGAATTAAGCGGGCTACATCCTTCGAACACTTTCCATGAAAATACTTGTAGAACAGACTCAAGTCGCCAACCGTTCTTCGATGTTCCAGCGAATCAAGACCGCCGGTCAATTCCGGGTCCCCAATCAGACGGACCGCTCTTCTCTGAACAGAATCAACAAATGCAGTGTATGTTTGGGAGCGGAGCCCCAAACGTGGGAGCAGTATTCCATAGTTGGTCGAATTTGGGCTTTGTAAAGAATTAACAGTTGCTGTGGGGTGTAAAGCTTTCTGGTTCTAAATATTATTCCCAACAAGCAATAAAGGCAAAATAATATAAGTATTATTTATTTTAGCTACCGTCACATATTTAATGCGATTACAGGCGCGCGAGGTTAACATTAAAAAAATTCGAAGGGTATTGTAATTTTTGAATCTCTGGAAAAATAAATTCGTCTTTTATGTCAACTTGGTTGTATTGCTTTACATAATTAAGAAGTTGAGTACACGGACGATAGTAGTGTAAAGTCAATATCTGAGTGTAAAAAATTGGAAAAATACACCCAAGCACACTTGTAAAACCTGACGTTTTGTTTCATAACTTTTATTTAATCTGTAACGTAGCCCTCCTCCCCTATGACTGTAGAAAATGGGACTTTCTTTTATTGGGAGTAGTTTTTAACATTGCATTTTATTTGTATTCAAATTATTATTAAACACACAAGGATGCAACATCGATTGACTAGGTTCCATTATTGATCAAATATTTTATAAACTCTTCGAAAAAATCTTAGGACTTTTTGATGGGCAACAAAGGAAGAATAATATAAATATTATTTATTTTTAGCTGCCGTCACATATATGCGATCACAGGCGAGCGAGGTTAACATTAAAAAAATTCGAAGAGTATTGTAATTTTTGAATCTTTGGAAAAATAAATTTGTTTTTTATGTCAACTTGGTTGTATTGCTTTAAATAATTGAGAAGTTGAGTGCAATGACGGTAGTGTGAAGACAATAGCTGACTTTAAAGAATTGGAAAATACATACACATACACACACTTGTAAAACCTGGCGTTTTGTTTCAGAACAACTTTTATACAATCTGTAGCGTAGCCCTCCTCCCCTATAGCTGTAGAAATATGACTTTTTTTTATTGGGAGAAATTGTTAAAATTCCATATAAAATTGTTCTCTTTTGTAAAAAATTTCTCATCTTCTTCATCGATTTTTAAACTGGGTTCAATTTTTAAAGCGCTACTACATGAAAGAATTATTTTTTATAAAAAATCTTCTGTCCCTCGATCATCGATTTCTATTGTGTTAGAAAGGGTCTGAGCTTTTAGAATCCCAATGAAGGTTTTTTTTTCTTCAAGAGGCTCCGCCTACCGTTGTCGATTGGTGCACCCCCTCTAAAGTTTGTCAAATGGCACCCCTTTTTATATAAACAGCTTCATCTTTACTGTCCTTTTTTTCCTTAAAGAAACGCCCTTTGTATATCTGCCCCTTATACCTGGCTACGCTGTTGTAAACAATGTATTTAAATATTATTTTGACAAAAATTTGTGAAGAAAAAATGTTCTCACTTATAAAATATATCTTTAAAAAAAATGTTTGCCAAGAGGTGTCATTTTTGTTCCCAACTCCTCAGTTATAAAAATTTAAATTGGTTTAAAAAATGTCAAGGTTGTTTATAAGCATTGCAAATTAATAAAGGACTGGCGCGTTCATTGTATTATTAATTTACAAAAATAATTGGAAGGGTATTACGACTGAACTTGACCTGCGATGTAGTACCACCACACTCTCATATTTTAATATGTTGGTCATTTACGTTGATATGAAAGAAATTTTAAGTAATCCGTGTAATTACATTGTAAACTCCAAATTGATAGATTGGTATTGCCGTGGCCACAAATATTATACATGTAGTTCACAGTCCTAACGTCAATACATGTTAAGAACTTTAGAAGTTGGCCAGACTGTAAACTACAAATCTCTTTGACCACGGCTGTATTGTATGGAACATATGATACTGTTCTAATTACTAATAAATTAATATAAGTTAATGAATATGTATATATACATATATATATATATATATATATATATATATATATATATATATATATATATATATATATATATATATATATATATATATATATGTATGTGTATATGTATGTGTGTGTGAATGTGTGTATGTACATACAAAAACATATTTATTTAAATCATTTTCTTGAGCAAAATATTTTATACTAAATAAAAAATACAAAATTATTTTATAACATTAAATATGTATTGATGACAGAAATTACTTACAAAATAAAAGATAAAATCATATCATCATCACATTTTGAGTTTCTAAATTAAAAAAAAAAATTATACTTCAACATTCCACGGTATGAAAGTGCCTGACATCGGTTCCTTTAGCTACAAATTAAAAAAAAAATAACATAAAATATGTAGTTCATAGTAAGGATTACTTCTGTATAAGTACAGTAATATTAGTTTCATTAAAAAAAATACTAATTATCATAATTTCATAAATTATGGAGTAGTGTAACAAAACTGAGCGTCAGACTTCATTAAATATTATTACGTTTCTTAGATGGACTCTGCTTAGATTACCATTTGTACAAGCTCTAATAGTTGCTATCTAATAATGTAAAAATCCGAAGTTATTAGTCATAAAAATATTTGTCTTTAACTTGATAAAATTCAATTTGGTATAAGTACATAAATAATTGTCAGGCGTAAGCTTTTTTTTGTAATCGTTGATGACGTCAATCTTACAGCGGCTCACAACGCTTGTTAGCGGTTGAATCACTTTCAAACTAATGAAGAGGAGGAAAATGACATTTTGCTGTTTGTCGACTTGAATGGATTCGCATTAAAAAAAAATCTTAGTAATTATATTTTTATGAAAACTAATTGATGGGAATATTTGAAAAAGCGATAAATTCTCTTGATTTATAAACGTAGGTGGACGTAAGGTTTCAGTCCTATTTACAGAATAACAACTATAAAATAACACTTTTATGACACTGTAAAATTTAAAAAGGAAAACAAATAAACTGTTATGTACATTTTCAAAATTATCTTTCAGAGCTGGTAATTGCACTAATGTCTCTAATCAGTGCTTATTGTCTGGTTCCTAACGTAATTTGTTTGATACCGGTTTTTTTTTGCAGCTGCAAGACAAAAGCTTTAAAAATATACTTTAACAGTAGTTTTGAGATTTTACCTTTGAGGTAATGTTATCAATACATGCCATCCTAATTTTGGCTGAAGTTGCTGGAGCATCTAGTCTAAAAGGTTGTTTTATATCATTTTCTAATCTTGCTGCTTTAATAGCCTCTTTTATGGCAAACAACACTGATGCTGCTAAGAAAAGCGGTGGCTCCCCAACAGCCTAAAAAAAATACGAAATATAGAAATATATTAATAAGAAAGCTCTTTTACCTCGAGGCGGCCCTAGCTCCATGGTATCGTATCGACGTACCAAGGGTTCTGGGTTCCAATCCTGATAATCAGTGTACTTACTTACTAATTTAGTTAAACATATTTGGCTTGGCCACATAAATAGGTGGTAGTTGTTGCAGAAATGTAATAATGCCCGTGGCAGCACTATGGCTTCGTGTGAAAAGGTGCCGTGAAATACAAAACGTATATTTCAGCCCTTTGATAATGCTGATGATTGTCGCGATATCCTGGCGCGATATCCATCAAAAAGAATAATCCCTATTCAAGCGGGGAGGTGACCGAAAATAAAATAAGCAATTACGGTATTATATAAAATAAACTTTTAGACTAAGGTACGCTGATGATACCGTTATTCTAGCAGATACAGCGGATGGACTTCAGCGTTTTATGAATAATATATCTAGGGAAAGCGATGTTTTAGGCATAAAAGTAAACGTTAATAAAACGAAAGTAATGGTCAATTCAAGAACACCCGGGTTGTAAACAAATTTAAATGCCTAGGGTGTTGGGTAACTAATGATTGGAATCCTGAGTTGTAAAGGTCTATATTTATATATATATATATATATATATATATATATATATATATATATATATATATATATATATATATATATATATATCCAGTGCTTTTATATGGAGTTGACGCCTAGACCTTGGGAGTACGATCAATGAATCATTTGGAGTCTTTCGAATTATGGATCATGCGCAGAATATCGAAGATCTCTTGGACAGAGCGTGTTACTAATGAAGATGTACTTCGTCGAATGGGTAGAGAAAGAGAACTATTGTCATTTATTAAAAGACAAAAACTCGTTACTTGGGACATATTTACAGGGGTCCACGTTACTCACTGCTCCGGTTGTTGATGAAAGGGAAAATCGAAGGGAAAGGAGGTGTGGGGCGTCGAAAATGTTCCTGGCTGAAAAATATACGAGATTGGACAGGTCTAGATACCCATACTTTATTAAGAATTGTCCAGGATAGGGAAGAATTCGCCTTGATTACAGCCCAACTTCAGTAATGGAGATGGCACTATAAGAAGAAGACGGTATTATTTGTTGACGATAGTATATCACGCCAATTCAATAGTTACTCGCCAAACCAATAAGTTCTAACCAATAAACCGTTTTGTGAGAACATTTTTATAAGCTATATTTGGCGGAGAAACTTATTTGGTTGGTATTATTGCATATAAAAATACTGCCCCAACTTAAAAACACCAAGTATTCTTACCTTGGAAGAATACAGACAGCTCTTGGATTAGATACTCCCTTAAGTAAAGAAACATTAAATTCTGCAGGTATGTCTCCAAAACCGGGTAATTTATATGCACCTGGACCTCTAGAATACAATGTTCCCGTCGGCGAGTATACGAGTTCCTCTAACATAAAGAGGCCATACCCTTGCATAAACCCTCCTTCTATTTGTCCTATATCGATGGCGGGATTTATGCTTTCACCTAAAATATACGAGAGTCATTCAATAAGTAAAAAAGACAAATAACCCTAGCTCAAGAACTGTTTATTGCATTGTTACAAAATTTGGCCTACTTTTCTACATAATTCTCCTTCAATGTTAATACACTTGTCCCACTTTTCTACTAGCTTCTTGATTCCTGTGGAAAAGAATTCTTTCGGTTGACGTCGAAGCCATTCTAGCACTTTATCCTTCACTTCTTCATTGTCGGCGAACCTTTTTTCACGTAGGGCATCTTCGAGTGGTCCGAACAGGTATAAATAGTACGGAGCCAGGTCTGGGCTGTATACGGGATGAGGCAAGATTTCCCAACCCAGTTTTTGAAGCTTTTCTTGGGTAAGCCGGGCATTGTCGCGTTGAAGAATGACTCCTTTTCGCAAGAGTCCATGGCGTTTGCTTTTGGTAACTTGCTTAACTTTGCTATCATTTCAACAGTAATTCTTCTGTTATCACGAATAAGCACATCAATCCTCGATTCCAACGAGGGACCGGAAATTTCGACTGGACGTCTATAATGTATTTCACTTGGCTTAACACCTTCTGCTACTAAGAATCTGATGACAGAACGCTGCTCTTCTAAAGTGCAGTCTTCCAATGGACTCGCCATGGTCAACTGGATATCTTGAGGTTATGTTTATGATGAAGGAATGGCCAAACAGCTGATTAAAAGTCATCACAATGTTGGCAACTTGCACTCCTAGAAGTATGGAGCGGTTTCGTTCAATGTGTTTAAGCTGAGACCAATTGTCTCTTTACTTATCGAATGACCCCCTCCCCCGTATATAAATAAATATCCTGCTTTAGGAAGTCGCCTAATTTTCGACTTTCAGTTGTAATCAATACTATTTATATTGCAGAAGTTTCTGTCGATTTCAGATTAAAAAAAATGCATAAAAGCACCACAAGGTACCGAGTCCCTAACCCCATTAAAAGAAGATATCATACATACAAAACACAAACACAGTGAACGGCCAATAGTCAGCAACATATGGGAAAATTTTTTATTATTAGAGTATCCAAATTTTTTTTTTTTTTTTGGTGATAAGTTCTGCATGTTCAATAAAATAAAAATTGATTTTGACATAAGTCACGCGACCGCCGGTATGGCGGAAAATTTGAATAAACTGATATGGTATCATTGACATGACCATTTTTTTTTAAAATTTAAATATTTCTTTATTTAGCTAAAAACTCTCAATTTTTTTGGTCTAATTAGTTTAATTGAGGTAAATTCCTTTTGCTTTGATCATAATTAAAACTAATGTGGGTTTCCTTCGGGAGTTGAGGACAGGTACCATCGTGAAAAGTGAAACTACGTCAAAGCTTACCAGTATATCAAGTGGTTTTAGTGTGATGTCTGTGATTTTTTTCAGAAAATATGTCGAATCCTTTATATAGGTGTCCGATATTGGCCAATCGGACATTTATTTTGACTTTAATTATAAAAAAAGTGATCTTTTGGAAGTTTTGAAAGACTATAAATTGAAAAAGAAATATGTTTGTGATAGTATGGCTGAGAAAATGGGGACACACTGTTTTGCGGCTTCCTCCGTATTATTGTGTGTTAATCCAATTGAACATATTTGGCATCAAGTTAAATCAAAAATAAGGGCACAAAATGTTTCTCCTACTTTAAGCGTGTCAGTGGTTGAATTAGTAAAAAAAGTTATACATGATATACTTTGTGAAAGCTGGAAGAATTCCATTCAGCACGTTGTTACAGTTGAAGATTCATATATTCATGTAAATAATATAAAACCACTGATAATTACCTCAGCTGATGACAGTGATAGTGAAACCGAATTAAGTTTAAGTTAAAATATATTTTTATTTATGCAATATGTCCCCTCTTGTAAACCCGATTCATTCACACTGTATATTTGTACTTCTTACCCCATCTGTTTTTACATGCATTTGTAAATAAACATCTCCAAAAACACTTACAATTTTATTTATTTGCATTAAAGAATAAAATTCTTAAGTCCATTTCTGCAACCTGTCATAAACAAAAGGTCAGAATTTTTATATTGCCCACTTAAAACGGCAAAAATCAGGATCTTATATTTTGGGACAGGCTATATTATTAAATGTTAATAAATCTGAAATTTGTATCATTTACACAAAAGTAGTTACAACAGTTTAACTTCACAAAACGGGGACCTCGGAGGCCCGGCAGTCCGTACAGTGTTAAGTTAGTTTTGTTGTTTTCATTATTAGCCGAATTGTTTAGTATCTAATACCTATTTTTGAAGTGAATGTTCTAGTTAATCGTTAAAACACTTGTGAACATAGGCGAGTTTTGGTTCTAGCATTTAGGAGTATTTTGATTTATAAAATATCAATAAGCCTATTAAGATACAAATCATTACAATTGCAAAATTTATGTTTTAAACTTAAGTAAAAATAGACACGGATCGGAAACTGATACATCGTAAAAAACTTGAGGATAATTTTTGTTGTAGAAGACCGAAATTTACCTCAGTTAAATTACTTAGACAAAAAAATTGAAAATTTTTAGCTAGATAAAAGCTAGATAAAAAAATTTCGATTTCAATTTTTTTAATGTAGCTACTCAAAACTAGTAGCAAGTCACATTCTAAATGATTTTTACTCTTTGAGTTTTTTCGATATTCTGTCAATTAACCCGACTTTTATGATTCCATGTCAGTTTATTAAATTTCCCGCCATACCAACGGTCACGTGACATGTAAAAATCAATTTTTAGGTTATCGAATATCCAAACCGATTCCCCGAAAAAGAGATTTGGATATTCTAATAATCAAAATGTTCCCATAGGTTGCGAACTCTGCCTCTTGTTGTAAGTTTGTTGCTTAGTAAAAAGATATCTTCTAAATATATTAATTACTGTTCTATTAAAAGTTACCTAGATCCATGACAATATCAGTTCTTAATACTTTATGATCTCCTGTTAAAGTATCTATTTCAACTTCGGAACATGCCGCACCATACGTGAAATAAGAAAATAGATTTCCTTCGTTGGTTTCCCAGTTATAATCTATGTTCGGCACTTTATAGAAACCTTGGGCTGAGAGATTAACTCTAAAAGATAGGTTGAAATTACTAGTTAATGAAGAGCTAAGAACGTAATGGAGGTTTCTTCAAAATGTATTGTGGTTTTAACTAAGATGAAGAAATATATTGTTATGGAATACAATTCAAAATTATTTTGTAACTTTTGTAAAATGATTTCATGTCTACTCGTCACATCTAATCTCGGACAAATTAGAATTTAGTTAAGAGGTGCGAGCATAATCACAGCATATATTAAAAATTAAAATAAATAAATTACCTATCAACATAAGCACTTTTTACCCAATTTTCCCATTTGCCTTTTGGATTTGCTTCCTTATACGGTTTCAGACGTTCCGTTAGTATTTTACATGCATTCTACAATAATTAAAAATAAATTTATTTTATGCATTATTGTTTTTAATATTATATTTTAATTAAGTAATTATTATTATTTTAGATTCTTAAAGTAAAAGTTAGCTAACTATACCTCTTGAACTGCTGCGTAACGCATATTTTTCTATGAGTTCGTTAATGCACAAGGTCACGCTTAGCGGCTTGTTGAGTGCCTCTAATAGTAATCTTCTGATATCTAATGCAAGTTACATGATCATAACTTTACATTCAGTACGTACAGATATATTTTTAATGAGCCTATAATACAGGGGTGCTCAAACTTGAACTGCTGGCGATCTACCTCAATATTGTTAGACTACGATCGATCGACTCTGAGAGGCTGCAAGTAAGTGTGATGCAGGATTGTCGTCTAGGTAGGGTGTATCGTGGCATAGATATTAGTTTTCCGCACAATATGCATTTTTTTTAGTCAAGGTAAGTGTAGGTCTGCTCTAAAATGTCAATGAAAAAACTCATAATTATTCAAAATTGCGAGTTTATTGGTTCTTACAAAACAAACGAGTTCTAGTGTCTAAACTTAACTAAAGAGTGACTTTGGATGTTGAAGCGTGGCACTGCATGTCCTCAGCATACTTTTCGTAAGATGGTACGTAATTACCGAGTGCTAATCGCAAGCATGATGACATATGTTCGTCAGTTAGTCGATTGCGATATTTTGACTTAATTATCTTCATTTCAGAAAATGCAGACTCGCACAAGTAAGATGACCCAAACATTACCGTCAGTTGAAGGGCGATTTGCCTTAGATTCGGATATTTATCTTCAGATATAAAACACCAGAATTTTGTATCAGATGCTGTGGCTTTGAGATGTATATCTGATATAATCTGCATTAACTCATTTTCAACAGAACATGAGTCCATGTTAAACTGACTTGCTATTTCAGTAGCTAATTCTTCAATGTCTTTACACGAAAAACGATAACTCATAAATGATGCGATATTTGCCAATTTACTGAAATCATAAAAAACGTATTTCGAATTGGCCCAAAATATTTGATAATTCTGCCTCATAAATATCATAATTCAAATCATAATTCAACTGAGGAATCCTTGCTTTCAAAGACGGAAAATTTTTCAGATCCTTTCTTTTCAGTTAATCTATCATAAGTTGCAATTTACTTTTGAATTAGGAATTTTCCACGACTCAACCACCTGACGTCCGTGTGAAGAACTAAATCAGTGTGTTCGGCTGACTCACTATCTTCCAACTGCAATTTAAAGAGCCGTCGTTGCAAGCTACGTGCACGGATAGAATTCACAATTTTTATTGCAATACCCATAATCTCCTCCATGTTTAGAACTTTAGAACACAAACTTATATGTATAATGCATTGGAACGAGAAAAATGAAGGGAAATCATCATTAGCTCGACACAATGCCGTTTTCGTTTCCAGTCATTGCTGGTGCTCCATCGGTTGTAAAGCCCACTAGTTTATATATTGGTAGCTTGTAGTTTGTTACAAAATTGAAGAAAACGTCATATATATCTTCGCCATGGGTCTTTCCTTTCAGAGGAATCATTGTCAAAAACTCTTCCTTAGCCGACATGTCATTGAATACCATTCGAATAAAAATACACAGCTGGACAGTGTCTGTCATATCGGTGGATTCGTCGAACTGTAAAGAAAAGTATGTACATTCCATGATATCATGTTTTAGTTTATCTGCCATGTCCCTGACTCATGACTTCAACACGCCTTGTGACAGTCGGACGAGATAACTGAAGTTCTCTAATAGTAGACATAATCTCTGTTTTATTTTTAAAATCTCCAAATAAAGTCTCACCCGCTTCAATAAATGCTTCCTTCACAACCAATCCATCATCAAATGGTTTTTTGTGTTTCGCCAATATATGAGATATTTTAAATGACGCGATCGTTGCAGCTTTTGATTGTTTGGCTGGTCTTGTGAAAATGGTTTGTTCTTTTTTCAAACAAGTTATCAAATCACGTACTTTTCGTTTTCTTAATTCACTCTGTGACGGAAAATCCTTTTCATAGTTTTTATGAACCGTTTTATGATGCCTCTCTAAGTTCCCACGCTTAGGTATTGCAACTGACGCACGGCAAAAGAGACAAATGCACTTATCGTCTACCATACAAAAGAAAAAATTCTTCCTCCCAATCGTTATTAAAATGATAAGTTTTACTTTTCTTCGCCGCACTCATTTTGGACTATTTATTAATAAACTTTGTATCGATGTATCGCCTTCAAGTTACAACTCAGACTGACTCCTATTCCTGCAGGCGCAACATTTATATTGGCGCGAACGAAGTCTGGAATGTTCCCGTCAAACACGCCGCCCGAAATTTCTAGAAAAATCGGCGGGAATCAAAAACGCGGCTTTTCTTTGACAAGTACCGCGCGTCCCTTTAATAAAGCCGCCTTTTGCCGCTAGCAGGGGGTTATTACGATAAAAGAAAGTAATGAGGGGTTATTCTGGCCTAATTGTGGATCGATAAATTTTAGTAGTTTATTCATTACATTTTGTTTTAGTTACCTAAAACAAAATCTGTGAATAGTTCTATATAGGAATTTTTTTCTCGAGATCGACTCAAAAAGCACTCACGATCGACTTGTCGATCGCGATCGACCGTTTGAGCACCCCTGCTATAATATGACAAGTAATAGTTCGTGTGTTTAACCAAATTGTAGTGACTTTCTAACATTTGGAACACTATATTTTACGCAGAATGACCCTAAGGACCACAATTTTCTATCTAACCAAAGCCGTGAAAGCTGTCATTCTATTACCCTATAATATTTTTCTGTATATATATATATATATATATATATATATATATATATATATATATATATATATATATATATATATATATATATATAACTAGCCGTGCCTCGGTTCCGCTTGCGTGGACTTGATTCACTATTATCGTACCTGCTTATTTCTTATGTTACCTAACGTAATAAAATATACCCTATAACCTGGCCAGAGAACATATATGTTTTATAAAAAAACACGTAAATCGGCTAAGTGGTTCTTGAGTGCTAAGCGCACTAACGGACAAACAGACAGACAGATAGATGTTGCATTTTATATATATTTTATATTTTTTTTGATAAAT